>OX387188.1:6329560-7529560 GCA_947561395.2 Buxus sempervirens
GTCCCTCGGGTCTCCCTGATTTGAGTCAACTCAGTCTCACTCAATTCATAGGCCAGCATGTATGTTTATTGAGTCGGAGTGGGGAACACTGAAGGTGTAGGTTTGATTTTTTTTGTCTTTTTACCCATGAAATGAAGTGAGTCGGATATGGGCCCCGTTGGAACACCCATTGGTCACCAAGTTGGGCTTCAGTCCAGCCCAAGGCCCAGTAAGGGTTATGTTGGGTAACCCTCTTATTGGCTTTAGTTATTTAATTTGGGACTTGTTTATATTTACAAAAATTAGTGGGTTAAAGCTTTTAAGACCCATTGGGCTTGGGGGAGGCCCATGGGCTATTAACCAAGTGGCCTGGACCCATTATTAAAATGGGCCCTGGTTTGGGCCAGACTGAATGTGGGCCCCATTGGAAGGCCCACAATGCCTATTGGGCCCAGTAGGCCCAAGTCTCAAAATAAGGGCCTGGGATGACCCCAAAGACACAAATGCTTCAATTTGATTAAAGCCGAGTCGAACCGGATGGGCCAAGGCCCAAAGAAACCAAAATTGGAGGCTTAACAGGCCTGTCCGCATACCCTATGCGGAACAAACCTATCCGCACATATAGTGCAGTCGGGTCTAATCCGCACTGGGTATGCGGATCCGACCTGCAAACCCAAAATCACCGAAATCTGCAATGGGGTTCTGTTCGCCCTTCCTCCAGGGGCACTCGCAACCTGTTGTGGGTTTCGGAACTAAGCCACAATGGCTTCTATGGTTTGTTTTGGCTTAAACAAGCCTCCCTCGACAAACCATTCGCATGTTTCTTCAACCAATCATTGAAATGAGATATCTAAAAGATCAAATATACTTTGAAAAATGAACTAGAAACACTGGAAGTAATCTTTACTAATAGGCCAGATGAAAATGAAATCCCATATCAATATTTATAATGGACAAAAGTTAATTAAAATAGATTTGAACACTACAAATGAATATAGGTGTGTGATGTTCATTTCCTAGAGAAGAAACATTTAAAATAGTGGGTGAGTGGGATCATCACGAATATAAATCAATGGCTCCTACTATTATTTACATAACATAAAAAATAAACTAAGGATGTCCTAATCTCGCCCTAAAAAGGATATTCATATGCATATAACACTCATTCCATGCTCTTCTTAAGAAAAGGAAACCCTGTTGGATGATGCATGGAGATGGATAGCTATATAAATGCAAAGTATTCTAATGCATGGTCATGTATATAAACAGGGAATATATAAACAAGCAAACACACAAAGCAACAAATGACTTATTCTAACTGAAGGGAAAGAGGGGAGTGGAGTTAGGGGTACAATAGACTTTGAAAGAGGACAACCCCCTCTTTAAATACATGGTAGATCAATAAGAAAAAGAGAGATTTAAGATGGCTCAAGACCCCCATTTTTTACTTTGTACAAGCTCTTTCCTCCCACCCTTCTCACGTGAGGAATCCCCCTTACCTTGGGGACTCCGATGTCATGCAAAAGGGAAAAAATGGTGAGAACAAGATAAAAAAGAATAGATCTAAGAGGAACCAAAATGAAATATGTTTAACAGAGATTTATTCCAAGATATATTAAACAAAATACAACAAATACCTTCACCTTAATGTTACCTTGCTATTTTGATGTGTGATGGTCCCCTTGGTATGCGAATAGTAGCTTGGAGCTCTTTTCTTGCTCCAAAAGACATCCTCCTTCAATCTCTTTTTAGTGGGTATGGGAGAAAAGGGAAGGACAGCTGGTTTTAAGGGGTATTTTGGGCATTAAAATGGGTTTGGATGGGTAAAAAGGGTGTTCAGACGGTTGCAGGTCACCGGAGAGACAGAGTAACGATAGGGAAAGGGGAGCCCCCTAAACAATGGCTGCTGGCCTCTATTTATAGGCAAAAATTTCGAACTGGTCCGGACTTTAACTGCGGATTGGCCTGATCCGCACATACAATGCAGATCGCGTTTTAAACGTGTGCGATCTCTAGCGAATCTACCAGCTGTCCATCCGGATAAGGTTGGATCCGCATTGTATGTGCTGACGAGGCGCGTCCGCACATACAATGCGGACACACGTTTTTTAAATGTGCGAATTTCAACCCTTTCTCCAATTTGATGAAAAAATCAGATTCTATCTGATTTTATTCAATTTCTAATTTATTTTAATTGTAAAAATCAAGATATTTTTATAAAAAATAATTATTTTATTCTCGATTTTTATTTGTTTTGTCCTTTTCTGCTCTTTTGCCATGTGGGCAGCTTTTCTGAAACTTTGATTGGCCATAATTTTCTTATCTGATGTCCGATTTTAGCAAACTTAGTGGCGTTGGAATCAGGTCGAGATTCTTTACCCACTGAGCTAAAGTTTGATAGCAAATTCAAATTTTTAACAAAAGTGCAAAACTATGTCCCATAATCCAATTATGCTCATATCTTCTTCTCCGGGACTCCGATTCCGACAAACTTAGTTGCGCTGGAATCGCATTAGGATCCTTTGTCCTGTGGGACTAAGTTGGGAAACTGAATCGGGCTTGAGCAAAAAAGCAATTTCTGCTCTCCCTCAGGTTTGACCAACACATAACTTCTTCATCCAGACTCTGATTCGAGCAAACTCAGTTGCATTAGAATCTTGTCGGAAATTCTTTTTCAAAGGGAAGAAGCATGGTGGTTGATTTGCACCAAATCAAAAAGTCAACTTTTTGACCCCTCAAGGTTTGACTTTTTAGTTAGGATTTTCATTTCTTTCATTTTAGGGGGTGCAAAAACGAGGTGCTGACAGTAGGGATTTGGAGTCGCCACTGCCTGATGGGGTGCAGGCAGACACCTGGGTGCCTAGGGTTTGTCTATTAGGTAGTCTATGGCTTGAGATTCAAAGTATGGTCTCAGTTACGAATCGGAGAAGTCCGTAGACACCTCGGTCCGCCCCGTCGAGTGACAGGTCCCACAGGTTATCCTGGTTGGAATCAACTTTAGTCTATCTTATCCAATCCTATATCAGATATGCACTTTTTGATTCAAGTCTGGGTGGGGACCACCTAAGTGGTGTGGGTCCCTTTATTTGATTTTTATCTTTTTATTTTAAAGATGATGTGGGTTTGGTGTGGGCCCCATTGGAAGGCCCACAGGTATGCCAATTTGGGCTTAAGACAAGCCCAAGTCCCTACTTGGGGGTTATGTTGGATAATCCCTTTTGGTTTTGGTTAATTTGATTTGGAAGTAATTTAAGCATGCAAGATTTATTAAGTCGATTGGTTTAAGTTTTTGGAAAGGGTCCATTGGGCTTAGAGGAGGCCCATGGACTTTATCCAAGTTGCTTGAGGTCCACCCCTAAGGTGGGCCTAGGTGCAGGCAAGTCGAGTGTGGGGCCCGTTGGAAGGCCCACAAGGAAGTCTCATTGGGCCCTGGATGGGCCCAAACCCCAAGAGAGGTCTCTGATTACTCAAGGACCTCGTTAGGTTAAATTAGGTTGATTAATTATTAGATTAGTCTTGCTTAAAACCCAAAAAATCAGATTTTTATAACTTACTATGTGTTGTTCGTACATCGTATGCGGATTGGCCTTGTCCATACAGTATGTACAGACAGGGACAATCCACCCTGTGTGTACGGGCAAAGCCAGTAAGTGCAAAAAATGCAATTTCCAGGGGGGGGGGGGGGGGGGGGGGGGGGAGGGAGAGGAGCAGGGGCCCCTTTCTCCAGTGGGCTTGCACTCTCTGTGGTCACTATATTGACCCACAGTGGCTATCCAAATCCGCTTTTAGCACAATATCCCTATTTCTTTAAGTATTTATTCCAAGTGAAAGGAGGGAAAAGGCTAGGGGCCTCTCCCTCTCTTCTTTGAGTTAAAACTCAAGTCAAACAGCGACCTTAAGTGTCCCTATTTTGGTGATAGAAGCACCCTTCCTTCTTCCATGGGGAGAAGAAAAGATGTGACCCGGTTGGTCTAGGCTTCGGTCTAACCGGCCAAACCATACACGTATACATCCATGCAATCAAGACTAGCATTCATAAATGAAATAAATTAATGTCCTAAGCATGGTGGGTGGCTATGTGGATACATGTGCTACATGGAGTGTGCATGAGAGGCTAGAATAATATATGACTTGATTTAGGCAACAAATCATGAGTGTGAAAGTGTGTGCACGCTCATACCACATCCAAATACAAGGGGGACACCCCATGACAGTGAACAACCCCTAGAGAAGTGCGTGTGCAACATGCCACTTACACTCACAAGCTACATACAAACCTCGTATAACATGGAGAGAAACAAACATGCTTAAAAGTGAAATGGGAAACAGCTAAAGGAAGGGAATAGGGGGTTTTAATAGGGATATACTAGATAGGGAATGGGGAAGGGGACATGCTCCCCTCATAAATAAATCAAAGATAAAGAGCATGGGGAGATGCTTTATAGCATGACCTTTAGAAAGTGTTGACAAAGTCCCTCCTTCTCCCTCTTTGGATATTCGGCACTTCCCCTTACCATGGGATCTCATTCTTGTGATGAAATAAAGGGAAAAGTGAAGGAAAAAAAAAGGAGGAAAAACATGCTCAAAATGAGAGAAAACATCATCCTAAGAATACATGCTCATATTCCATTTATTTTTACATACGTTGAATAAAGTGTGTTAAAAAGGCATACCTTGTGGTTAATCCCCCTCTTGGATGTGTGTGAGGGACCTTTGAGACGTGGACAGCACTTGGAGGCTTCCCTTGGCTCCAACAATCCTTCTTCGTCCAAGTGGTAGATTCGCACAGTGGATAAGATATCCGGAAAATCTTTCAAATCCGTATTTAAAGTGCGGACGGGCTATTTTTAGTTCAACTTTGCTCTGTTCGTATATTATATATGGATTTTGAGATTCTCTGAGATTTTCTTGGATTCTGGATAAGGTTTCGTCTACATATAGTACACAAACAAGGCATGTCTGTACATCCTGTACGAACAATACATTCTCTCTCTTGGTTGTTTAATTTGATGAGATTTGACTAGCCATAAATGTGATTTGACGAGAGAAACATTACCCAATTTTATTATTAAATAATTAGGATATTTTTAAGAGAAATTGTTATTTTAATCAAGGTATTTCTTCTCTCCTGTCCTTTTGTCCTTTGCTTTGCCACGTGGCAGGTGTGACTTGCACATTCGCCACGTGGACAGCTTTTTGTATTTTTGCCCTAGGTTTTGATCTACTCATAACTTTTTCATCCGGACCCCGATTGTGGTGTCAGCACCTCATTTTTGCGCACCAGAAGTGCCGAAAATGAAAACCCTAATTGGAAACTCAAACCCGGAAGGGTCAAAAATTTGACTTTTTGAACCGGTGCAAATTGACCACCAAAATTCATATCATTGGATAAAGGATTCTGATGCGGTTCTAACGACACCAAGTTTGTCCAAATCGGAGTCCAAATGAAGAAGTTGTGAGCTGGTCAAAACTGGGAATAGCAGAAAGTTGATAGCAGAAATCGACTTTCTGCTAAAACCCAGATCAACTGTCTAATCTGGTCCCAGTAGAAAGAGCACTTCGGTACGATTCCAACGCAACTGAATTTGCTAGAATCGGGGTTCCGGATTGAGAATTATGAGCAAAACCGGCTCCCGGGGAGCAGTTTTGACTTTCTGCTAAAAGCTGAATAAGCAATTCAATTTTATCCGGGCAGATAGAGATTTCCGACACAATTCTAACGCAACTGAGTTTGCTGGAATCGGGGTCCCGAATAAGAAGTTTTGGGCCGGTCAAACCAGGAAATAGCAAATATTGACTTTCTGCTAAACCCCAAATCAGCTGCCCAAACTTATGTTAGCAGAGAGAGCATCTCGACATGATTCCAACGCAACTAGTTTGCTGGAATCAGTGTCCCGGATTGAAAGATACCAACAAACTGCCTCCGGGGGAGCAATTTTGCACCTCTGCTAAAGTCCGAATTTTTTGCTAAACTCAAGCTCAGTGGATAGAGAGTCTCGCACAGATTCCAGCGCCACCAAGTTTGCTAAAATCGGATGGCAGATGAGCGAGTTGTGGGTAGTCAAAGTTTCTAAAAATCTACACACGTGGCAAACAATGAAGACAGAGCAATAAAGTAGAAAGTTTTGAATTAAAATTAATGTTAAAGATCTAATTAAAGTATTTAATTTAAATGAAAAAAAGAAAATAAAAAAAAGGTAAAGGACACATGTCCGTCAAAGTGAAAGAAAAATCTCATTAAAATATTAATAAAATCAAATAATATCTAACAATTTAAATAAATGTAAAATAAAAGAAAATGAAAAAACTAATAAAAAATTTTCTTTCCACACATGGGAATACGTGTCCCCTATGAGCTATATAGATGAGCTCATGGATGACCTCAAGGGAGGGACACATGTCACCCATTGAGTCATCCACTTGTAACCGAAATTTAATTTCGGTCACACTATGAAATAGTGTGACCGGAATCATTGTTCGGATCACTTTTTTTTTGCTATAAATAGGGGGCAGCAGCCCCCATTCTATGGATGGCTGGCCTTACCCCTCTTCCTTCTCTTCCCTTTTCTCCTCTCTTCTCCCCCTCAATACCTACGGCTGGCCCCGCCACCCCCCCCCCCCCCCCACCACTTTCTCCATTCTCTCCAGCATACAACCCTCTCTCCCATATCCTTCTTCACTTCTAAAACTCTCCCAAATCACCCAAAAGCCTCCTTTATTCTTTTACTTCTTCATTCTTGACCCAAGGAGAGAACTTGGGGTGACCTAATGCTTGGAGAAGAAGACTCAAGGTGCTGTTTTTAACTCCCAAGAGAGCTCAACACCTTCAAGTGAAACCCCAAACCCCCTAGGTGAGCTCTCTAATGTCTTTTGGTTAACATACTTGAAGATCAATGAAATAAGATCATTTTTTTTATCTTTGTACCATAATCTGCTGTTCCCTTCTTCTTGTGTTTTATTTGCTCATTTTCCCTCTACTTTTTCTTTATTTTTATGCACAAATAACCCCCATGGAAAGGGGGGACTTATGATCAATCGAAGAGGAAATAAAGGAGTCATTCATGGTCTTTCAAAATGTCATTTTCTGCACTTGTTTTCATTTATTTTCCTTATCTATTATTCCCATTTGAAAAGGGGAGGTTGTTCCCTCTATTTGTGATCTAATGTACCCTATACGTAACCCCCTTTCTTTTCCCCTTCTTTTGATATCTTTAGAACAGTGATTGAGGTAACATCATGTTATAAATGATGAATGCTAGATTATCTCTTTACTTTATCTATGCATCGTTTAGTTGTATTTTGTCAATGCATGAATCCATTGTTGTTTAAAGCATGTAAAGTGATACTTTTTGTATCCATGTATGTATTTCATTTGTCAAGATGTTTTTATGTGTTTCATCATGACTTCCTCACCTTATTAAGTTGTTGTTTTGACCATATGAAATCATCTTACTTGGTTGTACATATGCTTCATTAACATGTTCATTCCTCTATTAGGAGCTTGTGAGTGTGCCGCTGTTTGGTATGATTTTGGAGTGTATATGTGATTCCAAAATTCGTATTAAAATCTGTGTTTTTAGTTTTTAAGTACAACAAACACACACACACATCTTGATAAGAAATCAGTATAGTAAAGCATGCTTCATTATACTATTTTTGTGTATCTTGAATGCTATTTCTTTCTGGTTATAAGAAACCAAAACAGGGGTGTTAGATCCTTGTTTATGTGTTGGGTCTAGACCCAAAGAAAAGAAAAGGGGGAGACTCCACCTATCTCCCTTGGTTTTGGATTTAAAATCCCCAAAGAAAAAAGAAGCCAAATGGCTCCATTCGAACCACTGTGGGCCCACATAGGGGCCCACACAGTTCCCAGAAATGCTCACAAACCCCTGGACTCTGTTTTCTATGAAAAGAATTGAAAAAGTGTTTTTACAATTAACCGGAAACTCAGATCGAATACAAGGGTTTTTACAATTGACCAGAAACACAGTGTAGCCGAAAATAATTTTTGCCTACACTGTATCCCTTGTGTATTCGAAATAAATTTCTAGATACATAAAATAAAATAAAAATCAGATTTTTGAATGTTTACTAATTAATTGAATTGTTTAAACAAAACCGGGTGAACCAACAGGGTTTCAGGTAAATGGGACATGGGCTGTTAAGCCGAATTTGATTCCTTAGTGGGCCTTCCAACAGGGCCCACTCAGCCTAAGATCACTTTTGAACTTAATTAAAGATAATTAAAATAAACCAAATGGGTCAAACCTCATGAGGCCCATCAAAAAGCCCAAAAAATGATGCATGCAGGCTTAGTATAGGAATGGTTTAGCCGAGACCATGGGCCAGGGCCTGCCCGGCCCACCAACCCAACCAAGAAGGGTCCAATACCCTTACTCATCAAATCTTAGACCACCCGGTCCAAGTCTAAGTTTAGGGCCCCAAGACCAAGGCTTAGTCCACTTTGGACACTAAATGAGATAAATAAATAAAAATAATTTGGTTACTAGGTGAGGCCCATCCAATGGGCCCACCAAACTATTCAGACCAACATTAAATAAAACTTAACTTAAATCCCACTTAAACCCTAAGTTAAAAATAATCAAACTAACCAAAGCCCAAAGGACCTTTTAGGCTTAGATAAGGCCCATTAAGGGACATGAGGACCGAACCTGGCCCACCAGGGTATCCGTGGACCTTCCAACAGGGTCCACCAAATCCGATCCAGATCACTTAATCAAAGATAAAATAAAAAGGGACCACACCTACATAAAGGTTCCCACTCAGACTTAATCTGACACATGCTGGACTAGGGCAGGGTGAGTATAGAGTTGACTCGATAACTAGGAAGACCCGAGGGACCCGTCAACCAATGGGGGGGACCGAGGTATCTTCGAACTTCCCCGGACCGTAACTAAGAGCTTAGCCGGAATCTCGATAAACCATAGACCAACCAAAAACCTAGGCACCCAGGTGTCCACCTGCACCCCATCAGGCGGTGGCGACTCCCAATCCCCGATTTACCCTTCGGAGGCACGCACACACGCGAAGACCCTACTCGTGCGCCTCGTCGTGCGATCTTACATGCGCACAGCCTGGCGACTCCACTGGGGATTGTCGACCCAGTCGGACCCTAGTTAGAAAGAGTCAACTTAGGGGATATAGATCGGTTTTAAGGAAATCCTACTACTTTACCTTAGTGAAAGGCAGAATACACGCAATTGCGTGTTCTGGGGAGTCCTGTCAGAAAGGACGAGATAATAGCATAAGGTTTGTAGATTTTAAGTGGGACCATTGTGACCCCTCCACTTACTTGGGGACTCTCCCGGAATATCTTATTGTGTGCCAATTCTGCATTTCACTATAAATAGGCAGCAAGGGACCCTTTACCGATCAAATATCCAAACAAAGCTCACCTGGTTAAACACAACACCTAGCCCCATTGCACACAGGGGCACTCACCACACCGTGAATGGATTTCTTTTCCAGCTTTTATAAACTGCGTGGGGTGACACACACGAGGGAGATTGTATGAATGATCTGACCCTGACTGTGGATGTGGAATGAATGCTCTTCTCAACCAAAACTTAGACCTCTCTAGCAGCCACCCTTCTGCTGCGATGAACTTACTTTTAGGATGGTATTAGCCCTACGCTCCCGTAGTTTGCCGTGGAAAGCAGGGTAAACCCATCTCCCCAGGTTTCTAGATTCCTTAGCTCCACTGGCTTCTTGGTACGCAAGGATCTAGTACTTGGCTCAGACCCTTGTAGGCGGATGCCTCGGGCTGGGTTTCCTTCTCTACCTATTGTTTCTGATAAACCTCATCTTGTGAACGTACTGTGAATGTGATGCGATTGATGGAAGGAAAGAGAATAAAATTAACTTAAAACCCAAGAGTCCATCAGGGGCAACAACCCTCGCCTTTTTACATCAAATAGAGTAAACCCTAAATCAGGGGCTGTCTTAGCCCTAATTTAGGAAGCCAACCCAATTTTGATCAGAGGTGCCACCCCAGATCTATGCATTTGAGTCTTGTGAGCCATGGGCCTTGACCCATTGAGTCCGCTGGAAGCACCCTAGGTCCTAGTTGGCCTCTTGGAACAGATGAAAGCCGGCCAGATCAGACAATCAGATAGAATCAGGCTAGATCAGAACAGGGACAGGAAACCCTACATTTAGGAACTTAGCCTACCCATTTTGTAGCAAGTTTGTACCCTTCTTTTGGGCTCCCAACAGCCCTGAAGGTGAATTATTTGCTGAATTTTTGTAAATATTGTAAATTTCGCCCACGATGGCAAGTTGTAAGTTCTTTTGTTGTGATCTGACACCTGAACGTAGATGAAAGATAAAAGGCTTATTAGGACTTAGATGTGCTTCCTTACACAAGTACGTTGTGCGAATGGGAGATCGCACGGCAGGGTGCATGGATTTTCATGCGTGCCTCCGGTGGGTAAAACGGGAATGTTGGAGTCGCATCGCCTGATGGGGTGCAGGCGGACACTTGGGTGCCTAAGTTTGTCTATTGGCCTGGTCTGCGGCTTGAGATTCTAGGTAGGGTCTCGGTTACGATCCGGGGAAGTCCATAGACACCCTGGTCAGCCCCGACGATTGACGAGTCCCATAGGTTTCTCCTGGTTTAAGTCAACTCCCTGATTTCTCACCCGATTCCTAATCTAGCATGCAAAGTGGTTAAGTCTGGTGAGACCACCTAAGTGGTGTGGGTCCTGTCAACACCCCATTTTTGCAGCATAAAATTGCCCAAGAAGCATATCTTAAACCGGCATATATGTGGGCATGTAAATCAAGGTTTTTATAATGGACCCGTCTTTTTGAAATAACAAGCCCATGATAAAGAGAATTCTGAGCCGATTCCGATGCACCAAACCGTGCTCAAATCGGATGTCAAACGGCTAAGTTATGAATAAAAGAAATAAAGGGTAGTTTGGGGATTTTTACAAAAACCAAAATTGGATGCCACATGGCAGCCACATGTACGCCATGGTGGCTGACATGTAACCAATGATAAATTAAAATTTTGTGGGGTTGTTTTAGTAAATAAGTAAGTTTCCTAATGGGGTCTCTTAAGCAAATAAATAACAAAGTTAATAAAAGTTTAAGATTAAAAAAATAATAATAATAAAAATAAACAAAGAGAAATGAGTTGGACGAATTGGTCCAAACTCATATTCTCTTGAGATATTGAGACAAAGCTTAAAAATATATATAAGCCTAATAAAAATGTGGGACAAAATAGACTTTGACCAAACCCAATTGAATGAGGGTGTTTAAGAGAGGAAGAGGAAGGGTTAGTTGTTTAAGAGAGGAAGAGGAAGAGTTAAGGATTTAAGAGAGGAAGAGGAAAGGTTAGGGGTTAAGAAGTTGAAGGGGTGGGAATCCTCTATAAAAAGGCTTGAAGTTGGGAGCAAAAAGGAGGGGAAAAAATAAGAGAGTTCTTTGAAAGAAAAAAAAAAGAGCAAATAAGAGAGTTCTTTGAAAGAAAAAGTAGCAAGTAGGAAGAAGTGGAGAAAAGAAAAGGGACGTCTACTAGCAAGGAGGGAGAAAAGAAAACTACTATTCACGACACACCAAGGTTCCAAGACCTGATTTGAAGTGTCAATCCATAACAGGTGAGTCATTTGTTTAATACAATGTATGAGACCTCTCTTTCATTACAATTTTTGAGATAAGATTACATGATTGGTGAGAGACATGTATATATATTTGATGGCTTTGGGTAATTTTATCATGTAAAAAAAAGACAAAGATATAAAATTCTGAGTTTTTCTGCATTAGGTTTGCACCTGTTTTCCAGATAAACCAATTTTTTTCACCTAGTTATAGTTTGATTCAAGTCTGGAGTCCTTCATGAGATTTGTGGTATTTTTATTTTATTTTAATCTAAAAATATGTTCAAGACCCTACACTATGAGTAGGTATTTTATTTTTAATTTTCTTTGGTTCAGATTTTCAATTGGAAATGTTTAACAGTAAATTTTGGAGCTTCATATCTTTTAAATGAAAATGAATTTTTGAAAACTTCTATAGGTTATTTTAGTGTTTAAAGTCATGATTCTAAGGAATCAAATTTCGCACAATTTGGTTAATAATTGAGGGAGATATGAATCTTTGAATGTGGATAGCGCAGTAATTCAAGTTGCTTCATTTTTTTTGTTTCCTTTGTAAATTAGTACTTAGGCCATGGTCAAAATTAGTTCAGGTGGTCTCATTTTCTTGCCTTGTAAATTAGTAATTAGTTAATCTTGCATGATAAAAACAATAGAAAACAAAACAAACAAAAATAATAAATAATAAGAAAGGGAAAAAGCAAATGAAACAAGCATTGAAGCGATGATTCTTTCTTGTGGTTGAAAATTTTTTTAGCATGATTTCGTTTTGTTCATATTGCTTTACTTTTGATGTAATTTTGTGGAGGCCTTGTACATATAAATTAATATTTGTTGTACACTTAAAATGATTAAAAATTAGAAAAGAAATAAAAAAATAAAAATAATAAATAAAAGAGCCCATTAAATATCCAACTAATTTAAGGGAAGCCATTTCGGTGGGGCAACCCAGGGTGTTCAAGGACTTCCCTGGGTTGTAATCGGGTCACTTATCCGGAATCACTGGTGCAGACCAAAAACAACAAGGTGTCTACCTGCACCATGTTAGGTAGTGGTGACTCCATAAAACATGTAACACGCTCTTTTAGCGCTCCCGAGGTGCGCACAGGTCCCTTTAATTGATTTTATCTTGATTAATTAAGTAGTCTGAGTCTGATTGGGTAGGACCCATTGGAAGGCCCACGGTGTCCTTGGTGGGCTTGGTTAAGCCCACATATCCCCTGGTGGGCCTCAGTCTAAACCTGAGAGGCCCTTTAGGCTTGGTTAGTTTGATTGATCTTACTTTAGGGTTCAGCTTAAAAGATCAAGTTAAATTTTATTATTGGCGGGCCGGATTGGTTTGTGGGCCCATTGGGCAGGCCCACAGTGGTTGCCAAATGACTTATTTGAATTCATCTTATTTTAATTCTGAAAGTAGGCTAGACCTTGGGGTTGGGGCCCCTTAGTCTTGCCTTGGACCGGGTGGTCCACGGTTCAATGGGTTAGGGTGTTGGACCCTACCCAGTGGGGTTAATGGGCCTAGTGGGCCCGATAGGCCTGTACCCACGGTCATGGCCAAACCATTCCTATGCTAAGCCTGCATGCTTCATTTTTGGGCTTTGGCAGGCCTCGTAGGGTTTGGCCCATTTAGTTTATTTTAATTATCTTGTTTTATTTTTTAAAGCATGATCTTGGACTGGGTGGGCCTCATTGGAAGGCCCACCAAAGGATCCAATTGGGCTTGGAAGCCCATGGACCATTTTGGGTTTCCAGTTGACCCGGAAGCCCTGTTGGTTCATGCGGTTCGGCTTGAGCAATACAACAAACCAACAACCATGCAAAAATCAGTTTTTAGGAAAACTTTAAAAGTAACCGAAATTCAATTTCGGTTAAGCCAGGAAATACCCACAACCGACCTGTGATTTTGAGCAACCTGCAGAAATCCACTTTTTCACTTTATGGACAGAGAACTGGTTCTTGGGGTTTGTGGGCATGTATAGGGTCTCTGTGGGCCCCTGTGTGGGCCCACAATGGTCCAAATGAGGTCATAGGCTCTCTCTTTTGGGGTTTTCAAGATCAACAATACAAAGGGGATCAAAGGGTTTATCCCTCTTTCATAAACCAAAGCAAGGACCAACCAGGGATCTGAGTATCCCTGGTTTGGTTTCTTTTGCTCCAAAACAAATCAGTATGCTTACGAATGGACAAAAATCGAGTAAAATGACTAACCTAGGAATGCTCTAAGTCAAAACAGAAATGAACAAGATGATACATGATTAAGCACTACTAAGACTTGGAAGACACTTTTTTGCACTCATAACTTAACGAAAACAGTCTCCTAAAGCCTGTCTTTAGCACATGGAAGAGCATGCAAGCATATAGGGATATACATGCGAGGGGGATCGGCTTCTCAGGACCACAAAGCTATGACTAAAGGGTGGTAAAAACCTCGATGCGAATACATGGAAACAGTTGGAAAAGGATGCGATTATATAGCCCTAAAGTCATGGCATGCATGCTCGAAATTCTAATGAACAACAAGAGGATATTATGCATTCATGTGATAGCAACTAGGCATGCGTCTCATGCATTTTATCATGTCAAGATCATCTCACAAAACCTAACGAAATAACATTTAAAGAAGGGAAGAGGAAGGGGCTTACATGGGGGGATACATGAGATGGCATGCACAAGGGGAACAGGCTCCTCTTTATTATGACAAACAAAACAACAAAACCCATCCAAACAGTGGCCGTATGGTGTTGCACTAACCCCTTTTAAGCCATCCAAACCACTTTCCCTTCTCTTTTTATATGGCCTATACCCCCTTCTCTTACCCTAGAAGGGTAAGGATCCATCAAATAGCATAGGAAGATGACAAAGAGATGAGAAAACATTCACATGGGGAACAACATGACTTTATAGCATGCTCGAAGACTAATGTGCTCCAAATGAGCTACAATTTATATATGTTGAATAAAATTTGGTGGGGAAACATACCTTAAAGTCGAAATCCTCTTTGGAGGTGTGCTTGAGGCTCCTGGTGGCACCACAGCTCCTGGACAGCACCTCCTCCTCCCCAAGTGTTCCTTAGGACCTCCTCCAAGTAATGAAAATGAAGAAAATGGTAGAAAAGGGGCTTGGGAGGGGTTTGATTTGAGTTTTGAGTGTTTTAGAAGGTTGAGAGGGTAGGGAAGGGGGAAAATTTTGAGAAGCAGCAACCCTCAGCCAAGTGGCTGGGGTTGCTATTTATAGAAAAAAAAATTTGTAACCAAAATTGATTTTCGGTTACACTGTTTTTTGGTATAACCGAAAATCAATTTCGGTTATACCACAATTATTTGTAACTGAAATTGAATGTCGGTTACTTTTGCACTTGATTAGCAATTAAGTCTTGTCAGGTACGGAATCAGAGAATCTATCGGGCAATTTTTGATTTCACTTTATGAACCGGAATTGAATTTCGGTTATACACAATTTGTGTATAACCGAAATTTATTTCCGGTTATTCTTCCAATATTTTTTATATTTATAGATTACCCCTGGATTTGACCGATTTGACTGATTTGACACTTGAGATAACTGTAGATTGCCCCCTGCGCAATTTTGGTTTAATCCCTAAGATATTTTGCAGATTTTGGGTATTTACGAATTGACCCTCGAGATATTTTCCTATGTTTCTCGCCACATGTGCAGTTCCTTTGCCGCGTGTGCAGTTTCTTGCATTGCTGCCCGAAAACTTCAATTGCTCATATCTTCTTCATCTGGACTCCAATTCTAGCAAACTCAATTACGTTAGAACCGTATAGGAGTCTTCTATTCATTGAGGCAGGGTTAAGAGCCTAATTCGGGGTTTAGCAGAAAGTCAATTTCTGCTCCCTCTCAAGTTTGACCGGCCTGGAGATCCTTCATCCGAACTCCGATTCCAGCAAACTCAGTTGTGTTGGAACCGTGTTGGGATTCTCTATTCATTGAGATAAAGCAAGGTAGTCAAATATCGCTTGATAAAAAAGTTAACTTTTGACCCCTTAGGGTTTGACTTTCCAGCTAGGGTTTGCATTTCTGGCACTTCCGAGTGGGCAAAAATGAGGTACTTACATACGTCTAGGAGTCGTGCCTTGATTGGCACCCACTTCTAGGACTATGCACACACTTGTGGGTGTTTTTTATATTTGTTTGTTAACATAGGCTTTCAGGATGGTAATGGCATTTAGCCTTCATTTTACTTGTATATACCTGCTCATGCATTAAGCACACGCACTTCGAGATCATTTACACTAGCTCTTTGGTCAAACCGTTTTCAAAAATGCACAAAAGAATTTTTGAGACCAAAATCGCCTCCGGGCATACACTAAATCGCCTTTGGGCGTACATCAAGACGCCTTCAAGCGCACATCAAATCGCCTTCGAGCTGCATCGAGTCACCTTTCGAAGTGCACATCAAAGTTGCTTTTTTCAAAGCACACAATAAAGTGGCCTCCGGGCCTACATTCAATCGTCTTTCACGACGTACATTAACATCGTCTCTCGTGATGCACAATAAATCGTCATTAGTGGTTATATTGAGCTAGCCATATAAACATAAATCAAGTCACCCATCTTGTGGCGCACATTTTCATGCCATTCATGACATAGTGCGGGCTATCCAGGATGCATTTCCTGATTTCTATAACTTGCTTACCATCGCACAATTTCAAAGGAATTTACAATCTCTGCCAATCAAGGCACAGATTTTGACGTTTAATCCTCGTGACATGATTTCCTAAGGTTTAAACTCATAAAGCACGTGTTGCATGGTTTTTTTGAAAACCATCAGACACGGTATGATCTTCAGAGTCTCAATCTCTAAAAGACCAAATTACAAGCTTTTTAACTGCACAATTCTCAGAATGAGCTCCTGATTGGGTGTTGCATTGTCATACACTGTTCACAGTGATGTTTTGTCAAAGTCGTGATTTTCATGCATGAACCGCCTCGTATTGGTTTTTGCCCATCATGGCACAAGAACACCACTCACGGTGTAATGATCGCGTCACACACGACACCACATTCGTGATTTGTGAAGAAACTGATTGAAATCCTTGATAAACAGGTACGATATTTTACATTGAAAGCACCATTCATAACACTGCATTTGCATTGAGAAAGGACTGCAATGAATTATTCCAAGGCTCCGTCTTCATCATCATGACAGCCAAAAACCGAAGAGCAGCTAGTCATATTAGATCTAAACCAACAGAGGGCCATGATGCAAGCCATGGGAATTCAGATGCCAAAAATCCAGCAGGGGCAACCATCCCAGCCGGCACCCATGGCAGCTCATCCGCCATCACAAGACAACCAATTCCCTCATCCGGCAGCAGTTCCCACCCACCCTCCACAACATGAACCATTTGTGCCTGTCCAACTAGGCAAGAAAAGCAAGACCACAACAGGGTACGGGAGGCCCAACTTGAGGAAATGTTGACTGCATTGAAGGAAGACAGTAAGACCCAAATGGCCGCAATGAGAGAAGAGCTCTTGAAACAACTCCAACCCAACCCAGTGCGTGAAGAAACCACATTAGAGAGCCTGTGTCTCTTCCCAGACATCCAACTGCCAGTAAAATTCCGATGCCCTAAATTGCATAAATTCGATGGCACTGGCTGTCCTTTGATACACCTACGATCGTATGTTGGTGACATTTGCCAATATGCAAAGGACGAGAAGATTATGGTTCAATTCTTCCAGAGATCGCTAACTGGGCAGCATATTCTTGGTTCCTAAGTCTGGACAAGCAGAAGGTTAAGACATGGAACGACCTCGCTGCCGTATTCATCCAACAGTACCGTTTGAATAGTCCAGTGGTTCAAATCCAGGCAAAATTGCAAAGATTGTCAAAGGGAAATAGCGAGTCTGTAAGAGACTAGGCTAAAAGATGGATGAAACTAGCAAATGTGGTTCAACCCCCTCTCCTAGAACAAGAACAGACTTCTCTGTTCATTTCATCACTGGGTCAGCCATACTTTACGATGCTGTTGGGACAGTGTGCTGCAAGTTTCACCAATCTGATGATGACGGCAGAAAGGATTGAAGATGCGATTAGGGCTGGAAAATTAGGAGCTTCCATGACAGAATCCTCCCAAGGAATAAAAGAAGACATAAGATATGAGGGAACGGTCAACCATGTCCGATCTGCTAAGCGCAAAAGAGGAGGTGATTACCCCTATGCAAGTGTCATCCCGGCTCGACAGAAGGAGCCTTTGACCAAGGAAGAGAGAAAGAACCGTGTGTTTACACAGCTCCCATATACCCTAACAGAATTTTTGCCCACCTTATTGCAAGGACACCTAAAACAGGTTCCACCAAACCCGAGGCCACCAGCAAGTAAAGGGTATAACCCATCCAAGACATGCGGTTACCATAAAGGAGCACCGGGGCATGATACCGACGAATCTTAGAGCCTCCATGTAACGCCCCGAACCTGGGTTAGTGCAAACCGGCACCCGACCCGAACCCGGTTCGCTACTGTAACAACCCGAATTTAGTTCAACAACCAAATCCGAGGTGTTACTGGCCCATATCAGATACATCATCAATAATATACCAGACCAAAGAATTAAAATCCATTCAACTTTATTATACTATCAGAGTTGCGGAAACAAGTATGTGCGAAAGTGTAGTTTAAAATCCTCAAATAACATATAGTTTGATCATCAATCATTAATATCAAAGTCTAGTAAAATAAACTGGTTACTATCTCTCTCTCATCTCTCTAATACATCAAATCCAAATGAATAATAATAATCTAATCAAAAGTGCTAAGTCTATGTCATTCATCTACCTCAAACAAGATCCGGATAATAGTAATCCTCCGGTGTATACTCAGCTATCTCTCCCTGGAAATCACTAAGATCCCCCTCTCGCGTATCAGCTGAAAAATGAAATAAAAGTAGGGTGAGATACGAATATCCCAGTAGGTAACACATGCATGATTAAACAGTTCATATAAGTAAAGTAACAGTTCATGCACGATTAAGCAACATCGACTAATCAGGCTCGTATAATCATTCATATCATTCATGAATACAAAACAGTTTGATAAGCAGTTCTAGAAATGAATTTCAGCAAGTTTTAATATAAGAATCCAATATCAAGATCAATAACATGATTCACACTTTGCTAGGATGCACTAAGCAGTAACATCCGATCAATATCCCAATCACATGCCTCCAGTATGTATTCAATAATAATATCAAGTGTTGTGATTTCAGTATCATTGTAGGACTCACAAAGATAGATAAACCTTTTGAGATGATTCTCAACCAATTGCTATACCACCGTGCGACTTAGGAGCAATGCTACTAATGATACTCAAGTCCCATGCAGAGCAGCTTAGACAAGAGCCGTAGTCACTGACTTATTGCATACGTACCCATCAGAGTTGGCATGTACCACCAGCATGCAGCACCAGAATCAAAACATGGAGATGGTCGCTTATCCACATGTACAGGGAATCACCAGCGGCTCACCGGGGTGTCCCTCCAGACATAGGACCTTCCCAGACAAACTAACTTGCAAAGGAAGCACGTCGCATATAGGAGTAACTCAACCCAAATAACATATCCCTCAGCTATCTAGATACAACTATGGATCCATAACCAGCTATGCCCACTAGACTCCAAAATTCCCTAAAATATAATATTTCTATAAGGGTTGGTGCCTAGCGGTATATAAAGGTTAAATCTGTCAATTACTTCAATATTCGGTCATCTGAGTTCTGAATTCTCTATATACAGTTTTCTGGTTTATAGTGTCATTTAGAAGATGTTCTAGTAATTAAATACAAGTTAGGTTTTCCAAAAACTAGGTTTCTCCATTTCTTTCAAAGTTTGGCAACTAATGTCCTAAATACCTCCCTAATTTATTTTTCTGTAAAAACAGGGAATTAGATAGTTTATTTTGGTCTTAAAACATCTTATTTAATCATTAAAATTGTCTAAATAGTTTGGAATTGAATCAGGGTGTGAAATTATGAAAATCTGGAAAATCTGAACAGAATGCCTAGGATCGCTCAGGATCGCCCCGGCGGTCTGTGGTCGACGGTAGTTCAAAATCGAACGCCGACAATACGTCTTCAAGCGGTCTGAAATTTATAACGAGCGCCTAAGATCGCCGAGAACAGTCGAGGTCGGTGGTCGTTCAAAAACAATCAGAATCAGTTCCAAATCATGATTTTTCTCGTCTAAACTCATTGTAACATATATATAACATGATTATCAACATATATACATCATAAAAGCATGCTTTTGTCGATTAATCACATGTAAATACAAAAACAAAGGTAAACGGTGTCACTTACCTCTTTCGTGCGTGGTTTCTCTCCTTCTTCTCCAAACAACAGACGCAAGGTACTCCCTGGACGATGAAGAACACAAAAACCATACCTTTCCTCCTCCTCTTCTTCTTCTTCTCCTTCAGTCGGGTTTGTCGCTTGCGGCTGTCGAAGACAAACGAAATACGAGCGTATATGATTTAGGTTATTAAACTAATACTTATACTCTCCGATCCCACGCATCTCACATACACCAAATTCCATACACACGCCCAATCAGAATACATACCTCGATATCTCATGATCGGACGGTCAGATCTGCGTCTAATTCTGGATCTCCACTAATTAGATCATCCCCTACAATAATAAATTATTTCCATCAATTATAACTCTCAGTAATATTATTTATTAATTTAATTTATTATTTAAGGAAAATTCGGGGTTTTACACTCCATCATGCAGTTCAAGATCTCCTTGAAGCTGGGGAACTCAAAATTGATCCTCCATTAGATTGAAAAAAGAAGAAAAAGAAGAAAAAAGAATAAAAGAGAGAAGAAAAAAAGGGATTAAAAGAAAAAAAAAGAGAAAAAAAGAACAAAGAGAAGAAAAAAAAAAAGAAAAAAAAGAAAAAGAGATCTCGGGACATGCAACCAAATTCCAAGGATGCCAATTTGCATCGGTCACTCTTTTCATAGTTTGTTGTTCTGTTTTGCTTATCTTTTCTTTTCTTTTAAATTTAGAATTTGACAGCATGTTTCTTTTTGCAAGCTCATGAAGTCTTTTGGTAAATCACTAAAGTGTTGGACCACACCAAGGTAAGATTGTGATCTCAGGACAAACCTAAACAATCAAATTTGACAGATGGAATGTGCCCAAACAGCACCAACTGTGCGGGTCTCAACATAGCCAAGGGATCCCCCACCAACACCACTTTTGAAACCTACCTTGCCAAACATAGGGGCAAGCTATGATATGAGAAAAAAAAAAAAAAGAAGGGGCAAGGTGCCCATACCAGTCAAAGGTCACTGACATGATCAAGGATTAATGATCCCGATGAAATGATGAGAAGCCATTTTGGCTGAAATACTTCAAACAAATCCCGCTAGTCAAACGTTTTGAGCTTGATCGTCTCCTTTCTAACCGGCGTTATGTCTAGCCACCCCCAAACTAAGGCAAAGTCAAAAAGCAAGAAAGAAAAGAAAAATGAATAAAGATGAAAATGGTTCTTGAGCCAGTTAATTGTGCAAAGACAAGTAAGTGTTACATCCTCTATAAAAGGATGAAAGGACATCCTTGATGTTCTCCAAAATCATCTGACACAAGATGAAACCCTAGAAAAACACTTTGGGCCTAACAATTCCTTCATTGACCCTACCATTTCCTGTCTTTAAAACTGGGGCACGGAGCTTCGTGAAATTTGAGACATGAGAAAGACAAAGGGGAAGATAGGGCAAAGCGAAAAGCACCCTAAAAAGGAGGAACGAGATAAAACCCAGAAAACAAGAATGTGAAGAAAGAACTGGGGCAATCCCTTTTGAAGAAAAAGAAGAAGAAGAAGAAGAAGAAAAAACAAAATCTGGGGCAAACCCAAAAGCAAAAATCAAGGATTGGGGTAAAGAACCCAAGAAAGGAAAAGAAAGAAAAGAACAAAGATGGAAAAGGTAGAAGAAGCTACAATCACAATTGGAGACAAAACTGAAGGAACAAGAGATGAAGCAAGCCCTAACCAAGAAAAGTGGACAGGACATGGCTCTTACCCCGTTCACCAATTTTGAGCCTTCATGTCATTTCTTCTGGACCCCCAAACCCAGCCTATGTTTCGTCCTATTATGAAGTCCTTTCTGATTACAGAGACTGTGACACCAAATCTTGGACAAACTGGTAATGATGGAACCAAAAAGACAGAAAAGAACTTTGGCTAGACATAATGGTTACTAATAGAATGAAGCTGTATAGGGTTTGAGCCTATTTATCCTTCATTTCTGAACACTGGAACTAAAGCCTACATTTTGTCCTACTGTAAAGTCCTCTCTGATTGTTGGATCGTGATCCATGGAAATTGACAGGGCCCTCATACTGGGGCAAGACACCAAACTTGAGAAAAGGAACCAATGGAGAGAAAAACCATTTCAAAACCCCCAACTAAGGGTGGGAAAAGGTAAAATAAGAGAGAAAATCAAAAAGAGCTGGGAAAGGGCAGTGCCAAAGAAACCCCCTGAACCAAAACAATTCCCCTCATTTCAACCTGGGGCATGCTATTGAAGGCAAAAAGTATTGGGACCCTTGCAGGGAGTGTCGGAAGGCATAATTTCATAAGTCTAAATGAGAGTGTCAAGTGATTGACCCAAAGATTACTAGTTTTGCCATGGACCCACTTTGAAAGAAGAAACTTCAAATATTTGGTGAACTCCCAAGAGATTTCTATCAAAGGGAAATTGCTTGAATTTGCACAAAATTTTGATGATAAACAAATAAATTCTGATTGACTAAATTTCTTTCGAACTTTTGCAGATATTGACAAAACTTGAAGACAGACAGGAAAAGGCATCACGGCGTATTCACATGCTGGTACAAAGAAAAATCGTCACCGTGTATTCACACATGGGACACAAAAAGAACCGTCACCATGTATTCACACATGGGACACAGAAAAAGAGTCACCATGTATTCACACATGGGGCGTAAAAAAAAGCTATCACAATGTATTCACACATTGGATGCAACCACAGCGTATTCACACGTTGGATGCAAAAGCAAAATTCGTCACCATGTATTCACACATAGGACCAAAAAAAGGTGTCACGGCGTATTCACACGCTGATGCCAAAGCAAAATTCGTCACCATGTATTCACACATGGGGCGCAGAAAAAGCCATCACAATGTATTCACACATTGGATACCATCACAGTGTATTCACACATTGGATGCAAAAGCAAAATTCATCACCATCTATTTACACATGAGACGCAGAAAAAGGTGTCACAGTGTATTCACACGTTGATGCCAAAGGAAAATTCGTCACCATGTATTCACACATGGGGCGCAGAAAAAGCCATCACAATGTATTCACATATTGGATGCCATCACAGCGTATTCACGCGTTGGATGCAAAAGCAAAATTCATCACCATATATTCACACATGGGACATAGAAAAAGGTGTCACGGCGTATTCACACGCTGATGCCAAAGCAAAATTCGTCACCATGTATTCACACATGGGACGCAGAAAAGGTGACGCGGCGTATTCACATGCTGATGCCAAAGCAAAATTCGTCATCATGTATGCACACATAGGGCGCAGAAAAAGCCATCACAATGTATTCACACATCGGATGCTATCACACGTTGGATGCAAAAGCAAAATACGTCACCATGTATTCACACATGGGACGCAGAAAAAGGTGTCACAGCGTATTCACACGCTGACGGAAAAACAAAACCGTCATAGTGTATTCACACATTGGACGCAAAAGAGATTGGAACCGAAGCCACTAATGGATGAGTCAGAAATCAGTAGGGCAATGTCCCGGCATAGCCAAAATTTGTGATCTCAGAGCTGTTGACGCATGAATCTGAGATTGGTAGAGACAACATCAAAAAAAAAAAAGAAGAAGTAAAAGCAGAAGAGGAAAAAAAAGAGAAAAAGAAATGGACAAAGACAAAAGGAGCAAAATGTCTCCTAAAATCATCACCATCTATTCTCACGTGGGGCACAAAGAAAAATCGTCGCCATGTATTCACACATGGGACGTAGAAAGAGTCATCACAATGTATTCGCACATTGGTTGACAAAAGTTTGTAAAGCCAAAGCCGCCGATGGTGAGTCAGAGAGTGGTAGAGGCAACTTTGAATATAATCAAGACAGAAAAAAGACAGAGACATGAGTCAGCACCAACAGCAACTAACATGCACAAGTAAAAACCCTAGTGAATGGGTGTGTGAACATACATATTATGCATGAAACATATTATGCACATATTAGTTGCTGAAACATAGTATTACTTGCATGAAACATATTAGTTGTTGTACCTATGGGCTGAAATGGACACTTATATGCAAGCAAAAAACTGAATAAGGAAGTGAACATAAAAGTACTTGAAAAGACTCTAGTTAATGGGTGTGTGAACATACATATTTAAGTGTGCAAAAAAAAAAGATGGTAAGACTAATTTCATGCAAGCAAAACAACAGCTATTATGAGGGTGTTAGCACCTCATTTTTGCATCCTCAAAAATGCAAAAGATGAAAATCCTAACTAGAAAATCAAACCCTGGGGGTCAAAAAAGTTGACTTTTTGATCCAATGAAAATTGACCACCGAACTTCTTCCCATTAAAAAGAGAATTATGACACGACTCTGACACAACTGAATTTGCTCAAATCGGAGTCCGGATGAAGAAGTTATGAGCTGGTCGAGCTTAGGACGAGCAAAAATTGCCTTTTTGCTCAAACCCAATTGAGCTGCTCAACTTGATCCCATTGGGTAAAGGATCCTGACACGATTCTGACGCAACTAAGTTTGTTGGAATCGGGGTCCCGGAGAACAAGATATGAGCAAAACGGTCTCCGAGGGAGCAATTTTGCAAGAATCCGGCATTCAGTTTTGCAAGAATCCGGCATTCAGTTGCTTGGTGACCTCTTCTTTGATCTTCAGGGCTCATTCTAGCTTTGTGCATTTGAGTCTTTCCTTCACTGGTGTAGCCTCAGACTTTATTGGTAACCGATGCACAACCAAGTCCGTGTCTAGCCTGAGCATATCCTCGTATGACCATGCAACCACGTCAGTATAAGACTTGAGAAAATCAAACATATGCTTTTTCAGTAATTGCGACAGCTTTTTTCCGATTTGGAGTATCTTTGGTTGTGCTGTTTCACCTATGTTAATGGGTTCAGTCTCCTCAATGTTGGTCTGGAGACCCTTTTCATGCCTTTCCAAAGAAAATTGGATTTCGGGCGGAGTCTCCCATGATTTGTCGTCGTCCTCAAGCTCGGAAGACTTGTAGGGGATGAGTTCTGAATCTTCCGACTGCCATGGGCAAGTGCCGCAGTATGATTCACGAAGCTCTTGCTCCGTACTGTTCACTATCTCATGATTTTCCTTTATTATTTCTTCAATTTAATTTTCAATTTCCTTTTGTTCTTTTTTTTTGGTTATGGCAACCTGATTATCTACCTCGTGCCCCAGGCTCTCCGAGTGTGCGTCGAGATTGATACTAAGGTTGCAAGGTTCAGTTTGCTTATTTGTGCAATTATTATCAAAGACAGGCAAGTACTCAAAAGCATTCAGATATTCATTAAAGAGTTCTACCATTGCTACAACAGAGATATCAGAAGTAGAGGGAACACCCTTTGGAAGGTTGGCCTTGCTGGTGACAAAAGGCACTGAGCTCCAGTTCTGTGGTGGTGAGTGGTCTCCTTTGTTGATGGCAGCCATTTTCTCCGGTTCTCCAACCAGCACCATGTTAGCGCTATCATCAGATGGAATGTAAATGGGATCGTTTGCCACGCCTGCCGCCGGCTTGTTCTGGCTCTGCTCTGACTTGGGATCATACTCCGATGATACTTTTACCCATGATCCGCTGGGGGGAATTGCCATCGATATCTCCGCACTGGAGGGTATATGGGCAATAGTGACCACGTTGGCTAGGTCAGATTCAGGTAGTTCAACAGCTACAAGTATTCCAGTCGGTATCCCTGGCCTAGTAAAGGAGTGAGTCTCCGATGCCCATTTGCCATAGGTCTTGTGATACATCACTTCGAGTACTGGTCCTAGCACTTGAGGCATACCACGGAACATCCGATTCAATCCATCCAGAGTCCTGGGGTGCGGAATATGGGGAGGAGGAGGAGGGGACTTTGGCCTCCAACTTGGCACCCCCGAGCTACCTTGACTCTCCATCATGTAGACATACATGACCGGGCCTTCTTCCTCTTTGGATTCTTCAATGGGAGCAGGTGGCAGTGCTTCTATCATGACCGCAAGGCGGATGGGTATCCCTTCAGGGATGAATGGTACGTCAGGTGGAGCGACAGCAACAGTAACGTCGTCGGCAGATTCTAGGGCGAACAATGCCGGTAGGTCGTCTGGTGATCCATCAGGGGCTAGTGGGTCCACTTCCATTACGTTGCCAATCTGTTCCAGGGGCAGGGGCTCCTCCCAAAGCATCTGAGCCAGTCCTTGCAGGTAGTCTTCTTCTAGGGCAGGGGAGTTCAAAAACTCATCGCCCCATCCTTGGGGGACTATGTTCTCAATGGACTGGGCCGCCTCACACTCCATATTGGTGAACCGATGGTAGAGCTCACCATGCATGCAGATGGGCCAATGTGGGTCTCTTCCTTCTGTCCTAGCCCTCTTCCTTCCAACGCACATTCCATAAAGCCTAGAGTAGTCCTCCAACTGTGGATCGTATCCCAGTCCAAACCCCGTGGCCTGCTCGTAGGGCTGGACAACTGCCTTGATTCCTTGCTTATGTTTGCCCAATCCTTCTCCTGCTCGGAGGTCCCAGTCAGCTAGTAGTACCCGGGCATGCCTTAGCTAGTCTCCGATTTAATCACCGGGGACTTCGGCACCTCACTAGGGGTAGGCTATGCCAGGACGCTCCTTGGCCAATCTTCGATTTAATCACCGACGGCATTGGTGCCCTAAAAACTTTGGCTAGTGATACCTGGGCGTACCTTAGCTAGTCGCTGGTTTAATCACCATGGACTTCGGCGCCTCACTAGGGGTATGCTATGCCAAGGCGCTTCTCGGCCAATCTTCAGTTTAATCACCGACGGAGTTGGTGTCCTAAAAGGCTGGACCAAATGATCTTGAAAAAAGACTCAAACGGGTGTGATCTGAGCTCAAAAGTCTTGGGTGTCCTTTAAGTTTAGAACACTTGCTGGGTTTCAGGATTTTGATTCAAAAGGAAACACGCAGTCTCAGCAACTAGGAATTACAATCATCAAGGATGTGGTCCTTTGGGGACCGATTTGCCTATGGAGGACTTCAATTCAGTCTGTTTATTTCAAATTATGCTTTTGTCTTGCCAGATTAAGTTCAATGAAAAGTAGATCCAAAGTAAATTCATGCTTCATCATTACATAATCAAAAAAAGCCCCTCGAGGCTAGCAGTACATCAACATGCTTGGATACATCAAAGCCAAAATCTAACTAGATGGGTCATCATCATAGTAGGAGGACACGTCTTGCTTCCTCAAGGCACGTAGAAGGTTGTTTCGCAGACGTCAGTCCTCCTCTATGCACTTGCGCACAAGGTCAATTTCTTGTTAAAGGGCCACATTGGCCTGCTTACTCTCCTGTTCCAAATTCACATAAGCTGAATGGATATGGGAGTGGGCTTCCTGCAATTCAGCCACCCTATCCCTATAAGCGTCAGGGGGCGGAACTGGAATGTCGCTAGAACTGATGGGCTGTAGAGGCGGGGGGCCGTCATGGCCAAACTCCCGGGCCATCCACTATTCGTATTCACGAAAGTGGGATCTAGAGAACACATCCTCCCGGTGCACACGCACATTCTCCCATTCATCCAACAAATGTTGCCTTAACTCCTTCATGATCGGGCCAGTCAAATCGTCTACGTCGTGCTCGAGCAGGATTCCCTGTGGCTTCCCAAACTGTCTCAAAACTCGGATCAAATAGTACGGCACAGCATGGGTAAGTCCTATCAATGCTAGGCATCTTCTGTTCCTGAAGGCCAAGATGGGGGTGTAAGTGAAGCTGAATGTTCCCCACCATCTGATATCTGTTTCTCCATTCAGTTGGAGAAAGTGGTTCAGCTAATCCTCACTAGTGGGTAGATCTGGTTAGATCTCTCTGCGGGCCATCCGAGTGATGTTGTCACGGACTAACCCATATTGCAGGCTAATGGGTTCAGCAACCATCAGGTGGTCTTGCAGCCAGATATGTAGGAGAGGGCGCACCCTTGAAACCTCCTAGTTCAGTTCTTGGTCAATGTCAGGGAATGAAACAATTGGGCAAGGACCAGTGGCATGATTTGGTACCCTACCTTAAGTTGATCCACAATTTCCATGAGGGCCAAGTTAATGGGGTCTCCCCCAGTTGGAAAGAAAATTTGCGATAGAACCACAAGGGTGAAGGTGTCCTCCCAAACACAGGGTCTTTCCTGCTTTTTGTTTCTTATCTTTTCAACCATAAAGGTTTTGGAGACCCTCGTGAATGCTTGGTCACCTCCTAAAGTCTAGAGTTCCCCTCTTGGGAGACAAAAGAAAGTACAAGCCTCATTCTTGTAGCTATCTTTGAGATTTGGCCGATTGGATTCTCCAAGGCCTCGAAATCGAAGGAATAGGTCAAATTCCTCAATTGTGGGGGTCAACTCATTGGTCCCGAATCGGAACACTAACAATTGGGGATCCCAGAAAAGCAGAGCTGCTTGGATCATATCCCAATTGATTGGCACATTTAATAGGGACAAAGTTTGTCCCATATGGTATCGTGCCTCCCACCTAATCTGTTCATCCCCTTGAAGCTGTCTTGTCCAAGAGCGGATCCATGGGGTATTCCAAGCACACTTCTCTATCCTAAGGAAGCGGACTCTCTTAGACGAAGACGAAAATGCCATGCCAACTATCCGATCGAAATTCCAAATCAGTTAAGGTTCCACACCACAACTCTCAATCAGTCTAAAGCATGCATAAGAAAGCAAAAATTAAATAAAAGGACGAGCATCACCATTTTCTCGCAGTTCTTCTGAAAATCAGCAAAACAATAAATAAATGCGGAATTTAAATTCAAGCACACAAAGTGTGTGGTCCTAAAGGTTGGCACCAATTAAGGTGTGACTTCTAGACATACTTGTGAAAGGAAGCACGTCCAAGTCCAGATCAGCCCTTTCATCTTTCATTTGCCCCTGGTGTCGGACCACAACAAAGGTTACAACTTGCCATCGAGGGCGAAATTTACAAGGTATTTACGAAAATCTGCAAAGGGTTCATCCTTAAGGCTGTTGGAAGCCAAAAGGAAGGGTACAAATTTGCTTCAAGGCGGGTAGGCCAAATTCCTAAATCTAGGGTTTTGTGCCCTTGTTCTGATCTGACCTGCTTTCATCTAAGTCTCTGATCTGGCCGGCTTTCATCTATCCAAAAGGCCGACCTGGACTCAGGGTGCTTCTAGCGGACTCAATGGGTCAAGGCCCAAGGCTCACAGGACACGATGCATGGATCTGGGGTGGTTCCCCTAATCAAAGTTGTGTTAGCTTCCTAAATTAGGGCTAAGGCAGCCCATGATCTAAGGTTTACTCAGTTTGATGCAAAAATGCGAGGGTTGTTGCCCCTGATGGATACTTGGGTTTTAAATTGATTTTACCTTTTATTTGATCATCCATATCACATTCACAACAATCGAGGTTTATTCAGAAGCGATAGGTGGGGAAGGATACCCAGCCTGAGGCATTCGCCTACAAGGGTCTGAGCCAAGTACTAGACCCTCGCCTACCACGGCAAGAAACCAATGGCGCTAAGGAATCCAAAAACCTGGGGTGATGGGTTTACCCTGCTTTCCCCGGCAAGCCACGGAAGCGTAGGGCTAATACCATCCCAAAGTAAGTTCATAGGAAATAGAAGGATAGCTGCTAGAGAAGTCTAAGTCTTGGTAGAAAAGAGCAATATCTGATTATTCATTCACACAATGTAAAACCCTGGATTTTCCTAAGAATAAAATAAATAATTTATAGATAAATTATGAAGGAAAATACTAAGAAATATAATAGTAGGAGAATTATAGAAAGATATAAAGGTTAAAATAGGAATTTAAAGAGGAAGGGTAATTTGGTCATTTTAATTTGTTAAATTCAAAAAAGGAAATAAGATAATTAGTTCTTAAGTCAATGAATTCAACTAGACAAAATCATAGCTTGGTTGGATGTAAAATAATGAAATAAAGGCTAAAAGGGTGGAAAAAGGGCCTAATGGTGATTATGCTATTTAGGGTCCAAAATATAGGTAATTTAAGTGACTAATAAAAGTCTAAGTTCAATTTAAAATTAGGAATAAGATTAAGCACGAAAATTAATTAGAAGATTCCTTACAAGAGAGCTAAAGGAGTTAAATTAAGGAGAAGGGTAGAAGAGGGAATACACTAAGTATCTTAGAATAAGCTAAACCCAATTAGAGTTGGACTAGTAAGGAGGGTATAAAAGAGAGGTTTTAAGAGTGTTTTAGGTTTTGAAAATAAGTTAAAAGGAGAGGGAAATTCGTGCATAAGTGATAGGAGCCAAAATAGAAAGAGAAAAAAGAGAAAAGAAAGGAGGGAATTAGAAAGAAGAGAAGTTGCAGAGATGGCCGGCCAGCCAACTTCGAACGACGAGTTAGGAACATCCAACCGTTGGAATGGGATGAAATTTAGGGTTTTGTTCTACTCATGGAAGACTTCAAACTGAACGGTGGAGATTTTAATTGGAGAAGTCTAAGGGGGTGCGGTAGAGCTTCAAAGTCGGGCACAAGCGAAGTTTCTGAAAAATTCTGGGTTCATCATAAAGCAAGTAGCAAACACTTGAAACTAGAGGAACTGCATGTTTTCTCATGATTTTGATATTTGATCGTGATGTTTTGGAAGTTGGATTTCATGGGAAAAGCTTATTTGTTTATAAAGAATTGTTTGATAATTTATCTTTCCTTTAAAAATCAAGAAAAGGTTGATCACGATGAGTTAAACTTATAAAGAAACTCAAAGGTAAGTGGAAAGATGATAGGATTAGTTTAGGGTTGTCTCATAACTAATTTAGGATGGAAAAATAGATGTTTAGAATCAAAATAAATTAATAATGGGATTAGAAAGTTAGGAAATTTCTGCAACTAAGAAATCTGGTGTTATTAGTCGGAGCGCTCGATACACCGCTCGAGTGTTTCCTCAGGCGATAGGCCTTTGAAAAATAACAGAACCTAAAATCTAACCGCTAGAGCAGTCGCCCGAGCGACCTATCGAGCAACTGACTGTCAGAAATTTCTAAACTTGGGATTAGTGCCCAGATTCAATTTCTAATGATTTTTCTTGGATTTTTAATGTTGTGACACCTGTAAATAGGGTAATTTGAGATGTAGGAAGTGATGGAATTAAATTTGGATAAAAGGGTAATTATTTGGGACAATGATTGTAACAAGAATCAAAGAAGACTAGTAAATGAATATCTATGCACTCAAACCACTTTCATTAGGATTCTAGGTATGAAACCTAGTCTAACAAGTTATAATAGACTTAAATTAACTTCTGGAAAGAATCCATAACATAACCTACAGGTTTTGGAGATTTAGGGTATTAGTTGGATTTAAAAGTAAAGATTTTAGGATGAACCAAAGTGTAGGATTAGGAGTAAACTTTGTAAGAAACAAAGAATAACCTGAATACTGAATTAGAACAATAAACTAAGTATGTTCACACTAACACGACTCAAATCTAAACCTTTTATTTAGAATTGTGAATACTCTCGTACTTATCTTATTGAATGACATGGAACTCTGTTTAAGAACTGTTCAATGGTTACTTTGAATATATTTTGGTTTAACACTGTGGTTTTTGGATTATTTTGCCATTGAAACCTAGTGTTTGGACAAAGGACTTGGTACATCTAGTAATGGTTTTTGGGTCACTAGTGTGACAAGGCATGGTGCCTGTTTTATTGTTTACCGCATGGGCGGATTTGGTATACAGATATGGTTCTGTATTTTTGGTGGGTGTTATTGAGAAGTATGTCCATTCCCTGGTTCGGTTTTCCACTGTCGTGTGGGTTTTGCAATTACATTGATATGTATCGAGTTTATTCAAGGTTTTGATTGTGAGTTGTGTCTAGTGAGCAATGCTTAGTATGGATCCATAGTTTAGCTAGGAAGTAAAAGGGAATTGGCTGGTAAGTTATTCTTGTTCGGAACTCACCAGTATACGGTTCGTCGTACTAACAGGTGCGGGTAATGTAGGCAACAATCCGAGACCGCTGCAGGTGCAGCCTGGTCATAAGCCGAGGTTGTTATCAGTAAACAATTTTGTTTTATTTTCAGGTTACCATCCGCATGCTTCAATGAGTATGAGACCGACTTTCACGAGCTTTATATTGGTCATGTTAGTAGGTTACTTGTGACTCGCACTTTGGAGCTATGACTTGTCTGTGATTGAGGATCACTTGTGACTTGCACTTGCACTAGTATTAGACGTGTTTGTTGTGAATCCATTAATCTTTGATCGGATTGGTATGGCCTCCGCGGAAGCAGCACCCATGATGGGATTTTATTTGGACTGGATTGTACTAGCCAACCCATGTGTGGGTGGTCCGCGTTGACGGTTGACGGAGAAGATGGTAGTGACTGCAGGTGCAGGCTCCATCTATCATGTAAGTCGTGATGTGGCGAACTATGGGGGCAAGAATATTCTTATTAAGTGGTTTCAGTTCATGAGTCCTATTGGTCACATGTGTTTGTTTTTGGATTGGTTCATTGTTATTGATTTGTTATTGTTGTATTATCATATTATTGTGATTTTGGTTTTAACGTTCACTTCATGACTATTATTGTAAAATTATGGACTGTTTTACAGCATGCACCTTACTACTTGTTGAGATTTATTCTCACTTCGGTTTCACCCCATTTTTCAGGTACTCTTGGCAAGGACGTCAAAGCTTGGGCTAATTGTAGATGGGTAGTCTATATAGTTGTAGGTTATTCATGGAATTGAAAGCATTGTATATCATGGTTGTTGATTAATAAAGATAATTTAAATTTAAGTTTCCACATTTACTCTGATTATAAAGTTAGAAAAAGTTTTAAATTGTCCAGTTTCTTTAGTTGATTTGTTTGATTACCATAACACCTCGGGTTTGGGAATGGACTCGGAACCGGGGCGTTACACACAAGGTCAGATCATTCACATAGTCTCCCTCATGCGTGTCACCCCACGCAGTTATTATTAAACTAAAAAGAAATCCATCCACAGTGTGATGGGGTGCCCGTCTGTGCAATTGGGCTGATTTCTGTGTCTAAACGGGTGAGTTTTGTTTGGATATTCGATCAGTAAAGGGTTCATTGCTGCCTAGTTATAGTGAAATGTAGAATTGGCACGCAATACAATGTTCCGGGAGAGTCCCCAGGTAAGTGGAAGGGACACAGGGATCCCACTTAAACTCTACTTACCTTAGGCAATTATCTTGTCCGTTTGACAGGACTCCCCAGAACATGCAGTTGGGCGTATTCCGTATTTCACTAACGTACGACAGTAGGTCTTCCTAAACCAATCTATATCCCCTATGTTCACACGGCAAGGCGCACGTCATTCGTGCGTGCCTCCTAAAGGGTATAACGGGAAAAGGGAGTCGCCACCGCCTGATGAGGTGCAGGTAGACACCTGGGTACCTAAGTTTGTCTAACCTGACGGTCTGCGACTTGAGATTCTAAGCAAGGTCTCAATTACGGTCCAGGGAAGTCCTAAGACACCCCGGTCCGCCCCGTCGATTAACGGGTCCCTCGGGTCTTCCTGGTTATGAGTCAACTCAATTCTAAACTCACCCGGTTCCTAAACCAGCATGAACACTTTATTGGGTCTTGGTAGGGACCACCTAAGTGGTCTGGGTTCCTTTATTTAATTTTATCTTGATTAGTTAATTAATCTGAGTCTGATTGGATGGGCCCCATTGGAAGGCCCACGGATTCCTTGGTAGGCTAAGCCTAGCCTACATGTCCCTTAGTGGGCCTCAGTCTAAGCCTAAGAGGCCCTTTGGGCTTTGGTTAAGTGTATTGATTTTATATAAAGTTTGAGTGTAGGTTTACATTAAATCTTATGTAAAGTGGGCCTGGATGGTTTGTGGACCCCTTGGATGGGCCTCACAATGGTGACCACGTGATTTGATTTATTTCGTCTTAATTTGTTTCCAAAATGGGCTAGGCATTGGGCTTGGGGCCGTATTCTAGGCTTTGACTTAAAAGCCCAAGTCTTAGGAAATCAAGGTTTTGGACCATTTCTTATTTGGTTTGTAACACCCCGAACCCGGGTCAGTGCAAACCGGCACCCAACCCGAACCCGGTTCGCTACTGTAACAACCCAAGTCCGGTTCAACAACCAAACTCGAGGTGTTACCACGAAGCTGGGGTCAGATACAACTAAGATTCACAATAATTTTAAAAAAAAAACTAATTAATTATATCAGAGTTTTGGTGGGAAGTAATAAAATTCTTTATTCAATAGTATCAATTCAGTTTACAATAACAATTGTCTAATCATCATGTGATCAATAATAACATTTACAATTCTACCCATCAAATAAAACCCCATCTTCGCGATCTCTCCAAGCAACTTGAAAAATAGGGGAAAACGGAGTGAGATTAACATCTCAGCAAGTAGCAGGTGCATGCAAGTAAACAGTCTCATTTAGGCAAATAGTCATGAGGTATACGATTAATCAATGATAAGGTGATAAATTCAAATCAACATGTCCAATTCCAAATAAAGCAATAGGATATGCAATCATTCGTAAATACCAGTAAAAAGATGTTATCGATAGATAAAACCGAAGATTAGAGATAAAACATGTATTCATAATTAATGGTCCATCTCACAAATCCGATAGTAACATTCTCCCATGTAGGATGCAAACACGTAGTATTCACATCTCCCCTACATGAGGTTCCTCCCGCAGGAGCTAACACATCTCACCCGCAGGTGGTAACACACACATCTCCCCCACAAGAAGTCTCTCCCGCAGGAGTTACACATCTCACCCGCAGGTGGTCTCATATCTCCCTTGTAGGATGCAATCACATCATGATTACATCTCCCCCACAAGAGTTCACATCTCTCCCGCAGGAGGTCACATATCTCCCCTGTAGGATGTAATCCAATCAGGATTACATCTCCCCCAACAGGAGGTCACATCTCTCCCGCAGGAGGTCACATATCTCCTCTGTGGGATGCAATCCAATCAGGATTACATCTCCCCCAACATGAGGTCTCTCCCGCAGGAGTTACACATCTCACCCGCAAGTAGTCACATATCTCATCCGCAGATGGTACAAATCTCTTATTGCCATCCTGACATTTAATCCACAGTCCAAAATAAAACTCCTGAACATAAGTTCCATTGAAATCAGAATTAATGTAATTTCCAGAAAATCGGTATTCATATTTAAAGCTCAAACCAAAGTATTTCAAGTCTTTCTTAGAGTTTTCCTTATTAATCCCCTCATTGTAATCCAAGTTCTCATATTGTTACCTAAGATAGTATCTATTTCAGTTCTTCTATATTTTTAATTTCAAGCATATTCTACAACCTTAAAATATAGTTTAAAAGGTGATTTTAATCCATAAATACCAGTAGTATTATTTCTAGCAATATCCATACCCTTTGACCCTTTTATAGACAAACCTCTCATTGAAACCTTCAATTTATTGGTTAATCTTTCCAATTTAATTTTATAATTTTTATACCTTAATTAGGTCCCTATAAGGATGCTAACATGCTTAACTAATCAGAAAAATTATTGGATATTTATTCAAATTACAAAATCCCCAAAATCTGCAAATTTTACATAGAGCGCCGACCTCTACAGGGCTAGGCGATCCTAGGTGCTTGTGCAAAATTAAACAAAAATTTCCAGATTTTTAAAGTTCGGATTTTTATGCCTTTGCCATATGTTTCTTTGGTCTAAATTAATCTAATAACATTCTAAAACATTCCTAAAGCCTTTTAGATTAATTCTTCTTAATTAAATATCATCCTATAATTAATTTCATGATTAAACCAAGTTTTCTTCTTTATTTCAACAAATCCTTCAAGAATACCAATCACTAAAATATAAACAATTTGATTCCATGTAAATACTGTTCCGACTAATCCATTCAATCCATATTAAATCACAGAAAACGAAATCATGTAGTTCCTCATGTTTTCCAAGGGTTACTACTTGCCTCATACGCTAAAAATCCATCTTCCATTGAAGTTTCTAATTCTGGACCCAACTTCTGCTCCAAACGCACTAACCTAGAGTTCTCCAATTCAAATCTCCACCATTCACATTGTAGATCCATCAATCATGAACAAAACCTCCAAATGTGAAGGCGATCCACCGTACGGATGTTCTCCGATCGCGATTTGATGGAGACTGGTCGGATAACTCCATTAACAGCCTTCTTCCTTTCTCTCCCTCTTTTCTCTCATTAATAAAACCCACAAAAATTCTCTCTTGTCTCCCCTTATTCTCCTATTTATACTTGGCTTTAGAAGTCCTAAACCAACCCTAATAGGCTCCTTTAATTTGGGCTAACCCAACCATGGTCTACTTAAAGTCTAACCCATTCTAATTAATTCCTACTTTTTCTCCACCTTTTATTTTTCTACTTAAACATTAATAATTTAATCTCTTATCATCTAAACTCCTACTTACAACCTATTTTCGTGCAAAATATTTAATTAAACTTTAATATCACCTAAAACCTTATTTTCTCCAAATTAAGACGTGAAATCTCCTAATTATCCTTTTTCTCACTTTTAGGCTTTTATTAATTCCTTTTAATTTCTAACTTGTCTAAATAAATTATTTTCTTCTATTTTCTAATTCTAGTTATTATTTAATGATCTATTTATTAATTACCCTTTTCTGAAAATTACCAAAATAGCCTTTTTTACTCTTTTAGGCTAATTTCATTAAAATTCTTTCTTTATTTACAACTTATGACTTATTCGAATTAATTATCCTCTAAATCTTCACTTTTTATTTTAGCGAGGACTTAACTCATATTTTCTTTTATTTATTTATTATTTATTTATTAGGTGAAAATTCAGGGTTTTACATGGTTAATGGGTTTCGCGGGCCCGATAGGCCCTGGCCCGCGGTCTCAGCCAAATCAACCCTAAGCTAGCAAGCATGGTACAAGTTGGGCTTTTGGGGGGCCTCAAATGGTGTGGCCCACTCAATTAGTCTGGTTGTCTTATTTAAGTCCAAGTGAGTTGTTTGGGCTTGGTGGGCTCCATTGGAAGGCCCACAATGAATTAAATTGAGCTAGAGAAGCCCAAGGCCCGTCCTGGGTTTCCGGTTTCAAGGAATAAGACCATGGTGGAGATGCCTAACTAAAAACTCAAGGAACTAATATGCACAAGTAAAAGACTGAATAAGGAAGTGATCTTATGTGTGTGTATTTGCACCAACAGCAACTAATATGCACAAGTAAAAAAACTGAATAAGGAAGTGATCTTATGTGTGTGTATTTGCACCAACAGCAACTAATATGCACAAGTAAAAAAACTGAATAAGGAAGTGATCTTATGTGTGTGTATTTGCACCAACAGCAACTAATATGCACGAGTAAAAAACTGAATAAGGAAGTGATCTTATGTGTGTGTATTTGCACCAACAGCAACTAATATACACAAATAAAAACCCTAGTGAATGGATGTGTGAACACACATATTATGCATGAAACATATTAGGCACATATTAGTTGCTGAAACATAGTATTACTTGCATGAAACATATTAGTTGCTATACCTATGAGCTGAAATGGACACTTATATGCAAGCAAAAAACTAAATAAGGAAGTGAACATAGAATGACTTGAAAAGACCCTAGTGAATGGGTGTGTGAACATACATATTAAGTGTGAAAAAAAAAAGATGGTAAGACTAATTTCATGCAAGCAAACAGCAACTATTTTGAGGGTGTTAGCACCTCATTTTTGCACCCTCAAAAATGCAAAAGATGAAAATCCTAACTAAAAAGTCAAACCCTAGGGGTCAAAAAAGTTGACTTTCTGATCCAATGAAAATTGACCACCGAACTTCTTCCCATTGAAAAGAGAATTCCAACACGATTCCAACACAACTGAATTTGCTCAAATCGGAGTCCAGATGAAGAAGTTATGAGCTAGTCGAGCTTAGGGGGAGCAGAAATTGCCTTTTTGCTCAAACCCAATTGAGCTGCTCAACTTTGTCCCATTGCGTAAAGGATCCCGACACGATTCCAAAGCAACTAAGTTTGATAGAGTCGGGGTCCCGGAGAACAAGATATGAGCAAAATGGTCTCCGAGGGAGCAGTTTTGCACTTCTGCTAAAAATCATAATTTGCTACCATACTCTAGCTCAGTGGATAGAGAATTCCGAGTTGATTCCAACACCACTAAGTTTGCTGAAATCGAACATCGGATGAAAGAGTTATGGCCAGTCAAAGTTTCAAAAAACTGCCCACGTGGCGAAAAAGCAGAAAAGGACAAAACAAATAAAAATCTTGAATAAAATAATAATTTTTCTTAAAATATCTCTTTTTTTACATTTAAAATAAATCAAAAATAAAAATAAAATCGGATAAAAAATCTAAAAATGAGCAAAATTGGATAGAATTTGGAATCCAAAAGCATTTAACACGTGCAAACCACACTATAAGTGCAGACAGGCCTCGTCTGCACTTATAGTGTGGATTTGATCTTATCAGATCGGACAGCTGTCGCCAGCTGTCCGACTCGCGTAGATTCGCATGTTTTAAATGCTGTCCGCACTTCAAGTGCGGTTCCGGAATTTTTGTCTATAAATAGGCTCAGCCCCATTGTTTGAAGAAGACCTTCTCCTACCCTGTCGTTACCCTGTCTCTCCAGTGACTTGCAACCATCTGAATACCTCACCTAAACCTTTTTTTATCCCCAAAATACCCTCCTTTCCATTACTTCCTTCCCCATCAACATCAAGTGTGTAAGAAAGGGACCTTTGGAGCTCTTTAAGCTGCTGTCTACGTCACTCAGAGGGTCATCACAATTCCAAGAACCAAGGTAATAGCAAGAGTCCCCATGGTAAGGGGGAGACTACATTTGAAGATTGGGAGGAGAGCTCTTTTATAAAGTGAAAGGTGTCATTTAAGCAAACTTGGGTCTCATTTTTCTTTGCTGATTTATTCTATTTAAAGGGAGATATGTCCTCCTTCTTATATCAATTGTACCCCTAACCTTCTCTCCCTCTTTCGCTTCATTTTATATATATGTTGATTGTTATCTTCTAACATGCATGTTTATTTGGTGTATCTCATACATATTTTGATAGTTTCAGAAGGTAGAGTATAGGATACAGTCACACACGATCACTCTGTTTTCCATTTTCTGTTTTTAGCCATTCTTAAAGTACATATGAATGTCACTTTCACACATGCATACCTCCATATATTGCACTTTAGACGGCCTGTTTAGGACCACCTTTTGTTATCCTTTCTTTTATCCAACGTGAATAGTAATAAGCATCATAGCATGCTTCCATTTCTTGTTCATGCACATGATTGCCTCACCCACTCACTATTTGCATACACCTCACAAACCACCTTCATCCATATTTATCGTTGTTAACAGTTTCATGTGTTGATTCATGAAGTGATTTGAATGGATGTATGATGGTATGATCGAGTGGAGTGAGACCGAAGCCAGTCAGGCCATATTTCCTTTTTCTCATGAGGGAGAGAGGTTCTCCAGCAACACCAAGAGTGGGGATGTCTAGAATCCCCACCGAAGACTCCATACATTTGTCTCAAGGAGTGTGGAAAGCCCCAAGCTCCCCTCTCTTCCTTCTTGTTTGAGAAACCGGTGAGAAAGTGCGCGTTTTGACCAAAAGATGGAACTCCAAGCCATTGTGGGTCTGCTCTGAGACCCACAGATGTTCGCACAGGCCCCTGGAGGATGGGCGAGAAGGTTCCCAAGGCAGTTTTGGCCATTTTGGGTTTCCGGGCCAGATCTGCATATATAGTGCGGATCAGGCCTATCCGCACTATATGTGCAGACAAGCCTTGTCCGCACAGTATATTCGGACGAAGCTCGACTACATGATATATGCGGTCAGATCCAATCAACCCTTAAAATCCATTTTCTTGAATCCGGATCCGCCCGGTTCGACCCGTTTCTAATCAATTTGAACCAGATGGCCTTTTGGGTTAACCCAAGTCCTAATTTTGAGACTTGGGCCCACCAAGGCATCGTGGGCCTTCCAACAGGGCCCACATCCAATCCGGCCCATACTAGGGTCCATTTTTATAATGGGCCCCAGGCCACTTGACTAATCGCCTATGGGCCGTGCTCAAGCCCAATGGGCCTCAAAAGCCTCAGCCCACTAAAGTTTGTAAATACTTAATTAATCTTTAAACCAAACAACCAAATCCAATAAGGGTTACCCAATAACCCTAAGGGGCCTTGGGCTTGATTAAAGCCCAACTTGATATCCAATGGGGCCCATATCCGATCTACTTCACTAAAAAGGATAAAAAGATAAAATCAAATAAAGGGGACCCACACCTTCAGCAGCCCCCGCTTAGACTCAATAAACATGCATGTTGGATTAGGAATAGGGTGAGAATAAGTTGACTCGAACCAAGGAGACCCGAGGGACCCGTCAGACTGACGGGGCGGGCTAGGGTGTCTTCAGACTTCCCCGAACGTAACCGAGAACTTACCCAATCTCTAAAAAGCCGCAGACCAGCAAAATTAGACCCGATTAAACATCATTGTGTCTGCCTACACCTCTCAGGCAGTGGTGACTCCAAATGTCCCGAGGCAGGCATCTTGCATGCGCCTCACCTGTGCAAGATCACGTGCGCACAAAGGGGATTAGTCATTATTAAGGGGCTGGAATAGTAGGGAAAATGTCACTCCTTATGCATGACATTAGTATGCTGGACCTGGGGGTACATGGGGGGTGAGGGAGCATGCCAAAACAGTGGCTATTGGGGGGAAGGAGAGCCTGTTAATAGCTCACAATAGCAACCTATAAAAGGGGAAAAACAGTAGCTAAGTTGGGGGATGGGAGAGCATACTAAGGAACAGCAAATACTTGGGAGGTAAGGGAACATATTATGTACTTAGAACAGTGATCGAATGAGATAAAACCATGGCAAGAATACAAAAAAAAAAAAAAAGTATATAAAAGGGTGGACAACATGCTCATGTGGTCCTAATTCCATGATCATGTTTAATATGAACACATGAACCTACTCATATACATGCTACTAATGTTTATGAATGGTGAGAAGACTTCATGCCTGCCTAGAATAGTAGCCGTGCCATATACAAATGGAACAAACATAAATCCTAGCACACACCTCACATGACTTGCAACACAAGACCAAGGAGCACAAACCACTTATTTGATGAAAAATGAGCTAGAGAAAGGATGGAAGGGTGGTTATATAAGGGGTACAGCAGATGAGATGTAAAGGGGAACATGCTCCCCATACGAATGAGCATAATACCAAGAAAAAAAAAATCAAATCTTTTAGAGACCCCTAAAAGTGTGTAAAAGAGCACTCTCACCCTCTCTTGTAACCAAACGTATGGTCCCCCCTTACCATGGGGGCTAACTCACCCTTGGGGGATCATAAATAAAGAGAAAATATAAGGTAAAAGAGAGTGGAGGCATACTCCCACAGTGGGTTAACATCCATGTACACAAACTAACTCCCAAGATTTGGAATTAGCTTATTTATTAAATAACTTTTAGTAAAGAGTGCTACCTTGGGGTCAAATGACCTTTGTATGAGGTGCTTGAGTCTCCTTGAAGCTAAAACAGGGGCTGGAGCAGCACTTCCCAGCACCAACAGCAACCTTGGAGTCTTTCTTGAGTGAAGGTGAAGAGAGAATGAAGAAGAAAGGGGGGTAAAATGGTCTTGGAAGGGAGTTTGGGGGGTGTGGGAGGAAAGGAAGAGTTGGGAAAAGAGGGTTTGAACAAGGTTGAAGAATGAGGGAGGTGAGGGACGTCCCAAATGAGGCAACCAACAACCCCCAACAAGTGGGTGGAGGTTGCCTTTTATAGGCAATTTTTGTACCTTTGTTTGGACACACCCATTAATGCACTCATACACATGTTTGGACACACACAGAGCCATGTTTGGATATACATGTTAGGGTAGATTTTAGATAATTGCAGATTCACCCCCCCCCCCCCCATCGATTTGACCAATGTGACAGATTTGATTGATGTGACATTCGAGATATTTACAGATTCACCCTAGATATTTACAAATTCACCCCAAATATTTATAGATTTACCCCTAGATATTCATAAAAATAGTATTTTATTCCAGATATTTTCATTTGCTGTCCTTTCTGCTCTTTTTGCCACGTGGGCAGTTTCCCGAGCTATTTGTGTAAGACCCCGAATTTTCATATAATAAATAAATAAATAAAATAAAATTATGAGTTTAAGTTATAGTTAAAATAAAAAGTGAAAATTTAGAGGATAAGTAATTCAAATAAGTAATAATTTGTAAATAAAGGACTTTTAAGGAAATTAGCCTAGAAGGGTAAAAAGGGTATATTGGTAATTTTTAGAAAAATTCAATTTATGAAATAAATCATTAAATGATGATTAGGATTACAAAATATAAGAAAATAATTTATTTAGTCGAGTTAGAAATTAAATAGAAGTAATAAAAGCCTAAAAGAGGAAAAAGGGTAATTAGGTCATTTCGGGTCATGATTGGGAGAAAAAGGTACTAATTTGGGTTATAGATGATATTTAGGATTTAAGTGGTTGTTAGGCACGAAATTAGGTTGTAAGGAGGGTTTAAATAATAAGAAAATTTAATTAGTGTAGTATCGGTAGAAAAATAGAATGTGGAGTTAGGTGAGACAGAAATTTAATTAGACCACCCTGGGGTTAGCCCAATTAAAGGAGCCTATTAGGGTTGGTTTAGAGAGAGAATTTTCATGGGTTAAATATTGAGATAAAAGAGGGAGAGAAAGGAAGAAGAAGGTTGCTGGAGATGTCTGACTAATCTCCATCAAATTCTGATCAGAAAACATCCGGACGGTGGATCAACTTCAAATTTGGAGGTTTTGATCTTTACTGATGGAACTAAAATGTGAACGGTGGAGATTGGAATTGGAGAACCCTAGGCTGGTACGATTGGGAGCCGAAGTTGGGTCCAGATTTAGAAACTCTAAGAAGAAGAAGGATTTAGCGCATGAGGCAAGTAATAACCATTGAAAACTGGAGGAATTGCATGATTTTGATTTCTATGATTTATTATGGTTTAGTTTGATTAGCCGGAAAGGATTTTATATGGAATCGTATGGTTTATATTTTAGAGTTTTGTGTTCTTGAAGGATTTGCTAAAGTAATGAAGAAATCTTGGTTTGATTATGTAAACAATCATGGAATGGTATTTACTTGACACTAATTAATCTAGAGGGCGTTAGTTATGATTTAGAATGTTAGGGGATTAAGTTAGACCAATGAAACTCAAAGCAAAAGCCTAAAAATCCGAAATTGGAAAATCTAGAAATTTATAGTAGAAATTGTACGAGCGCCTAGGATCACCTAGATTACCAGGGTAGGCGCTCTATGCAGAAAATTCAGACTTAGAGGATTTTTGTAATCCAAAAAATTTTCTAATAATTTTTCTAGTAACTTAATTATTCTAACATCTTTATAAAGACCTAATTGAGGTATAGAAATTATAAAAATTAAATTTGGAAAATAATCAATTAATTGGAAGTCCAAATGATAGGTTAGAGTATGAAAAAGACTAAATTGGAGACAACAACAATAGGAATAATACTAGTGTAAGACCCTGATTTTTGTGAGTTATTTATTTATTATTTAGTTATTTATTCTGATGTATAAACTGTGTTTATCAGGTTATTTTGTGGTTTGAGGGCTTAGCCCATACTCCTATGTACAGGCGTTATATAGCCATTTTTCCGAAAAATCGTAGTATTATCATTGGTATTATTAAGGTGTAGTTATGTGATTATTAACGCAAATAGATGCTGAACATGTAGTGTCTTCGGTAGGCGAGCATGCATAGGATCAAGGAAATGGGAGAGTATTCGAGCGAGTATGTAACAAGTAAGTGGACTAAAATGGAAAGTAGGGTTCGGGTTTATGAGAATACGCTTAGCATAATTTCGGAAACATTTTCGTTAAGTCTGGACATAAGGAGAATTGGCGATTTCGGCTGGAGGGCGACTAGGGTTTCCGTTCGTGAAGAACCATAAATCGCAAGTGCTGGAAGAAGGAGTTCGGAGCTGAAGTTCCTTGGGTTATTTCCCTCTGCTCGAGAAGATTAGTTTCGATAGGTTTTTCATTCGCGCGCGTGGCCGAGAAGTGATCGGCCGGGGTTTTATCATTCGGGAATAAGCACACTCAGGTGAGTAGCACTGTTTTACAACTGGGATTGTGTTTTTCTGTTTCTCTCGAGATTATTCTGATGCATGAGTATATATAAAGTGATTGTGTGAGTTTCTGGGTTTTTTCTGGTTTTCGGAAAGTTGCATGAACAGAGTCTCCGGATTGAAATTATAATTGAAAATGAAAGTGTTTAGATTAATTTCAAATATGGTTGGGAAGTCTTCTGGGAGTATTAGGAGTGTACTGGAGTAGTTACAGACATTCACAATGTACATCTCAAAATAACAGAGAAATGAAAACCACAGGGGGTATCCGCTCACCTCGCGCTCACCGGCGTTCACCTCGGAGGTAAGCGCCCCGTTAATAATGACCTACCACCGATCCCGCGCCCACCTCGCGCTCATCTCGCGCGAAGTAGAAAACGAGGCGCCCATCTCGCGCGAATCTCGCGCCCACCTCACGCCCATCTCGCGCCCATCTCGCGCTCACCTAGCGTCGGGTGAGCGGCAGGTCGATTTTGCCCTCTTTCTTCACCGCCGACCGGCGCTCACCTCGCGCCCACCTCGATAGGTGAGCGGCAGACCTATTTTGCTTCCCCGAAATGGAATTTCTGATTTGACCAAGAGTATTTGCACTTCTTAGGGGTTAAACCACTTCACTATTCACTTGGTTAGGAACCTGGGAAACCATTTTGCCTATGAAATTAATAGAGGAAAATTGGTGAACATCTTATGAGTTTTAAGTTGAGTTTAGGTTGCTTATGAGTATTGTGCCGGACACCAAACTAGTAAGAGTTGCCAGTTACTTTTCCTTGTTCTATACACTGTTGTGATTGAGAAGTTCTTGTATTTCTGGTTTCACTTGTTGGAAACTTTATACGTATTAAAAGGTTTTCTTTGGTATGAATGGATTAAGTTTTTCTTTCATATGACTTGTGTTATGGAAATGAGAAAATACTGAATGTACTTGAGGTACTGCTTGGTCCAGAGGGACAGGTGATGAATTGTGATGAGTAATTACATGATGTGGAATGAATGGTCTTGTTTTGATATTGAAATCGAGATTATACGATGTTTACTGTTTTGGTCTAGCTTGTCCTGGATCCAGATGTTTAAGCTTAGTAATGTGATGTTATTGTTGGTTGTTGGAATTGCATGGCCTTGTGTGTTGCCACGACCGGTGTAGAGCAGCCAGAAACCCTGAGTAGGCCTGGTTGTCAATGCAGAAACCCGGGGAGTAGGCCTGCATTGGATGACGAAACCCTGAGTAGGCCGTCATTTCAGAGTATCCGAAACCCTGAGTAGGCCGGAACTGTGTACATGGAGGTGTGGAGTGTCTACTTGGCATGTTTAATTTATCAACTAAACGATAGTCATGACATTGACCAATCGATGTGTTAGTGTATTTAACTGAGATGTGATTTGTTTGATTTGAACTTGGGAAATTGATGTTGGTTGTTTAAACGTATTGTAGTGTTGTCGATGCATAGTTTTAAAAGATGATTCAACTATTTCTGCATGCATGTGCTACTCGCTGAGATATTCGTATCTCACTCTGTTGTTGTTCTATTTTTTCAGATACTCGTGGTGAGGCGATTACTGGGGTAGATCCTGCTGAGGCATATAGGGAGGAAGACTACTATTACCTTCCTTAGACTTGTAGGTTATCTGTTCCGAATTTGAGAACTTGAATTAATTGAGATGTATTAAAGTAGTTGGGGATGCACCATATGATTTCAGTTCAGTTTAAATGTTACACTTTTGCATAAATGGAAATGTGCACTCTGTTAGGTTATAGAGGTATGATTATCCAGCGATCATAAATTGATTAACGATCATTGCCTAACCTCCGTGAGACGTGTTATATCTTTAATGAACAACACGGATCCGGGGCGTTACAACTAGCCTGTATTTATGGATTAAAATTACCTTCTAAACTATATCTTAGGTCTGTAGAATATGCTGGAATTTAAAAATACATAAAATTGAAATAGATACTATCTTAGGTATTAATATAGGAACTTGGATTATAATAAGGGGATTAATAAGGAAAACTCTAAGCAAGACTTGAATTACTTTTTTTTGTGCTTTATATATGAATATTATAAACTCTGATTTTCATTGAATTTATGATTCATGAGTTTTATTTTGAATATAATTGAGAAATTGCATATGTAATCCTGCAAAAAGGCTTTATTTAGGTTTTTAAGGATTGAGTCGTGGTTTTCTCTTGGAATTGGATATTTTGGTTAATATGATTCTTGGTATGGTTTGGAATGTGGTATGATGTTTAATCGTTTCTCTTTTACAGTTGAATGATACGACTCCTATGGTTGAGTTGATACTAGCTTTTATGGCAGAGATGGGTAAGCCTTTGTTGTAGGGATGTGTAATCCTCTACGTAAAGATGTGTAATCCTTTACGGTAAAGGTGAGTATGCCTCCTACAGTAGCATGTCCTCCTGTATATTGTTTTATCGTGGTTTGTGTTAGTGGGCTTAGCTGTATCTGGATCCATAGTTTTGGCTGGTTAGCTAAGTGGTATTTCTTTTGGGTTGAGTTACTCCTATGTGCGAGCGCGCTTCCTTTGCAAGTTAGTTTGCTCTAGAAAGTCCTATGTCTGGAGGGACACCCCGGTGCGCCACTGGTGATTCCTTATACATGTGGATAAGCAGCCATTTCCATGTATTGATTTCGGTGCTGTATGCTGGTGGTTCATGCCAACTCTGTTGAGTTCGTGCACAATAAGTCGATGACCACGGCTCCTATCTAAGGTGATGTTCACGGGTTTGAGTATCATTAGTAGCTTCGCTCATAAGTCGCACGGTGGTATTGCTTGTGGTTGAATGTCATCTCAAAAACTTATCATCTTTGTGAGTCTTGCAGTGACATGTGCTTTATCGCTTTCGTCGATTTTATTTATCGATAACATCTCTTGCTGGTATTTAATGTCTGATTGTATATCTTACAGCTTTATTTGGAATTGCCTCTGTTAACTTGAAGTCATCGTTTTATCGTTGATTAATCGCATACCTCATGACTACTTGTTTAAAATTAGACTGTTCTAATTGCATGCACCTGCTACTTGCTGAGATGTAAATCTCACTCCGTTTTAACCTATTTTTCAGGTTTGCTTGGAGAGATCACGAAGATGGGGTTTATTTGATGGGTAGAATTGTAATTGATATTATTGTCCACATTTTGATTAGACAAATTTTATTGTAAACTAATTTGATTAAATTGAACAAAGAATTGTTTTATTTCCCACCAGAACTCTGATGTAATTAACTAATTTTAAAATTTATTTTGAATCTTAGTTTGTATTTGACCCCAGCTTCGTGATAACACCTTGGGTTTGGTTGTTGAACCGGACTTGGGTTGTTACAGTAGTGAACCGGGTTCAGGTTTGGTGCTGGTTTTGCACTGACCCGGGTTTGGGGCATTACAATTTGACTTGTCCATAACTGCTTCATCCGGACTCCAATTCTGGCAAACTCAGTTGCGTTGGAATCTTATCGGAACCCTCTATCTGTTGGGATAAAATTTAGACAGCTAATCTGGGGTTTAGCAGAAAGTCAATTTCTGCTTCCCTCAGACTTGACCAGTCCATAACTTCTTCATCCGGGCTCCGATCTGAGCAAACTTTGTTGCGTTAGAACCGTATCAGAGTCCTCTAGTCATTGGGTAGAAGTATGGTGTCCCCTCAGGGTTTGACTTTTTAGTTATGGTTTTCATCTTCGACACTTCCGGTGCGCAAAAATGAGGTACTTACAGTTCTAATTCAATTCACACTAACACTCTGGGTTTTGGTTGTTTAACCAGATCCGGGGCATTACAAAAGGACATATAAAATCATATACATTATACGATTTTGTCAAAATTGTATATTGTATACGGTTGTGACTTGTGTCTATAAATACAGACCTGCACTACTGTGCAGGGGGTTGGCTATTGTTGGCTTCTCTTTGGCTCATCTCTAACCTCTCTCCTTTGACCAAAGCACCATTGGAAGCTCTCTAAAGCTCTTCTACCCCTTTCAACTCCACAAAAAACCCCTATTCCCCTTACTTGAATTGAAGAGAACACTAAGAAACCACTAAGAAAGGAAGGAACTGCAAGTTGCTGTTTGTGTGAAACCCCAGATTTTGCCCAATTGCTTAAGTGCCGATTAAGGGGTAATTAGCAAATCCTAACAATTTGTATTTTATATTGTGAAGGTGAAGTTGGAGAAATCCAAACTTGAAGCCAATCAAGTGGCTAAGCCTAGGCTTGTCCAAAAGCGCACCTAGGTAAGGTATCCTTCATTTGAGCAATTCCTAAGTTATTAAATAAATTTTATATGTTAAGAGAATGGCTTAGTGGTAAATTTTCATGTGGAGTAGAAGGAGAGTGGCATGGTGGTAATTTTGCGTGTCTTATGAGAAGAGGGGCAAACTTGGAAGTTGCTTTGAAAATTTGGAGAAAATGGTTAAGTATGGAGAAGGGGGTTTTGCCCCATACGATTGAACCCTAAACCCTACTCTCTCTTCTCCTCTCCTATCTCTCACACTCTCATCTTATTCCCCTCATTCTCTCCATTTCGCTGGGCATAATGAGGGAAGAAACCCTTGCAAGAAAAGAAGAAAAGGAGATCAAGATTGGGCATTTTCGTTTGGAGATTTTGGCTTGGGAGATTTGTGAAAAGCCTTCAAGAAGCACAAGAAGTGTTGCTCATGGGTTGCATTAGGAGCAAAAAGACTTGCTTGGTTAATTGCAAGAGGTAAGCAACACCACCCTAACCAAGATTTCTTGTTTTTCTCATTTTTGTATGGAATGTGGAATATGGGAGTTTTAGTGTGAACTTGATTTTCCATGCAAATAAGGGAGGATTTTGTTGGGGGTTTCATAGGTAATGAGTATCCACACATGCCAAAAACAAATTAGAGACTAAAAACCCTAGAAACTAGTGAGATTGAGAAAACCCTAGAAAAATCTCAAAGTTCGGAAATTCGCAACTTGAGAAATCGCCAGGGCACCCGATAGAGCGCTCGAGCGAGATCTCAGGCGCCCGTTCAAAAACTTAGTTAAGGCGAGGTCGCCCGTTGGCGCTCGAGCGCCTCGCCTGTGTTTTTTTTAAAACTTAGAACCCGAGAGTTGTCATTTTTGGTTAAGCCAAGCGCCCAAAGCAGTGCTCGAGTGCGCCTTCAGGCACCCTGGGCAGATTTTAGGAAATTTTGGATTTTAGCACAAAACTAACTGCGGATCATTTTTATTTGAATCCAACCAATATAAAAATCGGATTTAGGTGTCTAGGAAGTGTATACACTGGAATTATCTCAAAATTCCAAATAACAAAGATTTTGGGTACGTTCTACTGAAATAGGATTCCTAGAGAGTTTGTGTTCCAGATTCTTGTAGGAAAGGAATAATTTAATTCAACCACTTGGAACACCCTCCAAATGATCCTTGGAAGTAGAAAACCAAAGCCAAATTAAAGTTGTGCCTGTTTCCAAAGAGTTGGGGCCTAGGTTGCCTAAGTGAGGTGTGAAATGCAGGATTTAACACTATGGATGTATTTTATTGTTAATGACTACTCTTGTAAGCATGTGATCTATTTTAGGGCGTTGGCCCACTTGTTTAGCCTGAATTGTTTTATTAATTGTTCTAAAGCATGCGATACATGATATAAAGGGCATTGGCCTAGTATTTGGCATATGTATGGAGGGCAGTGGCCCGGTTCCATGAGATATTGAAAAGGGACTTGGCCCAAGATTGACTCGGGTAAGGCCATGGGCTACCCTTGAGATTTTCATGCAAAAGGGCATGATATACTTGATGTGGAATTGAATGAATGAAAATTTGCATAATAAACAATCTTGAGTTATGGATCCATAAATTTAAGTAGGGGTGTTTGTATATAACGCCATGACCAAGTACTATTGTTCTATTACTATATTGTTATATCATCCCGACACCAGCAACATCAGTGGCTGATGCCCATTGCTACAGGGAATCGGCATGGATGCTTATACGTCAAGGGTAATTGGTGTATGAATGCCTAACGTCAAAGGTAATCGGCGTTAGATGCCTAGCCACCATGAGGAATCGGTGAAGCTAGATGGGGTCATGTGCAGTATGTATTAAACACCCTAAATAACCAAGTGATAAGAATAAATGTATGATTGTGTATTAATGGTTTGACTTGTACACCTAAGCACAGATTTGCACCAATTGTATTACACTAAATTGCTAATGATTTAATTATTATTTCAACTACCCGCATGTCATGGTTTCACCAATTGATAGTGGCATAAACTGTGTTTTCACCGAGCATGCATGTGTTGCTTACTGAGACATTCGTCTCATAAGTTGTTTTACTGTTTTGCTTTCAGAGCCATCAACGTCCGATGTGAAGGACTGGACTGGGGACAGAGGAAAGTACAAGGCACCTGGGTATAGAGAGGAGGACTTCTACCAACCTACTTAGGACTTTATTTTTGTACATGATAGGCGTATATTTTTGGACTTGTAAACCTTCTAATGGAGAGGAGTGATTAGAACCTATCCTTTTGTAATGGCTCGACTTGTTATATTTCTTCATATATATGTATAGACACACTTCTGATATGCAAAAGCATGAACTGTTCTATCACTTGCACTTGTTAGGAAAAAATTTAAATTACCCGCATTTTTAATGCGACGAAAGACCAACCCGTGACGACCAAGGACAAGGGGATGCCTTGGAGAGGCATACCTAGTTCTGGGTCATTACAATTTGGGCTTGCAAGAACCTCCAAGCACGCTTAAGGTTTTCTTTTTCTCATCAAGGTAAGCTCCTTGACATGTTTCATGTAGCATATCTCAGTTTTATTTAAATCCATGTACTTCTTTTACAAAACCATGTGTTCTTCTTCTCCCCTTCCTCTTTTATTCTGGGTTCTTGGAGATTACTAAGAAATAAAGGGCTCATGAAAGAGTAAGTAAAGGTGGTAATGCTACAAGAAAGGATGAGAGAGCCTAATAACACCTTTTGAAATCTTGTTTTAGTCCATTTTAGCATCTCTTTAATAAAGGAAGAGCTTGTTCTTCCTCTTTCTCTATCTAATGTACCCCTTTAAAACCCTTAATCTCCCTTCTTTTACTTGCTTTCATAGATAAATTTTGGTATACTTTATTTATGTGCATGAGAAAGATTATGTGCTCATGAGTTTATATGCACATTTAAAGCATGAGCAGCACATCATTGTGTTCCTCTTATGTAGATCGATTTAGGTAGTCTCCTAATGCCCATAAAATCTTGAACACATGCATTACATATGTAGTAAACATGTTCTAGGATTCACTCACTTTTAATTTTTTTTAACTCTTGTCATGTCTCTAATGGACTGTTTTATTTCTTTCTTTTTGGATTCTGTGAATTATGTTATTGCCATGTGTGATGGTTTGGCTGAGACCCCAAGCAAGGCCTCTCAAGCTCTTGGTTTGGTTTCTTTCTATAAGAAACCATTCCCCTTGCTTAAAAACAAGGTGGGAAACCATTCCTTCCAATGCCTATACCTGGAGATATCATCTCAAGCACCAGAGCAAGAGGCCCCTAGCCTTCTCCCTTTTCTCTCATGGTTTAAATACTTAGAAGTTAGGATTTCATGCCTAAAATCAACCAAGGATGCCACTGTGGGTCAACACAGTGACCCACAGTCCATGCCAGACTCACATGGTAAGGGGGACCCCAGAAATCCCCCTGAAAAAAAAATCTGAATTTTCAATGAGCGACCGTATACACATACCAGTTTTGCTCTAACCATATGACATATACGGTCTCTTACAGAAACCTAAAGTTTTCAAGTTTTCTTGTTTAAACAAGATTAAAATCAATCCCTATACTGTACCATTAAACCAATCGGGTCACTGTGTAACTAATGACCCCCTTGGGACCTTGGGCTTTGCCCTAAGCTCAACATTGGACCATGTGGGCCTTCCAATGGGGCCAACGGGGCCCTCACCTCTTGTATAACCTAAAGTCCATCCTATATGGATTTTTATACAACTTGGACCTCCTATGGGCCATTCCAAAGCCCATAGATCCCTTAAAACCTTGAAGGAATCAACCCTAATCCCCCCTTCCATTCCTAAATCAATCCTTAAACCAAATACACCTAACCCTAAAGGGTGCTATCCTTCATGGCAACCCCAAACGGGACTTAGGCCTTCTTTAGGCATAACTTGGTACCTTGTGGGCATTCTCCTGGGGCCCACATACCAGACAAAGATCACTTTAAACTAACAAGATAAAAAACAGATAAAGGGACTTATTCCATGTACATGGTCCTGCCCAGACTTAAGAAAATTAAGCATGCTGGATTAGGACCGGGTGAGATTAAAGCGGGTTGACTCATAACCAGGATGACCCATGGGACCCATCACCCGACGGGACGGACCGGGGTGTCTACGGACTTCCTTGAACCACAACCGAGTACTTAATCAAAATCTCAAGCCGCAGACCACCTAATTAGATAGCCTTTTAAGCACCCAGGTATCTGCCTACACCTCATTAGGTAATGGCAACTCCTCATTCCCTTATATCCCTTTCCCGATCTTGAAAGCATACGATTCCTCTTGCTTTCACCGAATGACACGCCGGGACATATCCCTAAAGGAGGCACCCACATGTGGGTTGCCAATCAGGTGTGACTACACTCTTTTGATGCTATGGGAGGTGCACGTGAGTGCGGGCCTCCTTTAGGGATTTTTGATATCCGGCAAAAGCACGAAAATATCGGGTGCTTTCCGAATCAGGAAAGGAAATGGGGGAATTGGAGTATTCACTGTCTAATAGGGTGCAGGCAAATACCTGGGTGCCTGATGTTTATCTATTAAGCAATCTGGGGCTTGAGATTCTGGTTAGGTTCCCAATTACGATCCGAGGAAGTCCGTAGACATCCCAGTCCACCCCGTCAGGTGACGGGTCCCATGGGTCATCTTGGTTATGAGTCAACTTGATTTACCTCACCATCCTAAACAGATATGTTGTAGCGCCCCAGATCTGGGTCTGCCCTATGACAGCACCAACCCGTACCCGAGACCTACTTATGGGCCCAAAAGAACCTTATAAGCATAATTAATGTGGGCAATTACAATGTAATCATCAGAGTGCATAAGATAAAGAAGCATGGAATTTAAAATTTTCCATATAATAAAAGGGCATCTGTATAATAACTCCAAAATACAACATTTAGGTACACAAAAAGGCAACTAAGATCTCTCCATCACTGTCTCTCACATGAGCGTTCATACACAAAAATAATAATCTAAAGATAACTCCCAAGTTTACAAATCCCAAAAAAGAATAACTACATTCCCCTTGATAGTTTCTAGGAACTAAATACAATAACATAAAGAGAACCCCTAATACGGATAGTAAAAGTCCTCGAGCCTGCGCTCAGACTCACCCTCAATAGCTGCCCCAGTACGTGGCTCACCAAGCGGATCTGAAAACAAATCCGGTAAAACAAAACACGCGTGAGAGTTAAAGTCCCAATAAGTAGCAAACATGTATGAATGGAAGCAGTTGATGCAATACATGTAACATCATGAGTAAAAGCAGTTTAGGCAATATATATTCCCAAGTCACAGCATCTCAATAATATAACACGTAAAAATTAGCTAACAAACCTAGTAGAACTAATAATGTAAAACAAACCTGTGGAACTCACGATGTAGGAAAAACCTTGCTCAGTAGTTATTAGAACCAATGTCACGTTCCACCACCCAAGATATAATACGCAATGAACAACCAAGTGTCAAGTGGGACTACTCGTCCACTATTGAATACCAAGTATCAAGTGGGACTACTCGTCCACTATTGAATACCAAGTGTCAAGTGGGACAATACCAAGTGTCAAGTGGGACTACTCGTCCACCATTGAATGCCAAATGTCATGTGGGACTACTCGTCCACAATTAAATACCAAGAGTCAAGTGGGACTACACGTCCACTGTTGATTGCCAAGTGGAATTCCCCATCCACTATCACATCAATCGAGACCAAGTGGAATTTCCCATCCACTGCCAATAACCCATGCCAAGGGCAAGTGGAATTTCCCATCCACTGCCAATAAACCATAGGCCAAAGCCTTGTCAAATCATATGAGAGTTTTTCGACATCGCTTTCATAAATCCAAGCTAATCAAAATGAAGGTCATAAAATCCTCAAAACACATTTTTGATGGATGGGATGATCTTAGGAATCCCAAATAAGTCACCATACCAAAAATCAACATATTCCAAGACAAAAAGTTTCGGACTTCAAAAATATTCTAAGTCTGGATGAAAACGTTGACTTTTCAGTGTATAATTTTTCTAGACGAATCTATAAGGAGTTTCGGGCTCAAATTCTGGTTGTAATCTATTGAAGGGTATACAAATATTCTAAAATTTTCTGGGCTCCTGAATCACTCGTTTGGATATCAAACTCAAAAAGTGGCCTTTTTTGAAAATCTGGAAAACTAGAAAATTAGGCATAAATTGGAAAGTTGACTTTTTATTGGTTGGGAATTGGCCCCTGAGAGTATTTTTATTAGTTCCAAATGGGGGGTAAAACCTTATTTACATGTAAAGACTTAAGTAATGGAGCAATAAATACACATGACATTTATTTAAATGTCTTACATGTAATAAGGGTGATATACAAGAGGCTTGGGTTGTTTGGGAAAAGGTTTGAGAGAAAAAGGCTGAACAAATCAAGAAACAGGGTCCACGATTAGCCCCTGAATTAATCTCCCAGGGGCGATTAGCTCAATGTTTGGGCGTTGAGATTCAAAGTTCGGGCATTGAGGTTTAACAAAGGCAACGTGCGCGCGTTGAAGGTTAACGTTCGTGCGCTAAGGCTCTAGATTAATCACCCGGGTTAATCCTGATTCACGATTACTCTTTACAGTGACTGTTTTTGGGTATTTTGGCTCAGGATTAATCACCAAATTCCAGGGTTAATCGCCAACTCGGGCTCTTACGAAATTTTGGCTATTTTAAACATAAAAACTCCTACAAATCATCCCTAACCTTTCCAACACCAAATTTGATGATCATACATCATCCCAACACACTTAAAACATCTTCCACAACAAGAATTCATCCCCAAATCCTCGTGAACACAACATCCATCACATAAATCATCATTCAAATACCAAACTCAAACCCTAATTCGAAATGTGAACAATAGAGATGGAAATCCATGGAAAATCAATGGAAAACTAAACCAAATAGTTACATAAACCAAACCCTACGAATTTTTGAAGCAAAACCCTACATGCAAATGATTCTTCAATTTATCAAAACCCTAGAATAGCGAAATACGAAAATCCAATAAATTCATTTTAGTTGAAGGGTTTGCTACTTACTTGTTTAATGGAGAAGCAACCTTCCCTTCAAGCTCTTCTCTCGTTCTTCTTATTTCCTCTTGAAGCTTCAAGCAAGCTCCCACAATTTCTCTCTTGTTCTATACGTCCAAGACAAGAGGGAGTGTTCTAAAAATACTTAGAATTGAAATTAGGGCAGCCTTTTATATGCCCAAGTTTTGGGACTTTCAAATCTGCCCCCTAAACAAGGCTTTTATTCAACTAAAACCCTTAGGAGGGTACCTTAGTGTTAAGTAGGGGTGTACCTTAGTGATAAGTAGAGGGTACCTTAGTGTTATTTGAAGGGTTACCCAAGTGTTTTAAGTGGTTTTCCTTAGCTATTTCAAAGGCATACTCTAGGGATGCTTGGGGATACCTTAGTTATACCAGATGGAATACCCTGGTGTGAAGTGGGGGTACCTTAGTGTTATTGAGAGGGTACCTTAGTGTTTCAAGGGATTTACCTTAGTCATTCTAAGGGGTAAACTTTGAATAAGCTTAGGGGGGTGTACCTCAATTATATTGAGGAGGGTACTTAACTATAGAAGGGGTGTACCTTAGTTATATGAGGGGTTAGCTTAGCTATATAAGGGGCTATACCTTAGAGAAAACAGTGGGGGGTTACCTTACTTATATAGGGGTTACTTTAGTTAGACAAAGGGGGTACTTTGGCTATATAGGGGGTGTACCCTAGGTAAAGCAGTGGGGGTACCTTACTAATATGAGGGGAGTACCTCTAGGAAATACAAGGGGTGTACCCTAGGTAATATAAGGGATGTATCTTAGGTATGTTGAAGGTACTTTAGGGATATAAAGGGGGTACCTTAGTTGTATAAGGGAATGTACCTTAGCTAAACAAGGGGTACTTCAAGTAAGACAGTAGGGTACCTTAGTTAAAATAAAAGGATACCTTAGGCAATACAAGTGAGGTACCTTAGGTATAATTTGAAGGTACTTTAGGTATTTAAATGGGGTACCTTAGGCAATACAGTGGGGTACCTTGGCCAATATGAGTGAGGTGCCTTAGGTAATACAAGGGGATACCTTAGGTAAACATAGAGGTACCTTAGGCAAACACAAGGGGGATACCTTAGGTAAACACAGGGATACCTTAGGCAATCACAAGGGGATACCTTAGGCAAACACAGGGGTCCCTTACGTAAACACAAGGGGATACCTTAGGTAAACACAAGAGTACCTTCGGCAAACACAAGGGGATACCTTAGGTAAACACAGGGGTACCTTAGGCAATTAAAGTAGGGTACCTTAGGTGAAACAGTGGGATATCTTGGGTGTACATTGGGCATACAATGGGAGTACCTTGGATAATACTCAGGTGTACTTTAGGTATACAATGGGGTACCTTGGGTAATACTTGGGGTGTACTTTGGGCATACAATGGGGTACCTTAGGGATACAAGTGGGGTACCTTAGGTATAATTGGGAGGGGGGGTACTTTAGGCAACATTTGTGTGGTACCTTGGGTAATACATGGGGGTACTTTAAGTATACTTTAGTGATACCTTGGGCAATACTTGAGTGTACCTTAGGTAATGCATGGGTGTACCCTAGGCATACTTGAGTGGTACCTTGGGTAATACATGGGGGTACTTTAGGTATACTTTGGTGATACCTTGGGCAATACTTGGGTGTCCCTTAGGTAATTCATGGGTGTACCCTAGGCCTACTTGGGTGGTACCCTTGGTAATACTTCGGTGTACTCTAGGTATACTTGGATGGTACCTTGAGTACTACATGGATGTACTTTGGGTATACAATGGGGGTACCTTGGGTACTCTTAGGAGTTACGTGAGGTACATGTGAGAGGTACCTTGGGTACACTTGGATGGAGATTTGGGTACGCTTTGAAGGTACTTTAAGTATACTTGGGAGATACTTCATGGTACACTTAGCTCTAATTTTTCAGAATTTGATTTCCAATTCACTAGATCTAATTGAAAGATACCTTAGCAAATGATAATTAAGACATAACACTAACTAAGCTTACCTTAATAACTTAATTAAAGTTCAATTTGATTTCCCTAAATCCTCAAGGATAATCCACATCTACCTCACCCTCATAACACCAATACTTAATTTGTCTAATAATTCTACTTTAGATAATTAAGGTATAATCCGGGATGGGGTTTTACATATGCACTCATTTAATTAGGTCTTTGTGGGAACCACTTAAGTGGTGTAGGTCCCTTTATCTGTTTTTATCTTCTTTATTAAGTGATCTTAGTCTGATTGGGCGGGCCCTACTGGAAGACCTATGGTATCCAACGTGAGCTGAGGGACAACCCACATGTCCCATTTTTGGGCTTAAACTGAGCCTAGAAGCCCTTTAGGATTTGGTTAAGTTTGATTAATTATTGGTTATTAGGTTTGAATTTAAAAGAGATTAAATTTAAGATTTCATGCTCTTGTTGGGTATGGATGACTTGTGGGCCCTATAGGTGGGCCCCACTGTTGCTTCCTTTAATTTTGTTATCTTTATGTCAATTTGATTCCAATTTGGACTAGGAGGCCCATCCCCTAGGCCTAGGTTATAAAATCTAAGGCTTTCAAGGCTATGGGATGTGTATCCCTCCCATCTTGGTTAAATAAGCAGGCTCTCTTTAAATAAAGAGACGAGGCCCAATAGGCCCACACCCTGTGTCTCGGCCCATCCATCTACCTTACCAAGCATTGTAACGCCCCGGTTCCGGGTCCAATTCCCAAAACCTGAGGTGTTATGATAAGCAACAAAAGCAACTAAAATATGGAATAATTTAAAACTTTTTCTAACTTTATAATCAGAGTAAAAGCGGAAACTGGAATTCAAATTCTCTTTATTAATCAACAATTATAATATAAAAAGGGTTTCAATTATATGAGCAATCCTACATCTATATAGACTACCCAGCTACAACTAGCCCACAACTTGACGTCCTCACCAAGAGTACCTGAAAAATGGGAGAAACCGGAGTGAGAATAAATCTCAACAAGTAGCAAGGTGCATGCATGAAATCAGTCCATATTTACAAGATAAGTCATGAGGTGTACGACTAAACCAACAACATTAACAAGGATAATTCCAAAGTTTAAATCAAATCCCATTATTATTATCAACTCATATTTCAATAACAATACCGATAAAACATCGAATGGTCAATGTCATGTAGTTGCTTAGATTGGTTAATCAACCATGCCAGAGCGACATCCACACCTCCATGTACACAGTTCCGGCCTACTCAGGGTATCGGACACTCTGAAATGACGGCCTACTCAGGGTATCGTCATCCAATGCCGGCCTACTCCGGGTATCGGCACTGACAACCAGGCCTACTCAGGGTTTCTGGCTGCTCTACACCGGTCGTGGCAACACTCCATGGCCATGCCATTACACCAATAAAGCATATACATCACATTACAAAGCTTAGACTCTGGATCCAGGACAAGCTAAACCAAAACCAATAAATAACCGTTTAAAACTCTGCATTAGTACACATCACCCATTGTTCCAACCAGAACATCCACTCACACAAGTGTTCCAACCAGAACATCAACTCACACAAGTGTTCCAACCAGAACATCAACTCACACAAGTAATCAAATAAATAATAATTACAACCCCATTCAAAACTTGCCATCAAAACAGGGTTCAATAAATCAAATCAGATACCAAACAATGCATATTTCAAGAGGACTAAAATAAAGCCCTAGTATGTGAACATCCCGAGCATCCTCGAATTATTTCTCCACACCTACTTCATAAGCTTTTACTAAAACTAGGATCTATCTCAAATGTTCTCACCAGCAAAATTGTTACCTCTAATGTCGTAATCAATTAGTTGGGTAAGTGGTTGAAGACCCTCTAGTATCCAGAACCCCATTGCTTTTACGAAATTATAGGATTCTGCACGAAAAACAACTGGGCGCTCACTTCCCTGAGGTGGGCGCCAGGTAGGCGCCAGGTGGGCGGTAAGTCCGTTCGTTAATCTGAAGCTGGCGCTCACCCGTGGTCTAGTGGGCCCGAGCTAGGCGCCAGACGGGCGCGAGAAGAGCGGGAGAAAGGCGCTCGAATTTGAGGTAGGCGCGAGCTGAGCGCGGGGTGGGCGCTAGATCGGCGCCGGGTCTTCTTTTCTTGGCGCTCACCTCCTAGGTGGGCGCCAGGTAAGCGCCAAGTGGGCGGTAACCCACTTCGATTCCCAGGTCTCTGTTAATCCCAGAAATCCAACTCTGGCCGGAATTTTTCAGTCTGTAACCACTTATATAGCCTCCTAATACTCCCAGGATACATCCAAACCTAATTTGGATTTAATCTACATGATTTCCCAGTTATCCCCAATTTCACTGTACAAAACCCTCCGTAACCGTTATTGCCCAGAAAACCTCAATCAATGCAAATCAACACCATGCAATCATTCAACCAATACACGAATAAATCCGAAACCTCGGTTGTAAAACAATGCCACTCACATCTTGGTAATTAAAACTTAACTAGGGTTTCTTTCTAATTCAACCCACCTATGAACAACATTTTTCTTGATTCTTAAAAGAGATTCACATCACCAAATCGAAACTTTATAAACATCTAACTTTTCCAATGAAATTCAATTTAAGAACCGATACGATCAATCATAAAAAACACAAGAAAATATGCAATTCCTCCAGTTTCAAGTGTTTGCTACTTGCCTTTTTGATGAACCCACATTTTTCCGAACATCTTCTGTGCACGTTTTTGGAGCTCGACCGGACCCCTCTAAACTTCTCAAATTTTGATCTCCACCGTTCAGTTTGAAGTCCTCCATGAGTAAAACAAAACCCTAAAATTGCAACCCATTCCAACGGTTGGATCTTTCTATCTCCCCGTTTGAAGTTGACTAGTCGGCCATCCCTGCAACTCCTTTTTCTTCCAAAATCCGATTTTCCACCAACTTCTGGGTTAATTCGCACCACCTTAGACTCATCCAAATCCAATCTTTACCGTTCAGATTTAAGCATCTCATGTATAGAGCATAACCTTCAAATTTCATGATGATCCAACGACTAGATCTCCGGGGATCGTCGCTCAAAGTCTGCTGGTCGGACCCCTGCAGCACCTCCCTTTTTCCTTTCTTCCCTCTCTTTTCTCTCCATAAGAAACCCACGAAAATTCCCTCTTGTCTAACCTAAGTCTCCTATTTATACTAGGCTTTAGAAATCCTAAACCAACCCTAATTGGCTAATTTAATTTGGGCTAACCCAACCATGGTCTAGTTAATGTCTAATCCTTCTAATTTAATTCCTACTTTTTCTCCACCTTCTATTTTCTACTTAAACAATACTAATTAAGTTTCTTATTATCTAAACTCATGAAAATAACCTATTTTCATGCAAAATATTTAATTAAACATTTCTATCACTTAAAACCTTATTTTCTCCAAATTAAGACGTGAAATCTCCTAATTACCCCTTTTTCCCACTTTTAGGCTTTTATTAATTTCTTTTAATTTCTAACTTGTCAAAATAATTTGTTTTCTTCTATTTTCTAATTCTAATTATTATTTGATGATCTATTTACTAATTAACAATTTTTGGAAATTACCAAAATGCCCTTTTTATTCTTTTAGGCTAATTTCATTAAAATTCTTTCTTTATTTTCAACTTAGAACTTATTTGGATTAATTATCCTCTAAATCTTCACTTTTTATTTTAATTAGGACTTAACTCACATTTTATTTTATTTATTATTTATTTATTTATTAGGTGAAAATTCAGGGTTTTACAAGCATACATCCAATTGGGCTTTAATTGGGCCTCAAAGGGTACGGCCCTTAATTAGGTTAATTCTTGTTTATACTTAATCAAGCGAGTTGATCAGAAAGGGTGGGCCCCATTGGAAGGTCCATCGGTATTCAATTTGGGCCCACTAGGCCCAAGGCCCATCTTGGGTTGTAGGATAACCTAAAACCCTACTGGATTTGTTTAATGTAATTAAAAAAGGGTTTAAAAAACAATTAGAGGGCCAAAGATAGCCTTTCTGTAATTTTTATAGGTTAACCAAAAACACAGTTCAGTCAACCTAAATTCCATATATGGCTGAAATTAAATTTCAGTCATACCAAAAAACATAAATAGCCAAAATAAAATTTCGGCTATGCACAGAAGCATGCTTGACCGATCTGAGTTTTCGTCCAAGCATGTAAAACACCAAAAATGCAAATTTTTTGCAAGGCTTGGGTTCTCTGGGCTCTTGGGAAGACCGAGGCTACTATGTGCCCCTAGGCAGGCCCACGTGTAACCTGATTAAGCTAATTAATGGGTTTTAAAGCCAAAGAAAGGTGGGGCAGGGCTAGGGGCCTTGCTCCACCACCAATGAGATGAAACTCATGCACTTTAGAAAAGGCCAACATTGTAAAATCCCGAATTTTAGGAAATAATAATATAATTGTAAATCTAAATATTAGAAGAAATAAAATAAATAAATTTAAAATAACAAGAGATAAATATTTAATCTAAGTATTTGGGAGATTGAAATTATAAATTAATACTCATATTATGAAAATAAATAATGAGGAGATTAAATCTGGAAATTTAGAAATAAATCTAATGGTTAAACATAGTATAATAATTAAAAATGGTATTTTAGCCTTGTCCCAATGACCAAATATTAAATTAATAAAATAAAAATTTATCAGAATTGAAATAATCAATTAAATTTAAGTTAGATTAAAATTGGATTTAATTATCTTGATTTATAGTTTAAAAGATGAGAAAAGGGCCTAATTGTAATTATACTTAATTAAGGGTCTTAAATTTGAGTATAAGAGGAGTTTTATGATGTTTTAGTAATATTTTAAAATAGGGAAAATAATTAGTACGAAAATTTATTAAATTAGAAGTTTTTTATGAGTTAGATTTAAAAGAAAATAATTAGAAGGAGAGATAAGATAGGAAAGTTTTCCAAATAGAATTAGGAATCCTAATTGGAAAGTTTCCTAAACCAATTAGGACTTGTGTTTGGGTGAGTCTATAAAAGGAAGGCATTAGGGAAGATTTGGGGTTTCCATTAATTGGATCGTAAGGAGAAAAGAAGAGAGAAAATTCATGCATAAAGCTGGAGAAATAGAGAGAGAAAAATAGAAAGAGAATAAGAAACTTTAAAGAAAAAGAGGAGTTGCAGAAAATTCCAACCACCAACCATCAAACGACGATCTAGAGAGATCCAACCGTTGGATTGGCGTCAAATTTGGAAGTTTTATTCTAGACTGGTGGTTTTACAAACTGAATGGTGGAGATTGTGTTTGGAGATCCCTAGAGTTGTGCAAAAATTTCATAAAATCGGCTTTACTTTGAAATTATTGAAAAAGAAGAAGGATTTTGCAATCTTAAGGCAAGTAGTAACCCTTTTCTTGGCAAAACTTGTATGGTTTATTGTTTAGACGATAAATAATGTGTTCTTCGGATTTGTGATGATTTAGAAACATGTTTATGCTGATTTGTGATGTTTATACACTAGATGTGAGATGAGGAAGAACATGCTCTTCCTAGAGTACTAAAAAGAATGCACAAAAGGACATTAAAGTGAGACTTGTGTGTGTGGTTATGTCACTAAAGTGGCCTCTCATTACCTCCCTTTTAACCTAAACTTCTCCCCCTACCATGGGAGCCCATCCTTGTGAAGAAAATAAAGAAGAAATGAAGAGAAGAGAGAGCAGAAACAAGCTCATGTGAAAAGCTAACACATGGAAGAGAGTATGCTTATATTAACCTCAAACTCACATATGTTATGTAAATGATACTTAGGAAGCTCACCTTGGAGGAGAAGTTCCTCTTGGAGGTGTATAAGGGTTCCTTGAGGTCTAGGCAGCAAGTAGGAGCACCTTCTTGTAACGCCCCGGATCCAAGTTACGCAGAGACATCGTAACTCATCTCCGAAGGTTTGTATATAACCCAGGATAGCAAATCAGAGTGAAGGAAAAACATGAATTAAACAATAACTATAAAATCAGAGTGCACTATAACCCAAGCTCCAATATAAAAATACCATAATCGAGGCTAACTCACATTAACCAAGAATATACCCGCTGGTGCCGTCCTTACCAGAAACTGAAAACAAAACAAAACAAAACGTAATGAGATATGAATATCCCAGTAAGCAGCACATGCATGCTCAAATACAGTTTATCAGTTCTAAAATATGATACAATTGTAAATCATGCAACAGTAGCGATAACACCTCAGTTCCGAATAATCCGGGTAATTCAATAGTAATCCAATCGATCAGTATAAGATACAAGAATAATCCAGTTCAATAAACATATATGCAACATCAAATCAACAGTTGATAAGTCACTGCAGGACTCATGAAATAAGACTGCCTTTAACTAGTGTAAGACCATGCTCACTATGCCACCTCCCGGCTTATGAGCGAAGCCGAGCTACACGGTCATCGACTTATTGCGGGAGAACCCATCCAGATACAGTAATGAGTTGGCATGTACTATCCTATCATAGCCGCAGCCAACCAGATACAGAGAAGGCCTCATCGAGATACACGATGGAAACGCGTGCGTGAACAAAGTGTTACGACTAGCAAAGAACAATCCTTCCCACTATCTAGCTCCTAACATGGATCCATATCGAGCTATGCCCACTAGACTCTAAAACCAAAACCAACAGAGAAATCTAGTAAACACAACTCATCTCAATCCCAATCATATCATCCCGAGCTACACGGGGCATCCCCGAGATACACGGAGGTAACAACATCCCGAGATACACGAGGCATCCCCGAGTACACGGAGGTAAGGTAACCATCCAGCCATCTAACTTCACAAGAACATCCTCCAAGTGTATGAAAGTTTCCAAAGATCAGATTTGTCCATAACAAATTAGTTTAAAAAGTCCTTTCCAAAATAGTGCTTAAAATCCTCTTTTATAGTCAAAATTTGGTAAAACTGTCAAAACTCGGTTAAACCGGCAAATCTGCGTATAGATACCACATTGTAGTAGTATTGTTAAATTCAAACTTGGAACACTTGATTATACTTAAATAGAAAATTTTCTATAAGTATTTCCCTTTCTTCCTCTCTTTAACATAACCCAAGAAATCAAATATTAACTCATATAACTCCAACTTATGTAAGTCTTGTTTTCCTACTTTTGGTTCACTTAAGATATACTCTTCTTCTTTAAATGTGTTTCCCATACCTCATATGTAACCTGAATTTTAAGTAACTTTATAATGATCTTTACCTTGGAGTTTTAATGCCCAAAATTTACTTATACTAAAATCTGAACTACACTAATCTTATTGACTTATTCCCTTTTTTTTTTCTTTACACTCATTCAAGTTTCCATTATCTCTCTCTTTTACATTTATACTTCCTCAGTTATCATTTAGGTATTTTACCTAATTGAACTTTACAAACCAGCCTGGGCAAGATCTTATAACCCAATGTATAAAGCTGGACAGACCTTAGTCTTTATAAGAATCCTATATTTGTTCTTAATAAGACCTTCTGTATTTTTCAGAACTTAAACAACCTGGTATAACCCCTAGTTTACTACCATTTAATTCTCCAAGAAACTATAAAGTATAATTTAATACTATGTACACTTTAGTTGGAATATAGGATGAAGTTTAAGCTGGGCGCCAACCTCTGGAGAGGTGGGCGATCCCCAGCAATCCTGGGCGCCCTTGCAGATTTCTCAAGTTCAGGTACAGCTGTAAAGAATTGCCTAGGACTGACCTATTATTTAGTATTTAAACTATTTCAGGTAAGACTCTAGCCCCCTAAACATACCTTTATAAATCAATTGAATTTAATTAAATCCCTATTGTAAAGCCATTTACCTTAGCCACTTCTATCATTCTTTTAGCATAGATTCCATAACCCAAAACCTGATTCACTCTACCTATGGGTTTTACCCTAAAGACCTTGATTTACCCATGATTAAATCCCATACTCAATACCATAAAGTAACTCTAACCTAAGACTGAAATACCTTTCTTTAATAACCAAATTCTGTTGGGCGCTGACCTCTAGGAGAGGTAGGCGCCAGGCATCTAGAGGTAGGCGCCAGGCATCTAAGTCTTTGGAGTCCCTAGCAATCAACCAGATTTTAGTTCACCCCTTAGCCCTTCCATTATCAAATTTAGATTCATTGTAACCATTCCACCCATGCACACAAAGCCTTATCCCATATCTATTTGGCAGCACTTGACGCTGACCTTGGAAAAGGTTGGCGCCAAGCTTATACACTCAGCACCAGCAGAAAATCTTCATGGTCGAATGGATATATAGATCATATCACTTAGACTAAACTCCTGTCTTGCATTCGAACCAATTCCAGATTAAACTTAGAATTCTAACACATGTATTAACCTTGGTTTGCATCTGGTTCAGTTCCTCAAATTCCTAACGCCTACTGATCTACCATTCCCACTTTTTCGTCCATTTCCAGCAACTCAAATTATGCTCACTTCATTCCTTCAATTTAACTCAACTTATAATGAAACCAAAAATGCTACTTACATTAAATGCACCTGCAATTTCTCCAATATGAAACTCAGCAACAGCAACATTAATTTCTCACTTCAACATAATAGTAATCGTCCTTCTAAATTACAGATCTAACCTGGAACTATAATTGCAAACATTTATCATCTATGAGTAAATCTGGTAACAAAATACAGCAAAACAGGGCTGCCGCATGCTCATACTAATATGAAATTCTAAAGGTTAAAAGCCATTCAAATCAAACCAGATTCGTGCTACTTACCTTAAAGATGCCTCAATCTCTAACACCTTTGATGCAGAAATCTCAGAACTTTGAAACTCCCATATCTACTTCAATTGATCGCTGAAATCTATAGAGATTTACCAGATCTGATTAGATTTGATCGAATGCTAATTTCTGCAACATCTAATCACGAAATTGGCATAGATTTCACTCTCACCTGAATTCTCTGATCTGCCGCCAATTTGCAGTAGCCCTCACAGCAACTCAGTCGCTTATTTCATTCAATAGTCTCCAAACACCTCCAAACACATCTTCCAACATCTTCAATTCAGGCTTCATTAATATGGAGAATTCTTCTTCTCCTCTTTCAGATCTCCTCTCGGCCCTAACTTCTTCTCTTGACTCTCTGCATTCCAGATCACTCCAGCAACCACAAAATAACCTGATGCACAAAATTCAGATCCCATTTATAGTTGCCGCCCAAGTCTCTTTGACTTCTCATGATCCGCTAAAGCGCCTCTTCGCCAATAATTTTACACCATCACCCTATTAGCCTTCAATTCACTGATTCGCCACCCTATCAGACTACTCGCATACATATTATTACTTATTTGCACTATTTAAAATTTCCTTACATAGTTTATTTAATTATTATAATATAATATAACCACTACTTTCCAAATTATCATAATCTCTGATTTGTTGGAATTCCCAACTTTCCCTTGCGACACTCCACCATAACTAGCCAATAATAAATTTCCTACAATTTCTCATAACTATTTATTTGCAATTATCCCATCCGGTTCGACCAAAAGTCCCCGGTTTAACTCCTTGGTCTCCTTCCTCTATAAATTACTAATTAGCATTAAATTAATTACCAAATTAATAATTGTTAATTTAATTAAAAAATTAGGGATTTTACACTTCTTTCAGAGCTCCATGTGTTCTTGGGTTTCCTTCTTGGTTAAAGTGGAAGAAGAAGAGGTTTAGTGGAGATTGGGTGGGGTTTGGAAGAGTTTGATGTGGGTTAGAGGGCTTAGGGAGCGAGGGAGAGGGGTAGGAAAGGGGAACATATGTGGGATAGAGGCTAGAGGAGAGAAAAATCTCAGAACCCCTGCAAATGAGCTGATTTGCTGCTTTTATAGGCAAAAATAGCATAACCGAAATTACAGTTCAGTTATGCTATTTTTGATGTATTGTCGAAATATAATTTCAGCTATACACAAAATTTCATGTGACCAAAATATAATTTCGGTCACCTTAACATCAAATCACAATGATTTTTGTCAAAGATTTACACAGAGCAGCCTGACACAAAAATCTACGAAAAATCTATGAACCGAATTAAATTTCGGTTATACATATTTTTGTGTATATCCAAAATTTAATTTCGATTATTTTTAAATCTTTTTAGACTTTCAGTTTCTCTCTCCTATTTGCCTGCAATGAGTGAGATTTGATTCTGATCTCTCATAAATGAGAGAATCCAAATTTTTTAATTTAATTAATTTAATTAAATTAAGATATTTTAAGAAATAATATTATTTTAATCAAGATATTTTCTTTTATGTTTCGTCTTACTCCTATTTTGTCCCTTAACCCTTTAATTTGCCACTTGGCAAATGTGACTTGCACACTTGCTAGTGGACAGAATTTCTGCATTTATTTACAGTTTTGCCCTTAGGGTTGTTCTGCTCATATCTTCTTCATCTAGACTCCCATTCTGGCAAACTCAGTTGTGTTGGAACCGTGTCCGGATTTCCTATCCATTGGGATAGGGTATAGTAGTCAATTCAAGCTTGATCAGAAAGTCAATTTCTGCTCCTTAGGATTTGACATGTCTTTTAGGGTTTTCATTTTTGGTTTTCAAAGGGGTGCAAAATGAGGTGCTTACATGCATAGTATTCATTGATGACATTCTAGTCTATTCTAAGACCAAAGAGGAACATTTTGGCCATTTGAAGCCAATATTGCAAACATTGAGGGAAAATCAGTTGTATGGGAAATTCAGTAATTGCCAGTTTTGGTTAAGGCAAATTTCATTTTTGGGGCACATCATTTTTGGAGAAGGTATATCAGTGGACCCCGAAAAGTTCAAGGCAGTAACAAAGTGGTCCAGACCCACTACGGTTGTAGACACTAAAATTTTTGTGTCATCAAGTTAAAAAGTTGACCAAGTCAAATAATTGACTTTGGCAAATGAGATCAAATCCAAGGCCAGGGCTTAACCAAACAAATAAGCCGGGTTAAACAAAATGATGGTTCGACCCTTAAATTATGAAATACGGGTCAAAACAAGAATCCTACAAATCCAACCCATTAACTTCAAATGGGCTCCACAAAGCAAGATATGGGTTTTATTTGTTACTAAAACAAAATCGATGTCTTTTGGTAACAAAGTTGTGATGATCCAAAGAAGGAAAGTCACAACCCCACAAATGGCATAGAATATTAAGAAATAATTTAATATTCAAATGAATGCCAAAATCAAAGCAAAGAGATTTCTCAGTATGGTATGCTCAATCAAATTCCAATTGTTGCCAAATGAGACTCACCCTCATAAGGAAATTCTCAATCAAAAGAGATCCTCATATTAAGGCAAGTGCTCATAATGTTTGCCTATAAATAGAGGACCTCAATGGGAAGAAGAGGACAACTTTTCAAGCTCTAGAAGACTTGCCTAAAGTGTAAAACCCCGAATTTTCCTTAAATAATAAAATAAATCAATAAATAATATTCTTGAGAGTTATAATTGATGGAAATATTTTATTAATGTAGGGGATGATATAATTAGTGGAGATCCAGAGTTGGACGCAGATCTGACCGTCCGATCATGAGATATAGAGGTATGTGTTTTGATTGGGCAGTGTGTATAGTAAAGTTTGCATGTGAGATACATGGGATCAATAAGTATATATAATAGTTTAATAACCTAAAACACATACGTTTGTATTTCGCTCGTATACTTCAGCCGCAAGCAACAAACGTGAACAAGCCGTGAATGACCGAGCGACTAAGGAAGAAGAAGGAGGAGGAGGAAAGGACTGGTTCTGTGTTCTTCATCGTCCAGGGATTATCTCACGTCTGTGAGTATAGTTGGTTGGAGAAGAGAAAGAGAAACCACGCACGAAAGAGGTAGGTGACATTGTTTTGATCGGTTGATTTGTATTTACGTTCGTTTAATCGCAAAAGCATGTTTTTATGAGATATATTGATGTATTTAGTTTGATAACCATATTATAAGTATGTTAGAATGATATTGGACGAGAAAAATCATGTTTTGAAACTGTTTCTATTCGTTTTTGGGAGACCGCCGACCTCGACTGTGCTCGGCGATCCTCAGCGATCCTCGGCGCTAGTTATAAATCTTAGATTGCCGAAGACCGCTGGAAGACTTATCGTCGGCATCCTGTTTTGAACTACCGCCGACCACAGACCATCGAGGTGATCCTGAGCGATCCTAGGCGCTATGTACAGAATTTGCAGATTTTCGTAATTTCGAACCTGATTCAATCCCAAACTAGTTTTAGACAATTTTAATGATTAATTAGGATGTTTTAAGACCAAAATAAATTATCTAATTCCCTGTTTTACAGAAAAATAAATTAGGAAGATATTTAGGACATTAGTTGCCAAACTTTGAAAGTAATTGAGAAATCTAGTTTTTGGAAAACTTAACTAATATTTGATTATCAGAACAACTGTAAGTGTGAAAACTCACACTCCTTATATGGCAAATGTTTGACAAATTATATCTTCTAATAATCTTCAAGATGTGCAGAATCAAAATGTAAGTTCTGTGAATTTAGTAAAGAGGAAGGTCATGCTGCTACACAGCTACCACTTCGCTGGTAGCTCAAGGAAATGTAAGGTTTTCTAAATAAAGAATATTTCGTAAAGGCACTTGCAAGGAACAACGCCGCTACCACTCCGCTGGCAGCGCATAAGTGAAATAGCGCATTGAAAATAGAGAGCGCGCAACTGTGTCGTAAGGCGACGCTGATACGCCGCTGACAGCGCATGAGTCATGCAGTGCTTTGAAAGTAAAGAACGCGCACCTACGTCATAAGGCGACGCCGACACGCCGCTGGTATCGCAGAGCAAGATTGAAAAATCTAAAAATCAGTTGTGCACATGCCGCGTTCCCTCCCGCTAGCAGCGCGCCCTTAACTGGGTCAATTTGGATTTAAGCGGGACTTGAGTTCGCTTCCAGCCATCTACCCCGATCGCAAGGCGACACCACCAGCGCTCGATGCCATCTTAGTTTTTCTTCCTTAAATAGACGAGCTGTATTTTTTAGAAAGGACTTTTTCTTTTTATCAATTCGATTTGGATCTTGAGGTGTTCGAGATTCAATCAATTCATCTTTAGAGAGTCGGTGATCGAGTGAGGGGGAGATCTGAAAGAGATCTCCTGGAATTGAAGTTTGAGGATTCTTCTTCATTTCGGAACTTCACATGATCATATGATCTCCTGGATTGGTGATCGAGCTTGATGGATGCATAGGTGGATTCCTATTGCATTGGATCATCTCAGTGGGCTCTGAGGTGATTGTTACGATCTGGATTGATCGTGAATTGCAGCTTGTGGATTCAAGTTGTGTTATAGTTCGTGGATTCGAGCTGTGGATTGCTGTTGAGTGAGTTCAATTGTAAAGGTTAAGTGTGTTTTCCTTTGTAATTGCTTTTCATTTAATAGTGGAGATTCTAAGGGTTAGTCGCCTCATATAGACTCGAGGTTTTTCCTGGATCTGGATTCAGGTTTCCTCGTATAAATTCTGTGTGTATGTTTCCGTATTGTTAAGATCAAAATTGTTGTAGATCGAAGACCTGTAGAGTAGTCTCCTACTCTTTCAACAACTCTAAATGACACTATAAACTAGAAAACTTCATAAAGAGAATTCAGAACTCAGATGATCCAAATATTGAAGTAATTGACAGATTTAACCTTTATATGCTGGTAGGCACCAACCCTGATAGAAATATTATATTTTAGGGAATTTTGGAGTCTAGTGGGCATAGCTGGTTATAGATCCATAGTTGTTGCTAGATAGCTGAGGGATATGTCATTTGGGTTGAGTTTCTCCCTTGTGCGACGCGCTTCCTTTGCAAGTTGGTTTGTTTGGGAAGGTCCTATGTCTGGAGGGACACCCCGGTGTGCCGCTAGTGATTCCCTGTACATGTGGATAAGCAACCATCTCTATGTATTGATTCTAGTGCTGCATGCTGGTGGTACATGCCAACTCTGATGGGTACGTGTGCAATAAGTCAGTGACTACAGCTCTTGTCTAAGCTGCGCTGCATGGGACTTGAGTATCATTAGTAGCATTGCTCCTAAGTCGCACGGTGGTATAGCGATTGGTCGAGAATCATCTCAAAAGGTTTATCTATCTTTGTGAGTCCTACAATGACACTGAAATCACAAACACTTGTTATTGTTATTGTATACATGTTGGAGGCATGTGATTGAGATATTGATCGGATGTAACTGTTTAGTGCATCCTAGCAAAGTATGAATTATGTTATTGATTTTGATATTGGATTCGTATAATAGAACTTACTGAAATTCATCTCTAAAACTGTTTATCATACTGTTTTGTATTCATGATTGATACGAATGATTATACGAGCCTACTTAATCGAGATTGCTTAATCGTGCATGAACTATTATTTTACTTATATTAACTGTTTAATCATGCATGTGTTACCTACTGGGATATTCGTATCTCACCCTACTTTTATTTCATTTTTCAGTTGATACGCGAGAGGGGGATCATAGTGATTTCCAGGGAGAGGTAGCTAAGTATTCACCGGAGGATTACTTTTACCCGGATATTGTCTGAGGTGGATGATTGATATAGACTTAGTATTTTTTATTAGACTATTATTCATTTGGTTTGATGTACTAGAGAGATGAGAGAGATAGTAACCATTTTATTTTACCAAACTTTGATATTATTATTGATGATTAACTAAATGTTGATATTGAGGATTTTAGACTACACTTCCGCACATACTTGTTCCGCACTCTGATAGTTAATTAATTGAATGGATTATTTAATTCTTTAGTCTGGTATATTCTTGATGTATATTTGATATGGGCCAGTAACACCTCAGATTTGGTTGTTGAACTGAATTCGGGTTGTTACAGTAGCGAACCGGGTTCGGGTCGGGTGCCGGTTTGCACTAACCCGGGTTCGAGGCGTTACATAAAGCTTGAGAAAACTCTACAGAAATCAAAAGAAGGAATCCAAGCTCTAGAAGATTTGCCTAAAGCCTGGGAAAACTCTGCACAAATAAAAAAAGGAGAACCTTTCAAGCTCTAGAAGACTTGCCTAAAGCTTGGAGAAACTTTGCAGAAATTTAAAGAGAGTTGGAGAAACTCATTCAAGTCTACACCAAATCTACCCCGTTTTCTCTTTATTGAATTTATACTTTGAGAAAAGAGAAGACAAATCACAATCACAAGGAAGGAATATCATCTGGTTTGAGATCAAGCTTACGGCCCTCGAATCAAAGATCGAAATCCAATTTGAGATCAAGCTCTCGCAGCCCTCAAGTTGAATCTTTAAGTTCATTCAAGATCAAGCTCGTGCAGCCCTTGGATCAAAACCCCATCAAGGAGATCGAATCAGAGGAGAATCACAAAGATTGTAACCCATTTCTTCATTTTAATACAAATTGTTATTTGTTACATTTTTCTTGTCTTTTGTTTTAGACACGAAAATTTGTGTTAACAACAGTTATAGAGGTTCGTAGTTTTCTTGGTATGGCAGTGTACTACAGACGTTTCATAAAGGGATTTTCTCGCATTGCAGCACCCTTGTCTAATCTAACCAAGAAGATAGTGAAATTCTAGTGCGATGATCAATGTGAGCAGAGCTTCCAGGAGGTTGACCACCCCCCAATAATGATAGTACCATCCATGGACAAGGGATTCGCTATGTACTATGATGCTTCTAGGATTGGCTTGGGATGTGTATTGATGCAGCAAGGCAAAGTATTTCATATGCATCCCGATTGTTGAGACTTCATGAGAGGAACTACCCTACACATGACTTGAAGCTTGCAGTCATAGTTTTTGCATTGAAGCTATGGAAGCATTACTTGTATAGGATAGAGTTTGAGATTCAGTTAGAGATTGGCATGAGGAGTTCAGCTTGCCTCAAGATGGAGTGATCAGAGTGACACGAGTACAAATAGAGCCTAACCTGATTTGCGTGCGTCGATCTGCGGCCGCACCTTTGATGTTGAGAGGCACACGAATGTGCGTGCCTCCTTTAGGGATTAATGGTTCCCAGCGTGATATCCGGCGAAAGCACGATGGATCGGGTGCTTCTAAGATTTAGGAGAGAAAGTGGAGGAATAGGAGTCACCACTACCTAATTGGATGCAGGCAGATACCTGGCTACCTAAAAGGATGTCTGATTAGGTGGTCTGGGGCTTGAGATTCTAATTAAGTTCTCGATTACGGTTCGGGGAAGTCCGTAGACACCCCAATCCGCCCCGTCAAATGACAGGTCCCATGGGTCATCCTGGTTATGAGTCAACTTTGTTTAATCTCATCCATTCTAAACAAATATGCACTCTTTAATTAGGTCTTATGTGGGGACCACATGTGTGGTGTATGTCCCCTTATCTGATTTTACCTTCTTTATTAAGTGATCTTGGTCTCATTGGGCAGACCTCTTGGAAGGCCCACGGGCTCCAAGATGGGCTAAAGGATAGCCCATATACCCTTTTTCGAGCTTAGTCTATGCCTGGAAGCCCTTTAGGATTTGGCTAAGTTTGATTTAATTGTTAATTATTTAGTTAGATTTAAAAAAAGAGAAAAGAATTAGGTTTTATGTATTTTTTGTGGGACAAGATTATTTGTGGGCCCCTCAATGGCTTCCTTTGATTTTATTATCTTTGCATTAGTTTGATCCAATTGGACTAGGGATGGGCTTGGGGCCCATCTCCTAGGCTTAGGTTAGGAAACCCAAGTCTTTTCGAGTTGTGAGATGTCTATCTCTTCCCTTTCTTGTTTTATTGGATGGGCTCTCTTTAGATGAAGAAATGGGGTCCGATAGGCCCACACCCTAAGCCTCGGCCAAACCATCTAAAATAATCCAAGCATGTGACAAATTGGGCTTTGATTGGGCCTCAGAGGGTATGGCCATTGATTAGGTTATTTCTTGCCTAACCCAGTCACTTTGAGTGGGTTGGAATGGGTGGGCCCTGTAGGAAGGCCCACCGCTATCAAATTTGTGCCCACAAGGCCCATGGCCCATTTTGTGTTATAAGGGAACCCTAAAACCCTGTTGGATTTATTATTTTAATTAAAAAGGAGTTAGGAAACAATTAAATGGCCAAAATTGTACTTTTGTAACTTTTATAGGTTGACCAAACTGAGAGGTCAAGCTTTAAAAATACCAAAAATGATATTTTGGCCAAGGGCTTGGGTTCTTGGTCTCTTGGAATAAGCAGGGTTTCTGTGGGCCCCTAGGTAGGCCCACAGTGATGTGAAGTTGGGGTTTATGACCTAATTATGGCAACTTTGTTAATTTTTTAAATCAAGAAAGTAAGGAGATGAGGCTAGGGGCCTTCCCCTCCACTTTGGGATGGAGTCCCTATAACCAAATGGGACCTTAAGTGTCCCACTTACTATGTATATGATAGTCTCTCCCTCTTCATGGGAGAAGAAAGGAGAGATGGACCGATTGGCGCTTGTCATGGTCTATTTTGGCCACACCATGGAACGTGCTCAAGCAACACACTCAAAATAGCATATTTAAAATGAGATATTTTAATATGTAAACATTATTGAAAAGCTATGTGATAGTGTGTTCAATATAGAGTGTGCATGAGAGGGCATGTTGAAAAGCATGCTTTAAGTACTAAAGTACAGGTGGTATCATTCTTGAGGCTTATGTGGGCATGAAATGTAGCACCCCGGATCCGAGTTGTTTATCAAAGATATAACTCATCTCACGGTAACACTATGCATGAGCCCATAGCAAGCCAATGCCATAATATAATTCAACAATTATATCAATATCAGAGTGCGGAAACAAAAGAGAAATAAAACTAACTAAACTGAATCTTTATTACTTCATAAATTCTAAGAAAGTCTTCAAATAAAATAAATAAATCTCCTAATATAAAAATTTTGGACACAAAGGTCTACTACATCACTCACTCTCATCTCTCAATCATAAAATACTCCCTAACTACTGAAAAATAAACTCCCTAAAACATGAATCAAAATCCTACATAAGACAGTAGTAATTGTCCTCCACGTAGTCGTCAGACGGATACTCCTCATTAGTACCCTGTAGCTCTACCCCAGCGGTATTGTCCTCTCCAGGATAGTCTAAAAACGAAATAAAACAAAGCAAGAATGAGATATAAATCCCAACAAGTAACACATGCATGAATAAAGCATTTTATTAATTATATAATTCTCAAGATAGTATGTGTTTCAAATTCAGAACAGTAACGAATAATTCAGTTGCAATTCATTTTCCAATTCAATATCAAAACAATAATTTACAAACAAATCAAATCCTCGCAATGATGTGACATCACAGGACTCATGAAAACAATACATCTCTGAAAAGCTAAATGCCTAAGTCAAGGGTTGCCACCTCATGGCTTATGTGCGAGCTGAGATACACAATCATCAACTAATTTCAGATCACCTAACCGAGATACATAGAGGGCTGGCACGTACAATCCAATCAACTAGAACAACATGGGAATACCCGACCAAGATACATGGTGGGTAGCCCAAAATAACCACATCGAGATACACGACAAGTGGGATTGCTATAGCACGACCAGATACAGGAAGGCCTCGTCAAGATACATGACGGGAGCATATGTGAAACAGGTTTAACCAAACAAAGAAAATACTATTCACACTCTTAGCTAGACTATGAATCCATACTAAGGTATGCCCATTAGGCACAAAAAACAAAACACTGAAATCATATAATCTTTGATACCCAAAAACAATCCACAACGTTTACAATTCATCTCAAATCATCCCCAAAATACAAGGAGGAAAACAATGCTCAAACTTGAGCTACATGAGTGAGAAATAACCACTTTGAGGTACATAGAGGAAAATATACGCAATTCTTTCAAAACAACCCTGGAAACATCTTTAGATAGGTCAAATACAAGTGTAGGAATCAATAAAATCAAAACAAGCTGAAAAGAAAAGAGTTTAGAACAATAAACTTGAATAAAAGCTATTGCAGTAGAACGTACCCAAAATCTTTATAAGAATTTAATTTAATCAATGGCCGGTGCAAACAAGCTCAAAACTCTCTAATCTTATTGGTACATAAGTTGGAAATCAATAAAAACAATTTTATAGTAAAAAACTAGGTATATTTCAAAATATCAGATTTTCTGTCAAGAGCGCTTGAGCGCTGGTGCAAGCGCTCGTATAAAACTTAGTTTCTCAAAGTTAGCCACTCGAGACCGCGCTCGAGCATTCTCCCAGGCCCTCAACATACTAAAAATTGTCAACTTTCGGGTTTTGAAAATAAAAAAATAAAAAAACACATGCGGGGCACCTTCAGTAGAGCTCAAGCACTATCGAGCGCCCTGGAAATCAGCTCAGCGCCTAGCATGACGTTTAAGCGTGATTGCTCGTGTCCATGCAAACATGTAAAAATCTTAGTTTTCCAAACTTTGCGAAATTTCATACTAAAATCAAATAACACCAAACCAACACTTCAAATCACTTCGAAAACATTCAAAAACATCCTCTAGACATGTTAGACCAATTTAAACAAAATAAAACTTCGTTTATAAATCAAATCGAATCAAAACCCATCATATAAACATACTTTAACAAATTTTGAGAAAACCAAAACATAACTATAAAACCTACGAAATCCTAGTATAAACCAACATGGTTTGCTTCGAAAATCATCTCTTAATATGTATCTAAATCATTCATAACAGATAAACAGCAACCATGCAACGATTAAATGAAAACAAAGGTGTTACTTGCCTTTTTCACAAGATCCAACTCTAAACTAGCAAAATCAGCAACTCTACTTCTTCTCCTCTATTTCTGGGCATGATTTCTTCTTCCCAACTCTCCAACACACATCCAACAATTCTCCTCTAGTCACACACGTCCAAAACAAGAGAAAGCAACCTTCTATTTTTTTTTTAAATTCCTTTTTATACTTAAAATCTGATTTTTAACCTATTTAGGAGTTTCTATTCTTCTAAAACAATTACTAGAAGTGTTTGGACGTCCAACCATGTCCATTAAGGTAATTCCTCCCTATTTAATTAAAATATGATAGCCTACCTTGCCTATTTATCATTCTCATGCACCTTCACCAATTAAAACTCAAAAAAAAGCTCAATTATATACTTATTTGGTTGTTTATTCCTTTTCTTCACCTCCTTATCAATATCTAGGTGTAGACACCCCAAATTGCACTACAAAATGAGAAAATAATGAAAACATGTAATTGGGATTTAAAACAGGCCAAAAATGCATGAAAATCAATAATTCAAGCCTTGCCCGTATTGTATTTACGGTCTGAGCGTGCCCGAATTTTGTATACGGGTACGCAGCGCCCGTAATTCATATACAGACACCACTAGACCGTAAATCATTTACGGGCGCATTAAATTTGTGCGAATCTTATCCTTTCTCGATTTTTGAGCTTTATCTTCAGTCCAATATATATTTAGATGAGCGAATTATCCCTTTATTTCATTTGGATTATCCTTGTTGGCCATGGATGGGCATTATCCTTGTGATTAACTCAATCTGAAACTCTACCTTGCCAAACTTTGGACCAACCATGCCCCTAGGCTTGCCTATAAATAGAGGAGCTCTCCTTAAGCAAAGGGCCACTAAAATTTGAAGTCCAAGGAGCTCCAAGAGAATAGAGGAATCCCTGCTGCTCTGCCTGCTCAATCCAGGTAAGTCCCTTTTCCCTTTTATTTTCTATCTTCAATTCTAGAAATAATAAGATCTTCTCCATTGCTGTAGAATAAGGCCATCTTTTATCTTGTATTCCTAAACTTGTCTCTAAGTACCTCAAGAGTCTCTCTAGCTGTAAAACGTGAAGAGAGAGCTAGGGGAAAAGAGAACAGGTGGATCCCTAGAATAGAACCCCATATCTGTTTTTCTCCTTTTTTCTAGAATAAGGCCTTTGATTGTGTTTGTGTACCAAAACCTATCTCCAAGTACCTCAAGAATCCTCTCTAGCCGTAAAACGTGAAGAGAGAGCTAGGGGCAAAGAGAACAGGTGGATCCGTAGGGTAGACCCTCATGTGCTCTAATCTGTGAGATGTGGTTGTTTTGAATATCCTGATCATGTTTTAATGGTTTTTATGTTGAATATTAATGAATCATATGAATCCATGATGTTTATAGCATGAGATCCCCACTTTTTTCTAGAATTTGGATTTTTCACACTTTTGCACCTACAACACTGTTTTCGTGATTTTTGTGATATTAGGCTAAGATCCGGGATCTATCATGATCAGTATGGTAGATCTGGATCTAGAAGCCTGAAAACAACTTCTAAGGTTTCATGATATGGTTTTTGAGATGTTTTTCACTTTTGAGAGAAGACCCTACGGTCTAAGTTCTCCCCTTTTGATGTTCTTCATCAACATGGGTATTTATGGTTTTGATTTCTTGATTTAATGTGAAATTTGGGTTATACCTATGTCCTGGACTGTTCAAGTTCAATTTTGAAATATTTTATAAAAATCATATTTTTCTAGATTTCTAGAATTTAATTTGAAGCCAGATTTTTGAAGTTTTCACTTTAGATTGGTTTTATTTGATTTTATCTCAATTTTATTTTAATCATGAACCCTAGGAATGGTATGATCATATTTGAAAGTTCTGGACCAATCAGGCTATTCGTATGAAAAAACCATACATTTTTGTCTTTTTTGTGATTTTTCATGATTTTTATAGCAAGCCTTTTTCCTTTATTTTAACATGAACAATGCCTGGCAACCACCTTGTGTGGATGAATAGGGGTGCCTAACACCTTCCCCTGTTCATAACCTAATCCCCTTACCTATCTCTGGTTGTTTTTTTTTAAGAGGGTTATTTTTACCCTAAATTTGCCTTTTTGTGCTTATTTGATATTTTAGTGTCCATTCACACCTAAACAGAATGGTGGCAACTCTGTGTCTTTAACCAATCCCGTGTGATGATAAGGAAGTCATTGAATTGATTTTTTCCCATGTCTCACACTAGGCTTGATCTTCCTCTTCACCTCCTATCCATATCAATAAAATTATAATTAATCACTTAATCCAATATTTCCTCAATAAATTAATTAAATTATTTAAAAGGGAAAATTCGGGGGATTACATGAAACATGGCCAATGAGAAGGAAATCAAGCATTCTTTCAATCAAATTAGGTGATGTGTGTGCCATGAATCTGGTGTACATGCAAGACCACAAATTCATACAGCTATTCACACAAAGCAAGATAATGACAAAATAGCACAAGAGTAACTAAAAGAAAACAAATGAAGAGAGAGGTTAAGGAGGGTTTAAAAGGGTACACTGATCCAGGTTTAAGAAGAAGAAGGAAAGGCCACATTCCAGCCTATTAAAATGCCTATACTCATGCTCTCAAGATAAGGACAACCTCATACAAGTGGTGTCATGAAGACCCCTTTTTTCACCAAGGCTTAAACCATGTATTTGGTGAAACCATATGACCTCTCCCTTCCTCATATTCGTGCATCTCCCTTTATCATAGGAGCTTCCTTTCGATGAAGAGAACAAAAGAAAAGTAAAAGAGAAGAAGGAAAAGAGGAGAGGGAAAAGAGTGCACAAAAACTAACATACATGGTGAAACATGCTCATAATACCATAATTATAATATATGTTACATAAGAGTTTTTAAGGAAGCTCACCTTAGAGAGAAACAACTTCTTGAGTATGCTTGGAGGTCCTTGAGGTGTGGACAACTATTGGATCACCTCCCTTGGTCTCCAAAGTATCTCCCTTGGCCTCCTTCTTGGTTAAGATGAGGAAAAAATGTGATTTAATGGGGTTTGGTGTGAGTTAGGGTGCTTAGAGAGTGAAGGAGAAGAGTAGGAGAGAGGGACGTATGTGGGAGAGGGGATAGAAAAGAGAAAAATGGCTAAACCCCTGCAAATGAACTGAGTTTTGTTTTTTATAGACAAAAATAACATAACCGAAAACTCAATTCAATTATCTTGTTTTTTGTGTATAGCCGAAATATAATTTCGGCTATACACAAAACCTCTTGTAACCAAAATATAATTCCGGTCACTTTAACATCAAATCAGTATGATTTTTGTCAGAGATTCGCACTGAGCGATCTGACACAAAAATCTAGGAAAATATCTACGAACCGAAATTAAATTTTGGTCATACATACTTTTATTCATATCCAAAATTTAATTCCAGTTCAAACCAAATCTTCAAAAATCCAAATTTTCTCTCCTATTTGGCTAAAATGATGTTAGATTTCTTCATGATCTCTCATAAATGAGAGAATCCAATTTTTTTATTTTATTAAGTAATTAATTAATTAAATTAAGATATTTTAAGAAATAATATTATTTTAATCAAGATATTTTCTTTTTGTGTTTTGTCTTTTCCCTATTTTGTTCTCTTGCCCTTTAATTTGCCATTTGGCAAATGTGGCTTGCACATTTAAGCTACATTTGCCACGTGAACAAAATTTCTGCATTTATTTACAGTTTTGCCCCTGGTGTTGTTCTGCTCATATCTTCTTTATCTAGACTCCGATTTAGGCAAACTCAGTTGTGTTGGAACCGTGTTGGGATTTCCTATCCATTAGGACAAGGTATGACAGTCAATTCAAACTTGATCAGAAAGTCAATTTCTGCTCCCTAAGGTTTGACTCGTCTTTTAGGGTTTTATTTCCGGCTTTCAAAGGGGTGCAAAAATGAGGTGCTTACACTGATCCAAGGTATCCGAGAGAAACAGTTGATAGATCCACAGTTGGTTCAGACCAGAGAGTTGATGAGTAGAGGATCTGATGTTGCTATAGATTTTATTGAGAGGGATGGTTTATTGAGTTTCCGAGGTCGTATTTGTGTTCATGATGATGAGGAGATTAAGGGCGTGACTATGACAAAGGGACACAAATCCAGCTATACAGTACACCCTGGAAGTACAAAGATGTATAGGATCCTTAAGGCTATTTATTAGTGGTTAGGCATGAAGAAGGACATTGCAAAGTTTGTGGCTAAGTGTTTAGTATTCCAGCAAGTTAAGGCTAAGCATAATAAACCACCTGGGTTACTTCAGTCCCTTCCCATTCCTAAGTGGAAATGGGAATACATCACCATATACTTTGTGTCTGGGTTGCCACTAACAACGAAAAAGGAAGATGCCATTTGGGTGATTGTAGACAGATTGACGAAATTGGCACACTTTCTACCTATTAGCACATCCAAGTAGCTGAAGTCTTTAGCGAAGTTATATGTCAAGGAAATGGTAAGACTTCATGGAGTGCTAGTCTCTATAATGTTTGATAGGTTTGCAAGGGTCACTTCGCATTTTTGAATAGTATTCCAGGAGACCATGGGTACAAAGCTAAAATTTAGCACAAGCTATCATCCTTAGACAGATGGCCAATCTAAGCGTACCATATAGACCTTGGAGGATATTCTTAAGTGTTGTGTATTTGATTGGGGTGGCAGTTGGAGTAAGTACTTGTCGTTAGTTGAGTTTGCATATAATAACGGCTGCCAAGCATGCATTCAAATGGCACCTTACGAAGCACTGTATGACATAGCATGTAGATCACCGGTATGCTAGGAAGAGGTTGGAGAGAGGCAGTATATTGGACCACAAATTGTGTAGGATAATGTGGAAAAGGTTAACTTGATCAAACAGAGATTGCTTACAACTCAGAACCATCAGAAGGGCTATTCTGATACTCGAAGGTGTGAGTTGAGTTTTGAAGTTGGTGATCAGGTATTCTTTAAGGTATCTCCATCACGAGGTATAAAGAGATTCGGCAAGAAGGACAAGTTATCTTCGAGGTTTATAAGGCCATTTGAGATTGTTAACATAGTGGTCCAGTGGCTTACCGATTGGCACTACCGACACAAATGCAGGGAGTCAACGATGTATTCCATGTATCGATGTTGAGATGATATATGCATGATACTAGTCACATTATTCAGTATGAGCCACTAGTGGTGCATGAGGATTTGTCATTTGAGGAACATCCAGTTCAAATATTGAATAGGCATGAACAAGTTCTTCGTACCAAGGTGATTCCACTTGGGAATTAGAGTTAGAGATGAATGCAAAGTATCCACACCTATTCCCGAAGTTGCAAGGTAAATTTTGAGGATGAAAATTTTCTTTTAGGATGGGAGGATGTAAGATCCCGAAAATTTCCTGAATTATTAATTAATTAAAATCTAATTATGGTTGGTGATTTTTATAAAACCATGATTTAATCTATATAGGTGAACACATGGAAGAAGGAGATCTGGGATTTGAGGCAAATCCATTGGCAGAATCTTGAGATACAAGGTAAGCAAGTTTAAATAAAACTCTTTAATTTGATTGTTTGGGTGTATAAGGTTTCATATGGTAGTATGTAGGGAATATTAGCCTCATTAAGTGATGGTTTTTTTCTTATTGGATGGTTGTATAGGAAAGAATGAGATGAGAAGCATGGAATCAGACTTAATAAAATATGGTTTTAAACCCCATAATTTATACGATCAAAACACTCACTCTCTTTTGTTTGGTCTTTGATGGCTGAAGAACAAGGAAGCAAACCCTCCATTTGTAGAACCATTTGTGAGATTAGGAGGCCTTGGATCAGTTGCTGAAGAGGACTGATCATGCATTTCAGAGGAGAGATAGAGGCTTGTCGTGCTTGGTTGAACAAAAGGTAGGTAGCATTTTTCAAAACAAAATATGCATAGTTCTGGTTAGCCGCACAATTGAACCCTGTTTATGAATTGAGTGAGATTTCCTGTTAATTTCATCTAGCTTTGGTGTGTTTTTATGGAAGATTAATGTGTAGAAAATTTACTGTTGTTGGTATATCAGATTTCATGATTTATTTGGGAATTTTGTTGGGAAATCGTAGATATGGAGTAAAACCTTGACTTTTTTTTGTTTGAAATGAATTAGAATGTTATAAGGATGATATTGAATATATTTAGATTGATTTATAAGTTTAGATTTGCGAATTGTAGTGTTAAACTTGAAAAATCAGGAAAATACAGAAAAATTCACGAACAGTGGGTTTGGCCTAGCACCCAAGAGATGGTTCAAGTGCTCATTCATGCATCCGGTTCAGTTGAATGATTGCTCGAATTGACTCGAGCACCGCGCCTGTGCTTTTAAAAAAATCAAAACCCAAGAGTGAATTGTACAGAACAGTCAGTCGCTCGATACAGCATCCAAGCATTATATCGAGCATCAAACGAATAAAACCCAAAATAGTTTGAGTTCGAGCGTTGCATTGAGCACCCAATCGAGCATTAGCTTAAACTTTGGAAATCATAGAATGCCCAATCTAACACTCGAGCACCCTATCGAGCATCCACACATAGATTTTATAACTTGCCATTTTTATGTATTTTTCAATTATAAAATGATTTTTAGTCAAATCCAACCTATGTAGCAACAAAATTTAGGTGTTTTTGAGATGTTTCATTGGCCAATTATTAAAATATAAATTAACCAAGATTTTGGGCACGTTCAAGTAAAATAGGTCTTGTTTTGGTTCTAAAGAGAGTTTTGAATCTCAAACTTGTTTTTAAGTCTATTTGGCTGATTCCTACATCTGTATAAGTATGTTTTAAATGTATTTTGAGCACCGGAATTGGTTAAGAAAGTTTTGTACCAGATTTGGATATGTTGAGCTATTGGTTTGATATTGAACAATGCTTTGAAAACCCTATATGCCACTAGGCACTTTTTACTAGAATGATTTGGTATTGAGTTATCTTTGAGTGTGTGTCTAGTGGGCATAGCTGCATATGTTGTGAAAGTGTTTAGATATCTTTGACCCGACACACATTGCAACATACAAACGCCGCTCGGGGCAATTTGAAGTATTCCACATGTACATCGTAGTTCTACGGACTTTCAACAGATCAGAGCACTATGCTGAGCTACTATTTGTGGAATGGAGATCTAATTCCAAGATGCCCACAACTTTTTTGTGAAATCCGGCTCTAAACAATAACATGGTCTTAACCTATTAATACCTCTTAGATATTTACCCTTCAAGATCTTACATCACTTGCTAGCCACATCTTACAAGCTAAGTCTTGGACTTCATAGATAGTCCTCACTACAACATGTAAGGATAACAAATTATATGAATAAGGACTATTGGTAACTGTTGGTAAACTCTCACACCTCACCCGTTCCAATAACAGTGTCAATATCATGCTAAACTCATGCAAGAAACACAATAAATCCTATTTAATGCATAATGCAATCGATCCACACATGGTTTTCATCAACAACCATAACAATAATTCTAACAAATATGTCAAATTCTAGTTTAATAGGCATCAATAGATAATAATCAATCTAGAAGTTCATAATCATGTATTTAGACATGTATCAATGTAAAACCCCAGTTTTGAGTAGAAAAAAAAATAATAATAATAAAATAATAAATATATATATATATAATAGTAGATAAAATAAAATATATGCGAAAGTATGAACACATGGATTTATGGGCAGGCTTAATCAAAATTTATTTATTGCTGGAGATTTGTGATCATTAGTTGTCAAAGAGAATAAGCTTAAGTGGATGCGGGAAAATGTAGGGTTTTCAGTGGGCGAGCATGCACAGGATCAAGGCTTTTAAAAAGTTGTCGTGCGGCCATACGTATGCGAGCGTGTGGAAGGTATATATATATACTAAAGGGGAAATTAGGGTTTTGGGTTTTCGAATGCTCGCATCGTATTTTTGTAACTGAGCGATTTCGGCTGGAGTGGCGACTAGGGTTTCTGCTCGTGAAGAACAAGAATCGCAAGGGCTAAAAGAAGGGTTTTGGAGCTGAAGTTCAGTGGGTTATTTCTCTCTGCTCGAGAAGATTTGTTTCGGTAGATTTTTCATTCGCGTGCGTGGCCGGAGAAGTGATCGGCCGAGGTTTTGGGTATTCCGGAATAAGCGATTTCAGGTGAGTAGCACGGTTTTACAACTGGGTTTTGTGTTTTATGTTTTTCTCGAGCTTATTCTGATGCATGGTTTATATATTAAGTGATGGTATGAGTTTTCTGGTTTTTCTGGGTTTCGGGAAATTACTTGAACAGAGTCTCCGGATTGAGTTTTATATTTAAAAATGAAAGTGTTTAGATTAATTCCAAATATGGTTGGGAAGTCTTCTGGGAGTATTAGGAGTGTAGTAGAACAATTACAGAGGTACACAAACCGGCCAGTCATGTAGATCTCGAAATAACAGAGAAATGAAAATCACAGGGGGTATCCGCTCACCTCGCGCTCACCGGCGCTCACCTCAGAGGTAGGCACCCTGTTAAACACCACCTACCGCCGAGCTCACGCCCGGCTGGCGCTCATCTCGCGCGAAGTAGAAAACCTTGCGCCCATCTCGCGTGAATCTCGCGCCCACCTCACGCTCGTCTCGCGCTCACCTCACGCTCACCTAGCGTCGAGTGAGCGGTAGGTCCATTTTTGACTGTTTCTTCACCGCCGACCGGCGCTCACCTCGCGCCCACCTCAGGAAGTGAGCGCACACCCTATTTTGCTTACTGAAATGGAATTTCTGATTTGACCAAGAGTATTTGCATTACTTAGGGGTTAAACCACTTCACTATTCACTTGGTTAGGAACCTGGGAAACCATTTTGCCTATGAAATTATTAGAGGAAAAATTAGTGAACCTCTTAAGAGTTTTAAGTTGAGTTTAGGTTACTTATGAGTATTGTGCCGGACACCAAACTAGTAAGAGTTACCAATTACTTTTCCTTGTTCTATACACTGTTTTGATTGAGAAGTTATTGTATTTCTGGTTTCACTTGTTGGAGACTTTAAATGTATTGAAAGGAATTCTTTGGTGTGAATGCTTGAGTTTTATTTCCAAATGGTATGTGTTACGGAAAAGAGAAAATTACTGAAGTACTTGAAGTACTGCTTGGTCCAGAGGGACAGGTGATGAATTGTGATGAGTTTTTACATGATGTGGAATGAATGGTTTTATTTTGATATTGAAATTGAGATTATACGATGTTTACTGTTTTGGTCTAGCTTGTCCTGGATCCAGAGTCTAAGCTTAGTAATGTGATGTTATTGTTGGTTGTTGGAATTGCATGGCCTTGTGTGTTGCCACGACCGGTGTAGAGCAGCCAGAAACCCTGAGTAGGCCTGGTTGTCAATGCAGAAACCCGGGGAGTAGGCCTGCTTTGGATGACGAAACCCTGAGTAGGCCGTCATTTCAGAGTATCCGAAACCCTGAGTAGGCCGGAACTGTGTACATGGAGGTGTGGAGTGTCTACTTGGCATGTTTAATTTATCAACTAAACAATAGTCATGACATTGACCAATGTTGGTATTTGATTTTGTTTGACGTGATATGTTTTATTCGCTGGTTTGTTGGTATTTATGGTTCATGGAATATTGTTTACCGATTATTGAGTATTGTACCTCCCGCCGGTGTAGAGCAGCCAGGAACCCTGAGTAGGTCTGGTTGTCAATGCAGAAACCCGGGGAGTAGGCCTGCATTGGATGACGCATTCATTTCAATATCCGAAACCCTGAGTAGGCCGGATATACATTTGGAGGCGTGGGCATGGTTATGAGAAGACTTTGTGTTATATGACATTGGTATATCTGGAATTATATCTTAAGATACGAAATTATGGTTATTTGCTATGTTGTTGTCAGTTAATCATTAATTTATTGATATCTTCGGGATTGGAAACGGATTGTTATTGCTTGGTTTACCGGATGGTTTTCCGCACTGATATGAATTGGATTATTGAAATTTAGCCGGATTATTCGAAATATGTGTGTTATCATCATTGTATGTGGTTTATAACCGTGGCATGTTTTAGAACTGAAATAAATGTATTTGTGCATGCATGTGCTGCTCACTGGGATATTCGTATCTCATTCCGTATTGTTTTGTTTTGTTTTCAGCTGCTCCTGGAGAGGACGATACTTGCGGGTAGTTACTTGGTCATGTGAGTTTATTTTCGTTTGGGATTATTTAGCGCACTCTGTTATATAGTTATTGTTGTATACATGTTTTTCCTTCACTCTGATATTGCGATCCTGTGTTTTATAATAACCTCTGGAGACGAGTTACGGGTTTTTCATGTGACTCGGATCCGGGGCGTTACAATCAAGGTATAGATATCAATAAAATTGCACAAATCATCCAAAAATACACAAAAATAAAAATCTAGGCTGGTCGCTAGACTTGGCGTTTGAGCCCTGTATCAAGTGCCCAATCAATTCATATTTTATATCGAGCGCTCACCTTGACATTCGAGTGTCGATTCGGGCATACAAAAGTGTTCAAACAAAGATTCAAACCCAAAAACCACTGCTCAATCTAGCGCTTGATCCAGATTTCGGGCAATTGACAAAATTAACCAGCGCTAGGGCGTTCGGCTTATACCTAAAATACCATTCTCAGGTTCTAAAATAAAATAAAAAGCACTGGAAAAGTGCCTGATACGGCACTCATGTGGTGCGAGCGCTAATCCGTAAATTTTTCAGATTTCTTGATTTTGAATTTCCAACTTCATTTTCTTCACATTTATTGATTCTAACATGTTTCTAAGCATCTGATAATGATTTCCTAACTATCCAAACACACCAAATTCACCTAGATTATGTTTTGACCATCTCACCATTGAAATCCTAAAGTTCTAAGTTTCAATTTCATACCCAACTTTCAAGTTCTCAATTAAAAACACAATCAATCATACAAACCAACCTAGTAGCATGTTTCTAGACATGTTTGAACCAAATCTTCTCTTTTCTTCCTCTAAAATCCACACATTCAGCAAGCTAGGTTTCTTCAATAAAATCACCACACGCCCAACTCAATCAAGAGAGAATAGAAATCCTAATTTTAGTTTTAAAGTTAGTATTTATAATAGGGTTTTAGTTGTCTAATTACTATTTTACCCAAATCTGTAGAAAACTTGGGTTAGATTAGCCAATTAATTAAACTAATATAGTTAACCCAATTTAATATAGGCTCTCCTAATTCAATTAGGGTTTCACCATAATTTCCTAATCTTACTAGTATTTCTAATTTACTTGATAATCATACTTCAAGTAGGGTTATTTATCCTAAAACCTTTAATAACTATTTTATTATATATTTTCATCCAATTATTTATTCCTATTTTTAAATATTACCTAATCACCCCATAACTCTTTAAAGTATACAATTTATGATTCCTAACCAAATATTATTACTAAAGTGCCTTTTTCAAAAATCTTGCTATATAAATTTGATTTAGTTCCATCTGAAGTCCGATTAAGCTTTTAAGTCTAAAAATTATCTAATTATCTTATTTAATTAATTATATTAATTAAGAAATTACTAAACTACCCTTATACAAATTTCTAGGATATTACAGTGTCAATTCAAATAACTATTCATTCCATCTCTTTAAATCATAAGCCTTCACATGGTCCAACTACTCAATTCAAGTTCTAATACAATTTAAATCATTCTAGAACTTAAAATATACTCCAATAGTACAAACACAAGTGTTGAGACCAATAAATACTTCAAAAGTTAAGAGAATTCCACATGTTTACACAACTTCTCAAAATATGAGTTGTTTTAGTATAACATACCCAAAATCCTTATTAAAAGCTAAATAATTCTTTGACCAGTGCACACACTCTCAAAATACTCTAATCTAGCTGGTACATGAGTTGGAATTCCTCAAAAATCATTTTAAATCAAAAACTAGGTCAAATTCCCTAAATTATGCAAAACAGGGCATGGGCGCTCAAGCCTAGGTAGGGCGTCCTATCGAGCACTCATTTAAATCGAAACAGTGCAAAGTCACTCAATATAGCGCTCGAGCATCCTATCAGGTGACGAATAAAATGGGTTTTAAACATTGGGTGCTCGCTAGGGCATTCGAGCGGCAAGTCTGGCACTGTACAATTTCCTAAATTTAATTCTTGAGTTTAAAAAGTCAAAATAAAATACAGGCAGGGCACTCGATTGGGTGCTCGAGCCTTGTCAAGCGTCCTTAAAACAAAACACACATACAAATGAGCACTCGAGTGGGCACTCAAGCCATAACTCGGGCGCCTGTGTAAATTCTCAAATTTTCCAGATTTTTCTAAAACTTCCGAAATTCAACTCTAAAACTTCAAACCTTATTTCCATCACTTCAAAATCAATTCTAAATCATCTATCATCATTTCTAAAACATGATCATCAATCGAAAAACAAAAAAATCACAAAATACAAAGATTTACCCATCAAAACTTCAATAAATCATGCACATAAACATGGATCCCAAGAAAACTGAAAATATGATTTTACTACAAGTTGAAGGGGCTACTTGCCTAGCTCCTTAGATCAAAACTTCACCAAATAATCCAAAAATCACTTTCTTTCAGATCCCAAATGAACACATCAACTCTCCTTGTTTAAATCAAAAGAACAAGATTTTTTAGAAACTTCTCAACAAACTCAGAACTTCACGTATATACTTCAAAACATGATTTTGGTCAGCTTGTAACACCTTGGAATTTTAAGACATTTTAATTAAGAGTAAATAAAGATTAAAGAATTTACTTGGATTAATTGGATCAAAATTTTTAAAAGAAATAAATGGCTTGGTTTGTTCGGGATAATAAATTTAAGTTTGAATCGAATGGATCGGTTCATTTTAAGTGAACCGGTTTAAGTGAGTAGTTTCGGTTTAATTTATAAATTGATTTAGGTGTGGTTGGTTGGGTCGGTTCACATTCATTGGTCCGGTTTGTGGTTTATTAAATTTATATATACATATATTTTAAGATGAAAGAACTCGTAGGTTCTTTCATTTGCTCGTGAGGGTTAGGGAAAAAGGGGAGGAGCGCAGAGAAGAGGGAAAGGAAGAAGGAGAAGAGGAAGGAGAAGAGGACAAAGGTCGGGTTTGCGCGTTTACAAGTAAGTAGCACCCTTCTTACTCAATTTTTTCAAGGAATCGCAGTTTAGACGAAAGATGTGATTTCGTTTGATACATGTGACTTTGGGGTTTTGTTGTTTGATTTATGAGAATTGAGCTGTAAATTGTTGGATTATACTTCTTGGGTGTTCTTGATGATGTTTGAGCTTTCAGTTGAAGTCAGTTCGAATTTTAGAGCTAAATTTCCAGTTTTGGGTGAATTTGGGTCACTTGAAGAATAACCATAGATTTGCCGTTATTTGTAGGTTAAAGTATTCTAGAATCATGTAAAAAGTATTCTCTAATGTTTATGAAGCTATTCCCAAAGTTTTAGAGTCATTAGATTAAGTTTTGGTAGTGAAAAGTGAGAGAAAACACCCAAAAATCGTGACTGTTCGTAACCTATAGAAACCCTGATTTTTGGCCTGGCGCCTGAAGCGTGGCTCGAGCGCCCTATCAAGCGCCCAGCCAATGTTAACACCTAAAACCAAGCGCCTGAGGTGTTTCTCGAACGACTGTTCGAGCGCCCAGTCTGAGTTTCTGAACCCGATAGCTGAATTTGGCTGCCTGAAGCAGGCTCGAGCGACCGTTCGAGCGCCCTGCCAGAAAAATGCTATTTTGACAGTTTTTCACCCTTGTCTTCCCCAACCTTTTCCCAAATAACCTAAGCTTTCTACAAAGCACCCTTATTACATGAAAGACATTTAAGTAAATGTCCTGTGTATTTATTGTTCCATTTACTTAAGTCTTTACATGTAAATAAGGTTTTACCCCCTATTTTGAGCCAATAAAAATACTCCCAAGGCCCAATTCCCAACCAATAAAAATTCAACTTTTCAGTTTATGCCTAAATTTCTAGTTTTCCCGATTTTTATCAAAAATCCCGTTTTGAGTTTGGTACCCAGATGAGTGATTTAAAAGCCCATAAAATTCTAGAAGATTGGTTTACCCCTAACTAGACTATAACCAGAATTTGAGCCAGAAACTCCTCGTGGATTGGTCTAGAAAAATTATATACCCAAAAGTCAACGTTTTCACCAAACTTGGAATATTTTTGAGGTCCAAAACTTTTTGTCTTGGAATCTATTGATTTTGGTATGGTGACCTTACTAGGTATCCTAAGATTATCCCACTCATCCACCAATGCATTTCCTCTATGATAGAGAGGCCTTCCATGAGGGAAGTGCTGCAAATTTAGTGTTCTGAATGTGTTGCCTCCATGAGGGAGAGGCCTTCCATGAGGGAAGTGCTGCAAGTTTAGTATCTTGAATGCGTTTCCTCCATGAGGGAAAGACCTTCCATGAAGGAATTGCTGCAATCAATTTAATGCGTTTCCTCCATGAGGGAGAGGCCTTCCATGAGGGAAGTGCTACAATCTCTTTAATTCGTTTCCTCCATGAGGGAGAGGCCTTCCATGAGGGAAGTGCTGCAATCTCCTTAATGCGTTTCCTCCATGATGGAGAAGCCTTCCATAAGGGAAGTGCTGCAGCAAACTAGTCAAATTTCAACGAGTCCTGCTATGATTTGTTGATTATGATTGATACTCAAATTTGATTGGCACGCAGATTTATTCTAGTTGTCTTGTATCTATTGATATATTATAGTGGGATTATCCAGTTTATCTGCGTTATTATTTCTGATGCATATTTTAATCTGGAGCATGTTTTAGAACTGTGAAAAAAATGTTTATGAGCATGCATGTGCTACTTACTGGGATATTCGTATTTCAAACCGTTTTGTTTTGTTTTGTTTTCAGATCTTGGAAAGGACGATATCAACGGGTAAACATTTAGATCATGTGAGTATCAGAATATAGATATGATATTTCATTTGAGATGGGTTTAGTTGACTCTGATTAAATATTTAAATGTTTTTTTGTGTGTTTCCTATACTCTGATTTGCGTTCCTGGGTGGATAAGTAACCCTTCGGTGACGAGTTACAGTTTAGTCCACGTAACCCGGATCCGGGCGTTACACAGCTTCTCTTACCTTAGATCACACAAAATTCTCCTCTTCCTTCTCCTTGATTTGGTCAACCAAGAGCAACAAAGATCAATGCTTCAAAACATTCGCGTATAGAAGAGAAATAGTGCGGCTGCTTCTTCTTTCTCTCCTTCTTACATGAATAACAATGTCTAAATTTTCTCTCTTTGATTTTCGTCCAAATAAAGAATTCACCCTAAAAATTATTCCTTTTATACTTTCTTGCTAAATCCAAGAGTTTCAATCTTACACAACTCAACTCAATCCGGCCGTCCATACTCCTTGTTCAATTCATCAAAATCCAAATTATTTTCTTTTTATATTTTTATAACTAATAATTAATTATTTCAAGCAACCAAATAATAACAATAATAATAAATATAACTCACTTTGAATTAATTCTCCGAAGTCCCCGGGTCAACCTGAAATTCCCTGGAGTGATCCGAAACCCCACTGTTCGTTATAAAATAATAAAATCTAAATTCTATTATTAGATCTATCTAATTATTCAATTCCTAAAGTCTGTATTTTACAATCTTTTATTATTAATTCCATTTCATTATTTAATCACTAGAAATTTAGGGTTTTACATAGACCGTACTCGATCCACTCGTAATGGAAGCCATACCATCAAGACCAAATAAGGGCGTCCATTCGCAATTTGGATGAAGCAAGCAAAGTTTGTGTCCGTTCATGTGACACCTTGCCTTTTTTCTTCCAAATTGAAACGCGTGCAAGGGTTCATTATTTCATGCGAGGTCTTTTTGTATACTTATGAAGCAATTTTTAAATCAATAAATTTCTATTTCCGGACGGAAGAGGCAATCCACTTTTATAACTAGTAGGATTTTACGGTCCTAGATGTTAAGTACTTAACCAATAAAGTCTCTATAAGCCTTGGGGCTTTTGGAGCAACGGTTGGGCATGTAACAAATGATATCAGAGCCAATCACCACGTCTCGGGTTTGAGTCTCAGAGAGGCGACGTATAGGTTAGATTAAAATGTCTTGGTATTATGTAGAGGCATGGTGCTAAGTCATTGAATGTTGATAGGTGAGTGGAGCTGCCAAAAGATAAAGAACTACCATCAGATTAGCATCGATAGAATGGGCCACCGTGGACATCAGTTGGGGAAGCGTGGTGGAATATTACGACACTAGATGTTAAGTACCTAACCAACAAAGTCTCCATAAGCCTTGGGACTTTTGTAGCAACGTTTAAGCACGTAATATATATATATATATATATATATATATATATATATATATATATATTATGTGTGTGTATCATAATTGCTCGTGAAGGGTGACTTATCTATATTGAGATTGTCATTCCTTACATTTGAATCCCTAAACGAAATAAGATTGGGCACTTATATCTCAAAAGTTGAAAGCCCCTAGCACCACAATGCACCTGAAATTTTTGGTGATCTAATTAATCTTCATTATGTGTTAAAGTGGGATCCGGGAAGTGTTTGATATTAGCCAAAAGTTGAATCGATCTAGTTGGTGGATCTGACCATAATTTTAGTTAGATCGGACATAAGATACACTGGACTGTAGTTGCAATTTATTGTATGTGATAATTCAATGCCTTTTCATTATTGTACGTGTGCTTGTATGAATTATGCGTATTAGCATTTTATTACACTTCTTAAATCCATGCCTCATGTTAAAATGTGGAATTAAGTTTAATTGATTAGGAATTGTTACATTTTAGTCATTAAAAAAAAAAGAATACTATAATGCTTCTTACTGGCCGTGTAGCTCACCCATATTTTGGCTTTAATATTTTCAAGTCAACAACAACACGCAGTTCAAAGCGGGACCAAGTGAAGTCTCCAATTTTATCACTTTTTTATTAGGTTTTAATTGGATTATTTGTTACGGGTTCTGTACTACAAATATTTATATTTCATTTCCTTGATTGTTGAGTTGATTTTATTGAAGTTGGGATTATTATAGTTAATGGTTTATTATAATTAGTGTGACTTGTCCCTAAGAATTTATTTTGAATAATGTGGGGACAATTATGAGAATCCAAATTGTTATTAGCAATGGTATTGTTGATAGTGATATCATGTCCCCGCCAACATTCCAAGTTATGTCACCAAAAGTCAAAGCATAACAATTTGGTATCAAAGTGTAGATCCCAAGTCCCACATTGCTAGGCGAGGAGAAGGTTAAGGTCTATATATATAGGCTTATAATTCCCTCAAGCAACAAGACCTTTTGGGATAATATTCAAGAGCAAAACCGTAAAATCCTTTGGATAATATTCAAGAACAAAACCGTAAGATCAAGTAGGCCAAAACGACCAATCCCGTTGCTACAGGGATGGAGGCGTTACACGGATGTATCACTTATTCTTTGTTAATGAACTTTTTTTTTTCATATCGAAAATTGGCCTTTTCAAATTATGACGCTATTTAATTAAACAGTTGAATAATTCTATAAATTATCAAGACAAAAAATCAATGTTAAAAATATATGATTATAGTCTCCCCAAATTAGTCAAGCCAGATAGCGAGAGCTTTAATGCATGTTATTCATATCTCTCATACTAAAACGGTAAGTGGTTGGGTCATTGATTGAACCCATCCCGTATTCAATTCTAAATACAGATTAATTTGAAAAGACATCTTCATCTATGAAAATTACATTTTCAGCCTATATTGCATACTTGAAGAGACACAAAACAGATTGCAAATTAAATCTTTATTCCATTTCAACAAGATAAGATACCTATAATCAGTTTAACTCTTAGTCCCCATTTTTATTAGAAATAGCTGATAAATATGCACTAAGATTCACCAGAAGAGGCTGCATCATCTTTGTGCTTGATCATACCAGAATCAACAAGGATAGGAACCTCTGCTGCAAGCCATGGTGCAAGACCCAAACAAAGAGCATGAGCAATACCAAACCTTGGACTGTCAAAACAAAAGCTGAAATCAATATTTCTACCCAGGTTTTTTGAGGAGAATGAACAAATGACAACATATATAACATAAAAATAAAAAAATTGCCCACTTACCATTTTCAATAAAAATCTATAGCAATTTCATGCATAATATTAGGAAAAGGTGCGATTAGATGTAATTAAATTAAATTCAACATGAAACAAAGTCCTCTAATGAGAACCTTCCTTGTAATGTAATTTACAGCAGCAATATGATCAACTAAATTTCATCAAGAAATGAAAAATTTTGATAAAAAGACAAGAATATTTGAAGAGAAAGCTATGGGCAGCCTTTCTTAGTTCAGGCACCTTCTTGCAATTGCTAAAACCAACTAAAGACTAGTAATTTTAAACGATTAAAATACTCCCCCTAAATGGCTTTGAGAAACACATACTAAAACAACCAAACATTACAATAATAACATTATAGTCTCCCATCAGTAGTTGCATTTTAATAGCACAAGATTGTAGCGAAATAAGTTGCTGGAAAACAAGTGATTTTTGAAAGATCATGATTAGTATTAGTTGAAAAATTCAAACATAACGCAAGAATTTCTACTTGATTATGCAACTTTCAGAGGTATAAACAAGTAAACCGCCATGATCTGCGCCTAGTAGTTCAGGTCGGGAAAGTCATAAGTCAAACTGGAGGTGTGTTCTGGTTTAATCCAACCTGCCCCTAACCCACCCCTTTGCCACTGTACTACATGTTATAGATACATTATATATATATATGCATTTGCGTGTGTGTATTTTAGGTATATATGCCAACATTTTCGTATTTTATTTATAAGACGTGATGTATTTGTCAAATCAAAATCTAGCAATATTAGGTGTGGGTTTGGTATAAGCTAAACTCTTATATAGGCAGGTTAAGGTTTGCTAAAATCCACCTGGAAACCACCCCATTGCTATCCCCAGTTTTATGGAATTAAGCATCACCTATCAGTTATCACATCAGACAACATTTCTTTGCTCGTAGAAGTGGTGTAGATATAGTGCCACCAGATTGATCAATCGTGTATGTCCAGTAATCTGACAAACTATTTAAGAGGCAAAAGCTAAAGAGAACATTTAAATGTAAGAATAATTTATGCGGACAACCTGCCCCTATGAAAATTGTATATAAAGATAATCACCCACAAAAATGTTTGATTTCATCATTTTCTTTTTGATCATTTTTCTAATGGATTCATAGTTATTGCTGCAATCCATAGGGTTATACCAGACAAGAAGGGTTATACCAAAAGACAAAAGTTCTTAAATTCAGGACTTTGTCTTTTTCTTGTTTAAACCTCTGGTCCACATGCATCAAATTACAGAAATCTACAAATTCATTAATAGCATAGAGGTCAAGTATGAGTAATAATGTAAGCGGGGATTGTAACATATACCAGTTTTTGGCCCACAGTGGCTTGAAATGCACGGTCAAACAAATCTTTCCACCTCTATACATCTGGAAAGCCAAAAACATTGACAAAAAGTCAATCAAATTAATAGAACCTAGACTGTGGAAATCATATCAAGCAAGCTAACAGAAAATAAAACCTTGTGAGTCTTGCCATCAAGTTGAGGAAGCTCAATCTCAGGTGCAGTAGAAGGATAGGTGACAGGAATGTCAAATTGCAGGTCAAACTCGTACTTGAGGAGGTTGTGAATGTACCAGCACTTACCTGTCCACCTCGTACCCTCTGGGTTTGCTGCTGATATCCTAAACCAGTCATTATCATTGGACTTGTTCATCCCCGTGTATGCAATCAGTGCTTTGTACTCCTCCTTGAGTCTCTGCGTCCAAGCCACTCCATCTCGAGGACCCGCCCTCACTGACAACAGAGGAATCTGCGTCAAAGTCGATTTCGTGTTCGGATCCCAACCTTCCATTGATACCCCTGATCCCACAGATCTTCTTTTCTTCTCAGTTCGCCTGAAAAGTAAACAAAATCTCCAATTTAAATGGAGCAAATTCTCTACCTCCTCAACTCCGTTTGACAGAAGGAAAGCACTGGTCCATATTGAGACCCTAAATGTTATTTATTGAGGTGAAACATTAACTAAGTTTTTGTTTTGAAGAGCTAAAGTTTCCAATACATAAGCTAAAGCAGTAGAATGCTAAAATAGTATAACACCACGTGCCTACAATACACAACAGCTTATACTAGCGAAGCATTAGAGCATTACTAAGGCATTCAGCCAACTCAGAAATCACCATTCACCGTAAATGAGCCAAAATAATGAACAGGTTCATTAACTTCAGCAACAAACTACGTCAAAACTAAAAAACATCAAAACAAAAGAGAAATAAAGTTCTCAGTTCAAACCCACTGAGAAGAGTGCCCAAAAGAAAAAATTTAATTTAAATATCCACAATTAAATATCAAACCATCATTCCTAAAAATAAATTATCAAAAGTTAAATATTTAACCAATCATTCTTCCTTAGAGGTTGGCTCCAATTTAAACCTGAAAAAAATTTACCAACTATAAGGGTGAGCAAATGATGATCACTAAGAGGTGTTTTGTCCTCTAAATGTAGATCATATGACATACACCTTAATGACATATATATACATATATGAAATGCCCTTTTAATGCAAATAACGATATAACTAATGAACCCATCAGAATTGATAATCAGAATAAGTTTAAATATCTTGGACCAGTTATACAAAATGATAGAAAAATTGATGAACATATAGCATAGAGGACTAGAGCTGGTTGGCTTAAGTGGAAGGCTGCTTCTAGAGTATCATGTGATATGCGTATTCCACTTGAATTAGAGGGTAAGCTTTATAAAACAACAATTAGATCAGCTATGTTCAAAATGTTCAAAGATTGGTTAGAATACTAAGATAGACCTGTGGCAAAACTAAGAAAGACAAAATAATAAATGGAGACATTCGAAATTGGTTAGGCATAGCATGAATTAGGAATAAAATAGATGCAGTACAATTTCTCATAGAAGTCCAGATTTTAGTAGCTGGTCATATCAAACCCTAACAGGTCTTTGACAAAGCCACCGTCTAGGACCATCCAGATTCTAGCCTGGATCCCACCAATCAATCTCACTTTACTGAACAGCAGGGTATTTCAACAGCCCATTTGCACATCATGGGATTTAAGGTCTTTCAACTCACAGGGTACAACAGCCTCTTACTACTTTATGCTTTTCAGGACTCAAATCCCAGGAAATATCAACCTCTATAGCAAATTGAAACATCTAATGAGAAACTAGTAAAATTTAGACATATGATTGCCTTTTATCAATCAAAACTAGTGTATTTTACACTAAAGTACCGTAAAATATATCACTTAAAATTTATATACTAGTAGCACTTATCCCACTATTAGATATTCACAGCTTACTCAATATAATATGTTAATTTAGAATATAATAAAATATTCTAGCCTCCAATCACGTTCAAGTCTCCATACATTATATAGGTGGTTAGAATATAATATTTTAGTATCAATACAATTATATTCTAAGCATTAGTCACAATATATATTATAATATGTTAGTCACAATACAAAATACTCTAGTTTAGAATATAATATGTTGGTGATAATGGTCATAGTCTCAATATATATTACAGTTCTATGTAATATGATAAAATATTCAAGTCTCTAAATTACGTACTCCAATCAAACCCAAAACAGTAAATCACGTTCTAATTGACCCCCAAAAAATACATATTAAAGGTGTACAATCATTTTCTCCAAGTAAATATGGCAATACAACCATTTCACTTCTCCATAATAGAAATTCAACACAGTAAATCATGTTCTCCAAGGCAATTATAACAGGCAGCACCCAATTGAGAAAAGCCATCACCCCAATTAATATTTTCACTTAAGAAACCAGCTTGTTAGCCACAACTCCTACAGAACATGAAAAAGAAAATACCAAAACCAGTACTTATACATACATATAAACCAACGAGATTCTGCATGCATATGTCAATCCAAGATCAGCAGTACACAATAATAAAATATAGGCATTTGGTGTTTGCTTGGCACAAAATCTAAGATAAAATAAATGTTGATTTAACCATTAACAAATGAAATCAAAACAAAACCAATTCATGAACAACCAAAACAAAAGATAAAGTTATAGATTTGATTTTATATTAGTTTGTCATAAGGATCTCAAATTCCAACAAAATCAACCACAATCTCTCCAATGGCAATAAGAAAATTAAGATAGCATCTTTAACCTATTCTACAAGAAAACCTATCCTTCCTAAGAAGAAGCCTAAATTACTAAAAAATATTCTAGTTTAATCAAATCACAAACATCAATGGGAGAACAAAATCCTTCCCTCTTTTCTTGCTTATTTTTTTGGGTAGACCTTAATCCTCTTCTCCTTTTACCTGTTTCTTCACTTTCCTTTCAAAATCAAACAAAATCACCAATTAATCTGAATCAAGGAGAGAAATGAGTGAAAGATCTGAAAGGTTAGAGTGAGACAAGAGGAAAATCTAGAGAGAATGAGGAGGGACGAGTAAGAGTAACGGAAGGGAGAAAGAAAGGGGATGAGGAGAAAGAACGGGAGATTGAAAAGGGGTTTTGGGGTTGTGTGCTGGAGCTAAAAACAAAGCCTGCATCTGGTAAAGATCTTTTGTTTAAGCAAAACTGTCTGGTAAATTTTTGTTTTGCTACTAAAAAGCACAAAAGCATGTTTGGTAACTGCAGTAGCATGGAAATTGCTTCAATGTTATCATAAAACTACAGTAAACAATTGATTCATTCTACTTGAAAATATACCCGACATATATATTCTAATATAAGTCTAATAATATAAAAGTTTCATAAAATTAGTCGTTTAATTACATTTAAATAAGTAAAAAAACAACTAATATCAACATTGTGCTAATCTTATCCATGTTGCTCACAAAGATTGCAAAAATCCTAGGGAACCTATTAGAACACAATACAAAGTCATGCCTTGGGCATGCATACTGTATTTGGATACCAAGAAAATGCAAGAAAATGTAAGATTCTGGTATGCATACTGAATTTGGATAGCAAGAAAATGTAAGAATCCCTTGTTTCTCACAATGGTCTCTCATGAATACAATGAAGCCTAATCACTTCAAGTAGACATCACTGCACCTGTATAGAATATAAATGTACCAATCTGGGCACCTATATGGGTGGATTAGATCTCACAATTTACCGAATCACTTCTAGAATCCATCAGTGCACATCCCCTATATCTTCGAACCCCTTTCGTTGAAATCAATTGCCTCAAATCACCATTAAAATGAAGCTAACGCAGTACTGTGTGATACACAATCGGATAACAATCTGTTATTTGCAGTAAATTAAGCATTCTAAAGCTAGTCCAGTAATTCGTGATCACCCGAAAATGAAAAACTAAGGACAGAAGCATCATAAACAAAATATGAGTGAAATGCATATTCACGAATTCATCCATACACACTGAACATTAGGGCAATTTGCCCTGAATTTGACATTATTGATGTTTTAAAATGGTTCATTTTCTTTGGGCTGTTTAATGAATGTGTCGTCTCTTCAGACACGGTATAGAGAATACAAATAAGGAGCCACCGAAGCAGATCAGAGAGAGTGACGGTTCAATTTCCATTTGAAGTTGGCAATTTTGAGAGTATTGGTTGAATCAGAGCTGAGTTTTTGGTGAGTTTATAATAGAAACCCATCAACCTACCAACTATCTAGGTGCCCTCATTTACCACGCCGTGTTCAACTAATCTAGAATCTAATCAATCCATGGCCAGCCAGCTCTCTCTGCCCTGCTTGTAGCTATTTATATTAGATTATTTTCTTCTCTTTCACAACCTTCTCTATGTCCGAACAGTCACAACCCTAGCGGCATAACCATCGTTCAACACCCCCAGTGTAGGGTTTTCTAAAAACAATGGTGATGTTTCAGCACCAATATTTTTTATTGTCCAAGTAGGTGAAGTGGTGAATCGAAAAGGAAACAAATAGAAATCCCTTGAACAGATAAGTAGAAGAAAAGGAGAAATCTCTTCCCGTCACCGGAGACAAAGAAGAGTCACTGGAGAAGAAGCTCGACGCCGACAAAGAAGATGATCATCTTCGGTTGAATGTAGCCTGACGCTGACGAAGAGGATGACTGCAGTTGTGGTTGAGCGATAGCTTGATATCGGGAAGGCCGTTGGAGAGAAAGGCTCCGTTTGGTAACGCTTTTGCTTTTATGCTTTTAAAAGCAAAAGAGCAAAAAAACGATTTTATGCTTTTCGACTACTTTTTTCTTGAAGCAAAGCTGTTTGGTAAACTTTTGCTTTGCTACTAAGAAGCAAAAAAGCATGTTTAGTAATTGCAATAGCATAGAAATTGCTTTTTCGCTTCCATAGAAGTATTGTAAACAATTGATGCACTGTACTTAGAAATATACCCAACAATATAAGTCTAATATTATAAAAGTTTCATAAAATTAGTTATTTAATTACATTCAAAAAGCTAAACAAGTAACTAATATCACCACTGTGCTAATCCATATGCACTAGCTAGTCTACGTGCAATCAAATCTCTTAATTCTGACATCTCTCGTCGAGATTGAGCTGTCACATCAATATCTATTGGTTGTTGTAAACTTGAACCCGTTAGCTCATCTTCGACCACCATTCCCTTCTTCACTTCATCTACCATCAACTCAATAAAAGTTGTCTCTTGATCCCCTATCCAATTTGCCACTGACTCTTCGGCATCTTCAAAAGATATATTTGTAGTAGGAATGGTTGTGAAAGCACGGCAATCCAATTTGAATAATTATCCCTGAGGTTGTGGTCACAAGTCTCATTTCTAAGTTTATTTCCCATAGCAACAGCAGACCTGAGCTAACTGTTTCCACAGCAAGTTTCCTCAAAGCAATATTGTATGGACTCCGGTGCTGTTAATGTACTAAGTGTTAATACATCTAATCTATTGTCTTGCTAAGTAGCATCAAAATACTGCATTATCTATAAAGAAATATATCCTTATAGTAAATTAGAACAAGTCTACCAGGGAAAGAATGGAACAGTTCCATAATAGGCAACAGGGTACAATATGCCAAGTCCAAACAATATGGATCTTTGTTACTGCGTGCACATTTGCATAGAGCTCATTGGAAACATTCCTGAAATGAGAAACAAGTTTTTCTAGTTTTTCCAAGTTTCATACTGCCTAAATGAAAACAACAAGCATGAGAACAGAGACATTTGGTGCCTCTGCATGCACCACCTGTTTTTTCTAGAATTGTTCATCATTTTTCTAGTTTTTCCAAGTTTCATACTACCTAAATGAAAACAGAGACATTTGGTAATTTTTTTGGTAAAGATACTGCAGGATATCAAGCCACCTAATATCACTTCATTCCCTCATGAAAATAAATCAAAAGAACATTGTTAGGTTAAACATAGAACTATCAAAGACGTTCTGATAATTCGGATAATTCGAGACAGGGTCTTGAAGTTTCTTCATCTGAATGACTGAAACACACTTCAATGCCACATGATATGCTACGAATCTGAAGAGGGGTACCAAGGAGCTATTAAAGAAGTGTTGTTTTTGATATTGATTGCTGTGTAATTTATACAAGTCAAACTCCTAAGTAAAAATCAAGAATCCTTTAAAACCAAAATGGCACGCCTATGAAGTGGCTCTCCACTTATTTACCAAGGACATTGAAGGTTTTGATACCAATAAAAACCATTCAAGGAGTGCACAAATCTCAATACATAATTTCAAACTCTCTACTTTAGAATCGTAAATTATTCTTACTTGGGGGTGGACACATAAGATGATCCAGGATTTGTTATTTTAGCAGAAAATTTGAAAAAATAAATAAATTTCATATACCCATAAATAAACCGTAATCAGAGAAACTTAAAGCAAACTGAAAATTTTAAAAATCAGAGAAGGTTGCAAACAAAGATGATCATGAAATAAATACTACATGATGAAACGTTATCACGGATAATAGTTGCACAAGAAAAACGATATTTTCATCTAACGAGAGCCCTTAATATATCAGCTCAATGAGAAATGTCAACAACAATCACCATACAACAGAAGAACACCACCGCATGGCTTGATGAATCCCTAATTTATCCTTCTAGAAAGATAAGAAATCAAGAAATCCTAGAACAACATCACAAAGATCGTGGGTCGATGAAACCATCATCACTTCGATTTCCAACGATACGGAAAGATAAGAAATCAAGAAACCCTGCAATTACATCGCAAAATCGGCTTGCTTACCATTTTCGCTTCTTGAAAGTAATAACAAGTTCGGAGTTTCAAGAAATCGAAATTTAACAAGAAGTTGGAATAGGGTTTTCTAAAACCATTCGTTTAACAGCGAACAGAAGCATCAACGGAGAAGTAGATGAAAGGTAAAAATCTCTTACCGTCACCGGAGAAGAAGCTCGCCGCCGACGAGGAAGAAGTTCGTCTTCGGGTTAGGGCAGCTTGACTCCGACGAAGGACGACCGTAGTTACGGATGCCAAAAGCTTGCTATCGGGGAGGACGTTAGAAAATGTCGAGTGTTTTAGAAGCAATAAAGCAATTCCATCTATAAAATGAGAAGCAACAGTTCTTTGCTTCTCATGTTATCATGTATTGCTTTATTGCTTCTAATAAATTGTTTTAGGTGTGCAAATCCAAACAGTGTTTTTGCTTACAAAATCACTTTTTTGCTTTCAAAAACAAAAAAGTAGTTTTGAAAAGCATTACCAAACGGACACAAAGAAACTGGTTTTGTCTAGGGATGTAGAAGCAAGAAAACAATTTTTATGGATAAAATAAGAAGTAACATTTCTGTGTTTCTTGTCAAAAGCAATGAAATTGCTTTTTTACTTCCTATAAGTTGTCTCATTTGTTTCATTTGTGCAAAACCAAACATCAATTTTGCTTTCAAAAGCAATTTTTTGTTTTTAAAGAAAAAAAAATACTTGTGAAAAGTATAATCAAACGGACTCAAAATTCATGTTTGTTTTAATTTGGAATAAATATTGTCTCTTTGGCTTTGTTTGTTTCATCGGAAAATACCGGTGGAAAATATTTTCTGGAAGAAAATTTTATCAAGAAAAATTTTTCCTTTTTTTATTTTTTCCAAGTGTTTGGATGTAACATGGAAAATGTTTTAGAATTTTATTCTTTTTTCTTTTCTTATACAAATGCAACTAAAAAAACCTCTCCACAGAACAGAAGTGGCTTGAGCACTTACTGTCCATGCGAATTTTAAATCCTTTGCATCCAAACACTTAGAAAAAATAAAGAAGGGGTTCAACAGTCACACCCATGATATAAATTGTTATCCTTGAGTAAGTAGCAAACAACTGAGAGGTGAATAACCCATAACTCAAATTATGATATAAAGAAGCAAGGGGAATAAAAGTAGTATATGTTTATAACAGCGGGCATCTCACCTTAACTAAGATTTTGAATTGATTAGAACACTAGATCAAACTAGCTGTATTGTTCAATCTGTGTACTCAAATTTGTTAGAAACCCAGATGGCAATTCAGGTTATGGACAGTTAATCATGATTTTGAATATATACGGAACTTTTGAATGCAATAAAGAGATTGTGGCTAGAGAATATTTGACGTCCTCATGTCCACATGACGCCATGTGATCTACATCTCCCAAACCTCAATGCCATTGGCATTTTATAACAGTGGAATTTTGAAGATCGAACTAGTTATAATTAAAGAATTGAGAGAGATCTAGAGAGAGAGAGAGTTGGGTCAATCTTACTTAGAATGCCATTCCAGTGCATCCTGTAATGCCCCGGATCCGGATTAATATCCCAAAGCCAAGGTGTTAGTGAATGAAGGCAAAAGCATCTAAATCCTGAATAATTTAAAACTTTTTCTTTCTTTCATTATCAAAATTATTATGCAGAAACAAATTCAATTATAATAAATCTTAATATTTACAAATAACTTTTATATTCAAGACCGGTTCACATCGATAGATTACTCTTTACAAATCTCCCCAAGCTTGTCAACCTCTCCAAGAATACCTGAAAAAAAAATGGGGAAAACTGGAGTGAGAATAAATCTCAACAAGTAGCAATGTGCATGAGGTAAAACAGTCCATAATTTTTATAAAAATAGTCATAAGGTGAAACGATAAAACAAAACCACAATAATAGCATATATAAAGCAATTAACAAACCAAACATGCGTGACATGATAGGATTCATGAACTGAAACCACTTAATAAGATATTCCTGCCCCCATGGTCCCCACCTCATGACTTACATGATAAATGGAGCCTGCAAATACAGTCACTTCCATTTCCTCCATCAACCATCAATGCGGATCACCCCCGATAAAACACGGATGGGCTGGTGCGTGCAATCCAAGTCAAAAACAACAAATCCGCATCTACGGAATAAACATGCCAGGGAAATACCAATCCGATCAAAGATAAATGGACTCTCGATAACACAGCTAATACCAAAGCATGAGGCAAGTCACAAGTGAACTTCAAGCACGGCCGGAATATAGATCTCAAGTGTGCGAGTCACAAGTAACCTCAAACATGTCCAATATAAAACTCATGTAAGCCAATGTCTCATTGAAGCATGCAGTGGTAACCCAAATAACCAATAATCCAATAAACCGTTGCCGAACAACAAATTCGGCTAAGACCAGGCCGAGGTAACACGACAGTTTGGATTGCTGCTCTCGTCACAGCTACGACGGTCAAACCTATAAACTATTGCTGATCAACAAACTTGGATAAGACCAGTGTGCACACCTGAAATCGGTGGCACGATGTGATGATGAGCATGCCTTGAGACTTTTCAGAGTCGCCACTGCCTGAGAGTTGCAGGCAGACACAAGGGGTGCCTATACAGGTCTATTTTTACTGGTCTGCGGCTCTTTAGAGGTTCGAGGTAAGTTCTCGGTTACGTCCAGGGAAGTCCGAAGACACCCTGGCCCACCCCGTCGATTTGACAGGCCCCTCGGGTCTCCCTGGTTTTGAGTCAACTTAATCTCACCCAATTTTTCCTATTCCAGCATCTAACTTATTTGGTCTGGTGGGGACCATCGAAGGTGTAGGTCCCTTTTATTTTATTTGTCTTTTTATTTAGGTTAGATGGGTCGGATACGGGTCCCACTGGAGGACCCGTGGGTTGCCAAAGTTGGGCTTGAGCCCAACAGGGTTATTGGGTAACCCTTTTGGTTTATATTATTTATCAATTAAATATGTAAAGGGCTTGGTGGGCTTGGATTAGGCCCGATAGCCAATATACCCGTGGCCTTGGACCCGTTTGTTGAAAACGGGCCTGGTATGGGCTAGTCAAAGGTGGACCCAGGGGGGTCTTGGTGGGCCCATCTAGACCCACGGTCTACCAACAGGCTAAAAATAGCCCAAACAGCCAATATGGGTCGAGTTAAACCGATTCGGGCTGGTTCAAACTTATCCGGGTAAAAAAATCTCATTTTTTATGAATTGACAGCATTTATTATGCGGTTTGGTTTGAACCGCAGATGCAGTGCGGTTTGGTCTGAACCGCAGAGACCATACCACATACTAAGTGCAGTCAAGTCCAGACCGCATTGTATATGCGGTTTTCATCCGAATTTGCCATTTTACACCGATTTCGACCGGGAACATTTTAGTTGTCTTCCTGGAGGTTCCGGCGACCTCTGTTGGGCTCCTCAGCTTCTTCACAGTGCTAGATTTGCTTCTTTTGCTCCAAATATCCTTCTTTAGTTGTCTTCACTTTTCTTCATTTGATCAAGCCATTTTCTGGCACATCATGCGGCAATTAGGAGAAAGGAAGGAGGGGAATAGGTTGGAGTTACATGGGATGATCCAAAGAGGACAAACCCCTCTTGCATTTGCAAATAAAACCCATGAATAAATCTATGTTGTTTTTGTTTTGTTTTATGAATCCACTTTCTCTCTTTTCCGTATAGGGACATCCATTTTCATAAAGTCTCTCATGGTATGCAAAAATAAACCAAACAAGTTAGTGATAACATAATAGAAGTAGAGGAATTTAAAGTTATTCCAAATAAGAGAATTCACATGTATATTAAAGAAGAAATTACCGGAAATACACTTTTGGTGTTACCTTCTTGTTTCTGGTATGTGATAGCTCTCCATGTGATTTCGGCAGCGCTTCCGCACTCTGGTGGATTTCCCAAATTGGTTTAAACAGGGGTTCACTGGGTTTTTATGCTCAAAGGGTAAAAAAAGAAGGGCTTAGGCAGGGTTTAAGGTCAAGATAGTCATTTGGGTTGGAAGCAACAGAGGTTGGGCAGGGTTTGGATGTAGAAAAGTCAAGGAAGGAGAGGGAGAGGGCTTAAGGGGGCCAGCTTCTCTTGAGGGGAGATCAAGGAGGAAGAGAGAAGGGAGAGGGTGAGTGAAGTGGGAGAAAGCAAAAAGGGGGAGAGGAGAGGGGTTTTTTTTTTTTTTGCTTCGAATGGAATGAGCGGGGGGGGGGGGGGGGGGGGGGGGGGGCGCGGTGTGGCCCCCCTTTTATAGTTGAAAAAAGGACCTAAAAATGAATTTTAATCACATTTTGTGTCTAAATTTTAATTTTATAACCAAGGTAACTAAAATTTAATTTTCTCATTCTTATCCTTCCAACACATCATCCTTATCCACACCTTCCATGTGTGGTTGTTATTTTTTGTTTTATTTTCATTTATTTTAATTTTTAGATTCTTTAGGTTTTATTATTATTTTATTCTTAAGATTTTTTTTTGTCAAAAACGCATGTGTTTTCTATTTTACATTTTATTTTTGATTTAATTTAATTGTTAGATATTTACAAAATATTATTATTTTATTCTTATATATTTTTTTTGTCCTTTCTTCAATCTTGCCACATGTGCAGATTTTCTGAGATTTTTGACTGCTTATAACTTTCTCATTTGATATCCGATTTCAACAAACTTAGTGGCGTTGGAATCAGATTGAAATCTTCTATCTATTGAGCTAGAGTTTGGCAGCACATTTGGGCTTTTTAGCAGAAGTGCAAAGTTGCGTCCCGAAACCAGTTTTGCTCATATCTCCTTATCCGGGACTCTGATTCCAGCAAACTCAGTTGCGTTGGAGTCGTGTCGATGCGCTCTTTCTGCTGATTTCCAATTGAGCAGCTAATTTGGAGTTTTGCAGAAAGCTGATTTCTACTATTTCTATATTTGACCAGCACATAACTTCTTTATTCGGACTCCGATTTGAGCAAACTCAGTGGCGTTACAACCGTATCGAAATCCTCTTTCCAATGGTATGAAGTTTGGTAGTCAATTTGCACCTGATCAAAAAGTCAAATTTTTGACCCCTTCAGGTTTGACTTTTTATTTTCTTCATTTCAGGGGTGCAAAAATCAAGTGTCTACAACCAAGCCACAACTGCAACGGAAATGCATACTAGGGAGTATTAAACAGGAAATAACTTATCAGACAATTTCATTCCACTTCCTAACTAAGCTATGGATCCATATTAAGCATTGTCCGCTAGACACAACCTACAATCAAAACATTGAATAACTTACGATGCAATATTCAGTGATAAACCCCTTACATGGAGACATGTCAAATAATATGTCCACGATCATCACATAATCTCGATACAAACCAACCCGATATTTAAAATAACCGAAATCAGGTCTTAAACAGAGTTCCAGGTCTTAAACAAAATTCCAGGTCACTATAACAGGATATAGATGGAAGCATGCACAATTTCTTCATTAATTGTTTTAACCGTAAATTATTAGTGGGAACACTCCTAACTTACTCGTGTGAAAATGATAGGTTATTGGCCAAATCAGTATTTATTACTTTCTAAGAGTCATCCCCTAGTTGGTTGTTATTCTAGATATTCATTAAAGATTACCCAAAGTTCTCCTTTTAAGTACCCAAGGTGTCAAAACTTATTAACTCTGTTATCTATTACATCCATTAGGTAACTTAGGTCTGTATTAAAGTTTTAGACTAGGTTAGATTACCTGAAATCAAAACTAAATAGGTTATGACTTAAGTAATTTCATTGTTGTCTGGACCCTTCAATGATTGAATAAAATTGTGTTGTCTGCGGCACATTGTAGCCTGGTGGAAGAACCTGGTATTGCCATCTCCAAACTTGAGCCAAGATACCCTAGATTTCTGATACCATAAAATTTCTAGTTGATGCAGAACAGCAGCATATTCCCTTTGGAGAATCTTCTCATCAGCCACCAAGCTTTGAGTAGGATTTCTGTCAATCTATTCTTGAACTATTCGAATTTTCTCGAGCAAACCCGCCTTTCGTGTATGGATATCTCCTACTACATCCTTATTCCATCTTCGAAGATCTCTAGACAACGCAGACAGCTTTGACCGTAGATTCCTGCCAGCTCCAGAATTTGACCTTCGCGACCACGAATCTCGGATGATGTTATGGCAAGTCTCTTCTTGTACCCAAAACGCTTCGAATCGGAAGGGCCGTTGACGCGCTCTGTTCTCATGGAGGAGATCCACCAGCAATAAGGCGTGGTCCGATGCAATTATGGGTTGAGCAGAGGTAACAGGATGAGGGAATATGTTGAATAAATTTGTGGAAGCAAAAACCCGATCAATTTTCTCCAAAATTCTACCTTGTCCCTGTTGCCCATTGCACCAGGTAAACCTTGGGCCCTTTGTTTGAACATCCACCATTCCACAGTTGTCAACCATAGCCCTGAATTCTTCAACTTGTCTACTGTTCAACTGAAGCCCTCCCCTTTTTTCAGACTCAAGAAGCATCGCGTTGAAATCCCCTAAAAGGATCCAGGGTGTCTCAAAAATTCTCGCTGTCTCCTCAATAGTTTTCCATTGCTGAACCTGACGTTCAATCACAGAACTTGCATGAACAAAAAATACCAACCAAGATAACTCTTTAAAAGATAGTTGCAGCACTATAGCCCAGTCAAAGGTGAACAAAATAGAAACATCCAATATAGACTTCCACATGATAATAAAACCTTCCTTTCGATTACAAGATGGGATAACAAAAGATTTTTGAAATGACATTTTCTTTACAATACTCTCGGCCTTCTTTGTATTAGCAAAAGTTTCCAATAGCAGCACTATATCTGGCCAAGACTTCAAAATTTGGTCTTTTAAGTGAGCTTGAGTCATGGGTTGACCAGCTCCATGACAATTCCAGAACATAAGCTTCATCACTTCTTGATCCCTAGGGGATCCGAGTCACTTAAGGGGGACAGAGGATCAAGCTCCGGAGATAGCTTTCTTTTCTTCTTCACTGACAAGGTAACTTCCTTTGGATTGCCCTGCTCCATGTCCATATCCACCGTACTAGGTGCCTTCTCACCTGACTGCCTTCTGCATAGTTTCGACCTTCTTTTGTTATGCCTGGGAACAGAAGTATCTGATAACTCTAAGATTGATAGGTGGGGAGAGGCAGAGAGACTCAACTCCTTCGATCTCAACTGTCCCTGTGCATTTCTAGGGAAGAAATCGGTGAATAGCAAATTCACTGGTTTGTTGTTGTTTAGAATAGCAGGGCTGCTAGTTGCTGAGAAAGTGAAGAGACCAGATGACAAATTTAAATCTGAAGTTGGGCTTGAATCACTGTCTTTAAGACCAGAGGAAGTACGGGCCCAATCAGACTTTGATAAGCTTAGTGATGAATGCCCCACATTTGTCTCCAAGTACCCTTTAGATGAAGAGCCCAAGGCCTCACGATTTGAACTCAAGGCCCATCCACCATCCTTAAAGTTAAGAAAGAACCCACTCTTATCCCTACCCGGTTTGGGTACCATAATCGACCCACCCGGGTTACCCGAACCAGGCTCGGAGGACAGCTAATCGGAACTCCTCGAATTGGGGGGGGGGGGGGGGGGGGGGGGGACCTTTTTCCGGCATGGGAAACAACCGGTGTCGTCTGCAGATAACAGAGTTACGGATTGAGTAACGGGGTACAGTTTCACCCTTTGGCATGGTTAGATGTTCTCCTGGTCGTAACTTGGAGCAGACATTCAAGTTGTGCCCCAGCAAACCACAGTAGAAGCAAAATTCTGGGATACCTTCGTGGGCAAATGAAACCCAAATCTTTCTCCCCTGAAGATCTTCAACAAAGATACCAACAGGGACGGGCTCCAAAAGAGGGAGGGACCATTTGATGCAAGCCAGGATGACATCCTGTGAAGAAGGGATCTCAACTTCTAGGGTTTTGCCAAACTCGTTACCCATACAAGTGATGATGCCAGGGTCCGTCAGAGCTCTAGGCAAATCAACCAGTTGTGACCAGACAGTGAACTCCGAGAACAGGTATGTGTCAGCCTCTTCCGGCTGTTGAATCTGATCAATGAGACACAGAGACCCATTAATAAACCGAGGTTTAGCCCTCAATATGTCTGCAAGGTCTTTTGGAGAGCCAATAGCAAGAAGAAATCGTTTAGGGGACAGTGTAAAAATCGATTCCACTTTGAAAGCTTTCCAGGCGCGCTCCACAAAAATATTTAGGGAGTTGAGAGATGGATGCGAACAAAGACACTCCAATACAAGTAAAGAGTTCCATTTGTCCTTTAGACGGTGCTTTTCTTCATCAAGCAGAGAGAAGGTTTTCTGAGGACGAGCAGGGAGAAGTAGATTTTAGAACTGACATTCAATATCGTCCATCGCTATGGCGAAACGGACCACAGATGCTGACTGTTTGTAGTTGTGGGGCTAAAAAAATTTCAAAGTGAATGACCATGTGGTTATAGTATAAGAGAAATGTGATCAAACATGTTAGAAAACGTTAACAACTATGAGAGTGTTTGAGGCATTATGGAGCTAATATGAAGCATTTGTTGCATTTCCATACCCCAAAACAAAAACTCTCATGTTGCTTCTTATCATTGGCATGTGTTGGAAGGTAGAAGCTGGAGATGGTGTTTGGTATTTATTTTAGTTGTTTTTACTAAGACCTTGGAGGGACATTCTTTTGGAGAGAACTCCAATATAAACATTTTGATAACTATTTATATCTTGGTGAAAATATTACAAAACTTGATTAGAAAAATCACCTTGTAAGATGGTTAACCATTAACCTCAAAATTGTGACGAGCAACAAGTGCATTTTGTAAATCTGAAATATCTGTGTCAACATGTAATCATATCTAGGAAAAATGTAACGCCTTGGATCCGGTAGTGTTTTTTTTTTTTTAATGAATCAAGGTGTAAGACCTGGAATTTTTGGATAATAATTAAGGCATAAATAAATAAAAGAAAATAGGGCTATGAATAAGAGTGGAAATTTAGAGGATTGATAATTTAAACAAATAATAATTTTAAAACAAAAAAGAATTTTAAAGGAAATCAATCTAGGAGGATAAAAGGGTATTTCAGTAAATTCCAAAAGGACAAATTAACAAATTAAATCATTAAATAGTTAAAAGAACTGGAAAATAGAAAATTTAATTTAGTTGGGTTAGGTTTGAAGTTAAATAGCAATAATTAGGGACTAAAATAAGAAAAGGGCAAATTGGTAATTATAATTAATTAGTGGCTTTAAATTAGAGAAAAAGTGACTTAACAGGGTGTTTAAGTAATATTAAGAAATACATATTTAATTATGGACGAAAATTCAATTAAAAATTAGCAAGGAAAGGAGAGAAATAAAGGTTCATTCATTGAAGCAAAATAGAAAGAGAGAGAGAGAGAAAAGAAGACAAACGATTATTAGAAGGGCTGCTGCAGAAACCTCCGACCAGCACCCATAAACGTTAGATTGGGAGAGATTCACCCATTGGATCGACCTCAAATTTGGAGGTTTTGTTCACAACTGGTAGGGCTACAGTTTGAACGGTGGATATCTTGTTTGGAGAACCTAGGATGGTGCGATAAATAATAGAAATTTGGAATAAATTCTGGCTTTAATGAGAAGATGGATTTATCATATTAAGGCAAGTAGCAATCACTTGAAAATTGGAGGAACCGCATGTTTTTTGTATTTTGTTTTGGTTTTTGATTGATTTGATTAGACGAATACATTATTCATGGATACGTTTATTTTTCCTTGATGGGTTTTCGTGTTTTTGAAGGACAAGTAAGAAAACATTGATGAGTATAGATTTGATCCTTGTAGATGAACAAAGATTTGTAATTAATTGATACAAATAAGTCTAGAGTGTTTTAGATATGGTTTAGGTTAATAAGAAAAAAATTTAGAACAATTAAATCAAAGAAATAACCCAAAAATCAGAAAATTGTAAAATCTAGGAAATCTGCCAGGATAGTATGGGCGCTCCACGGGTTGCTCAAGCGCCCATGTCTAGCTTCCACTGACAGAATTTGTAATTGGGGGATTTTAGGTCTAAATTAATACTTAATAATTTTCCCAGTAATTTAATTATTGTAACACTTGTTTATAGGTTAATTTGAGGCGTAGGAACAGACGGAATTAAAATTGGAATTTAGACTAATAATTTGGAACGATGAATGTAAATAGGTGTTTAAAAGAACAAGGTTAGGAAATAGTGGGTTAGACTTTGTTAGACATAAAATTAGGGAGTAGAATCAACTCTTGAACTTCAAAATGGATCTGTGGGAATTGCTGGAAGTGAAAAATACAGAAATTATAAAATTTAACACTTTAGGTTATAACCATAGAAATTTGGATCTTAATAGGTAGTTTAATTAGGGAAGTTGTAGTCAGGGCTTAGGAAACACATTATTGCTTATGAATGTGAAATACTTGTCTAAGACTTAATAATCATGATTCACTTACGATAACATTTATGAAATCTAATTTGGAGATTTAATCTTTGTTTTGGATGTGTTTTCTTAAAAGGGATTTAATTTCAGGATTAATAATGAATTTATTGTGCGTTTGTAATAATGAGATTGAGACATGTATATTACCTTGGAATGAGAGACGATTGTCAGCACTTCATTTTTGCGCCCTGGAAGTGCCAGAAATGCAAACCCTAGCTGGAAAGTCAAACCCTAAAGGAGAAAAAAGTTGACTTTTTGATCAATTGCTAATTGACCACCTTGCTTTATCTCAATGGATAGAGAATCCCGACACGATTCCAACGCAACTGAGTTTGCTGGAATCGGAGTCCGGATGAAGGATCTGCAGGTCGGTCAAACTTGAGGGGGACCAGAAATTGACTTTATACTAAACCCCGGATTAGCTGCTTAACCCTACCCCAATGGATATAAGACTCCGACACGGTTCTAACGCAACTAAGTTTGCTAGAATCGGAGTCGGGATGAAGAAGATATAAGCAGTTGAAGTTTTCGGGCAGCAATGACGGAAAACACATGTAAAACCCCGAATTTTCAGCAAATAAATAAATAAGATTAAATATGAAAATTTGGAATGACAATGAATTTTTCATAATAAATTAGAGATTTAATATAGCATATGATTTGAGGTACTTACGATTCATCTGGGATGCATACTGGACTAAGAATGACAAAGAGAATAAATTTGGAAATTTCGGGATAAATCAAATGGGTAGATGTGAAAATATCAAGAGAGGGGTATTTTGGTCAATTTTCATTAGATATCGGTAGATAATTAAATACATTAATTAATTTACTATTATTAGACTTGAGAAACAATGATAGAATTAAGTTGGGGTTCAGATTGCCTATTAACAATGATATTTATAGTTTAATAATTGGGATAAGGGCATATTGGTAATTATGTTTGATTTGGAGCCCTAAGTTTAGAAGATGAGGATTATATTTTATAGATGATTCCATTGATAGAGGAGATCAGGAGTTGGACGCAAATCTAACTGTTGGATCGTGAGATATCAAGGTAATGTGGTTTAACGGTCCTTATTAAATCTAACGGGTGGATAAGTATGGAACATGACCGTAAGGAGATGCGTGGGATCGGAAGAGAATAAAATAGGGTTTTTATATTTTACTTGGGGCTGATCGTAGGCGAGTTTTGTTTTGAGGCGTTTGACGGCTGAAGAGAAGAGGAACAAAAGAGAGAAAGGGAGACCGAGAGGAGAAGCCGGGGAGATCTCGGAAGTGCTCGGGTTGCTACAAAAGAAGAGATCAAACCCATGCCAAGAAGAAAGAGGAGAAAGAAGGGGACCTTGAGCGAACAAAGGTAGGTGACACACTCTGTTTGTCGTTGATTTGTGTTTTTTTCGTGTTTGATCATAGAAGCATGCTTAATCGTAGTGTATAAGCGTATTTCGTTGGATTATTATTGTATAAATATACATAGAAGTCGTTTGAATTGAGACAGAAGTATTGCACACTCTCGGATTAGACGCACCATGTAGGACGCTGAGGAGGCCGAGGTTAGCGTCCATAGGCGTTCTTAGGCACTCCTTTTATTTAAACGTGAAACACAAGTTTTCCGTAACGAATAACCGCCGAGGATCGCTTAGGGGAATGAGGTTGGCGATCTTAGGTGTCCGTTCAAAAGGGAGACCGCCTAGGGAGACAGCCTAGGCGATCACCTAGGCGCTCGTATAGAAGAAAATCACGTTAAATTATAATAACCGCTTAGATAGGTCGCATAGGCGAAGCTAGGCACCCAAATCGTCAAAAAAAAAAACAAAACAAAACAAAATCTTGTAATCATTACAAGCCTAATTCTTAATAACTTTTATTAAACTTTAGTGAACAACACTCAATTGTAATAACTTCTATTTTACTTTATTGACTAATACCAAAACTTAATAATTTTTATTTTACTTTATACAATATCACCAAACTTTAAATAACTTGAAAAACTTAACCTTAACCTTTTTTTTTTTGGTAACAAACCTTAACCTACCTAAGTTGTTTACGTGCATTAGTCTTTCATTAAATCTAAACTTTAATAACTTTTGATAATTTAACCAAATCTTAATTAAATCCAAATACTTTAAAACCACCCACATATATATTATTAAACAATTGAATTTTTATATTAATGTAATTAATACATTATTAGAACTGCACTTTAGCATGCGTGTTATGCGTTCAATTTCCGGTGTAATTAAATATCTGTCTAATGTTAAATCAGGATGTCACACTAAACTTATTTAAATGTACTGAACAAAATATTATAATTAATAAACTGAGGAACTGTTTAGAAACAGACTTTGAATTATCAACTAAATATGAACCTAATATGCTATAAATAATAATGAAATTGAGAATTATTTGTGTATTGGCTTGGTGGCCAGTTTTATTGATAACCTGCTTAGTGGCATAGACGTATAGTATATGTAAGTGTGAAAACTCACACTCCTTTTATGGCAAATGTTTGACAAATTATGTCTTCTAATAAATCTTCAAGATGTGCAGATTAAATAATGAAAATTCAGTAAATTTAGTAAAGAAGAAGAAGACGATGCTGCCACACAGCTACCACGCCGCTGGTAGCCTAATGAAATGGAAGATTTTCTAAATAGAGCATTTCTTGTAAAGGCACTTACGAAGATCAACGCCGCTGCCACTCCGCTGGCAGCGCATAAGTGAATCAGTGCTTTGAAAGAAAGGTACGTGCACTAGCGTCGTAAGGCGACGCCGACACGCCGCTGGTAGCGCAGAGCGAGATTGAAGATTATATGATCAGCCGTGCAAATGCCGCGTTCTCTCCTGCTAGCAGCTCGCTGGCAGCGCGTCCTTAACTGATTCAACTTGTTCTGAGCGGGACTTGAGTTTGCCTCCAGCCGTCTACCCCGATCGCTTCACGACGCCACCAGCGCTCGACGCGATCTGAGTGTTCTCCTTTAAATAGACGTGCTGTAATTTTTAGAACAGACTTTTTTCTTTGGATCATTTTGATTTCGGATCTTGAGGTGTTTGAGATTCGATCAAATCTTCTTTAGAGAGTCGGCGATCGAGTGAGGGGGAGATCTGAGATAGATCACCTGGAATTGAAGGTAGAGGATTCTTCTTCAATTCGGAACTTCATCTGATCGTGTGATCGCCTGGACTGATGATCGGCTTTGATTGATGCGTAGGTGGATTCCTACTGCATTGGATCGTCTCAGTGGATTCTGAGGTGATTGTTGCGATCTGGATTGATCGTGTTCTGCAGCTTGTGGATTCAAGCTGTGTTGCAGTTCGTGGATTCGAACTGTGGATCACTGGTGAGTGATTGTTTGCGATCTGGACTGATCGTGTTCTGCAGCTTGTGGATTCAAGCTGTGTTGCAGTTCGTGGATTCGAACTGTGGATTGCTGTTGAGTGAGTTCAATTGTAAAGGTTAAGTGTGTACTCCTTTGTAATTGTCTTTTCATTCAATAGTGGATTTTCGAAGGGTTAGTCGCCTCATATAGACTCGAGGTTTTTTCCTGGATCTGGATCCAGGTTTCCTCATATAATTCTCTGTGTATTGTTTCCGCATTGTTAAATTCTGAATTGTTGTAGATCGTGGACCTATAGAGTAGTCATCTACTCTTTCAGTATATTACCTGTTTGGTGGCAGAGATTATTACTTGTTTGGTGGCAAAGATTACCGGCTTGGTGGCGGAGACCCTTACCCGCTTGGTGGCAGAGATACCCGCTTGGTGGCGGAGACCCTTACCCGCTTGGTGGCGGAGACCCTTACTTGCTTGGTGGCAGAGATTACCCGTTTGGTGACGGAGACCCAACCCGCTTGGTGGCGAAGACATTACCCGCTTGGTGGCGGAGACATTACCTTCTGCAGGAGAGATTTATTACCTCCTATGGGGCAGATGTATTTCCGATGGATTACATCCTACAGGAGAGGTACCTCATGTGGGGGAGATGTAATTATGCGTGATTGCATCCCACATGGGGGATGGGTGTGTGAGTTACCACTGGAAGGTGAGGGAGCTATCTCCTACGGTGGAGGTAGATGCTATGTGTTCACATCCTGCTGTAGAGTTATGCTGTCTCCTGCAGGGGATACCTGTAGTCGTAGAGATGTGCATTCTCCTGCGGAGTTAGTGTGGGTACTATGTGTTTACGTCCTGCGGCAGAGGTAGGCTACTTCCTGAATGTGGACTTCTACTATTGATTATATGATTGATTCTGAGATTGATTGATTGGTTTAGACATATCTAATGAGATTGTTTATTTAAATGAAATGCTTAAATATCATAATTGTACAGAACTGCTATGACTTAGTTTAAATTGTTAAAATTGAATATTATGGAATCATGAAATAAGGGTTAAATTGTTCTTAAGGAAATACAAAATAAAATAAATTGAAACCAGGTAATTATGACTTATAATACGTTGTTCTAATAATTGAAACAAAATTTGCATAATAAACTTTCTTTATTTAGAGCACTGTTTTGAGAATAGTTTTATATCGTGATTAATCGTTTACCTTAACGACTGTGATTACTCGATTATTTTACCGAGCATAAAACCACTGTTATTTTCTATATATATAAACTATTTCCTCATGCATGTGTTACCTACTGAGATATTCATATCTCACCCATACTTCATATTTTATTTTCAGGTCATCTTGGAGAGGGCGCCATGGGTTAGACTGATAGTGGGTTGAAGTCTAGAAAATCCAAATGAAAAGAGTAGGATAATTTTATATAGCTTTATTTATTTTATTGGAATCGTAATAGATGATTTTGTAGGATATTAAGAGTTAGTTAATTTGTAGTTGCCTCTCATTTGATTAATTGATGTAATAGGGAGATTCAGTTTCTAATAAATGATTTAAGCTTCCTAGTACTCTGATAAATCTTAGTTCTTTTATTCTCTATCTATGAGCTGATTGTAATGTACCACAAGTTAATGCCTTGATCCGAGTCAAAATGAGAAAAAAATGACCCGGATTCGGGGCGTTACAGTACACATGGCAAAAAAACAGTACACGTGGCGAAAACGTAGATAAATATCTTGGAGATTAATCCGTGAATATCCAAAATATGTAAAATATAATATCTCAGGGACTAATATGAAAATGTCCAGGGGCAATCTACAATTATCTTAAGTGTCAAATCTGTCAAATCAGTCAAATCGATGGGCAAATCTGTAAATATCCTTTTTGTATCCGACCATATATGTCGGATACACATGTGTTTCTTCATATCCGAAATTGAATTTTGGATACAAAGGATTCGCCCGCGAGATTTGCGCGGATTCGCTGACAGATTCACTGACAAAATTCAATTTTTGAAATAATTGTGTTTGTATCTGAAGGAAGTGTAGTGTATCCGACATTAAATGTCAGATACAAAGGAAGTGTAGTGTATCCGACATTAAATGTCGGATACAAAAATTTTGCTATAAAAAGGCCAGCAACCCCCCTGGCCGAGGGTTGCTGGCCTTAACCCCTTTTCCCCCCATCTTAGTTGATTCGAGCCCTTCCCTTCTTGGCTCCTTTTGCCACCACAACCACCCTAGACCATCTCAAGGCCATTCCATCTCTTGTCCCCCCTTCTTCTTTCATTCTAAGCTTGAAACCCAAGAGGGAGGTTGCTGTTGGAGTGAAGATGGAGCATTGAAGGGCTGCCCAGCTGTGCTTATCCTCAAGGAGGTGTCTCCCCACTGCAAAGAAGTTCAACAATGTAACGCCCCAGATCCGGGTTACGTAAAATAACCGTAACTCGTACCTGAAGGTTAATTAAAATTCCACAGGATCAACAGAGTAAGGGAAAACATGAAATAAAATAACATAAAGATTCTATCGCATAATATCAAGGTTCACTAATTTCCCAATCACTATCCAAAAGTAATACAAGGTTCATAAATAAAACTCACTAAAGTAAGTAAAACCAACAACTAAGATCTACTCAATAAAATAATCCTCCTCACGATACTCCGGATAGTCCATCGGAATATCAACCCCCACGGTATCATCCTCGCCGAAATCTGAAAACAAAACAAAACAGTGAGATACGACTATCTCAGCAAGTAGCAATGCATGCACAAAAATACAGTTATAACAGTTCTAAAACATGCACAAGTTATAATCATTTAAGTTACGATTAACCTCGGTTAATCCGACTAATCTTAGAAATACATCGTCAATTACAAATTAGGAAAAACATTATGTATTGGGACTCGTGAAGTTTGTCTATTTTATGTAGCTAAGCACTAGAGTTCCAGACAATCCAGTCTAACACTGCAACAGCTCGAACATCAAATATCGTCGCCCTCATGGTGGAAATACTCAAGTGACCTCACCATCATGGTGGAAACGGAATTGCTGCAGCGCTTCCCTCATGGAAGGCCTCTCCATCATGGAGGAAACGCATGAAGGAACTCCAGACTTAAATCCAAACAAAACATACAAATTCCACCTACAACTAGATTGTGGATCCACACTAAGTCTCGCCCTAGTATGTCGGGAAAATTTCTTATATACATTGCAATTTAACATAAACCATGCTTGTAGTAAAAGAAAACCTTTTATAGTGAACAATATCAAATTCATCTTCATATACACACTAGAAACCCTCCAACAGAAAATATAGCATTTGATACATAACTTAGGAATATTCACCATGTCATCAAAACAGAAACAAATAAACAACCAGTTAATCCATAATAAAAAACAGATCAGATTTATAATTACAAGTTCAGCAAAACCAATGAAAGATTAATTCAGTTCCCATAATCCCAATGACTACACCTCTTAGATTAGGGCTGCGTTTGGTAACGCTTTTTGGAAGTACTTTTTTGCTTTTGAAAGCAAAAAATTGCTTTTAAAAGCAAAAGTACCGTTTGGTAACGCACACGAGAAGCAATTTACAAAAAGCAAAGAAGCAATTTTATTGCTTTTCACCGAAAGCAACAAAACGTTGCTTCTCAATTTTTTTACAAAATTGCTTTATTGCTTTCAAAACCCCTTGATACCCTATTGCTTTATTCCTATATTAAAGATGATGCCTCCATACTCACTTAAGAAGCAACAACGTATTGTTATTGCTAGAGCCGACAAAATGCCACCCGACCCAACAGGTTAACCCGATTATAAATGGGTTGGGTTGACCCGTTTATTAATTAGGTTGGGTGCGGGTTGGGGTTTCCCCAACCCGCCAGTAATCGGGTCAACCCGATTATGACCCACCAACCCGACAAGTAATCCGATTAAAAAAAAAAAATGGCAAAAGTATCATGTTTCGACCCGATTAACCCCAAAAACCCGACCCGAACCCGATACAACCGGATCCAATTAACCTCCCAACCCTATTTTAATAATATTTTTTGAAAAAAATAGTAATCGGGTCAACTTGATTATGACCCGCCCGATAGGTAACCCGATTAAAAAAAAAGATGGCAAAAGTATCATGTTTCGACCCGATTAACCCCAAAACCCGACTCGAACCCGGTACAACTGGATCCAATTAACCCCCCAACCCTATTTTAATAATATTTTTTGAAAAATAAAAAATAAAAAAAATTTTAAACGGATTGGCGGGTTGGGGGTTTTCCAACCCGCCTTAATTTAGTCCAACCCGATTATGACCCAATTAACCCCAACCCGATTATTTGAATGTAATTAAATGACGATTTTATGAATCTTTTATAATATTGGACTTATATTTTTGAGTATATTTCTAAGTACAATACATAAATTGTGTACAATACTTTTATGAAAGCAAAAAGCAATTTCTATGTTACTGCAATTACCAAACATGCTTTTTTACTTCTTAGAAGCAAAGCAAAAGTTTACCAAACGCATTTGCTTCAAGAAAAGATCTTTCGAAAAGCATAAAATTGCTTTTTTGCTTTCTTGCTTTTAGAAGCAAAAAAGCAAAAGCGTTACCAAACGCAGCCTAGAACTCACATTTTTTTGTTGTTGCTAACACTCAACCAATTTCAATCTAAGATCACTTACGCCCTAATCCTTACTATCCATGATAAACTCCATAGATTACTATATGCTGATCACACTAAAATTCAGAATAAAGACAACATATATCGTCTATTTATTATATTTCATATTAAGAAATAACTATTTCCTTTTAAAATAAATGTTGATTCATAATTACATTTCGTCAGTGAGTTGGATGAGATGCCCATCCAAATATGTGATTGGCCTAGATAGTCCATTGATCTCATATTTAAGGAGTTATGCAATTATGGGGTTTAGTTACACAAAAGAAATTGTAATAACACTAGAACTAGGGGTCATTGTGTAAATATAAAACTTCTTTTATCTTTAAAGTTTCTAAATTATAAAAATGCCTTAAACAGTTTCCAATTTACAAATTTGGACCCTGAAATACAACGAACCCAACTCCTTCTCTTTCTTCCGTAGAAAAGCAACCCAACCCCTACCTTGTCTCCTTGTCTCCCTATTGCAGCATCTCCCCTTTATTTTATTCACTCTCTCCCTATCTCTTTGTATCTCTCTTCTCTTCCCCCCTCTTTGCTTCCTCACGTCTTCTGCAACCCCTTTTTTTCATTCTTTCCATGACTGTATCACCCCATTAACAGCCCCCCTTTTCATCTGTTTTGTGCTTAGTTATACACTCTCTCTCATACGAACAAACCCATTGTTTTCTTATTCCATAACATTACTTAATTTGAAATCAGATCACACATTGCCGATTATCTCTCTTCCGAAATAAAAACTCAGATTACTTCCTGCCAATAGCCATACCAGCAGCTTCTTTCCCATTATTTTTTCTATCATGAAATCATATTAAGATCGTGCATTAATCGAGTAGAACAATAATCAAACTGTCTAGTTCATTAATACATTCCTAGAGCATGAAAATCAATCCAAGCATGCATTGCAAATCAGTCCAAAGCATTGCTGTGTTTAACGATTAATCCAATCCTATGCAGTTTTCAAGAAGTGTTACTACTTGCTGAAAATTTCCAGATTTCCTGGACTGATCTAATATCACCATTCCAAAAGTCTTCTAACATCATTCTTATTCGTTTCAGAAGCCCTCCATATTCAATTGGTTTTTAAACAAACAAGAGTGGAATCCTCTCATAGATTAAACACTCAAGAACTCAAAACTTGGAATGAAATTTCGGTCAACAGCATGCAGACTACAAAGGAATAAAACTTAGCTAAAACTTGGTTAAATAGAGGTGCTACTTGCCTCTTGTTTGCTGGAGTTCAACTTCTGCAAAACCAGTAGTGAAAATCCAATGCTCTCCATGACCAGAAGTCCTTTACGAACTGATTTAAATCTGAGTTTTTGAACGACTTCCACTCTAACAGAATAGGACGTCCACTCTCTAATAGAACCAAGGTTTCTTCTTTCTTTCCAAGCAATTCTCTCCACTCACCTCTGATGATCCGAAACACCCAATCCCTCTTAGATCTAAACTTTGCCGATTATGTCTTCTCCCAACAGTGAACCGTCGGACGGTTTCTAATGTTCAAAGTAATGTGTTCTTACGTTAAGCAAAAACTCTTTAACTCCCTCATGATTTGCCAGTGCTCCACCACAAAATTCCTACACCAACAGCCTATCATCTTTTAGTACTTTGATTTATCTAACTTAAATGAAATATCAGAATCAACTAATAGCTAACCAAATTATTAAATAATACTTATTGAATATTGAAATTGTATCCTAACTTTACTTACCTTAGTTTAGATAAATCCAACTTTTAAGAAATTTTCCAAATTGCCCTTGTGCATTGCACACCTGAAAATCCACCACATAAAGGAATAATTTTTATTAATTATTTCGCAAAATAAATACCAAAAATTTCGGGGTTTTACAAACAACCACCAGGTATAGCTTCTTATCACCTCTTGTTATACATATATAAGAATGGAAGCATTTCCAAGTGTTTAGAGATTCAAGGCTCTCCCTGGTTTAAATCTGTCTTTAGTACTAATTCCGCATGTGTTATCCTCTCATCTTCACCACATGCAAGTCTCCAAGTAAGGGAGAGGCCTACGATTGGTTTCATGGGAGCAAGAGAGTTTTTTACCACACACTTTTAGGATTCATAAGTTGTTGTTTTGGGTTTGTTTTAAGTATTTTTGTGGGGGAGCATGTCCCCCTTAGCATATGATCCTTTGTACCCCATATAAACCCCCCTTCTCTTTCCCTTCTCTAAAGGCTCTTGTTTTGAGCATGAAGCCTAGGTTCAGATCCTACTGGAGGTCACAGGGGATGCATGCTAGACCATCTCTGTGCTACTTTTGCATGCATATGGTTGCTGTTTTGTGTGGACACTTCTCTTTTTACATGCTGTTTTTTTTACATGTTCAATGGCATGCATGCTAGGATCTTGTGAGTATTTCTTTCCTGCTGTTCTCATATGCTTGATCAAGTTCTTTTGCACGCAAGCTACTGTTTCCAGCCACTAAAAGTCAGTCCATGTGGCTATGCTTGATGTGAATGCCTGTGTTCTCAGGTATTAGAGAAGTACCAACATGCCTTGCTCAAGGTGATTACTTTAATCTAACATTGCATGTACATAAATTGGTTTCTAGATCTTAGGAGGCATCCATGTATGTGTTTGAGCATGAGTTCTTTCGTAGATTCCTTTTGGTAAGGTCTGTTTATGGTTGTTACTTGCTTTTTTTGGTGATAACATGCTGTGAATCATTGTTATGTCCCCCCAAACCCCCCTTTAAAGTTGTTGTCCCAGCAGGATTAAGCCCCCACACTCAGCCTTAAGTCAGTCCCCTTAGCACCATGCATGAAGGCTGTCCCCCCTGCCTTTCTCTGTATTGTTCCCAGCCCTTGCAGTAGGTTTAACCCCCCTGCTACAGCTGCTGTCCCAGCAGGCATACCCCCCCACACCTGCACCACCAGGGCAGCCCCACCCCAAGTGTCATGTATGAATGCTACCATGCTCCCCTTGCCCCACATCCCCCATGCAATGACCCATGAGGTGCTACTGGAACAGCAGCCTACCCTTGCTTCTTGTTGCTGTCCACACCCTCCAGCATGCCCACCGGAGTGCCTGTGCACTCCCCCCAAACCCAGCTCATTAACCCATGTATGCAAGCCTCTCTCACCGCCTCGCTCGGGCTGCTGTCCAGTTTTGTAATATGCTACTGTTTTATCCATTTAATTGCTGTTACTGTGTATGTGCATTAGTGTGTTCCCCTCACCCCTCTTGTAGCTTACTGTTTTGAGGACTTAACCAGCTCCCTTACCCCATGACCCCCTAGTATGATCCCTAGAGGCAGCTGATGGAGATAACAGCAATCTCTCCCCATCCTTGTTTGTTGTTTGGCACCCCTTAACATGCTTAAATGCCCAAAGCAATAGCTGTATTTGTCCATCCGCGTTGTGTGTTTTCTTCCATCTCTTTGCTGTTTCATGTGTGTGCATTAGTTTGTTCCCCTCCTGGCAAACATATGCTTCCCCAGCTTGCTGTTTTGACCCACTTGAATGCCTCAAACCCCCTGCAGTAGCTTGCTGTCCAGCATGTCTACTCACCATCGAAACCCCCATTTAGGTTAACCCCCTTAGCACCACCATGAAGGTAACCTTTCCCCACAACCCCCATGCCCTATCTACCTCTATTAGCATGCTGGGAACTGACTTAAATTTCTCTTGTGGGTTGCTATTCCATGCTCTGTAGCATGTTTGCTTGTGTTGAAGTTGTATAGCATGAGGTGCCTGTTGTTGGACTTGGGTTGCTTATTGGTTAGTGACATGGAAGCCCCGAAGTAGGGGTGCCAAGACCCTTATTTTATTGCTGTGTGATCCTGTAAACATATGCATGATGTGATAATTAGCATGGTTTGGCTGAGACCACGGGCTAAGGCCTACCGGGCCCGCCAAAGCCCACTAACCAAGCAAGTAAGGGTTCAAACCCTAACTTGAAAGAAAACCTTGGGCTTTCCAGCCCAAGTCTGGACTACGGGCCCCAAGCCCAGTGACCAGCCCATTTTGGAAAATCTAACAAAATAACTTAAAAACTCTTGGCAAAAATTGTGTGGCCCACCCAGGGGCCTGCAAACCAATACCGGCCCACTTTTGCATGAAAGACATCTAAGGCTCCAATTTGAACAATTAAATAAAATCAATTCATTTCACCTAAGCCCCAAAGGCCTCCTAGGCTAGACAAAGGCCCACCAAGGGACATGTGGGCTTGACTAAGCCCACCAAGGAGACCGTGGGCCCTCCAACGGGGCCCACCCAATCAGACCCAGTTCACACTAATTAAACAAGATAAAATAAATTAAAGGGACCCACACCATTCAAGTGGTCCCGCCAGACTTAACCAAATTGCATGCTAGATTAGGAATCGGGTGAGTGAAAGACCGAGTTAACTCAAACCAGGATAAACCTATGGGACCCGTCAACCGATGGGGCGAACCGGGGTGTCTACAGACTTCCCTGGACCGTAGCCGAAACCCTACTTAGAATCTCAAGCCGCAGACCAGCCCAATAGACAAACTTTGGCACCCAGGTGTCCGTCTGCACCCCATCAGGCGGTGGCGACTCCAAACTTCCCATTTTACCCATCCGGAGGCACGCATGAGAATCCGTGTGCTCCGCCGTGTGACCCCGCGCACAACAATTATTGATTTTGAATTATTATAATTGAGATCATGGATTATGGAATTATGCATATAGATTGGCAAATTAATTGTAAATAGAATAAATTGTAATATGTGTGAGTTGTGTCTAGCGGGAATAGCTGTCTATGGATCCATAGGCTAAGCTAGATAGTAAAGAGGTATTTCCTTTGGGTTGTTTACTCCAAATTTGGGTTTGCGCTTCCTTTGCAAGTTAGTTTGCATTGGGAGGTCTTCATATCAATAGGGTCTCATTCCAAATTTCAATTGCTGGTGAGTACCCTATATGTGCGGATTAGCGGTCATCCCCATGTTCAGATTCAGGGGCTGCATGTAACGCCCCAAACCTGGGTCAATGCAAAACTAGCACCCAACCCAAATCCGAAGTGCTACTGGGCCCAAATCATCAAATTACCAGACCAATATGTAACACCCCAGACCCATAACCAGCAAGATATTGTCTGCTCTGGGCCCAAAGGGCCCTCACGGATTTGTTCTTAAGAGACATCACGAGAAAACTTCCCAGGGGGTCACCCATCCTAAGAGTACTCTCACCCGAGCACGCTTAACTTTGGGGTCCCCAAGGGATTTAGTCCCGTGTTGTTCCTTAAAAGGCCTCTTGCTAATTTGGGGGTCTTAAGGTTACTTATAGCATCCCCGAGCGTTGTGGGATCCCAACCATATGCACATCCATGCCTGTAGCTTTCCATGTGAGCTCTACACCTTCACAGCTACCAGACAAGATGTTACATACTCCCCTCCATGGGACAACGCGTCCTCGCGTTGGGCTGGGCCCGCATAGTTTCCGGTCGGGGCAGGCTCTGATACCATTTGTAACACCCCAGACCCATAACCAGCAAAATATTGTCCGCTCTGGGCCTAAAGGGCCCTCACGGATTTGTTCTTAAGAGACATCACGAGAAAACTTCTCAGGGGGTCACCCATCCTAAGAGTACTCTCACCCGAGCACGCTTAACTTTGGGGTCCCCAAGGGATTTAGTCCCGTGTTGTTCCTTAAAAGGCCTCTTGCTAATTTGGGGGTCTTAAGGTTACTTATAGCATCCCCGAGCATTGTGGGATCCCAACCATATGCACATCCATGCCTGTAGCTTTCCATGTGAGCTCTACACCTTCACAGCTACCAGACAAGATGTTACAAATAAGTATAATTCAATCAACAATTAATATCAAAGTACGGAAATTTATCATCTATAAAAACCCAATAAACGTGGATAAAATGTCATCCAAACCATCTCATCAAAATAAATCAAGTCTGGTAAAATAGATTCTATCACTCTCACTCTAATAAACATCAATCCATAAAATAACAAATAAATAATCAATGTCTCAATTAACTGTATCAACCTCAAAACCTAACTACTCAGGATAATAATAATAATCCTCTGGGAGAAAATATGCAATCTCGCCCTGAATATCAAACTTCAAGTCCCCTCTTGCGTATCAACTGAAACAAAACAAAATACGAATGAGATATGAATATCCTAGTAGGTAACAACATGCATGAATAAACAGTTTATACATAAAAATAGTCATTCTTTCATGCTCGATAAAGTAAATGAATAAACAGGATACAATCTCAATAAATAAAACATTAATCAAATAAAGACATTTCAATAGATATAATCTTTCCTCTCAACATGATTTCCAACACAAAAGTGTAGTAAGCAAAACCAAAACCAATCCATCACATGTCTTTGTAGAACACATGAAAACAAGAAGGCCTTTAACAAGAAACTCTCCATTCACTACGCCACCATGCGACTTATGAGCGAAGCTAGTAAATCCTCAAACTCGAATCTCAATCTGACAATAAGAGGCCTAGACATTGACTTATTGCACACGAGACTCACGGAGTTCGACACGTACCACCAGCATGTAGCACCTGAATCAATACATGGAAATGGCCGCTTATCCTCACATACAAGGTACTCACCAATAACATAAACATGAAATGAGACCCTACAGACATGAAGCCCTCCAATGCAAACTAACTTGCAAAGGAAGCACAAGCGCAAACTAGGAGTATCCAACAACAAAAAAACCTCTTCACTCTTTAGCTTAACCTTATAGATCCATATGTAGCTATGCCCACTAGACATCAACAATAACAACTAACTCAAAACAATATAGTTAGTAATAGTGCCTAGTGGCATATAGGGTATTCCAAAGCTTATAATCTTCCCAAAGATAACTCTACAAAATACTTTTGGTGTGAAGTTCTTCTAAAGTTCAGAAATCAAGATACTTTAAAATATATTTTACTGAGTAAGAATCAACTCAAATCAGATTGTGAAATAGTCCCAAAAATCATTTTATTTTTGAAGTAAGACAACCTTTTGGCAAACAAACCTAAATCCCTCATCAATTTGTTTTTGAATACAAAAGATCATTGAAAACAGTTGTAAACACTTGATATTTGTTGGTTAAGATATTTAAATTCATTTAAAATCATTTTGTATTGGAATAATTCTTCAATTTCAGAAAAATCAAGTTTTTGTTGGTCGCTCAACCCCCTCGCTTAGGCGACCTGGTTGGGTGGTCATATACTAAATAAGTTCAAAAAACTAATACGGTCGCTCGACGAAGGTGCTCAAGCAATCGGTTGGGCATCCTATCTAAAAATAACTCCTTTCAATAGTCTCTCAACCCTAGTTGCTCAGGTGATCAGATGGGCAACTAACTTTCTAAAAGAACACAGGCGAGCCGCTCGACCAGATCGCTCAGGCAATCGTGCCAAGCGCTCGACAAACAGCGGCTATTTCAAACTCCAAAACAAGTTTTTATGCAACAAACAACATTCCATACATTGAAATCATCTCTTATATCTTCAAAAACATATACACAATACTTCTAGATCATGTAGAAAGATCAAACCATAGAAAAACTCAATATTGACTAAATGGGTGTGCTACCTACCTCTGTTCATTCAAGAACTACTTCTTCCTTTTTCCTTTTAGTGTAGGTGATGATCTATCCCTCTACAGCAACACAAGACTCTTCCTGGGATGCAAAACACTTCAAAAATAGCAAAGCTCCACGGTTTCTTCCTTCTCCTCTCTCGGTTCTTCTCTTCTTCTACTTTCAGCTGCAAGAGAATACAAAGAGTAGGTATACGATTGATTAGTCGTATACTCACTTAATAAAACCCTATTTTTAATCTCATGATTCCAGTATCTCCTCCATCAAATCCTATTCTACTAACCAATCAAATTAACAAATAGCTTTAAATTAATACTTACTCCTTTATTTCATGATCCAACGGTTGGATTTGCATCAAACTCTTGATCTCTTTCATCAATGTGATCACCTATATATTTAATTACAATCCATCAATAAAATCCATAATAAAATACTGATTATTATTTAATTAAAATTTCTGAAAATTTTCAGGGTATTACACTACATGTAACGCTCCAGTTCCGGGTCAATTTCCCCAGACCCGAGGTGTTATGCTAAGTAACAAAAGCAACTAAAATCCAGATCAAATTAAAACCTTTATTAATTATATCATCAGAGTTATATGCGAAAACATTAAATAATATTCACTAACAATTAATCTTTAACCTTTACAATTTCCTTAAGCTTATGAAACTAGTCTACAACGAAACTGGCTACCCCTTTTACATATTGGCCTAATGCTTGTCATCCTCGCCAAGATTACCTGAAAAATAGGGAAAACTAGAGTGAGATAAAAATCTCAGCAAGTAACAATATGCATGCATTAAAACAGTCCATGTTTATATAAAATAAGTCACGAGGTATGCGATTAAGCCAAAACAACAATAATAGAAATGATAATAAATAAATCATGGCAAACGGCAAACCACATCTATGACATCACAGGACTAACAAAATTTGTAAACAGAGTTTTCTACAAGCATGTGCCAATATGCTACCCAACCGAATTACAAGTGGATCAGACACAACTATTCAGACTGGCTATTCGACACCCAACGGAAGAACCCAACCGACAACCGGAATTAGTTAGCATGTACGGCCCAACCTACCAGGAGTGGGTAACGTAGCGACTAACCTATCTAGGAGCGGTACCATCCTCGAGATTATGGAATGCCTATAACACAGAATAAGAAACTCCAGAAAACAATTTCATTTACTAGCTACTCTATGGATTCATGTAAGCTCTAAGCCTGCTAGACACAACTCACAATCAAACTTTGAATAACTTAATAACATACCAATTAATAATGTAATTGCTAAACCCACTCAATGATGGAAACCAAACTAGGGATTGGACATATTTCCCAATAACACCCGCACCCGCGGAAACACATCTGTGTCAATAATAACAAATCTGCATCTACGGAATAAACAACTAGGCATCTGCCTTGTCACAACTGTGAACAAATCCGCATCTACAAAATAAACAACTAGGCATCAACTTAGTCACAATTGTAACCCAAAAATCCACACAAGTGCCACCAAGTCATATGTCCAAACTCCAGGTTTCAACATGCAACTATGTCCCGGATGTGTATTAAATCAATAGATGCACAAATACGTTCAAATAACTCAAATACAATTGTAGGAACTCTTAAAATCAAGTTTTCTTTAAAAGGGAATTGTTTGGAACAATGGTACTAAGTTAAAAAGCCTCTTTAGCAAAACGTACCCAAAATCTTTATAAAAAGTAATTTTAATGATCCGCTAGTGCAAACTATCTCTAAATACTCCAATCTTAATGGTATATAGGTTTAAATTGAATAAAAACAATTTTGTGGTGAAAAACTAGGCTGGTGGATGATTTGGAAAAATCTGACAGAAGGGCACTTGAGCGGCTTCAGGCGCTCGAACAGGCGACATAAAACTAGGTTGGTTTAGGGTTGGTCGCTTGAGAGGTCGCTCGAGCGATGCTTCGGGCGTTCGCCTTCTGGGTTTTTGACCACTTTCAGGTTTTCTAAGAAAATAAAAAGCACAGGCAAGGCGCCTGCAATGGCGCTCGAGCGGTGACTCAAGAGCTCGGCCAATTTCACTGTTTTCTGGTTTTTCTGATTTCAAATCTTTCACCTCTCACCATGGTTTTGTCTTGATTATAAACTCTTTAATTTCATTCTAAATTAATTCTGTGACACAACTAACCTAGTTTCAATCATAATAAACTGATCTACAATTTTTCTACCTAACTATGTCTTTGAATCAACACTTTTTAGGTTCCTTAAAGAGAGGATAATAGTAATATCAAAGATTATAATTTACCCAACTTTTCAATAGTTTTTAATTGTTTTTAATCTTCTTATTTTCATCCTAAATCACTTCTAAGATAATCCTAACCTTGTTTCAATGGTTAGAAGTGAATTTAAATCTTTCCAACAAAATTAAATCTCCTATAAGCAACACTATTCTAAATTCTTAAATGAGTCTGATAACATAAACCCATATATAAATCACCAACTAAACCAAACGAAATCTGAAATCGAATAACACACGATCAAACATCTAAAACGTACGTAAAACATGCAGATCCTCTAGTTTTCAAAGGGGGTTTGTTACTTGCCTCATTATGTAAATTCTTTCTTCCTAAAATCTGATCGTACCCCGATTTTCTGAGCTTGATCGCACCCTTTTAAACTCCTCCAAATCCAATCTCCATCGTTCAGATTGAAGTTCCTCGAGTGAAGATCAAAACCTCAAAATTTCAGGTCATTCCAACGGTTGGATTTCTCTAGAGATTCGTTCGAAGTTTGCTGGTCGGACCTCTGCAGCATTACTTTTCTTCATAAAATCCCCTCCTTTCTTTTCTCTCTTCTTTCCCCTATTTTTCTCCAGGCCCAAGCATGAATTCCACTATCTTTTTCCTCTCTTTTTGGTTTATTTCCAAACCCTAGACCCTCTCTATACTTCCCTTTTTATAGGTTCAATAAGGTGCAACCCTAATTAGATCATCCTCACCTTAAACTCTAGAACTATTTCCTCCTTTACCCCTCTTCCTAGTTATTTCCCTTAATTTTTCTTTTAATGAATTTTCTAAATAAATTTTTGTGCTAAATCTTATTCTAAAATTTAAATTATAACTAAACATTTAATATTCTACTATATTACTAAAATTAAGGACCCTAAATAGTATAATTACCATCAAGTCATTATTTATTTCTTTTAAACCTTAAATTCCTTATTTTAAACTAAACTAAAATTTATCATAATTAAGTTTCTTGACTTAATAATCAATTATTTTATTCTTTTCATGGATTTGACTAATTAGAAATGACCAGAATACCCTTTCCTTTTATTTCCTTGCTAAATCTTTAAATTTCTTCACAATTCCTCAAATATTTTTCTTCTTATTATTTCTCTTCATAATTTGAGATTTCAATCGTAAATATTAGTTCTTCAAGTTCTCCTTTATAATATAAGTTAGATTCCTATTTTACCTTTTTCATTACCTTTACTTCTAAATCTTATTAATTTATTCATTAATTATTTATTTATTGATTTATTTTATTTTAGGAAAATCCAGGGTTTTACACTGCATGCTTAGGTGGTAAATGCCGAACTCTGTATTTCAGATATTAATTGCTGGTACGTGAGTTTCGTGCGCAATAAGTCGATGTATAGGCCCCATATTGTTAGCTTACAGTGGCGGGTATGTGGGATTTGATTACTAGCTTCGTTCATAAGTCGCATGGTGGCGTAACGAATGAAGAGTATCTTTTCAAAGACTTATCTCGCTTCATGAGTCTTGTGATGTCACATGTGATGTTTTGTGTATATTTTATTGTTTATGTTTAAATTGTTTACATGGACTTGAATTATTGCTTTTGCTTCGATGTATCGTTATACCTCATGACTATTTCATAAAAATAGTTTGTTTACTACATGCACCTTGCTACTTATTGAGATTTATATCTCACTCCGGTTTTCTCCTATTTTTCAGGTATGTTTGGAGAGATCGTCAAGTTTGGGGTAGTGAACACATGGGTAGAATTATGATTCAAGACACTAGAATTAATTCAAATTAAAAAATTTCTTGTTGTAAATTAATTTGTTTGAATTGGATTAATCATGCTATGCTTCCAATTGTACTCTAATATAATTAAAAATTTTAAATTTCTCATAACTTATAGTTTGTTCTAGCCCAAATTTTTACTAAGGCTCCATTTGTTTTGGTGTAAAATATTTTCTTTTGAAAAACATTTACGTTGGAAAATATTTTTAGGAAAATGAAAGTTTTTCAATTGTTTAGACGGACATTTGAAAATAGAGTTGAAAATGAGAATTTTCATTTTCTTATGTTTGGAATAAATGAAAATAATAAATGAAAACTTAAAAAAATATATATACATTTAAAAATAAGGGTGCAACTCTATCCGGTTCAAACCGAACCCAAACCGACTTTGGTTCGGCGTGGATTTGGTTCAGTTTCAATCCAAAAACTCTAAACCGAACCAAGTCGGTTCGGTTTTGGGTTGAATGCTCAATTAAACAAAACCAAACCAAAACCGAACCGAAATCATATATTTGCTTAAACCGAACCGAACCAACCTAATATATTATATATATAATACCTAATATTATATATATAATAGAATATATATTAAATTTGAAAGTTTACCTTTAAACTTTGAAGATATTACAAACAATACCTTGTTTGAGCACAAGCATATGTTGGTTTAACCTGAACAAAACCAAATAGAATTGATTTCATGGAATTTGGTTCGGTTTAGTTTGGGTTTTGGTTATATTATTTATTTTAGGTTCGGTTTTCAATCCGGTTCCGTTTGGGCACAAACATGTGTTGGACTAACCTGAACCAAACCGAACAGAATTGATTTCATGGAATTTGTTTCGGTTCTGTTTTGGTTTTGGTTTTCTTATTTATTTTCGGTTTGGTACAGTTCGACTATAAATATTTTTGGTTTGGTATTGGGTTGGCCTAAACCCGAACTAAACCGAATTGACCTGAGTTGCACCCCTACATTTAAATGGTATGTCATTTTCCGGAAAATGACATACGGGATTTTCAATGGTAAGTCATTTTCCGGAAAATAGCTATTTTTAGGAAAATCATTTTACACTGTATTATATTTTACATGGAAACAAACACGTGGAAAACCCCATTTTCTGCCGAAAACATTTTCTGCATTAGATTTTACATCAAAACAAACGGAGCCTAACACTCTGGGTTTAATTGTTGAACCCGATCCAAGACATTACACAAGGTATTACTAGAATGATAATAAAGCAATTAAGAACAAAAGCATAATAGGATAATGGTAAATTAGGGTATGCAAGAATTTAATTAACTCCTCCAACATTTCAATTTAATATTACTAAAATCCTCAAAATAAACTTTAACTTTAGTACATTAGGTCTGAACTCAAAAGAATATACTATCTACCGACATCTCCCTAAGACAATTCCCTAAATAAAATAAACGACTCCAAAACAACTCTCCTAATAAATATAAAAGAAAACTAATAATCCATAAGGTGCTCATCAAGGTCCTCTACTGTACCCTCTATATTATCTACCCCGACTTACACGTCCTCTCTAAAAACAAATATTAAAAACAAAGGTGAGATAAAATCTCGACAAATAGCAACATACATGCTATAAAACAATCCATATAATTCTATAAACCATTTTCATGAGGTACAACGATTAAACTAAAGTTCATAACCACAAAATACAATATAGAGTCCAAAATCCAACAAGTTATAATCCAAAACCAACATAATATTCATACAACAAGCCACATAATTGTGACATTACAGAACATGTGAAATATGACCACTTTAAGTGTAAGACCCCAAATTTTCACATAATAAATAAATAAATGTATAAATAAAAGAAAATATGAGTTAAGTTATAATTAAAATAAAAAGTGAAGATTTAGAAGATAAGTAATTCAAATAAGTAATAAGTTGTAAATAAAGGACTTTTAAGGAAATTAGGCTAAAAGGGTATTTTAGTAATCTTCAAAAAGGGTAACTTATAAATAAATCATTAAACAATAATTATGATTAGAAAATAGAAGAAAATAATTTATTTAGTCAAGTTAGAAATTAAAAAGAAGTAATAAAAGCCTAAAAGAGGAAAAAGGGTAATTAGGTAAATTCGGGTCTTAATTGGGAGGAAAAGTAACTAATTTGGGTTTTAGGTGATATTTAGGATTTAAGAGAGTGTTAGGCATGAAATTAGACTGTAAGGAGTGTTTAGATAATAAGAAAATTTAATTAGTATAGTATTGGTAGAAAAATAGAAGGTGGAGAAAAAGTAGAAATTAATTAGAAGGAGTTAGACTTTAACTAAACCACTCTTGGGTTAGCCAAATTAAAGGAGCCTATTAGGGTTGGTTTAGGACTTCTAAAGCCAAGTATAAATAGGAGAGTAAGGTGAGACAAGAGAGAATTTTCGTGGGTTAAATATTGAGAGAAAAGAGGGAGAGAAGGAAGAAGAAGGTTGCTAGAGATGTCTGACTAGTCTCCATCAAATCGCGATAAAGGAAAATCCGGACGGTGGATCGACTTCAAATTTGGAGGTTTTGATCTTAACTGATGAAACTACAATGTTAATGGTGGAGATTTGAATTGGAGAAACATAGGTTAGTGCGATTGGGAGTAGAAGTTGGGTTCAGAATTAGAAACTCTAAGAAGAAGGATTTAGCGCATGAGGCAAGTAGTAACCTTTGAAAACTGGAGGAATTGCATGGTTTTGATTTCTGTGATTTATTATGGTTTAGTTTGATTAGTCGGAAAGGATTTTACATGGAATTGAATGGTTTATATTTTAGAGTTTTGTGTTCTTGAAGGATTTGCTAAAGTAATGAATAAATCTTGGTTTGATCATGTAAATATTCATGGGATGGTATTTAATTGACCCAAATTAATCTAGAGTGTTGTAGGTATGATTTAGAGTGTTAAGGAATTATTTTAGACCAATGGAACTCAAAGCAAAAGCCTAAAAATTCAAAATTAGAAAATCTGGAAAATTACTGTTGAAATTTGAACGAGCGCCTAGGATCGCCTAGTCTGCCAAGGTAGGCGCTTTATGAAGAAAAACTAGCATATGGGGATTTTTGTAATACGAATAAATATTCAATAATTTTTCTGGTAAGTTAAGCATACTAACATCTTTATAAAGACCTAATTAAAGTATAAAAATTTATAAAATTAGATTTGGTAAATAACCAATGTAATGCCCCAGATCCGAGTCACGAAATAACATCGTAACTCATCCCCGGAGGTTAATATAAAACACAGGATCGCAATATTAGAGTGAAGGAAAAACATGAATACGACAATAACTATATAACAGAGTGCGCTAAAATAATCCCAAACTGGAATAAAACTCACATGACCAAGAACTACCCGCAAGTACCGTCTTCTCCAAGAGCAGCTGAAATGTAGCGCCCCAGATCCGGGTCTGCCCTATGACAGCACCAACCCGTACCCGAGACCTACCTATGGGCCCAATAGAACCTGATAAACACAATTTCCTGGGCAATTACAATGTAATTATCAGAGTGCATGACTAAGAAGCATGGAATAAAAATTTTCCATATAATCAAAATGTCATCTGGACTATAATCTCCAAAACATGATATCCATGTGAACAAAATACAACTAAGGCAACTAACCATTCACAATGTTATTCCCAAAATATACAGATAAGTACAAAAGATTCTCCCAAGCGTATAGGTCCAAAAATAATATTTACATCCCATATACAATCCCCAAGACAAAATACATCATTATAAAAAGAACCCTACTATGGTTGGTAGAAATCCTCTGGCCTGAACTAAAGCTCACCCTCAATGCCTGCCCCAATACGCGGCTCACCAAGCTGATCTGAAAACAAATCCGGGAAAACAAAACACGCGTGAGACTTAAAGTCCCAGTAAGCAGCAAACATGCATGCAGAGAAATAGTTTATGCAATTTCGTAACATCATGGTAATATTCACAAGTATAAGATACCAAATGTAAACCAAAACATCTCAAACAGATATAAAGTGAAATTCCAAGTCAAATATCTCAATCGGGTAATTCATGAAATCAAATCAACCATTCCAAGTCAAATGTCCAAATCAGATTAATGATCGTTGTCCAAGATTAAGGCCAAGCAGAGTATTTCAACACTGCCGACGAATCAAGGCCCAGTGGAGTACTTCTACACTGCCGACGGAATCAAGGCCAAGTGGAGTACTTCTACACCGCCGACGCATCAAAGCCAAGTGGAATACTTCTGCGCTGCCCGATGAATCAAGGCCTAGTTATATTGAGGAGGGGTACCTTGATTATTGAGGGGTGTACTTTAGTTATACAGGGGGTACCTTTAGGAAATACAAGGAGGTGTACCCTTGGTAGCATGAGGGGTGTACCTTAGTAATATAAGAGGGTTACCTGAGTTATAGAATGGGTGTACCTTAGCTACAAGAGGGGGTACCTTAGCTATATAAGGGGCTATACCTTAGGGAAAATAGTGGGGGGTTACCTTACTTATATAGGGGTTACTTTAGTGAGAGAAAGGGGGACTTTGGCTATATAGGGGGTGTATCCTAGGTAAAACAGTGGGGGTACCTTACTTATGTGAGTGGAGTACCTCTAGGAAATTCAAGGGGTGTACCCTAGGTAATATAGGGGATGTACCTTAGGTATGTTGGAGGTACTTTAGTTATATAAAGGGGGTACCTTTAGCTGTATAAGGGAATGTACCTTAGCTAAACAAGGGGTACTTCAAGTAAGATAGTAGGGTACCTTAGTTAAAATAAAGAAGTACCTTAGGCAATACCAATGAGGTATCTTAGGTATAATTAGGGGGTACTTTAGGTATTCGAATGGGGTACCTTAGATAAAACAGGGGGGTACCTTAGCCAATATGAGTGAGGTGCCTTAGGTAATGTAAGGGGGTACTTTAGGTATACATGTGAGGTACCTTAGGCAATGCAAGGGGATACCTTAGGTAAACACAGGGTACCTATAGGCAAACACAAGGGGATACCTTAGATGAACATAGGGGTACCTTAGGCAATTAAGGTAGGGTACTTTAGGGATACAAGCGAGGTACCTTAGGTATAACTGGGGGGTACTTTAAGTAACACTTGGGTGGTACCTTGGGTAATACTTGGGTGTACCTTGGGTATAAAAGTGGGGTACCTGGGGTATACTTAAGAGGTTATTTGGGCATTCTTGGGAGATACTTAAGGTACACTTGAGAGGTACCTTGGGTAATATAAGAGGGTACCTGTGAGACATGGGAAAAAATCAAATCTAATGATTTCCTCAATCATCACACGGGATTATATAAAACAAAGAGTCGCCACCATTCAATTTAGGTGTGAATGGACACCAAAATATTAAATAAGCACAAAAGGCAAATTTTAGGGCAAAATATCCCTCCTAAAAAAAACAACCAGAGATGGGTAAGGGGATTAGGTTATGAACAGGGGAAGGTGTTAGGCACCCCTATTCATCCACACAAGGTGGTTGCCAGGCATTGTTCATGTTAAATTAAAAGAAAAAGCTTGCTATAAAAATCAGGAAAAATCACAAAAAGACAAAAATTGTATGGTTTTTTCATATGAATAGTCTGATTGATCCAGAACTATCAAACATGATCATACCATTCCTAGGGTTTCATGATCAAAACAAATTTGAGATAAAGTCAAATAAAATCAAGTTAAAGTGAAAAATCCAAAAATCTGGCTTCAAGTCAAAATTCTAGAAATCTAGAAAAATATGATTTTTATAAAATATTTCAAAATTGAACTTGAATAGTCCAGGACATAGATAAAGCCCAAATTTCACATTAAATCTGAAAATCAAAACCAAAAATATCCACATTGATGAAAAACACCAAAAGGGGAGAATTTAGACCGTAGGGTCTTCTCTCAATAATGAAAAACAATTTAAAAATCATCTCATGAAACCCTAGAATTTATTTTCAGGCTTCTGGATTCAGATCTACCATATTGATCATGATAAATCCAAGATCCTAGCCTAAAATCACAAAAATCACGAAAACAGTGCTGTAGGTGCAAATATGTGGAAAATCCAAATTTTATCACAAAGTGGGGATCTTATGCTATAAACATCATAGATTCATGTTATTCATTCAGATATATCATAAAAAGCATTAAAACATGATCAGGATATTCAAAACAGCCACATCTCACAAATTAGAGCACATGGGGGTCTACCCTACGGATCCACCTGTTCTCTTTTCCCCTAGTTCTCTCTTCACGTTTTACGGCTAGAGAGACTCTTGAGGTACTTAGAGATAGGTTTGGTTACACAAACACAATTACAGGCCTTATTCTATGAAAAAGGAAAAAAACAGATATGGGGTTCTATTCTAGGGATCCACCTGTTCCCCTTTCCCCTAGTTCTCTCTTCACGTTTTACGGCTAGAGAGACCCTTGAGGTACTTAGAGACAAGTTTAGGGATACAAAAACAGATATGGCCTTATTCTACTGCAATAGAGATGATCCTATTACTTCTAGAATTGAAGACAGAAAATAAAAAAGGATAGGGGACTTACCTGGATTGAGCAGGCAGAGCAGCAGGGATTCCTTTCCTTCTCTTGGAGCTTCTTAGAATTCCTTGACTTCAAAATTTCGTGGCCCTAAGCTAGAGGAATGAGCCTCTATTTATAGACACACCCAGGGGCATGGTTGGTCCAAGGAGATATAGCCTGATCCTCAGGATAGAGAGAAATATAGAGATAATGCCCATCCATAGTGGCTTCAGCGAATAAAATACTTAATTCGCTCGTTTAAAGATATATTGGACTTCAAATAAAGCTCGGAAATCGAGAGGAGGACAAAACTTGCACGTGTCTTTAATGCCCGTAAATGATTTACGGTCCAATGGTGACCGTATTAGTACTACGGGCGCGCCTGCCCGTAGATATTTTGCGGGCGAGACCGGCCCGTGAAGTCAATACGGGCAAAGCCTGTTCATTCTATTTTTAGGCCTTTTTGACCTGTTTTAAGCTCTAATTACATGTTTTTATTATTTTCTCATTTGGCAGTGCAATTTGGGGTGTCTACAGCTGCCCCCTCTTTGCTGGTAATTGGAACCAATTACAAGCAGAGAGCAAAAAGACCCACCAATTGCACCTTCTGAGATTTTTGTATAATCAATTGCACATTGCAAGGATTAAATGGATGATTTTTGAAAAAAGAATTGATTGTGGAAGATTTGCTAAGTAATCCCTCAGCTTAAGGGCCAAATCTTCCTCTCTCTTCTCACTGAGCACTTGTGGGCTATGAAGTGAGATTTGAGACAAAATTTTTAAACAAAAGTGGGTAAGATGGCAATCCTTGCAACTTACAACTAATATCTACATTAATCTCCTAAAAATTGTGAGAAAATGATAAAAATATGCAATTTTGGCTTCGCCCGTATTTGGCTTACGGACAGACCCTGTCCGTAGAGGGTTCACGGGCGACCGGGACCGTAGTGCTTTCACGGGCGTCTGATGCCCGTACTGATTTTACGGATTTTGAACTCCTTCTTAATCTTGCGAACGCGACTTTTCCTTCTCTGCTCGCATTTTGCCCTAAACCTCTTCTGTCCGTGCTTTCTTCTCCGGTCTCTGCCTCTTCTTCTCCAACAGTCCGACATCTCACACGACTTCGCCGGCGACTACTATTCTTCTCCGGCAACTCCTATCATCTCCGGCGACCATCTTCGGCGACTCAAATTTCCGGCGACAACGGCTAGCTCATTCGGCCTTGGATGCTCTTATTAGAACAGTGGTGTGTCTGACGATCATTGGCTTGATCTTTGCGACAGTGGCCTTGCCGAGACTGCTTCCTTTAACTCCAAGCATCACCCAAACATCTCCTGTGAGTGAGTTCGAGGCTTCCATTTCTATTTTGCAAACTTCTCATTCGACCCACACAGGTATGTCGAACAGTAGCTTTCATCTCAACTATTCGACTGAGAATCATTGTTCAAAATCCATGACTGAATGAATACAATGATTTTTAATTATTTCTGCTCAATTTCCATAGTTCTTCGACACCTTGTCTGATCATATGAAATTGAATGACTTGTGCCTCATGAACCAAACTCTTATACTGTTAATTCCTGTCTGAATATGATTGCAAAATTTTGAATGAATGCACTAGTACTTGAATGGCCAAACTCCCTCAAATTTTGGCTTGTTCATCATTATAGGCTGCCACTTTCCTTGCCCATGACACCTATGAGAATGTAATGCTTCTGGATTCATGTTCGACCCATGCTCAATTTTTATTGAACTGCTGTGCTGCCTTGTTGAAATCATGTTTTGATTGATACTGCATTTTTCATGATTTTGATGCATGCTAGTAGACTTTTGTATGCTCAATACCAGCTTCCGGAATGTTGTTTTAAGTTTCTTGAAACTATCTTTTGATCATGGGATGCTAGATGATTGCTCGCCCATGCATCTTAGCAAATTGGTTTTGACCCACTTGGATCTATACCAGAGGGGTCGGTAGACTAATGATCTTGACTCCATCAAGCCGATCCTTAATCCATTTGACAAAACCATGATAGATTTTTGAATCTAAGCCTAAACTTGATGAGCACTTCTCTTACCACAATCACAACACAATTAGGCTTGAATTTCCATCCTGAAACAAACATACAAAAGAGAAGATTAAAATCAATTCTTAACACATATCTTTTTTTTGTGATATAAATAGAATATACAGGAAGCCTAAACTTCCTACATATAATTTTTATATATTTTCTTGATTAAAGCAAAGACAAGTAAATAAAACAATAAAATTTCTCCAAACATAAACTCCTTCTGATTTGATTGGGAGTTTCTGAATCATTTTCTTCCATTTTCCATTTTCTTTTTCCTGTAAATCAATTAAGCTTGGTTAAAATAAAGATTAAGCAATTAAGAATTTTTAACAAGAATGATTAACCAACTCCTTGATTTGAACCGTAGATGGCCCGCCTTAGATCGGCTTCCCGAGATCCTGCAGATGAGCCTTCCTCCTCGAGGGTTAGGCGAGATCCTGCTGATGTGGCCTCGTCTTCGAGGACCGAGAGGGATTCTGATTCTGATATCCCAGATTTCCCTTCTGGGGATTCGCGTGAGGCGACCCCAGAGGTATACTCTAACCCTTCAGATTTTAACATTCTTTTACAAAAACATCTTCCTGATTCTTCAATTATTTTCTTTTAGCCGATTGTTGAGGCTTCCGGCAGAGATAGGAGCCGTAGCAGACGCAGAGCTGGAGGCGTAGATAGAGACCTTGATGAGGGTCATAGAGGAGGCCGCAGAGGGGGCCGTGGCAGAGATGAGGCCAGGACCAGGGTTGAGATCCCTGAGGAGGTGGCTGCCCAGATTAGGGACACTGATCTTCTGCATGGTTTGAGGACTCATCCTTCAGCATGCGTTAGGGCGGATATCCCTTTGGATTTTGCTATGTCCCATTATAGAGGGAGTTGGGCCAGCTTTACTAGATTCTTGAGAGCTTGCAGTTCGGCCTATCGTCGGGAGCTAGGATTATACGGTTTCGGCATGTTTATCACCATCCCGGACGTTCGCTTGGATCGAGCCCTCATTGCAGCATTATTGGAGAGGTTTTTCCCAGAGACCTTGAGCTTCCACTTCCCAGATGTTGAGATTGGGATCCGGCCTTCTGATTTCACGCTCATCACCGGGATTAGGATGATCGGTGATGTTATCACTGAGATGGCGATGCCAGAGGCCGATGAGATTGCTGGTTATCTTGGATATATTGTGCTGCCTCCTGAGGCATGGGATCGAGGGAGAGCTAGATTGTCTCTGACATGGCTGAGAGAGACTTTCGGGAGGAGGCAGTTTGGCCAGCTTGCTGCCGGTGACCACGTGTTTCCATTTGCCTTCAGATTTCTTTTTCTGTATATGATGGGATCCTGCTTCTTCCCAGAGGACACGACTTCAGTTAGTCCTCACTTCTTGAGTCTTCTGGGAGATTTGCAGCGGGCGAGGAGGTATGCCTGGGGCCCGCTTATTTTTGGTACCATTCTGGCCGGCCTGCGCCGATCAGTGAGCGGCCTCTCTACCTCCAGAGGGGCTGGAGTTGGGTGCAGGTTCTTCTGGCCCTTCTTGCAGGTGAACCTTATTTCCCTTCTTTTTCTTTATCTCTTTCTTTTTTATCTCTCCTTTTATATTCTTCTGATTATTTTCTTCTTTCTTGCAGTTTTTTGCTAGGGTTTATATACCCTATTTCCGCCCTACCTCTACGATGCCTGAGGAGACGTATCCCATGGCACTTAGATGGTGTCATGTAGAGCACGACTCTGAAAAGAGTCGTCCCAGGTCCGCCCGGGCCCACTTGGACAGATTGTACCGGTCTGAGGTAATCTTCTTTTAATTCCTCTACTTCTTCTTTTCTTTTCTTACTGGATCGCATATCTGATGTCTTGTTTTGTTTTTCAGCTATTTGTCCCCAGGATGGAGGACATTCATGAGGTGTTGGCCCTGCAGGCAGCCAGAGATGATGCATTTGTCCCTGACCAGAGACGACAGAGATACCAGTTCTTTATTGGTCAGCTGGGCAGCATCTGGTATTGCGGCGAGCGCTTCTTTTTTCAGCATGTGGGAGAGCCACGGATTCCTGCCATCCCGCCAGACACTACTCCTTCTTATCCTCCTATGCCTATTGATCCTGCCCAGTTCTTAGATTGGACTGAGGCAGAGACATTATTAGAGGAGGGTGACTATGATGCCTGGTTCAGGCGATCTTCTGTTGGGTGCCTCATGTCACCCATGCCTGTCCGTGGCGGAGTCACGGAGATAGGAGGGGTAGTGATTAGGGCCTATGACACTACGGTATGCTTTCTTCTTTTGTGATCTTCTATTTCCCTTTCATTAGCATTTTTTTCTGACTTCTTTCTTTGCTGTTTCAGGAGGCTCAGTTGGCAGAGATCAGGTCTCGCTATGCTGATTTAGAGCGCCAGCGTGATGCAGCGATCGCTGAGCGGGACGCCCTCTATATCACTATTTCAGATCTCCAGGGGCAGCTAGCCAGAGCCCAGGGCCAGGAGGGTCCATCTGATGCACAGGACCAGGCGGGTCCGTCTGATACTCAGGTTAATTTCTTCTTTTATTTCCATTCCTGCTTTTGTATTAGCCTATCTTGTTCTGACTGGATTTTTTTCTTAGTTTCAGGAGTACACAGCTGGCCCCTCTTCACCTGCTTCACCCGTGCCTATGCATTTCCGGGATGAAGTGTTTTCTGTGGCACGAGTGGAGTTCGTGACGTCTCCTAGTCCAGTGGAGGTTCCTGCAGCAGAGCCCGAGGTCGAGGCTGATATTGTACCTGCTGCTGAGGACGTGCCAGAGTCTGCCCCAGTAGCTGAGACTGCTCCTGCTACATCTGCTGGTGTTGATATGGATTCGGCTATGGACGCCGCTGTGGTAGAGCCTACCGTGGAGACTGCCGTGATGGAGGAGGCTATAGCTGATCCTGTAGAGCCCGAGGTGGAGATGACTGCTACTGAGCCTGTGGAGCCGGAGGTTGATGTACCTGGGACATCTGCTCTTGCTGGTCCTGTTAGTCCTGATATGGAGGATGCGGAGGTGACACATGCTGCTGTTGATCTTTCTGCGGATTCTTCCCGTACAGAGTCTGATCCCGATTCTACGGGATATGTAGATACTTCAGGGTACGTCCCTCCTGATCATCCCACCGCTGGCTTTGTGCCTTTATATATGTGGCATGATATTCAGTCTGTTTTGAGCAGGATGACGCGTAGCACGGCCCGTAATATTGTGCGGCATGTCTTTGAGCGCCGGCGATCTACAGGCCGTGGTCGAGGCAGAGGACGAGGCCGTGGCCGTAGGAGCGGACCTGCATGGCCATTAGATTAGGATTCTTCCATGTACCTTTGTATTATTTTTTTTTTTTTTTTGCAAAAGTGATGTAAACATTCATATATATAAAAGAAGTTTGTTTTATTTCCATTTGTATTCTTTCTTCTTTATTTACAGTATTTATTATCTGATGAATGTTAAAACAGGGACAGGTGAAGCTTAGGAAAGCCAAAGAAATTAAAAATTCCCATTTTTTTGCATTTTTTCGAAGGAACCGTAGTTATACTACGAGCAGGCTGTGCCCGTAAAGTTACCACGGGCGTGCGCTGCCCGTGAACTTTTCACGGTCAGCTGTGTCCGTAATTTCTATACGGGCGAGCCTAGCCCGTAATATAATTACGGAATTTACTGTCTTACGATTTTTTCTATATAAACTCCTAGGGAACATCATTGTGACACTTTTATTAATTGAAAAACTCCCTGAGCACGTCTTTTCTCGCTTTCCTTGGCTTCTTTGGCGCTTCCATGGCTTCCCCTACGCCGCTTTCTCCTGCCTTTGAATCTCCTCCTGCAAGACAACCTGTTAGATCAAAACCTCCTAATCTTACCAGGTACAATATTGTGGATTCCTTTTATGATAGATGGGTTAACTCCATGACCCTTGATGAGGAGATTCGTTGGGATTCCATCCACTTAGGGCACATCCTACACCTCCCTAAAATTCCCTTTAAGTGGGAAATCATTGAAGCTTTGATAGGCCATTGGGTACCTGAGCTGAATCTCTTCCGTTTTGATGATAAAGAGATGACTCCTACCATAGAAGAGATTGAAACCATCCTTGGCCTTAGATTTTCTGAAAAAGTTGTGAACCCACCCCTAAAGCTTAGTTATAAAAAGGAGGCTTCCACTTTCTTGGGTATAGGGAAGAAGGACTTAGGAATTTCTGATGCACTATTGACCTTGTCCAAGACCTTTTTGACTGAAAAACTTCTGAGGAGTAATGACAAGGACTCTAGGTTTAATGCATTGACCCTGATAGTGGTCAATCAGCTGCTTTTTCCATGGGGTGATGACCAGGTTGACTTGGCTCTTATCTCAGTTATCTGTCAGGTTAGGGAACGCGAGAGGTTGGCCCCTATGATCCTAGCAGAGATATATCAGGCTCTTACTGATTGTTATTTCAGGAAGAAGAAACGCTTCCTTGCCTGCGCCCCTATCCTACAGGTAAAATATGCATGTATTTTTTTTTTCTATTTTTTTTTTCTTTCTATTCTTCCTTTCCTTTCTTTTTTTCTCTCCTCTTTTTTTTTTTTTTTTCTTCTTCTCTTTTTTCTTTCTTCTCTTTTTTTTCTCTTTTTCTCTCTCTTTTTTTTTTCTTCCTTTTTCTTCTTTTTTTTTTCTTTTTTCTTTTTTTTTTCCTTTTTGGAAATAAATTGAAATACTCCCTTTTTCTGCAGCTTTGGTTGCTTGACCATCTTAGCCAGGTTGAAGAAATAACTCGCCGCTTCTTTCCAAGATTGAAAGTTCCTGTTTTGATGAGCAATAGGGGATGTCCTAACATCCAAGGTGGCAAGCAAGGCTGGTTCACTTTCTTGGGTACTCTCCAGGATGATCAAGTGAGATGGCCTGGCACTTATCAGCCCACTCCAGAGATAGTGATCAGCTTTAGAGATAGAAACTTTCTGGCCCTAGCAGGCTTGAAATCTGCTGTTCTCTATCTTCCTTTGAGGGTTCTTCGGCAATTTGGAGCGACCCAGGGAATCATGATTCCCACAGGTTATGAGAGCTTTATAGGGCCACTTACTTCAGCCACCATGGGGCTAAATGCTCAATTAATGAAAGAGTGGTCCTATGTTTGCTTTCTGCGGGGTCCAGTCTTTTCTGAGTCCCATGTGAAGGACTACCACTTCTGGATCAAGGAACAGGTGCAGAGTCATGCCCCAGTACCAGAGGATCCTCCTGCAGTTCTTCCTCCTACTTATGAGGACATTCTGGAGTCAGAAAGGGCAACTCATAAGCGGCTTCAACAAATATGGGTACGGGAGGCTCAAGAACTTAGGATAAAAGTCCTTTTTCTGGAGAGGAAGCTTGAGGAGCAGAAGTCTGGCCGCATTGCCATAGAGAAGAAACTTGAAGAACAAAGGCAGGCTCGTCGCTTTGAAGTCCGTGTGATGCGGAAGAAGTATCAGGATTCCTTGGCTGACCTTAGGGCGTTGAAGAGCAAGCTTTCTTTTTCAGATGAGGTCATCTCCTTTTTGAGTGATCCTGATGCAGAGGGTGTTTCTGGAATCATTGCAACTCAGGCAGCTAGGATTAGGGAGCTTGAGGAGCAGTTAGGGAGTAGGGATTAGATTCTTTCATCATTTTTTTTTTCTTTCATTTTTTTTTCATACTTTTTTACAAAAGCAAACTCCATTAGTGGAAAGATATTAGATTTAATTCAAAAATAGGTTTTATATTATTGGCCTCAGAATTCTCAGATGCTTATAAAAACAGAAGTTTTATGAAAAAGTATTTGATTTCTCATCATTGGCCAAAGTATAGTTTTTTTTGAAAGCTGATCCAAAACACTTAATCACATATAATTAAAGGAATTAAAATCAGGTTGAATAATGAAAAGGGTAGTCCAAGCAATAGGGAGAGACCAAATTTGTCTACCCCGTGACCTTTAGAATCATCCCCTAATGATTTTTCCTTCCTGATTGGCCTTGCTAATCTGCTCAGTTTCCAGTGCTCATGCTGATTTGAAACTTAGACCCCATGATCAACTCATCCCTTGATTCTTTTCTTTTTTTTTTTTTTTTCTTTTTGCCCTTCTTGCCCCTAGTGCCAATTACGGTTTTCACTAGGGTTGGCCTCTGCATTCCGTCATCACCAATCTTACTCTGAAAGTTGAATGAATATACTAAAATCACCGAGGTCTTAATAATAGGACGAAACAAAGGCTAGGTTCGGTTTATAAAAGAAAAGGTATTAAAGGCTCAAAATTTTCTAAGTGTGAAAATGGGTCAACTGGACTTACAGTCATGGTGAATTCAATCCCATTCCCCTTCTTTTGTATTTGGCATTTATTTGCCCCTATTTTTTTCTTTTTCTCTTTTTTTTTTTTTCTTTTTTTTTTTTCAAATTTTTTCTTCTTCTTTTTTTTTCTTTTTGCCCCTATTGGCCTTGCCCTTATTGGCTTTGCCCCAGTATAAGGCTGTAAGTCCAGTTTGGGTTTAACAAAAAAATACGAACAGGCTCAAATTGGTTTGACTAGGGATTCAAATTTTGGGATATAAAGAACGATGGCCTCAGATCCTTTCCTAGTAATATTCATTCATGGAAAATATCTCTTTACTGCATCAGAGTTAATTGGCTCAGGAAAATCCTTCCCATCCATTTCTGTTAAGATGAGAGCACCCCCTGATAGAACTTTCTTGACCACATAAGGTCCTTCCCAATTTGGTTTGAACTTTCCACGAGGATCTTCCAAAAAAGGTAAAATCTTCTTTAATACCAAATTTCCTTCTTGGAAGGTTCTGGGCTTCACCTTTTTATTGTAAGCCCTAGCCATCCTCTTCCGATATATTTGGCCATGACTAAGTGCCTGCAAACGCTTTTCTTCAATTAAATTGAGTTGATCATGTCTAGACTGTATCCATTCAGCTTCTTCTAATTCTGCTTCCATTAGCACTCTTAGTGAAGGTATTTCCACTTCCACTGGTAAAACTGCTTCCATTCCATAGACTAAGGAGTATGGGGTTGCCCCTGTAGAAGTCCGAATTGAGGTTCTGTAAGCATGTAGAGCAAGTGGCAGCATTTCATGCCAATCTTTAAAACTCACTACCATCTTTTGAATAATCTTCTTTATATTCTTATTTGCTGCTTCCACTGCCCCATTCATCTTTTGTCTGTAAGGCGCTGACTTGTGGTGGGTAATCTGAAATTGTTCACACATCTTCCTCATGTCTTTGTTCTTAAGGTTTGAAGCATTGTCTGTTACTATGGCACTTGGCAAACCATAGCGGCAAATGATGTTGTGCTTCAAAAACTTAAGAACATGGCTACTCGTAATGTTTGCATAAGAAGCCGCTTCTACCCACTTGGTAAAATAATCGATTGCTACAAGTATAAACCTGTGTCCATTTGACGCCTTTGGAGAGATCATTCCAATGACATCTATACCCCACATAGAAAAAGGCCATGGCGATGTCATACTGTGTAATTCACTAGGGGGTGCATTCTTGTTGTCCGCGTACACTTGGCATAAATGACACCTTTTAACGTGCATGTAGCAATCATGCTCCATAGTCGACCAGTAATATCCCAATCGCAGAATCTTCTTGGCAAGCATATGCCCATTCATATGGGGTCCACACACTCCTCCATGTACCGTTTCAACTATCCTTTCTGACTCAGTTTTTGCAACACATCTAAGTAGTATATCATTGTGTGATCTTTTGTACAACTGACCACCACTTAGTAAGAACTGTCCTGCCAGCCTCTGTATTGTTCTTTTCTCTGTAGAGGTGACATTTTCTGGTAAACTTCGATCATTTAGGAAATTCTTAATGTCTTGAAACCATGGTACTTCTTCTTCTGGGGTTTCTTCTAAAACGAGGCAGTAAGCTGGTTCATCCCTGACTTCAATTTCCAATGGTCTAATATTAACCCCTTCTGGCATATTGACCATTGAAGCCAATGTTGCTAGAGCATCTGCAAACTGGTTTTTGGCCCTTGGCATATAATTGAAGGAAATTCGAGTAAATTTATTGCTTATTTCTTCCAAATACTGGTGATAGGGGATCAATTTGTGATCCTTGGTTTTCCATTCACCAGTTGTTTGGAAGATGATAAGACTCGAATCCCCATATACATCAAGTTCCTCTACTTCATGATCTAAGGCGGCTTGCAACCCAATTATACATGCTTCATACTCTGCTATATTGTTCGTGCATTGGAACCTTAGCTTCACTGCAATCGGGATATGTGCCCCATCTGGCTTGATCAATACAGCCCCTATTCCATTTCCATTCATATTGGCGGCCCCATCAAAAAACATTTGCCATGAGCTTTCACCTTCTTCCTCTTCAGCAAACAGGATTGCCTCATCAGGGAAGTTGGTCTTTAAGGGTTGGTATTCGGGTAAAGGGTGTGCAGCTAAGTGATCTGCAATGGCTTGACCCTTAATGGCCTTTTGTGTGATATAGGTGAGGTCAAATTCAGAGAGCAACAACTGCCACTTTGCTGTTCTGCCAGTTAAAGCTGGTTTCTCAAATAGATACTTCAAAGGGTCCATGCGGGATATCAATAAGGTGGAATGACTAAGGAAATAGTGCCTTAGTCTTTGAGTTGCCCATACTAAAGCACAACAAGTCTTTTCTAATGGAGAGTACTTTGCTTCATATTCTGTAAATTTCTTACTCAGGTAGTAAATCGCCCTCTCCTTTCTGCCTGTATCGTCATGCTGTCCTAAGACACACCCCATTGATGTTTCCAAAACTGACAAGTATAGGATTAATGGCCTTCCTGGAGTGGGTGGTACTAGCACAGGTGGGTTCAATAAATACTCCTTTATTGTGTCAAAGGCTTCTTGGCAATCATTATTCCAGACTGTCGGGTTATTCTTTCTTAAAAGTTTGAAAATTGGTTCACAGATAGCGGTGAGCTGTGCTATGAACCGGCTTATGTACTGAATCCTCCCAAGAAAACCCCGAACTTCCCTCTCGGTTCTAGGTGATGGCATTTCAATGATGGCTTTAGCTTTAGCTGGGTCAATCTCAATTCCTCTTCTGCTTACTATAAAACCCAATAATTTTCCTGATGTAGCCCCAAAGACACACTTAGCAGGGTTAAGCCTTAGACTGTATTTCCTAAGCCGATCAAATACCTTCTTCAAGTTGATCAAGTGGTCTTCTTCTTCGCATGATTTGGCTATCATATCATCCACATAAACCTCCATCTCCTTATGGATCATATCATGGAATAAGGCTGTCATGGCCCTCTGGTAGGTTGCCCCAGCATTCTTAAGTCCAAATGGCATGACAGTGTAGTGGAAGGTACCCCAAGGGGTGATAAAGGCTGTCTTCTCTTGGTCTTCCTTAGCCATCTTAATCTGATTATACCCAGAAAACCCATCCATGAATGAGAATAGACTATGTACAGCGGTGTTATCCACCAGGATGTCTATGTGTGGAAGTGGAAAATCATCCTTTGGACTTGCCTTATTCAAATCTCTGTAATCTACGCACATTCTGACCTTTCCATCCTTCTTTGGTACTGGCACTATATTTGCCAGCCATTCGGGGTATGTGGACACTGCTAAGAATCCAGCTTGGAATTGTTTAACCACTTCATCTTTAACCTTCAATGTCCACTCAGGTTTTAACCTTCTCAGTTTCTGCTTAACAGGCTTAGAGTCTGGTAGAATGGGTAGCCTGTGCACCACCATATCTGTGTCTAACCCCGGCATATCCCGATACGACCATGCAAACACATCTTCATAATCAGCCAAAAATCGTATCATTTCATCCCGCTGTGCCTCAGATAGACATACCCCAATCTTCACTATTTTTGGGTCATCTTCGGTCCCTAGGTTGATTGATATGGTCTCTTCGATATTGGGTTGGACCCCCTTTTCATGACGCTCTAATTGATATGTGATTTCTATTGGAACGTCGTTTTCTTCGTCCTCGGTCTCTTCTTCAACCCCCATTAGGTCAAAGTCGAGCTCAAGGTCGAAGTCATACTCATCCTGATCCAATTCCGTTTGCTTATATGGTTCATAAATGGTTTGGACCCTTTTGAAAATTTTATCTTTTCTAGAAAAAACTGAAAAATCTTTTTGTGTTATTTGAGAGCCTTCTACAAAATCTTTCCCTGAAGACGAAGGCTCATTAAAACCTTCAGGAAAAGGGCATTCCACTAATGGAGTTTTTTTTTGGAAGCCATGTCTGTTTGCCAAACAAACGCGGCTTCAAAAGTAAGGGGAGTTTCCTCCCAATTATTCAGAATGAAAGAATCTGGGGCAGGGATACAAGCCTGCTCCTCAAGCTTAGGGTCTGCATCTGAGATCACCAGTACTGGGTGAGTTGCATTGCCTGCTTCTTCGGTAGGGCCAGTTCCAGATGGAACTTCTACTGCAGCCCAATCAATAAAAGGTAGCTCCTCTGCTACTTTTTCTTGGTTGCCTTCTATCATGGCAAAGAATGCCCCTATGTCCTCAGAAAAATCCTGCCTCTGTTCTGTCTGTGGCCCAGGCCCACCAGATGCTTGTGGCGGTGGAGGTGGAACATATGGTTGTATTGTGGAAGGTTTGGGTTTCTGGAATGGGTTGACATTGTAGTATGGAGGTTTAGATTGATCTTCAGGAGGAGACAGCTGAATCAGCTGAGACAGCTTAGGAAAAGTTTCCCTGATGTGCGGGAATTTCATAGCTTCTATCTGCCCCTGACTTTTCCATTTCCTTGGCTTGGACCCCAATCCTGCTCTGTGAACCATCTTCTTAACCTGTACTGGTTCTATCCTTCCTTGTAGGTTAATCCCCAGACCTTTTCCAGGATGAAAATGGTACTTTTCTAATACATTTTTGACCATTTTCTCAGCACAGGTCAACTTTCCTTCTTTTTCCTGATACCCCCCAGGTATATAATTCACAGCTTCAAATTGAAAAGAGTGATATGTCAACTTATCTGCAGTCATTTCCATGCTAATACAGGGTACATCAGGGGACCACATGGGGGGAACCAAATTTTCCGCCAGGACGGTAATCACCTTTTGCCCTCTAATGTACTTGACTCTTTGGTGGAGGGTAGATGGTATGGCCCTAGCCGTATGAATCCACGGCCTTCCTAGGAGTAGGTTGAAAGCCGCAGGTATATCCATCACTTCAAATGTGATGTTGAAAATATACTGTCCAATTGTGACCGGCAGTTCAACCTCCCCTAGGGAGTGTGTTTTAGAGCTGTCAAATGCTCTTATAATTCTTCCGTTTTGTTTTATTTTGTTTCGCTCCAGATTGAGCTTAACAAAGGTTACCAATGGGCAGACATTGAGGGCTGACCCATTATCAATCAAGACCCGGGCTATCATGCAGCCCTTACTGAGCACAGCAATATGCAAAGGATCCACATGATGGTATCCTGCTGGACTAATTTCAGTTTCAGAAAAGGTTATGACATTATGGGATAATATTTGACCAACCATCCGGCCTAGTTGGTCTGGTTCAATGTTTTTAGGCACATGGGCCCCCTGGAGTATCCTTAACAAGGAGTCCCTATGTTTTTCTGAATTTAACAATAGGCCAAGTATTGAGATCTGGGCAGGGACTTTGTTCAACTGTTCAATAACATTGAACTCACTCTTTTTTATTACCTTCATGAGGTCAGCAGCCTCACTGTTAGTTACCTGAGGGGCCTCTTCCCCTACTTTGGCCTTGCCTTTATTTCTTTCTTCTTCTTTATCCTTCTCTGTTTCTTTCTGTTTTTCTTCCACCCCTACACTTTTTCCTGACCTCATCATGAGGTTTACTTCTTCTCTGCTTTCAACTGCAGGGCATGTAGTGGTAAATGCTTCACTGTAGTTCCATGGTACAGCCGATTCAATGTAGGAAGGCTTAGGGACATTCACCACCAATGGGGGAAGTTTGGACTTGGCGATGGAAGTCTGAGTAATAGGAACATTAACAACCAATGGAGGAAGTTGTTTTGGTTGGGGGTTTGCAGAAGTGACTGATGCACTAAGGGGGTCACCATTTATGACCAATGGTGGCTTAGACTGAATGGGTGGAGTAAAAGTGGATGAATGGCAATTAATGACCAAGGGTGGCTTGGTGATGTTCATCTGGGCCATGAGGGATGAGACCCGGTCCAAAGATGAGCTAATGTTCTTTGCAGCACTATCATTCCCCTTTGAAATCATATTTATCTCTTTGCCTTCACTTCTCCTGTCAAAATATACTTTGACCGTTGTCCCTATGGGAGCAATTAATTGAGATGGGTCAAAGGTTATTTTGTCAGAAGAGATGACTCCTATGACATTAGATGGGCCTGCCCCGTGATGCTGGGGCAGTGGGTTTTGTCCAATATCTGTTCTTGGAGGATTGGGCGCCCCTGTATTGAAAGACAGGGTATTCTGGTCTAGTAAATCCTGAATGGCATGTTTCAAAGGCCAGCACTTGTCTGTAGGGTGCCCAGGTGCACCCATATGGTAATCACAAGTGGTGGAGGGGTCAAAATTTCTCCCCTTAGATGCATTCGGATTAGGTTCTCTCAAGGTGATATACCCTCCTTGCAATAAAGTGGGCAGCAATTGAGAGGGAGTCATTGGAATAGGGGTGAAAACCCTATTTCTCCTTGCTGCAAAATAGGCGTCCTTTTCCTCTTTGGTAAAAACCCTTTTTTGGTCTGAAGGTGCTGTTGGAACATTAACCCTCATAGGGGCCTGAGTAGGTGGAGATGGAGTAGGAAAATGAGCAGGTACGTTGATTTGTATGGGCTTGTTAGGGCCAGATGGTGGCTGTACCATGTTTACCTCACCCTCCTTCTTGTTCCCATTCTTTTTTGTCCCGCTTCCTTTCTTTAGGTTAGGGTCTTGCTGACTAACCATGGCAGAGTGGTCAATTATCTTACCTGACCTTATTCCATCTTCAATTCGGTCAGCCACCTGAACCAAGGCTGCAAAATTAGTGGTGGTCTGACCCACCAAGTGGCTATAGAATGGTTGACCCAAAGTGCTTATGAAAGTAGAAATCATTTCCTGTTCTAGCATGGGTGGCCTGACCTGGGAGGCCGTCTCCCTCCACCTTTTGGCATATTGCCTTACAGTCTCTTCCCTTCCTTTGCTCATTCTCATGACGTCGTACCTATCTGGCATGATCTCTGAATTGAACCGGTATTGAGCCAGGAAGGCATCGGCTAGGTCCTTCCATCTTTTGATCTTCCCCTGGTCTAGAGTGGCGAACCATCTTAATGCGGTTCCTGTCAGGCTCCTTTGGAAAAGTTGGATCAAGATACCCTCATCCTGCCCGAACTGGCATAGGGCACCACAATACAACTTTAGGTGGCTCATGGGGCAACCAGTGCCATCATACTTGTCCAAGTCTGGGCACTTAAACTTAGCCGGCAGGTTAACATTGGGGTATAGGCACAGGTCTTCAAAATTGGTGCCTCCAAAGTTGTTTACCCCTTTGACCTCCCTAAGTTCATCTTGGATCATTTCTAGCTTATGCATGAACTTTCTTTCAACCTCTTCCCTTATCCTTTCCTTTTCCTTGTTTGATTCAGCTGTCTCATCCCTGGTTAGTATAGGTTCAGGGGTGGGTTCATAGACGGGTTCAGGAGTTGGTTGCACTGGAGGTGGAATGTTGACTTGGGGTGGAGGTGCAGGGTTGGATGTGGATGCCTGGTTCTGGGCCTGCATTTGTTGGGCTTGCACTTGTTGGGCCTGTACTGACAGTATGTTTTCTAGCATTCGAGCTAGTCCTGCCACTTGTTCTTGGAGTAGAACAACATCTGGATGAGGAGCATCAACTTCATCTTCAATGGGATTCATGGCTCGAGCTCTTGATCTGGTTACAGGAGCTATGATTGCAAGTGTGTTAGTACCTGGCGAAAATAAAGAGAAAATATCAGTGCCAATTTAATCTCATTCACATGTCTGGGTATGCCTATGTGCAAGCTGGGTGAACACGAGTTTGGATTTTTTTTATTTTTTTATTTTTTTATTTTTTTATTATTATTTTTTTTTTTTGCTTCTTTTTTTTTTCTTTTTTTTATTTTATTTTATTTTTTGAATTGAATTGTTGCAATATTCTAGGGCTTCCAACAGGTCCCCCAAAAGAGAGAAAGGTCTGAAATTCAAAGGCTTTCAGAGGCCCGGGGTTTTTTGAGAAAAAGTCTGAAATTCAAAGGCTTTCAGAGGCCCAGGGATGTTTTTGGAAAAGGTCTGAAATTCAGAGGCTTTCAGAGGCCCGGAACTTTTGATGAAAGTCTGAAATTCAAAGGCTTTCAGAGGCCCAGGGATGTTTTGATGAAAGTCTGAAATTCAAAGGCTTTCAGAAGCCCAAAAGGAAAAGGTCTGAAATTCAAAGGCTTTCAGAGGCCCAAAAGTTCTGAAATTCAAAGGCTTTCAGAGGCCCCAAAAGAAAAAGGTCTGAAATTCAAAGGCTTTCAGAGGCCCAAAAGTTCTGAAATTCAAAGGCTTTCAGAGGCCCAAAAGTTCTGAAATTCAAAGGCTTTCAGAGGCCCAAAAGAAAAAGGTCTGAAATTCAAAGGCTTTCAGAGGCCCAAAAGTTCTGAAATTCAAAGGCTTTCAGAGGCCCAAAAGAAAAAGGTCTGAAATTCAAAGGCTTTCAGAGGCCCAAAAGAAAAAGGTCTGAAATTCAAAGGCTTTCAGAGGCCCAAAAGTTCTGAAATTCAAAGGCTTTCAGAGGCCCAAAAGATCTGAAATTCAAAGGCTTTCAGAGGCCCGGAGTTTTTTTGAGAAAAAGTCTGAAATTCAAAGGCTTTCAGAGGCCAGGGTTTTTTTGAGAAAAAGTCTGAAATTCAAAGGCTTTCAGAGGCCCAAGATTTTTTGAAAAATCTGAAATTCAAAGGCTTTCAGAGGCCCAGGATTTTTTTTGAAAATCTGAAATTCAAAGGCTTTCAGAGGCCCAAGAGTTTTGAAAAAGTCTGAAATTCAAAGGCTTTCAGAAGCCCAAGGAACCTTTCTCTCACATTTTTTTCTTTTAATTATTTTGTTTGTTTTTTTTTTTTTTTTTTTTTGAAGCATTTTATTCAAACTTGTTTCCCTTTATCATTATTTAAAGGTTAAAGGAAGATTTTAGTGGAAAAAAATTGATTAAAGTTGAATATTCCGAGAAAACCGTATACACAGTACGGTCCAGCGGCGCCCGTATTCAAATTACGAACCAGCAATGACCGTATGCAATTCATGGGCGAGCCTAGCCCGTATAACCAATACGGGCAAGCCCAGCCTGTGTACTAAATGCGGTTTTACGGAACCCTGTTATGTTTTTCCAGTTTTTACATGGTTTGATCACTTTTATTGTTCATCCAAACGTACGGTTCACCCATTGCAGAGCTTCTAAACTGTCCCAAAGTGGACTTTGGCCTTTTTGCTAAAACACATGCTTGGGAGGGCACATGTACCCTCCAAATTGACATCATACTCTAGAATTTGATACCCTTTTGTTGCCTCTTGTACGAACATTGGGTAGGATTGATTCTAAACAGAGTTAGAAACTCTTCCTATGGGCTGCACCAATTTTAAAAACATGTAAATTTCGGGACCAATTTTATCCCGAACCAATGGGCTCCATGACACCCCTATGACATGAAAATAATGCAAAACAATAGGATTACCTTGTTACCTTGTTTACCTTCAATATGGCATCCGCATTATGCCCTGGTTTGTAAGCCATGCACACGGCCTTCCCACAATCATACAAACCCATATTCCCACGTAATTGTGTACTTTAGCCAAAAACGTGTAACTCCACCTTCAAGCGTAGGGGTTTTGGGTTTTGGCTTAATGGCAACTTAGCACTCAAGCCTAGTGATGACCAGAATCCCAGATCCACGTTATCATCACATCATTAGCTCAAAGTTCTAAGGTGAATGTTTTCACTTTCGCTTTCCGAAGTATCGACCTCGTTGCGCCAAGCTACACACATTCGGGTTCAACTTCCTATAGGTTAAGGGTAGGCCGTGTAAAAACAAAAGGTGCACAGTGCATTGTAAAAATAGGGTGCATTCACAACGTCCCAAACCCTTGCCACTCTTTTCGCAGCCATGCATAAACAAACCAAGGCATAATAGGAAAGCATATTTAAAATAAACAAGTAAATAAAGCAATCTTATAGCACCCAAAACATGCTCAAAAAAAATCATCTATCATGCAAACATATGATCATGTTATACACCCAAAATCATCATGGAGATCATGCTGAAAATTAACATATGCTATCCTAAAAATATAGCAAGAAATAAGCATATTTCAGCAAAACGGACCTCCCCTACGCATGTTTGTAGAAACAATCCTATATATTAAAATTAAACATGTTTCTACTCCCATGAATTCTTAAGCAATAATTCAGATTTAAAACATACTCAACATGCTTAAGAACACAAAATAGCAAGCAAATCCAAAAATCAAAACATGAACAAAAACACTTAAAGGCTCAAATCCACAAGTCCCCAGTGGAGTCGCCAGTTGTGAGACATGGGAAAAAATCAAATCTAATGATTTCCTCAATCATCACACGGGATTATATAAAACAAAGAGTCGCCACCATTCAATTTAGGTGTGAATGGACACCAAAATATTAAATAAGCACAAAAGGCAAATTTTAGGGCAAAATATCCCTCCTAAAAAAAACAACCAGAGATGGGTAAGGGGATTAGGTTATGAACAGGGGAAGGTGTTAGGCACCCCTATTCATCCACACAAGGTGGTTGCCAGGCATTGTTCATGTTAAATTAAAAGAAAAAGCTTGCTATAAAAATCAGGAAAAATCACAAAAAGACAAAAATTGTATGGTTTTTTCATATGAATAGTCTGATTGATCCAGAACTATCAAACATGATCATACCATTCCTAGGGTTTCATGATCAAAACAAATTTGAGATAAAGTCAAATAAAATCAAGTTAAAGTGAAAAATCCAAAAATCTGGCTTCAAGTCAAAATTCTAGAAATCTAGAAAAATATGATTTTTATAAAATATTTCAAAATTGAACTTGAATAGTCCAGGACATAGATAAAGCCCAAATTTCACATTAAATCTGAAAATCAAAACCAAAAATATCCACATTGATGAAAAACACCAAAATGGGAGAATTTAGACCGTAGGGTCTTCTCTCAATAATGAAAAACAATTTAAAAATCATCTCATGAAACCCTAGAATTTATTTTCAGGCTTCTGGATTCAGATCTACCATATTGATCATGATAAATCCAAGATCCTAGCCTAAAATCACAAAAATCACGAAAACAGTGCTGTAGGTGCAAATATGTGGAAAATCCAAATTTTATCACAAAGTGGGGATCTTATGCTATAAACATCATAGATTCATGTTATTCATTCAGATATATCATAAAAAGCATTAAAACATGATCAGGATATTCAAAACAGCCACATCTCACAAATTAGAGCACATGGGGGTCTACCCTACGGATCCACCTGTTCTCTTTTCCCCTAGTTCTCTCTTCACGTTTTACGGCTAGAGAGACTCTTGAGGTACTTAGAGATAGGTTTGGTTACACAAACACAATTACAGGCCTTATTCTATGAAAAAGGAAAAAAACAGATATGGGGTTCTATTCTAGGGATCCACCTGTTCCCCTTTCCCCTAGTTCTCTCTTCACGTTTTACGGCTAGAGAGACCCTTGAGGTACTTAGAGACAAGTTTAGGGATACAAAAACAGATATGGCCTTATTCTACTGCAATAGAGATGATCCTATTACTTCTAGAATTGAAGACAGAAAATAAAAAAGGATAGGGGACTTACCTGGATTGAGCAGGCAGAGCAGCAGGGATTCCTTTCCTTCTCTTGGAGCTTCTTAGAATTCCTTGACTTCAAAATTTCGTGGCCCTAAGCTAGAGGAATGAGCCTCTATTTATAGACACACCCAGGGGCATGGTTGGTCCAAGGAGATATAGCCTGATCCTCAGGATAGAGAGAAATATAGAGATAATGCCCATCCATAGTGGCTTCAGCGAATAAAATACTTAATTCGCTCGTTTAAAGATATATTGGACTTCAAATAAAGCTCGGAAATCGAGAGGAGGACAAAACTTGCACGTGTCTTTAATGCCCGTAAATGATTTACGGTCCAATGGTGACCGTATTAGTACTACGGGCGCGCCTGCCCGTAGATATTTTGCGGGCGAGACCGGCCCGTGAAGTCAATACGGGCAAAGCCTGTTCATTCTATTTTTAGGCCTTTTTGACCTGTTTTAAGCTCTAATTACATGTTTTTATTATTTTCTCATTTGGCAGTGCAATTTGGGGTGTCTACAGTACCTTAGGGATAATTAGGGGATACTTTAGGTATACTTGAGTGGTACTTTGGGTAACACTTGGATATACTTTGAGTAATACATTCGGGTACTTTGGGTAATACATGGATGTACCCTAGGCATTTTGAGCGGTACTTTGGGGAAATACTTTGGTGTACTCTAGGTATACTTAGATGGTACCTTGAGTAGTACATAGATGTACTTTGGGTATACAATGGGAGTACCTTGGGTAATACAAGAGGTACTTTAGTGGTATTTGGGAGGGTACCTTGGGTATATTTTGGGAATTACTCTAGGTACACATAAGTCTAAACTTTTCAGAATTTGATTTCCAATTCATTAAAGCTAATTAGAGAGTATCTTAAACAATTGGAATTGAGAAATAGCATTAATTAAACTTACCTTAATAATTTTCATATTGTTCAATTGATTCCTCTAAATCCTTAAGAATAATCCACATCTACCTCATCTTCATAACACAAGTACTTAATTAGTCTAATAATCACACTTCAGATAATTAATCTTAATAATTAAGATATAATCCGGGTCGGGGTTTTACATGAAAACAAAACAAAAACAAATGGAATGAGATACGAATATCCCAGTGAGCAGCACATGCATGCGCAAAACCATTTAGTTCAGTTCTAAAAAATGCCATGGTGCAACACATATACGATGACGATAACACGTCTAATCCGAGTAATCCAATAGAATCCCAATAATCCATGTGATATAAAATGCGGAAACCCATCATATAAATCAAGCAATAATGTCGGTATCAAATCGTGTAAATAGCCGTAAAGTCACGTATAACCAGGTAATAACATATCGAAGAAATCATAGTTCAACAACTCAAAAGATATAATTCGGGTCCCAACAAGTATCAACAATAAAGTCACCTCATAGCCACGCCCACGCCTCCAAATGTATATCCGGCCTACTCAGGGTTTCGGATATTGAAATGACAGCGTCATCCAATGCTGGCCTACTCCGGGTATCAGCATTGACAACACCAACCCCTCAGGGTCACGATGCTGCTCTACACTGGCGGAAGGAATCCCAATACCAAATAACCGATAATCACATTCGGTGAACCACCAATACCAATAAACCAGCGAATAAACATGTAGTGTCAAATAAAGTCAAAACCCATCATTGGTCAATGTCATGTAGTTGCTTAAATTGGTTAATCAACATGCCAGAGCGACATCCACACCTCCTGTAGACACCCCAAAATTGCACGATTTTTGATAAATCTTGAAGGAGAGAAATATTTTATTGGAATTTTCAATTCTTTTCATTGGGTTTGAGATACTTAACCCATTTGAATCCAAAACCGTAAAGGAAAAGACCCGAATTCAATCTTTTGTGCAAAGTCAAACTTTTTTCGGTTGAATTTTATTGACTTTTGACCCCAGAAAATGAAATATTTTTTAAAGCCAGATTTCAAGATAATTTTTCCCGGTAATCAGGTTTTTAGCCATGTTATTGCATAAAAGAATTTTTTAAGATTTTAAATCTTGACGAATACCTTGGTTTTAACATGTTGAATCTTTTTACCAGACCTGAAAAATCGGAATTTTACCTAGAACTGGAAAATTGACTTTTTATTCACTTGGAATTTGGGTCTGAAACTATTTTTAATGGATTAAATTGGGGGGGGGGGTGTTTGCTTATTTACATGTAATATCTTAAGTAAATGGAGATTAAAAAATACGAGGACATTTACTTAAATGATATTACATGTAAATAAGTATTGCCTGTGTTAAAATTTGGAAAAAAGGCTTCTTTCCTTGTATCCGACATTATCTGTCGGATACAAAACATCTTTATTGTATCCGACAGATAATGTCGGATACAAAAGATCCTTATTGTATCCGACAGATAATGTCAGATACAAATAGGTTCCCTTGTATCCGACCTGAGTTGTCGGATACAAGGTTTTTGCTCAAATTTAGGGTTTTCTGAGAGTTTTCACTTTTTACCATCATATCCTTCATTAAAGGAGTGGAAATCTCGGAAATAGCCTTAGGGTTAAGTGTGAGGGGTTCTAGACATCATTTTGTGTCTAGCATCATGCAAACCCTAACCCTAACCTTTGCCTATAAATAGGAGGCTCTTCCTTAAGCAAATGACCAACAACTTTTGCAAAGATCTTTTGCTATAAGTGGGAGATCAAAGAGCTCCGAGTGAAGAGGGGAACCGCTGCAGTCTTGCTTCCAGAAGCCCAGGTAAGCCTCAAACCTCTTTTTATTTTTCTGTTTTTACATTCTAGATCTAGATCTCTTCTTCTACCTTTCTGTAGAATAAGGCCTCTTCTATGTGTGTGAAAACCCTTTCTCTACTCAAAGTACCTCGAGACTCTCCCTAGCCGTAAAATGTGAAAGCGGGATCTAGGGGAAACGAGACTGAGGATTGACCATAGTATTAGAACCTTGTTGGAATAAGCCGTGTGATTCTATGAAAACCGTTTCATATTCAAAGTACCCCAAGATTATCTCGAAGAACCGTTAAACGGGGAGAGAGAACTAAGGGAAACGATAATGGAACAGAACCCTAGGATGTTTTAGAACCCCATTTGATTGATATGAATGCATGCTTTATGTTGTTATATTATTCTTGAATGGATTTTTACACATGCACACATTGCTCTTGTTTAGTTGGATTTGGCTCATATCTTGGATCTATTGCCGTCATTGTGATAGATCTAAAATAAATAGCCCCAAACAATTCTGGGATATTTCTCATTGATTTTCAAATTGATGTCAAGCAAATTTTGTTGAGTTTTGAAGGCCTCTAGGTTCAAACTCTCGATTTTGGGCACTTTTGCTCAATATTGGGTCTTTTTGGCATATTCTCTCCAATCGGAGAGAATGGTGAGCCAAGCTTGTGCCTATTTTTCTTAAAGGTTCGTCAACACTTTTTCAAGTGATTTTGATTCATCTTACACGAAACACACACACTTGATCACTGTTTTAAATTGATTTTACTCAAAAGTGGCAAAACGGGACAGCATCTGTACCCCAACTTCGGACACTTGTAACTTCATAGTCCGGGTGAATTTTGGAGTGATTCTAAAGCCATGGGAAAGGTGAGGCTGTCTAGTTTATGCCTGTAAAATTTCATTAATTTCTATCAAGCGAATTTTTGACACCTCTCTGTCGAAGTTGATAGGTTAGTTCAGGACTGATTACGGAACCTGTCACTTCGACTGAGCGCCATGTGTTCGTTTTAAGTCCGATTTGAGTGATTCTTGTTTCTGTGTTTTCCTTTGGGAGTCTAGTTTCAAATCTAGTTGGTTTCATAATTTTTTGACTCCATTTGTGTCGTGGGTAGCAGATTTACTCAGAACTGCTCAACAGCACTTTTCTGGGTAAATCTGTGATCTTCGGAGCCTGTTCGGGAGACCGCCCAAGGCACATCCGAATGAATTTTTGTATGAGGCTAGTTTCATTTGAAATATGGCCATACATACTTCATTCACACCAAATTTCATGAATTTATATGGAGCCAATTTTTCTAGATGATTTTCCAAACTTGACCACCTGTCACTTTTTACTATCTCCAACAGCAATTTTAAAAGAAGCATAACTCCTAGGATTTCAACCGGATTTAATTGAAATGTTGCATGAGTCTCTTATTTACCATAATCCTTCGAATGGATTTGGTTTGAGTCAATTTAAATTAGATTTGAATGATTTCAAGACAAATGGTTCTTGCTTTTACCGAATTTTCCGGATTTGACTCAACTTGGTTTTATGCAACTTTTGCTTTGATTTCCATCTATTGGTGATATTCCAGAAGTGATATTGATATAAAAGAGGATCTGGAATTCATTTGGACTTCTCATGTGGACATATCACATATTTGTTTAACCTTTTCCAAGGTTTTTGATGATTTTAGCAAGCTTTCTCATTTTTTAGCATGAACAACACTTGGCAACCACCTTGTGTGGGTGAATGGGGGTGCCTAACACCTTCCCCCGTTCATAATCTAATCCCCTTACCCATCTCTGGATTTGATTTTTAAGTAGAGTTATTTTTACTCTAGATTTGTCTTTTTGCTTATTTTGAATCTTTTGGTGTCCATTCACACCCCTTAAAATCTGAATGGTGGCGACTCTCCCACATATTTACGTTGAGCCCGTGTGTTGATGGAGGGGAATCATCTTCGGTGATTTTTCCATGTCTCACACCTCCATGTACACAGTTCCGGCCTACTCAGGGTTTCGGAGACTCTGAAATGACGGCCTACTCAGGGTTTCGTCATCCAATGCCGGCCTACTCCGGGTATCGGCATTGACAACCAAGCCTACTCAGGGTTTCTGGCTGCTCTACACCGGTCGTGGCAACACTCTATGGCCATGCCATTACACCAATAAAGCATATACATCACATTACTAAGCTTAGACTCTGGATCCAGGACAAGCTAAACCCAAAACAAAAAACCATCGCATAAACTCAACACTGACATCACATTAAACCAAACATTTCCATCATCATGTATCATGCCACATAACCTCATCACAGGTCCCTCTAAACCAGAACAGAAACTCATGTAAACTCAGTAATTATTTTAGTCCTAAAACACAAGTCCACTGGTAAAATAACTATTTTTCTACTTGCACAAAGATAATTTGACACATATGGTTCAGCACTTGAAATCACGCAAACCCAGATTAAACGAGTTCATAAATTGGAAGCAAATGTAAAATATACTTTAAAACTAAATCGTTAACTCATGGCATTTGGAACAGTAAGTTACCCCAACAGTTTTCCCAAACTTGTCTTGTAGAACCCACAATTCATGTAACCATATCCACAAAGGTTTTTAGTAACTTAAAATACCTCTAGCATCCTAATCTAGTGTTTGGCAAAGAGATTTCATCCCTAGAGTATCAAAAATAGGCTCAACATGATCAGCTGCAACTCCCTGTAGAATTTGGTGGATGCGCTGACCTCGGCGCAGTTGGCGCCAGGTCGGCGGATCCAACCAATCGCTTGCGCTGAGCTGTCGCTAAGTGTAAGGAGGTTGGCGGATCCAACAGGTTGCTCGCGCTAACTCAAACCACTTGGCGCTAGGTCGGCGAGAACTCGGCGAATCAAAACAACTTCTCGCGCGGAGCTGCCGCTGAGGTAGATAGGTCAGCAACAACTCGGCGAACCCAACTCACGATTTTTCAACTCTCTGTTAACTCTAGAACTCCATGACTGACCAAGTTTTTGCCCTATGTAACAACTTTTATATGTTTCTACCATCCCCAAAACACGTTTAAACATGATTCGAATTTAATCTAAACAAACTTTATATCACGACTCTAAACTCATCCTAAAATCCACGCTCGAAGACTATGTTATTCAGAAACCATGCTTCATGGCTAAACTATTAGATCAAAACCAAAACACCGGATTAAAACGATGCTACTCACATGATAGGAAGAACCCCGCAATCGATTACTTGCAAATCCACTTCAGACCTCACACATCATCAACTCCAAAATAACTTCAATGAGTGATCAGTGTTCCAAATCTTGATTCCTGATCGCACTCCAGGTTGGACCGATCCCAACAACCCCCGGCTGAAAGATTTCTTACTTCTGAGTAGCTTCCAAACAGATCCAGCACCCCAATCCACCTTGCCCTAGTTTCTTGATCGAGATGAACAATAACCGCAACCTCCTCCTCTGAACAAAACGAGCTAAACCTAAACTCCCCAAAATTGCTGCTACTTATAGTGGTTGCTTGTGCCCTAAAACCACCTCATGGTCCACTGCTTTGCCAGACCACCAAGCTTCCTACCTACTCAGCCCTATAACACATGATTCACTAATTGCCACTCCACCTAATTACCTGCCTTAGCACCTCATTAACTTATAATAAAGTTTAATACATATTACCATTAATTATTTAAATTATTTTCATAATCACCACTTAACTTAGTTTACAACCTTCTTCACCTAGCTTAGTAAAATCTCCAAAATACCCTTGCTTGCTACAATACCAAACCACCAACCCCCCTAACGAAACTAAATTAACAGATTTGCCCTTTTTAATAAGTTCTCCTATATTATTTTCTTTTAAGTATTTGTTTTCTCTAAATAATTCCCCTTTTCTCCATTTCTAAGATTTTCCATTAATTAAACTAATTAACAATAAAATCTAATATTTTTAATGTGATTAAAAATTCTGGATTTTACAACCAATTAATTAGAGGTTATAATGATAGGTTAGTGCATGAAAAGGTCTAAATTGTATGGAATAATGTTATGGATAATACAACTGGTATTTATAGGTTAAAAACATCTTCTAAACTATATTTTAGGTTTATAGAATATGCTGGAAATTAAAAATACAAAAAATTGAAATAGATACTATCTTAGGTATTGGAACTTGGATTACAATAAGAGGATTAATAAGGAAAACTCTAAGCAAGACTTGAATTACTCTTGTTTGTGCTTAAACCATGAATACTGATTTTCTGGAAATTATATTAATTTTGATTTCTATGGAATTTATGTTCAGGAGTTTTATTTTGAATATAATTTGGATTGTGGATTAAATGCCATGATGAAAATAAGAGATTCGTACCATCTACGGATGAGATTTGATTACCTCCTACGGGAGAGACGAGACCTCCTGTTGGGGGAGATGTAATCAAGATTAGATTGCATCCCACAGGGGAGATATGTGATCTCTTGCAGGAGAGATGAGACCTCCTATTGGGGGAGATGTAATCTAGATTGGATTGCATCCCACAGGAGAGATATGTGACCACCTGCGGGTGAGATGTGTTAACTCCTGTGGGAGAGAGCTCTTGTGGGGGAGATGTGTGTGTTACCACCTGCGGGTGAGATGTGTTAACTTCTGCAGGAGAGACCTCTTGTGGGGGAGTTGTGTGTGTTACCACCTACGGGTGAGATGTGTTAACTCCTGCGGGAGGGACCTCATGTAGGGGAGATGTGAATACTACGTGTTTACATCCTACATGGGAGATGTTACTATCGGATTGTGAGATTGACCATTAATTATGAATGACATGATTGAACAATATAGCTGTAATTTGATTAGAATGACTTTAAATTTCGAGTGTTATCTCAGAAACCTATCATCTTTGTGAGTCCTGCAGTGACACGTGTTTTATCACTATTCGTCAATTTATTTACCGATAACATCTTTTGCTGGTATTTTACGTCTAATTGCATATCCTATCGCTTTATTTGGAATTGGCCATGTTGATTTGAATTTATCGCTTTATAGTTGTTTAATCGCATACCTCATGACTATTTGCTTAAATAAGACTATTTACTTACATGCACCCGCTACTTGCTAAGATGTAAATTTCACTCCATTTTCACCTATTTTTCAGGTTTGCTTGGAGAGATCGCGAAGATGAGGTTTATTTGATGGGTAGAATTGTAATTGATATTATTGTCCACATTTTGATTAGACAAATTTTATTGTAAACTGATTTGATTAAATTGAATAAAGAATTGTTTTATTTCCCACCAGAACTCTGATGTAATTAACTAACTTTAAAATTTATTGTGAATCTTAGTTTGTATCTGACCCGAGCTTCGTGGTAATACCTCGAGTTTGGTTGTTGAACCGGACTTGGGTTGTTACAGTAGCGAACCGGGTTCGGGTTGGGTGCCGGTTTTGCACTGACCCGGGTTCGGGGCGTTACATTGAGAGGTTAAATCCAGTCCCAATCGCTCCTCACGCTCTTACATGTGATGAACTGGCCTACTTTGGGTTTTGGTCACCACGAAGCCGGCCTACTCTAGGTTTTAGAATTCGCTTTACACCATGGATCACTTAAACCTAATATAGGTATTAAGTTCGCAAGTACAATCTAGTCAAAGAACAACACTGCAACATATCCAACAAAAGACTCACCATCTTGGTGGAAACGGATTGTTGTAGCTCATTCCCTCTTGGAATAGCCTCTCCTTCTTGGAGAAAACGCATAAATGGAACTAAACATAATCCAAACAAAGATAGACAGACCTCACTATCTAGCTAAACTATGGATCCATAATAAACTAAGTCCTCTAGACACACTCAACCAAAAACCATATTATAGTTTGACAACATAATAGTATGATTCATTCTTTCATAGATTTAAAACAACAACCATTGCCCTCTTAGCAGAAATACTCCTTTATGGAGATAAGAAATAAACACTACTTATATTGAAGAGCTTATCATATTTCATAAGTCCACAAGATTCAATAAACCATAAATATCCAATCAAATACTCAAAATCTATTATATGTGAATTTGAATAATGCTAGAGATCAAAATATGTTTAAAACCATCTTAGAAAGCTGTAAGAATAAAAAAGAAACAATAAAAACCCCTTTGAATCCACCAATTCCACTATTCTTGTCCTAATCCACCTATTCCACCAAAATATACCCAAAATCTTTAATAAATTGGATAAAATTATTTGTCCAGTGTAAATACTCTTAAAATACCCTAATATAGTTGGTACATGAGTTGGAATCCCTCAAAAATCAATTTAGAATAAAAAAATTAGGCAAATTGGTCAATTTATGAAATTTTGGGTTTGGGCACTCGAGCCATATCCCAAGCGTCCTGGGTTTTTGGGTTTCTAATCATAGTGCTCAGGGTGGCGCTTGAGCCATATCCCGGGCGTCTAGCTTAAATAAAAATTATGAGTTTTGAGCTCTGATTTTTTTTTAAAAACACAGGTGAAACGCCTGCAATGGCGCTCAAGTGGTGACAAGCGGTGGTTGTTTTAATATAGCACCTAGCTTGGCGCTCGAGCGGCATTCCAAGTGCCCGTTAAATTCTGGGCTTTCCGAACTTTTGTGAATTCTTTGTTTTAAATCCAAATCTCACTATACCAACTCTCCAAATTACTTCTAAAACATGTAATACCATCCTTAAAACATGCTAGATTATTCCAAACACATCTAAACATGATCAATAATAAATCCTTACAATTCAATCAGGGTTTACATCTAAAAATCTAAATAAACAAAATTCTAACAAGAAGAAGAACATACAAAATTTTCATGCTTTAAACCTCTACCAAATCCTTCCAAATCACCATAAACATGTTTCTAAATTATCAAAAATGTGAAGAACATGATATTTATCGTCTAAACAATAAATCATGCAATTCAATGTAAAGGGTTACTACTTGCCTTCGATAGAATTCCCAAGCCTTTGAAATATGTTGATTTTTTCTTTCTCTTGTTCTTCTTCACCAGCTAATCTCTCTCTCTCTCTCTCTTTTTCTCTATTCCTCTCTCTCTAGCCGTATGGATCCACCAATATTGAATGAGGAAAACCCTAAATCCTTCTTAACCTCCACTTTTATACTTACCCAACTAGGATTCCTAATCCTACTTGGAAAACTTATATTTTTCTTTATTTTCGTGCTAATTTAATTCCTGATTTTTAAATATTACTAAATCACCTCAAAATCTCTTTTATTTACAAGTTTAAACTCCTAACTGAGTATAATTACCAATAAGCCCTTTTACCATTAACTAAGCCATAAATCAAGCTTTCTAACTACAATTTTTAATCCAACTTGAATCTAATGAATTATTTCAATTCAAATAATTATTTATTTTATTAATTTAATAACTAGCCATTGGTAAAAGACTAAAATACCCTTTTTCATTATTATACTATATTTGGCCATTAGATTTATTTCTAAATTTCCAGATTTAATCTCCTCATTATTTTTCTTCATAATATAAGTATGGGTTATAGTTTCAATATCCCAAATACTTAGATTAAATATTTATCTCTTGATATTTTAAATTTATTTATTTTATTTCTTCTAATATTTAGATTTACAATTATATTATTAATTCCTAAAATTCGGGATTCTACAAAAAAAAAAACTGTATATTTCTTTTTTGCAATTGCTGAATTCAACACAAACAAAACTTGTATAAAACTTCGAAACTATAATTGATTGTTTAAAGTATCTGTAAGTACCCAAATTTTGCTCAAACCAAAATGTGCTAAAAACAGCAAAACACTAAAAAAGGTCTGAACCCTGAAGAGCAAGAAATGTCTTTTTGACTGAGCTTGAATTGACCACCATACCCTATGCCAATGAATAGGAAATCCCGATATGGTTCCAATACAATTGAGTTTGCATGAATAGGAGTCCGGATAAAGAAGTTGTGGTCAAAACACTCTCACGGATAAAACTATAATTAGATGCAAAAAACTGGCCATGTGGCCCACGTGCAAATTAAAGTGATAAAAGACAAAATAGGGAAATGACAAACTCAAAAAGAGATTATGTTTAAAAAAATAATATTAAATCTTAAAATATCTTAGAATATCTTAATTAATTAAATAAAAAATAATATCTTATAATGATTAAACATTAAATCAGCCAACCAGGAGAGAAAAAATCGAATTTTTCAAAGATTTGCTTTTGAATTGAAATTAAATTTCAGTCATGAATAAAATTATGTATAGCCGAAATTAAATTTCAGCCACACATAAAAATTAGTGTGAATGAACTGATTTCTTGGTCACAAAGAAATCAGGTATAAAAGCTGGGTTTTCAGCTCATTTCAAGGTGTTGGCTCCATTTTCTCTACTCTCTTCTCTATCCTCCAACCAGAGAAGACCCTCATCCCTCCTTCAAGCCTTCCACCACCTTTAAACCCCCTCCAAACTCCATCAAAGCCTCTCCAATCTTCATCCAAGCTTTGAAGAATACTTCAAAAGCTTGAAGAACACTTCAAAAGCCACCTTTGGGAAATAAGGAGGCTTAGCTGCTTGTGCGCATGGTCGCACGGGTGGGCGTGCCTCCTAAAGGGTAATTCGGGAAGGTTGGAGTCGCCACAGCCTGATGGGGTGCAGGCAGACACCTGGGTGCCTAGGTTTGTCTAGTAGGCAATCTGTAGCTTGAGATTCTAATTAGGGTCTCGGTTATGGTCCGAGGAAGTCCGTAGACACCTCGGTCCGCCCCGTCGAATGACGGGTCCCATGGGTTTCCTGGTTTGAGTCAACTTACTTTTTGGTCTATCTCACCCGGTTCCTAAGCCAACATGCACATTTTATTGGGTTTGGTGGGACCACCTTAGTGGTGTGGGTCCCTTTAATTTGGTTTTATCTTTTTATTCCAAGTGATCTGGGTCTGGTGTGTGGGCCCCATTGGAAGGCCCACAAGATGCCAATTTTGGGCTTTAATGAAAGCCCAAGTCCCGTTTGGGGTTATGCAGAATAACCCCTTTTGGCTTTGGTTGATTTGGTTTGGAATGGGTGGACCCCGTTGGAAGGCCCACGGATACTTGATTTGGGTTTGTTGGGCCCAAAGCCCATCTTGGGTCAAGGGTCGACCCGAAACCTATGGGATTTATTTTGATTTTATTGAAAAAAGGTTAAAAATTATCAAGGAAAACAAAATATGCATTTTTTTTATTTTTCTGGGTGTATCCGAAATTATATTTCGGATACACTTAAAATCAGTGTATCCGAAATATGATTTCAGATACACTAAAAAACCTGCTTGACCAACCTGAGTTGTCGGTCAAGCTTAAAAAAACTATTTTTTTTTTTGCAATTTTTGTTGGGCTTGGGTTCTTTGGTTTCTTGGGCTTTCTAAGGCTTGTGTGGGCCCACAGTGGTTCAGGCAAAGGGGTTGAGCCCCATTTGGCTCATTTCATCACTTTCAAGCCAATGATAGAGAGGTTTTAGGCTTGGTGCCTTCCCTCCTTTAATCTGAAATTCAGAAGCTCAAATAGGGACCTTAGGTGTCCCTATTTTAGTATCAGAGGCATCCTACCTTCTTCCATGAGGAGAAGAGAGGAGGTGACCCGGTTGGTCTAAGCCTCGGTCTGTACGGCCAAACCATTTGCATGCTCACATAAGCCAAGCAATGTAAAGATAAGCTAAACAAATGATAAAGCATGCTTCAAGTCAGTGATAGAAGGTGGGTGCTCATTCATGCTTCCAAGCTAGTGAACTAAGACTAAAGCGAAGGATTGTGCATCCTAGGTGCACTTGCACGTGTGCATGCGTTGAGTGGTATGAAGAGGGGATGGGAGCATGCTAAGCACAAAACAGTAGCAAGGGACACAAATACTTTAGGGTACAAGACACCTAGCCCTATGCAAACATGAATCCTACCAAAACAAAGAGATTAAGATGGCAAGCATGGCATTAGACGCAAAGAAAAAACCATTAAAGAAAGGATCATGCGGGGATTAAAGGATACATAGGATTGAGAGAGGAGGGGAACATGCTCCCCTTTTCAATAATGCAAAGCTATAAAGAAATGGATGAAAAGGCGTATCCATACAACACTTTATACGTCATGAATGATCTCTCCTCCCATCCTTCGTGCTAGGCCCCTTCCCCTTACCATGGGAAGTCATTTTTTATGAAGAAAATAAAGGGAAGAGAGGGAGGAAGAGGACATGAGAAAGCCGAATCATGCAAGAAAGGACAAGAACAAAAGCATGCTCACAAATACCTCATTTTCATATATGATAAACACAATAAGGTAAGGGTGCTTACCTTGGGGTTACAGTCCTCTTTGAGGTATGTGGGAGCTCCCTTGAGGGCTTCAAAGGTGGCTGGAGCAACTCCTTCCCAAGCACCAAGTTCCTCCTTCAAGTTCCTCTTGGGTTGGAAGTGAAGAAGAAGAGGGAGAGAAAAGGTTAGGAAAGGCTTTGAATGGGTTGGAGGGTTATGGGGTGAGCTTGGGAGATGGGTGAACTTGTGGGAGAGATGAAGAGAACTTGGGTGTAAGACCCTGATTTTTGTGAGTTATTTATTTATTATTTAGTTATTTATTCTGATGTATAAACTGTGTTTATCAGGTTATTTTGTGGTTTGAGGGCTTAGCCCACACTCATATGTACAGGCGTTATATAACCATTTTTCCGAAAAATCGTAGTATTATCATTGGTATTATTAAGGTGTAGTTATGTGATTATTAACGCAAATAGATGCTGAACATGTAGTGTCTTCGGTAGGCGAGCATGCATAGGATCAAGGAAATGGGAGAGTATTCGAGCGAGTATGTAACAAGTAAGTGGACTAAAATGGAAAGTAGGGTTCGGGTTTATGAGAATACGCTTAGCATAATTTCGGAAACATTTTCGTTAAGTCTGGACATAAGGAGAATTGGCGATTTCGGCTGGAGGGCGACTAGGGTTTCCGTTCGTGAAGAACCATAAATCGCAAGTGCTGGAAGAAGGAGTTCGGAGCTGAAGTTCCTTGGGTTATTTCCCTCTGCTCGAGAAGATTAGTTTCGATAGGTTTTTCATTCGCGCGCGTGGCCGAGAAGTGATCGGCCGGGGTTTTATCATTCGGGAATAAGCACACTCAGGTGAGTAGCACTGTTTTACAACTGGGATTGTGTTTTTCTGTTTCTCTCGAGATTATTCTGATGCATGAGTATATATAAAGTGATTGTGTGAGTTTCTGGGTTTTTTCTGGTTTTCGGAAAGTTGCATGAACAGAGTCTCCGGATTGAAATTATAATTGAAAATGAAAGTGTTTAGATTAATTTCAAATATGGTTGGGAAGTCTTCTGGGAGTATTAGGAGTGTACTGGAGTAGTTACAGACATTCAAAATGTACATCTCAAAATAACAGAGAAATGAAAACCACAGGGGGTATCCGCTCACCTCGCGCTCACCGGCGTTCACCTCGGAGGTAAGCGCCCCGTTAATAATGACCTACCGCCGATCCCGCGCCCACCTCGCGCTCATCTCGCGCGAAGTAGAAAACGAGGCGCCCATCTCGCGAATCTCGCGCCCACCTCACGCCCATCTCGCGCCCATCTCGCGCTCACCTAGCGTCGGGTGAGCGGCAGGTCGACTTTGCCCTCTTTCTTCACCGCCGACCGGCGCTCACCTCGCGCCCACCTCGATAGGTGAGCGGCAGACCTATTTTGCTTCCCCGAAATGGAATTTCTGATTTGACCAAGAGTATTTGCACTTCTTAGGGGTTAAACCACTTCACTATTCACTTGGTTAGGAACCTGGGAAACCATTTTGCCTATGAAATTAATAGAGGAAAATTGGTGAACATCTTATGAGTTTTAAGTTGAGTTTAGGTTGCTTATGAGTATTGTGCCGGACACCAAACTAGTAAGAGTTGCCAGTTACTTTTCCTTGTTCTATACACTGTTGTGATTGAGAAGTTCTTGTATTTCTGGTTTCACTTGTTGGAAACTTTATACGTATTAAAAGGTTTTCTTTGGTATGAATGGATTAAGTTTTTCTTTCATATGACTTGTGTTATGGAAATGAGAAAATACTGAATGTACTTGAGGTACTGCTTGGTCCAGAGGGACAGGTGATGAATTGTGATGAGTAATTACATGATGTGGAATGAATGGTCTTGTTTTGATATTGAAATCGAGATTATACGATGTTTACTGTTTTGGTCTAGCTTGTCCTGGATCCAGATGTTTAAGCTTAGTAATGTGATGTTATTGTTGGTTGTTGGAATTGCATGGCCTTGTGTGTTGCCACGACCGGTGTAGAGCAGCCAGAAACCCTGAGTAGGCCTGGTTGTCAATGCAGAAACCCGTGGAGTAGGCCTGCATTGGATGACGAAACCCTGAGTAGGCCGTCATTTCAGAGTATCCGAAACCCTGAGTAGGCCGGAACTGTGTACATGGAGGTGTGGAGTGTCTACTTGGCATGTTTAATTTATCAACTAAACGATAGTCATGACATTGACCAATCGATGTGTTAGTGTATTTAACTGAGATGTGATTTGTTTGATTTGAACTTGGGAAATTGATGTTGGTTGTTTAAACGTATTGTAGTGTTGTCGATGCATAGTTTTAAAAGATGATTCAACTATTTCTGCATGCATGTGCTACTCGCTGAGATATTCGTATCTCACTCTGTTGTTGTTCTATTTTTTCAGATACTCGTGGTGAGGCGATTACTGGGGTAGATCCTGCTGAGGCATATAGGGAGGAAGACTACTATTACCTTCCTTAGACTTGTAGGTTATCTGTTCCGAATTTGAGAACTTGAATTAATTGAGATGTATTAAAGTAGTTGGGGATGCACCATATGATTTCAGTTCAGTTTAAATGTTACACTTTTGCATAAATGGAAATGTGCACTCTGTTAGGTTATAGAGGTATGATTATCCAGCGATCATAAATTGATTAACGATCCTTGCCTAACCTCCGTGAGACGTGTTATATCTTTAATGAACAACACGGATCCGGGGCGTTACATTGGGAGAGAGGTTGGAGAAGAAAAATGGGGAGAGCAAAAGTGTTCTCCTCCTCCCATACGTATGGGGCTTGGAGTGGTTTTATTATGTGGGGTGTATGATGCATGGGTGCATGGGAGAGAGATGAGACATGAGGGGGATCCCAAGGGGGGGAGGAGAGAGAGAGAAAGATGCATGCATGATGAGATGCATGATGGATGCTCATGGAGGAGAGAGGTGTATGCATGCATGATGCATGGTGGATGCACATGGGGAACACTAATCATGAAAGAGAGAGAAAGCACATGGGGATAAATCTTGATATTTGCAGATTGGCCCCTGAGCTATTTTCACATCAATTTGATATTCACAGATTCGTCCCCAGATAATTACAGATATACCACCAGATATTTTTGAAAGTTCTGATATTCCCAGATTTGCCCCCAGACACCTTTATCTGCTGTTTTCTCTGCTCTTTTTGCCACATGGACAGTTTTCTAAGTTATTTGTTTTGCTCATAACTTATTATCCGGGACTCCGATTTGAGCAAACTCAGTTGCATTGGAACCGGGTCGTCCTCCTCTGTCCACTAGGACAGGGTTAAGCAACTGATCTAGGGTTTAGCAGAAAGTCAATTTTTGCTCCCCTCAAGTTTGACTGGCTCATAACTTCTTCATCTGGACCCCGATTTGAGCAAACTCAGTTGTGTTAGAATCGTGTCAGAATTTCATAGTCCTTGGGAAGAAGTATGGTGGCCAATTAGCGCTTGATCAAACAGTCAACTTTTGTCCCTTAGGGTTTTGAGCTGTTTTGCTATCTTTTAGCACATTTTTTTGGTTTGATCAAAATTTGGGTGCTTACACTGCTGTCAAGGCTGTACAAGGGGTTCCAAAGCACCTTCAAGGGCTTTCTCCCATCCAAGGTAAGTTCCGTGCCTTCATTTGTATCACATATCTAAGTTTCATTCGAATATGAGCCTTTTGGCAAAATCATGCTTTAGTTTTATGTCTTTTAAGTCTTCTCCCCCTTCTTCTTTCACTTTATTACTTCCATTCTCAAAGAGAGGTGTTTCTCATGGTAAGTAATGGAGATAATCGTATAAGGATGAGGGTTCATATACTTTAAATCTTTTAGTCCATTTTGGGTTCATTTCCAAGTAAAGTATTAGCTTCTTCTTCCTCCCAAGCATCTGGATCAATGTAACCCATAAATCCCCCACTCCCTTTCTTTTATTTAAGCTTCTTTTTAGCTATCCAAGAAGGTATGCTTCCTTTACTGTTTTTCATGTGTGTGGTGGAATGGGATTATTTCCCCTTAGCATGAACACAAAGTATGTTGTTCACGCACCTCTCACCAGTTATGGGCATGCTTTGCTTCCTTGTTTTAGTCATGTTTCATGATCCCCATGTACACACAAGAGCATGATTAACATACACTCACTTTCAAATCCTGTAATATCCTGAATTTTTGAATGCGATAATATAATTAAATAAATTTGTACATATTTTATTATAAAGATTTCTTCTAAATATTTGGAGGAATAATATTATAGCCCCAAAATTATATTGGTAATTAAATAAATGAATAGTAGTGATTTTGAATAATTGGAACTAAAATAATAACTTTAATTAATTGAGAGAATAATTATGCTTTGGGAACTTAGGGAAGTAAAATAATAATTCAACTTCATATTAAAGAAATAAACAATAAGAAGATTAAATTTGAATTTAGAAGAAATCCCATGATTAAAAAGGGTTTAAATAAAGAAAAGGGTATTTTGGTAATTTCCTAATGGGTTAATTAATAAATTGTGTAATGAAATAATTATTGGACTTAAAAACTTAATTAGAGATGACTTGGGTTTAATTTGAATTTAAATAGCATGATTTATGGCTTAATAGGTGAGAAAAGGGCCTATTTGGAATTATAATTAATTAGGGGCCTTAAATTTGGGAATAAGAGAGATTTTGGGGTGATCTAATAGTATTTAAAAATAATGATTTAAATTAACACGAAAATTGATTAAAATAGAAGTTTAATTTATAGGGGATTTAGGAGAAAGAAATTAGAAGAAGAGTCGAGGTAAAATAGGAAAGCATGCTAGCAGGGAAGTTTCCAATTAAACAAGGACTCTAATTGGGATGTGAATATAAAAGAGAAAGATAAAATAATTTAGGGTTTTTGGTTGATCCCTATGGCTGGAAGAAGGAGAAAAGAGGGTTCTTGGACGTGGAGGAGATGAAGGAAAAAGAGGGAGAAATATAGCCTAGAGAGAGAGAGAGAGAGAGAGAGAGAGAGAGAGAGAGAACATGAGACATTAAGAGTGGAGAAAACTATTGCAGAAATCCTTCGGCCAGCTGCCATCAAAACGCGATCTAGAGATGATGTACCATTGGATCGAGCTCAAATTTGGTGGAGATGTTCCTGACTAATAGTTCTTCAATCTGAACAGTGGAGATGGTGTTTGATGATCTCTAGAGTGGTGCAAAATTAACAAAACGTGACTGCATTAGGTTATTCTAGAAAAGATGGAATTTTGCGTTCTAAAGGTAAGTAGCAACCCTTCTTTGGCAAAAACTTAATTGGTTTTATGTTTAGTCGAGAAATAATAATGTTTGTGGTTTTATCAGATTTTTTTGAGTATTGGTTTATGATCCTTGTTGATTCTATAGTGGTTTTAAAAGCATAAAAAATCTATGGTCCTATGTTCTTGATTTAACTTATGTTAAGGAAGTATTTTGATCGATTTATTGTGTGAAGAATGATGGATTTCAAGTTTCAAGTGTTTTGATTGATTTAGCATGCTTAGAGAATGATTTTAAATGATAGAAATAAGTCATTGAAGATTAAGTTGAAAATTCGGAAATTTTGACAAAATTCCTAGAATTTGCGAAAATATACGAGCACTAGACACATCGCTCAAGCGCTCATTTTGAGTGCCTGTTTTGTTTCATTCTGTGTTAAGGACCGTTGGACAGACCTCTCGAGCGATTTGTGGAGTACCCATTAGACAATTTGATTTGTGAGACCACTTGACACTAAGGGTTGAGCGCCCATGTCTAGCGCTCAACCCAGATTTTTGAATTTTGGGAAAATACCTAGATTTTGATTATAAAATGATTTTTTGGACAAATCCAACACATTTACAAATAAGATTTGAGTGTTATGAGTTGTTTTCAGTGGCCAAATAATTTTATAAAAATTATACAAGATTTTGGGTATGTTTTGCTGAAATAGCTCGTGTTTTAGTTCCAAGAGGGAAAATGATTTTAGAATTGAATTGTTTTGTAATTGGTTGGTTTCTATAGTTGTAAAAGTATGTTTTGAAGATGTTTTAAGGCTCTGTTTGTTTTGATGTAAAATTTAATGCGGAAAATGTTTTCAAGGTAAATTGAGTGTTTTCCGGTGTTTGTTTTAAGGTAAAATACAATATGGTGCAAAACTGTTTTCCTAAAAGATAGCTATTTTCCAGAAAATGACTTACCACAAAAAATCCGGTATGTCGTTTTCTGGAAAACTAATAGCGCTCAATATCAACATATTCAAGCCTCCATTTTCTGTCTCTCCTCTTCACCAACACTTCAACGAAGCTCTCCGAGTCCGACTCTGATAGCTAGGTACCAGACACCCTGAATGCACGGCTGCTTGAACTCCTCTTCCATCGCCAATCCTTGAGTTCTCCCATCTCACCTTCGACCCCTCCCCTACTGATGATGGCACTTCGCCACATATATTCTTCATTTTCCAACTGCCGAACAATTTACAACTAGTTCGTCTCTGTACTCCGTCGCAAAAGCCCATTCTCGGAATAAACTCAAGGTTTCATGTTCGGCTTTCTTCTCAATTCAACAAGATTAGTTATAGACACGAAGATCTTCCGTTTATTCTCAATGTTTCCCTTACTATGCCAGAATCGATGCTGTGAGGTACCTCTACATTCACAACATCAATTCCAATACCAAGGACCAGCTGGCTCACTTCTAGTGATTTTTTGAACTGAGGAAAGTTGTCATCCATTGAACATTTATTCACTTTATTTGCTGGTCATTGGCTAACTTTTGACGGTTTTGGTCATTTTTGGTGACCATCGTTCACTTTTAGGTCTCTTTCCCACTCAGGTACAGTCGCTCTAATAAGTCGATTTATTAGAAAAAAAGAAGAATCTTCCTATTAGCCCAAGAGTGCCATAGATTGCCCTAGAAATCTGCGATACAAATTTATTTTCTTATTGTCCCCTTTCGCATTGCTTGATGATGTTATCTCTATATAAATCCTACATCCCATAAAAACTTTAGCAGCATCCAATTCATCTTTTAATCCTTTGACATCCATTTTGAGTTGAGATTTTGCAGATTATACAAGAGGATGAATCTCAGCTATGTTAATGCACTCTTCCTCCTACCAACTACATCCATGTTGGCAGTTACTCTGGCCAAGATTGCAATGGTTGGTGACGATCAAGGTTGGCGATATGGATACAATTACATCAACTAGACTATTCACAACAGCCCCTTCTACCTAAATGACACTTTAGGTCTATATCCACCTGTGCGCACCCCTTTTCCGGGCCGCACGACGAGGTGCATGCTGATGTGATGCTCGCCTCGGGACTGGTTTGGAGTCGCCACTGCCTGAGAGGTGCAGGCAGACACAAAAGGGGCACCTATTCGGGCCTAATTATTCTGGTCTGCGGCTTATTAGAGTTCTGAGCAAGTTCTCGATTACGTCTAGGGAAGCCCGAAGACACCCTAGCCCGCCCCGTCGATTGACAGGTCCCGTGGGTCTCCTTGGTCTTGAGTCAACTTAATTCTCACCCTTCCTAGACCAGCATGCACACTTATTTGGTCTGAGTGGGGACCGTTGATGGTGTGGGTCCCCTTTTTATTTGATTTTATCTTTTTATTAAGTTAGTGAAGTGGGTCTGGTAGGGGCCCCGTTGGAAGGCCCATTGGGATCCAAATTGGGCTTAAGTCAAACCCAAGGCCCAATTCGGGTTATTGGGTAACCCTTATTGGATTATGGCTATTTGGTTTAAGGGTTTATTGCATATTCACAAAGTTAGTGGGTTGAAGTTTTTTAGGGCCCATTGGGCTTGGATTTGGCCCAAGGACAATTAACCAAGTGGCCTTTAGCCCATTTGTCGAAATGGGCCTTGGTTGGGCCAGACGGGATGTGGGCCCCATTGGAGGGCCCACGAAGCCTTGGTGGGCCCACTTAGGCCCACAGTCTCAAGAATTGGCTTGGAATTACCCAAGAAGCCCAATTAGTCGGGTCAAGTTTAAATGGGTCGGATTGGGTCCAACCGGGTCCGAAAAATTACTTTTTTAAGTTATTTACAGGTTTGACCGCATTTCAATCACGGTCTGGGCTGAACCGTAATTTTAATACGGTTCAAGCCAAACCGTGGATTTACTACGGGCACGCCTGGACCGCTCTGTGTATACGGTTTTTGTTCAATTTCGCCGTTTTGCTCCGACTTCGATTGAGATCACTCTGGTAGGTCTTCTGGGGTGCTCTGGCAGCTTCAGTGGTGCTTCTAGGTCCTTCGAATTCCTTTGTTGCCTTCAATTGGCCTAAAAGGTCTTATTTTTCTTCTTCTTTCTCCTTGGGTTCTTTGCTGAAAGATCAACCCCTTTGATAGTTGTTCATAGCCACTTTTTAAGAGGAGAAATGGATGATTTACAGGGGATACCAAGGGCTTCAAAAGAATCTCGCATCCTCTTTTCCAAAATGGTAATTAAATGGAATGAAACACTTTTTTTTTTAAGACCCTTTTTTGGTGACTTTTTGTCACCATTTCATTTCTTTTCCATGATGATGATCTTTCCTAGATTAAAAACTGTCATCTCACACAATACTCCAAGATAGGTTAGTGACATATAAAAAAGGTTAGTGAGAAGGAAAGAAAAGTGGAATTAATTTAAGGAAAAGAACATGCTTACAATGCAATTGTTTACTTTTACTGATTTGGTGATCCTCCAGAAGTTTGGGCAGCGCTTCCGCGTCCTCCTTATTTTGCGGGGAAGAATTGGGAAGAGTTTGGTTAAAGTGGATGGGTTCAAGACCAAGTTTAAGAGGATTTGGGCATGGTTTTGGGGTAGTTTAGGAGTATAGGGGTAATTTGGGGATTAAAAAAGGTTTAGGTTTTGGGATGGTGACAATTGGGCAGAGGTTTGCCGTGAGAACATCAGAGGAGGAAGGGGGAAACGGCCAAGGAGCAGGCTTCTTCAAATGAGGGGGGTGGCCTCTCTATTTAGAGGAAAAATTTTCGTGCCCGTATTTGAAGTACGGGCATGCCTTGCCCGTACTTGAAGTACGGGCATGCCTTGCCCGTAATTCAATTACGGGCGAAAAACGCACATTTCCAAATCCCGCAAAATCGGCCGTACGGGACGCGTGTCCCGCCGTACAGCGACACGCGTCCCCTTCTAGAAGCTTGCCCGTATTTGAAATACCGGCATGCCTCGCCCGTACTTCAAATACGGTCTAGCACGTTTTTAAAATGCTGGATTTCAAATGCTTTATTAAATTTGACTTATTTAAAGATTTTTTTCCGATTTTTGATTATTTTATTATAAAAACAAGATTCTCTTATTAAAATAATATTTTTAAAAATAAAGATATGATTATTTTATTTATTTAATTCATTTATTCTGCTTTTTGCTGCTGTTTTGCCACATGGGCAGTTTTCTTGAAACTTCAACTGCTCATAACTTTTCCGTCCGATGTCCGATTCCAGCAAATTTGGTGTCATTGGAATCGGCTCGGAACCCACTATCCACTGGGATCAAATTGGGCAGTTGAATTGGGGTCGAGCAAAAAGTCAATTTTCGCTTCCCCAAAAGTTTGACCAGCTCATAACTTCCTCATCCGGACCCTGATTCTGGCAAACTCAGTTGCGTTAGAACCGTGTCGAAATGCTCTTTTTAATGAGAGGAAGTTTGATGGCCAATTCTCTCTGAATTAAAAAGTCAATTTTCAGGCCCCTCAGGGTTTGACTTTTTAATTGAAATTTCATTTTTTGCATTTTTTGGGGTGCAAAAATTAGGTGCTAACACCACCAAACTACATGGATATCTGAAGTCTTGCACACTATATGGGTTTGTTTGTAGAATTGTATCTTTTGTTTGATGTGGATGTGATTGTGATGGTATTCAAGTATGGGATTCACTGTAACAATGAGACTATGAGGTTCATTGTGTTTCCTCTGCTCGCCTCCATGGCTTATGGACACTGAGGCTGGGGAAGAGATTCATGGTCTTCATAGGCAGCAGTGGTGTATTGTCGCCTCGAACATCTGACATAGCATTCATTTGAATGCAAGAACATCACTAAAACTGGAAGTAACAGTAGCAATAGCATGGGTTCATCAAAGATATGTGAGATCGTTAATTGTCTGAATGGGGTTTGCGGTTATTTTAAATCTATATCTTTTTGTTAAGTTTTCCTTGATTATTTTCATTTATTCCAAACCTAAGAAAATGAAAATTTCTCATTTTCAAGGGGAAATTGGTTTTTAATGATGCTTTTTCAAAATAATTTAGATTCAATCGGCTAAATTTTGGTAATTGGTTTTTAGTGATAATTTTTTAACATAATTGAGAATCGATGTCATTAAGAATTTCTTCCGAAAATGCCCTCAAAAGACTTTGAAAACCGTTTGATTCATTTTGTTACAAGTGAAGTTTACATGTCTTTTGGAGGGCATTTTTTTGGAAGAAACTCTTATTGAACAATAAAATGACACCGATTGTCAATTATGTTAAAAAAACATCACTAAAAACCAATTATCAAGAATTGACCGACTGAATCTGAATTATTTTGTAAAAGCACCACTAAAAACCAATTTTCCCCATTTTCGACTTTATTTTCCAATGTTTATCGAAGCAGTTGAAAGCTTTAATTTTCCTGAAAATATTTTCCGATGTAAATGTTTTCCAAATGAAAACATTTTACATCAAAACAAACAGAGCCCAAGTCCTGGAATAGTAAGAAAATGTTTTCTCACAATTTTTGGTAGGTTGAGCATATTTCTTGGTTTTGACAGTTTTGATAAACATTGATTTTTCCTCCATGAAGGAGATGATTATATATGTTATTTATTCTCTATGATGGAGACATGATGTAATGAGGGCAATGAAAATAAATTTACCTCCACGAGGGAGTAATTTCGTCACGAGGCCCATGATTATTGATATTTTGCCATGAGGGCCATGATTTCAGAATTTTAGCCATGAAGGCACTAAAATACTATGTTTTGGTCATTAGTACCTATCTCCACATGTTTGGTTTTTGTTTGATTTGTGTCTAGCAGGCTTAGCTTGTTATGGATCCATAGTTTAGCTAGATAGTGAAGTTTGTCTATCTTTGTTTGGATTAAGTCTAGTTTTCATTTATGCATTTCCTCCATGATGGAGAGGCCTTCCATGAAGGAATGAACTGCAGCGATCCTTTTCCACCTCCACCATGAAGGTGAGGTCTCTTATATTTCCACCATGAGAGTGATGCCATTCGTATCGGATATATTATAGTATTGTTCTTAGATTGGATTGTACTCGCCAACTTAATACTTATATCAGGTTTAAGTGACCCGTTGTGTAAAGTGAAGCCTGAAACCTAGAGTAGGCCAGCTTCATGATGATTGAAACCCGGAGTAGGTCAGTTCATCACACGTAAGGGCGTGAGATGGCGATTGGGACTAGGTCTTAACCTTTCAAAGTTGTCATATTTCACGAGTCTTGTGATGTCACAACTATTTGGTTTGGATTGATTCTCACGATAAGATTGACTGTATGGTTTGGATTTGATTTGTTTTGGAAAATATTCGTTAAATGATTATTACTTAGGGCTTGTGATTAGTTGGATTTATTATTGAATTGTTATACCTTATGAAAAGTATTTTGATAGCAACATGTGGACTTTTTTTATTCATGCATGTTGCTACTTACTGGTAATTTATACCTTGTAAGCACCTCATTTTTGCATCCCTCGGAAAGCCAGAAATGAAAACCCTAACAGATAGGTCAAACCCTAGGGAGCAGAAATTGATTTTCTGATCAAACTTGAATTAACTACCATACTCTGTCCCCATGGATAGGAAATCCTAACACAGTTCCAACGCAACTAAGTTTGCCAGAATCGGAGTCTAGATAAAGAAGATATGAGTAGAACAACCCTACAGGTAAAACTACCAATAAATGAAGAAACTTAGTCCACGTGGCAAGTGTGCTCGCATATTTGCCAAATGGCAAACTAAAGGGCTAAAGTATGAAATAGAGAAAGGAAAAAACACAAAAGCAAAATATGTCACGACCCGGAACAAGGTCTACCCCTCCAAGGAACAAACCCGCCCTAGATCGTCACAAGTGGGTCATTGTACTAGATAAAATGCGAAGGATTTAAAATTTTTTCCTAACAATTGCAAGTGATAAACAATTTATTCTTGTGCATATCAAAAGTGTGTATATATATGAGAAATATAAACATGCTGACAATAAGTCGATTACAAAAGACGGGTGACTAATCACTCCTCTCAGAGTATAGGTTTTACAATCCAAAACTATACATTTATGACTGAATAAAAATCCTAAGGCCTTTAATAGTCTTCCTCTCTCTACCTGATGGCCTTTTCCTTGCCTTTATCCCCAGCCCGGTCCTTCACACCGGACGACAATGGATCTGAAAAATAAGAGAATAAAAACCTATAAGACCAGTGTCTCAGTAAGCAACACATGCATGATCGGTGAAAACACAGTTGATACAATTATCCTTTGATAAAACCATGACATGTGGGTAGTTCTAATACTACAAAATCCACGGCATCTTAGTGTCATACAAATAGTGCATGCATATGCCTCGGTGTACAAGTAATCCATTTAATAACAATCCTTAATCAATCTTAGCACTTGGTTATCTAGGATGTTTAGTATATACTGCACATGGCCCCATCTAGCTTCACCGATTCCACATGGTGGCTAGGCATCTACGCCGATTCCCCTTGACGTAGGCATCCATATGCCGATTCCCCTTGACGTACAGGCATCCATTGCCGATTCCCCGTAGTAGATGGGCATCGGCCACCGATGTTGCTAGTGCCGGGATGATATCACAATAGAGAATAGTAACAGTTACAAAAACAACTGGCCATGGCATATATATACAAACAATCCTATTTAAGTTTATGGATCCATACCTTAAGGGTTCATTATGCTGATGTGTTCATTTATCAATTTCACAACAAGTATAACAATAAAGAACAGAAATAATAAAATTTCAATTATCTAAGCTTGTGTGGAGGATTCTAGTTCTCTATCTCCAAGTTAGGATGGGCAATGGTCCACTACCCCAAATGAGATGAACCGCTCACACTACCCACAAAGACTTACTAGTCAGTTACTCATGTCAATACCACATGCACATTTGCATGGAAAGTGCTTAAGGGTAGCCCATGGCCTTACCCGAGTCAATCTTGGGCCAAGCCCTCTTTCATTTCTCATGGATTATAGGCCACTGCCCTCCATTCAATATCAGTAATCATGGGCCACTGCCTTTTCATCTCATGGTACAAGTAACGGGCCAACGCCCTTATTATCATGCAATTAATGTCAAATGTGGGGCCGAAGCCCTTCATCTCATGTATTGGGTACTCACATTGGGGTTCAATAGTAAAAGGAATGGTTTTCTGAAAATTCTACTTTTCATGACTCATTTGGGCAACCCATGCCCCAATTGTTTTGATACTTGTGCAACTTGGTTTTGGCTCTTGGTTTCTACTTCTAAGGATTGTTTGGGAAGTGCTTGAAGTGACGGAATCAAATTATCCTACTTATATAAAAATCTGGGACAGAAACTCTTTGTAAGACCTTCTTGGGTAAAACATACCCAAAATCCTTGTTATTTGGAATTTTTGAGATACTTCCAGCCGGAACACCTCCTAGACACCTAACTCTCACTTATACATAGATTGGATTTGAGTAAAAACAATTGGTAGTTCAATCTGGGCCAAAAACTCAAAAATTGGAAAATCTGTACAGGGCGCTCGATAGGCCGCTCGAGCCTGCTTCAAGCAGCTAGAAATTAGCTCTTGGGTTCTCTGTTTTAGGCAGGTCGCTAGAGCAGTTGCTCAAGCGGCCATGCCTTGGGTCTCTACTAAAAAAGGGTCGCCCGATGCCATGCTCGAGCGGCTGTTCAGGCGACTGGGTTTCTTTGACAGTTCGCGAAATCCGAACTTTTAAGATTTGGGGTTTTTCTCAAATCTCACTTGTTTTTAGTGTTTTTGGGCTCTAAATTACTCCTAGCACATGGGTAAATCTATTTCCTACAAAACCCCTAAAAGAAATTTCTCCTATTGACACCAATAATGTAACGCCCCGGTTCCTGGTCCATTCCCAAACCCGAGGTGTTATGGTAAATAAGCAAAGCAACTAAAGAATCTAGATAATTTAAAACTTTTTCTAAATTTATAATCAGAGTAAATGCGGAAACTTGAATTCAAATTCTCTTATTTAATCAACAACAATGATATACAAGGATTTTAATTCCATGAACAACCTACAACTATATAAACTACCCATCTACAATTTGCCCAAAATTTGACGTCCTCACCAAGAGTACCTGAAAAATGGGGAGAAACCGGAGTGAGAATAAATCTGAACAAGTAGCAATGTGCATGATGTAAAACAGTCCACAATTTTACAATAATAGTAATGAGGTGAATGATAAAACCAAAACCACAATAATATGATGATACAACAATAACAATTACCAATCCAAGACAAACATGTATGACATAATAGGACTCATGAACTGAAACCACTTAATAAGATATTCTTGCCCCCATAGTTCACCACATCACGACTTACATGATAGATGGAGCCTGCATCTGCAGTCATTACCATCTCCTCCGTCAACCATCAACGCGGACCAACCACGAATGGGTTAGTGAGTACAATCCTCAATCAAAATAAAATCCCATAAAGGGTACCGCTTCTGCGGAGGCCATACCAATCCGATCAAAGATTAATGGACCCACAACAATACGTCTAATACCAGTGCATGTGAAAGTCATAAGTGATCCTCAAGCATGGCCAAATCATAGCTCCAACGTGCGAGTCATAAGTAACCTACCAATATGACCAATATAAAGCTCGTGAAAGTCAATGTCTCATTGAAACATGCGGATGGTAACCTGAATAACAAAATAAAAACCGTTTATTGAAAACAACCTCGGCTAAGACCAGGCCGCACCTGCAGCGGTCGAGGATTGCTGCCTACGTCGCCCGCACCTGCAAGTACGACGGACCACATATTGGGGAGTTCCGAACAAGAATAACTTACCAGCCAATTCCCTTTCACTTCCTAGCTAAGCTATGGATCCATACTAAGCATTGCCCACTAGACACAACTCACAATCAAAACCTTGAATAACTCAAAGATACAATATTCAGTGATAAACCTCATACCAGTAATCACAACCATGTCCTAAGTGCTGTGTCCAGCAATAATTTCCAAAACCACGTGTCCAACCAAAAGATGTTCAAAATAACCATTAAACAGTTCTTAAACAGAGTTCCAGATCATTTAATAAGAAAAGTACGAGAGTATACACAAATTCTAAATAAAAGGTTCAGATTTGAGTCGTGTTAGTGTCGGCATACTTAGTTTATCTTTCTAATTCAGAATTTAGGTTATTCTTTATTTCTTACAAAGTTTACTCCAATTCCTACACTTTGGTTCATCCTAAAATCCCTACTTTTAAATCCTTATTTACCAACTAATACCCTAAATCTCTAAAACCTTTGGATTATGTTATTGATTCTTTCCAGAAGTTAATTTAGGTCTATTATAACTTGTTAGACTAGGTTTCATACCTAGATTCCTAATGGAAATGGTCTGAGTGCATAGGTATACCTTAACTAGTCTTCTTTGATTCTTATTACATTCATTCTCCCAAATAATTACCCTTTTATCCGAATTTAATTCCGTCACTTCCTACATCTCAAATTACCCTATTTACAGGTGTTACAACATTAAAATTCCAAGAAAAATCATTAGAAATTGAATCTGGGCACAAATCCCAAGTTTTGAAATTTCTGACAAATGGTCGCTCGAAGGGTCGCTCGGGCGACTGCTCTAGCAGTTAGGTTTTTAGGTTATGTTATTTTTCAAAAGCCTTTTGCCTAAAGTAACGCTCTAGCGGTGTATTGAGCGCTCCGACTATAACATGGTTTTTCTTCTCTTTGCGAAAATTTTCAAACTTTTTATACATACTATTAACTTGATTTGATTCTAAACATTTGATTTCAATCCTAAACTAGTTCTGATACAACCCTAAACTAATCCCATCATCTTTCTCCTTATCTTGAGTTTCTTTTTAAGTTTAAACTCATCATGATCAACCTTTTCTTGATTTCTAAAAGAAAGTTAAATCACCAAAAAATTCTTTATAAACAAGTAAGCTTTTTCCCATGAAATCCAACTTCAAAAACAATATGATTAAACATCAAAATCACAAGAAAACATGCAGTTCCTCCAGTTTCAAGGGTTTGCTACTTGCCTTATGATGAACCCAAATTCTTTTAGAAACTTCGTCTGTGCCTGTTTTTGGAGCTCAACTGCACCCCTCCAGACTTCTCCAATTTAGATCTCCACCGTTCAGTTTGAAGGATTCCATAAGTAGAACAAAACCCTAAAATTTCAGTTCATTCCAACGGTTGGATATTTCTAGTTCGTCGTTTGAAGTTGGCTGGTCGGCCATCTCTACAACTCTTCTTCTTTCTAATTTCCTCCTTTCTTTTCTCTCTTCTCTCCTTCTATTTTTCTATCACTTATGCACGAATTTCCCTCTCCTTCTAACTTATTTTCAAAACCTAAAACTCTCTTTAAACCTCTCTTTTATAGCCTCTCTAATAGACCAATTCTAATTAGGTTTAGCTTATTCTAATATACTAAGTGTATTCCCTCTTCTACTCTTCTCCTTAATTTAACTCCTTTAACTCTCTTTTAAGAGATCTCCTAATTAATTTTCGTGCTTAATCTTATTCCTAATTTTAAATTGAAATTAGACTTTTATTATTCACTCAAAATACCTAAATTTTGGACCCTAAATAATATAATTACCATTAGGCCCTTTTTCCACCCTTTAAGCCTTAATTTCATTATTTTACATCCAACTAAGCTAAGATTTTGTCTAGTTGAATTTTTTGACTTAATAACTAATTGTCTTATTTTCTTTCATGAATTTAACAAATTGAAATGACCAAATTACCCTTCCTCTTTAAATTCCTATTTTAACCTTTATATCTCTCTTTAATTTTCCTACCATTATCTTTCTTAGTATTTCCTCTGTAATTTATTCCTTAATTATTTATTTTATTTTTAGGAAAATCCAGGGTTTTACAAATATACATTTCGATGCTCAAACCCTAACATTCACATTTCGATGCTCAAACCCTAACATTCACATTTCATGGCCGAAAATTTGAAATATGGGATGGGTGGTGTTGCTTACCTCTTGCAATCACTCAAGCAAGTCTTCTTGCTTCCTTTGCAACCCATGAACCAGCACCTTCTTGGTTCTTGGTTGATTTCTCATGACTCTCCAAACTAAACCCAAACGAAAATGGTTTCTTTTGTGTTCTTCTTCTCTAAGTGGTCTTTAATACTAAAGGGGAAGGGAATGCAAGGGAAATAAAATGAGAAGAGAAGAAGATAAATAAGATGTGGGAGTGGGAGGGGAGAAGAAGATGGAGAGAAGAAAATGGGTTTGCTCACAATAGGGCATACGAATGGGCTCTCCTTGTGTTTTCCTTCACTTAAGCAACCTTTCCTCTCAAGACACCAGATTTTTACAGTTTTGCCACTCCACCTATTGCACACCACCATCCAACACTTAGCACTTTGAACTTACTCATCTCACAATAAGAAATCTTATTTAAGGATCTAAAAATTACTCACCTTCATAGGCCACTGTAAAGCCGGGGCTTAGCCACTTTGACTGGCTTCAAGCTTGGGCTCCTCCAACTTCACCTACACAACAAGCTTTCTGATTAGGGTGTGCTAGGGGTATAGGAATCAGGGGTTTCACATTCTACCCTCCTAAAAGAAAATTTCATCCTCGAAATTTACCTTGCGACTCGCCAAAGAGTGTAGGTTACTTCTTTCTCATTTCGGCTTCGTTCTCCCATTTAGCTTCCTCTACATTGTGGTGTTGCCACAAGACTTTCACCAACGGAACAGTCTTGGTGCGGAGAACTTGCTCTCTTCTGTCAAGGATTTGGATAGGACGCTCTTTAAACGTCACATCCTCACGAACCTCCAGTGGCTCAAGATCGATAATGTGGCTAGGATCCGGTACATAATGACGAAGCATAGATACGTGGAATACTTCATGTACACGGGCTAGCTGAGGTGGTAACTCCAATCGATAAGCAACAGGCCTAACTGTCCCAATAATGCGAAATGGATCAATGAATCTGGGGACAGCTTGCCTTGCTTACTGAACCTCAATATGCCTCGGTAGGGAGATACCTTCAAAAATACCATATCCCCTACATCAAACTTCAATTCTCGCCTTCTCACATCGGCGTAACTTTTTTGTCTACTTTGGGATGTTTTCAGCCATTTTCTGATCAAATTCACCTTATCTACACTGTCTTGAATGATCTGCGATCCCAAATTTTGCCTTTCACCTACTTATTCCCAACACAACGGGGATCTACAAGTCCTCCCGTACAAAGCCTAAAATGGAGCCATCTTGATGCTCGCTTGGTAACTGTTGTTGTAGGCAAACTCTACCAAGTCCAAATACTTACTCCAATGACCTCCGAAGTCTAATACGTAACATCTCAACATATCTTCTAGAGTTTGAATTGTACGCTTGAACTGCCCATCTGTCTGTAGATGGAAGCTGGTACTAAACTTCAACTGAGTTCCCAAAGCCTCATGCAAACTATCCCAAAACTTAGAGGTGAACCGTGGATCGCGGTCAGATACAATAGATACTGGAATGCCATGTAACCTGACAATCTCACGTACATACAGCTCGACAAGTGATCGTAGGGGTTGATCCTTCCGAACAGGTAGGAAGTGAGCAAACTTAGTCAATCTATCTACAATAACCCAAATGGAATCCTGCTGCTTCACTGTCCTAGGCAAACCTGAAACGAAATCCATGGTTATATGCTCCCACTTCCATTCAGGGATAGAAAGCGGTTGCAACAACCCAGGTGGCCTCTTGTGCTCAGCCTTCACTTGCTGACACACCAAGCTCTTCGATACAAATTCAGCAAGCTCTCTTTTCATTCCAGACCACCAATAAATTTCTCTAAGGTTTTTGTACATTTTGGTGCTTCCGGGATGTACTACATATCGTGATCTGTGCCCTTCCTCCAGGATTACCCTCTTGATATCATCATCATTGGGTACATAGATTTTGCTTCTGAATCTCAAGATATCATCACTAACACTAAAGTCCTTGGCCTTCTCTGAACCTTGGCTCATTAACTCTCTGGTTTTCTGTAGTTCGAGATCTGACAACTGCCTCTCTTTGATTCTGCGTACTAGATCCGGCTCTATCTACATACGAGCCATACTCACCCCCTGACTAAAGAATCGAAACTCTCCAGGCCAATCTCTAACTGTAGCTACAAGACTGCACTGGCTAGCCATAAATGACGCTAGGGTGGCAATGGATTCATCTGAAACTCCACTGCGACTCAATGCATCCGCTACCATGTTAGTTTTCCCCGGGTGGTACTGAATATCAAATCTGTAGTCCTTCAATAGGTCCAGCCATCTTCTTTGCCTCATATTAAAGTCTCTTTGGGAGAAGATGTATCTTAAGCTCTTGTGATCTAAGTATATCACAAATTGTGCGCCAAAGAGGTAGTGTCGCCAAATCTTCAAGGCAAACACTATGGATGCAAGCTCAAGATTGTGCGTCAGGTAATTACGCTCATGTGGCCTCAATAATCGTGAAGCATATGCCATTACTCTGCCACTTTGCATCCACACACAACCCAATCCGATGCCAGACGCGTCACAATACACTGCAAATCCCTTATTCACAAATGGTATCACCAAAACTGGGGCTGATGTCAACCTGCCTTTCATCTCTTGGAAACTATCCTCACACTTCTGATCCCAATGAAAAATCACAGACTTCTTAGTCAAGTTGGATAACGGGGCGGCAATCTTAGAAAACCCCTCTATGAATCTACGGTAATACCCAGCCATCCCTAAGAAATTGTGGATCTCTGAAACATTAGTAGGTCTAGGCCAGTCTGCTACTGCCTTCACCTTGGATGGATCCACTGATATGCCATCTCTAGATATAATGTGCCCAAGGAAGGAAATCTGCTTCAACCAGAATTGGCACTTTCTAAACTTGGCATACAACTGATGGCTGTGTAAAGTATGCAGGACCACCTTTAGATGACCTTCATGCTCTTCCCTTGTCCTTGAATAGACTAAATTATCGTCTATAAAGACTACCACAAAATGATCCAAGTACTCATGGAAGATTCGGTTCATCAAATCCATAAAGACTGCTGGGGCATTCGTCAACCCAAACAGCATCACCAAGAACTCAAAATGGCCGTATCTCGTACGAAACACTGTTTTCTCTGCATTATCCGGGGCTACTCTCCACTGGTGATAACCTGATTGCAGGTCTATCTTAGAAAACTAGGAGGCTCCCTTCAACTGATCAAAAAGATCGTCTATCCTTGGCAACGGGTACTTGTTCTTGACAGTGACTTGCTTCAACTGTCTATAGTCGACACACAACCTCATGCTGCCATCCTTCTTCCTTACAAACAACACCACTGCACCCCAAGGCAATGCATTGTGCCTAATAAACCCCTTAGCCAACAGATCATTGATCTGGACCTTCAACTCGTCATACTCTGGTCTAGACATCCTGTACGATTGCTTAGAAACCGGATGTGTACCGGGTATAAGTTGGATCTTGAATTCCAACTCCCTCTAGGGTGGCAACCGAGGTAGGTCATCCAGAAATACATCCGCAAACTCATGGACTACTGGTACTTCCTCAATACTTAGTTCCTTGCCCTTGGCTGGTTCCACTTCAACTGAAGCAACCAAACTAATACAGGTGTTCAACCCTTGACTCATAAAACAATGGATTGGACTATTTGGTTTGCTGACTGTGATTGATTTGTTATGACAGTCAATAATCACATGGTGTCTTAACAACCAATCCATACCCAAAATCACGTCATATCCATTGAAATTCAGACTAATCAAGTCTCCAAGCAACTCCATCTTACCTAGTCTAATCATACAATCTCTATAGACTGTCTCCACCTTACTAGTTTCACTTAATGGCATATAAATAGATAATGCAGTCTCTAATTGAGAAGGGACTAACCCAATATGGCATGCACAACTAGGCGTAATAAATGAATGGGTAGCTCCCGAATCAAATAAACTTATGGCAGAATGACCAAAAATAAAGATGGTACCTTCTACAATCGCTGGTCCATCTAGTCTAGACTACATGGATGGGGCATCTGCGAAGGATCTGGCCTGTAGAGGCTGCGGCTGTAGTGGTGCAAGCTGAGATCTCTGCTCTGCCTGATGTGATCCACCTCTACCCGCCAGCCTGCCCTGCTACCTCGGGCCTCCACGACCTCCTCGGTATGGATGTGGCCTCTGATGCCTAGGTGGGCCTGTAGTGGATGGTGCCTCAGTTGCCTGGTAGAGTCTGCTCTGCAACGACTGATTAGTGTAAGGATGCGGACACTCCCGGATCTGATGACCATGCTGCCCACAGCGATAACATGCTTCTACCGGCGCAAAACATGGTCCGGGAATGTGGAATCTGCCGCATCTCTGGCAACTGGCACTAACCATCCTCTGACTAGACTCTCCGCCAGCCTGGATCCCTCCACTGGGTCTCCTCTGATCACCAGGCACATATCTCTGCCAACCATCCCTGCTGGGATACCTCCTTTGACTCTGTGCTGGCCTAGGCAGCACCCTCTATGCTCTCGCCTCCTCTGTCCCTCTGGACTGTGTCCTCTCAACCACAGTAGCCCTCCTCACCGACTCGGAGAAACTACTACTCAGGAATACCTCCACTCGGTCCCTGATATCCCATCTAAGACCTCTCTCAAAATGACGAGCCTTCTTGCCCTCTGTATCGATGAGATGTGGGGCGAACCTCGATAGCTCGATAAATCTCACCACGTATTGAGCCACAGACTGGCTCCGCTGGGATATATGCAGGAACTCTGCCTCCTTCTGTATCCTGACCTCCTCAGGAAAATATCGGTCATAGAACCGATCCGTGAACTCTTCCCACGTGAGCGGGATCCTCTCGGCAGTCACCTCTGCCATCACTGACCTCCACCAGAAGTCAGCCTCACCCTCTAACACATAGGTGGCCAAGCCTACCTTATCCTAATCTCTACACCCTGTGGCTGCGAAGATCTTCTCGATCCTCACCAACCACCTTTCCGCCTCCATGGGATCAGGATGCCCATGAAAGGGAGGAGGAGACATTCTCCTGAACTGTCTCATAGCACCTGCTATCTAGTCACCTCTTTCATGACTAGGTGGTTTCTGTCCATTATGATGGTTCACAGCAGCCTGCTGCTGGATCAGGGTGGATACCTCACCCCAAGACTCTCCAAATCTGGTCTATCTATCCCCTAGCAACTGGGACAACATCTGCAACAGCCGGAACACCAGCCAGGGCTGCGATAGGATCCTATACTGGATCTATAATTGGGTCATCCGCTGGTATATCCGCGGGATCATACTCTGGTACATAGGCTACTGCCACTCTACGGCCTCTGCCTCTTGGTCTAGGAGCCATGATACTGAAATTTTTAGGTACAATCAACTTAGGCAAGTTCAACCAATTTATTTAAGCAAGTACAACCAACTACAACAATCAATTCAAAATGAAGAATTCACATGCATTCCTTAGTTACAAGAGGAGGAAGAAATCTGAAGGAATACTTCGTCACTACCACTCCCTTCAGTATATCTGCAGCTATACGAAGGTCGAGGTTCGTCACGAAAATCACTTCACTAATCTCTTCATAATAGTATATAGGTATATACAGGTTTAGCTAATAAACTATCCCATCTGTATAAGGTTAGCCACTTCGGTATATACTCAGCATTGGCCGATGCTTCAAAATACCTTAGTATAACCAGATACATCTGGCTCATCACACACAATTACATAGGGTACTAGTATTAATTATTCAATCAAAAATAAGGAACGAATCCTTAGAAACAACCTAAGGGTTCTAACTAGCTTGCACTCGCTCCCCAAACAAACCTCAGGCTTCTATTCTAGGTTGTGGACCTTATTTATGCTCTGATACCAAAAATTGTCACGACCCGGAACCAGGTCTGCCCCTCCAAGGCACAAACCCGTCCTAGATCGTCACAAGTGGGTCATTGTACTAGATAAAATGCGAAGGATTTAAAACTTTTTCCTAACAAGTTCAAGTAATAAACAATTTATTCTTGTGCATATCAAAAGTGTGTGTATATATATGAGAAATATAAACATGTTGACAATAAGTTGGTTACAAAAGACGGATGACTAATCACTCCTCTCAGAGTATAGGTTTTACAATCCAAAACTATACATGTATGACTGAATAAAAATCCTAAGGCCTATAATAGTCTTCCTCTCTTTACCCGATGGCCTTTTCCTTGCCTATATCCCTAGCCCGGTCCTTCACACCGGACGACAATGGATCTGAAAAATAAGAGAATAAACAACTGTGAGACGAGTGTCTTAGTAAGCAACACATGCATGATCAGTGAAAACACAGTTGATACAATTATCCTTCGATAAAACCATGACATGCGGGTAGTTCTAATACTACAAAATCCATGGTATCTTAGTGTCATACAAATAGTGCATGCATGTGCCTCGGTGTATAGGTAATCCATTTAATAATAATCCTTAATCAATCTTATCACTTGGTTATCTAGGATGTTTAGTATATACTGCACATGGCCCCATATAGCTTCATCGATTCCACATGGTGGCTAGACATCTACGCCGATTACCCTTGACGTAGGCATCCATACGCCGATTCCCCTTGACGTATAGGCATCCATTGCCGATTCCCCGTAGCAGATGGGCATCGGCCACCAATGTTGCTGGTGCCGGGATGATATCACAATAGAGAATAGTAACAGTCACAATAACAATTGGCCATGGCATATATATACAAACAATCCTATTTAAGTTTATGGATCCATACCTTAAGGGTTCATTATGCTGATGTGTTCATTTATCAATTTCACAACAAGTATAACAATAAAAAACAGAAATAATAACATTTCAATTATCCAAGCTTGTGTGGAGGATACTAGTTCTCTATCTCCAAGTTAGGATGGACAATAGTCCACTACCCCAACTGAAATGAACCGTTCACACTACCCACCAAGACTTACTGGTCAGTTACTCATGTCAATACCACATGCACACTTGCATGGAAAGTGCTCAAGGGTAGCCCATGGCCTTACCCGAGTCAATCTTGGGCCAGGCCCTCTTTCATTTTTCATGGATTCTGGGCCACTACCCTCCATTCAATATCAATAATCATGGGCCACTGCTCTTTCATCTCATGGTACAAGTAACGGGCCAATGCCCTTATTATCATGCAATTAATGTCAAATGTGGGGCCGAGGCCCTTCATCTCATGTATTGGGTACTCACATTGGGGTTCAATAGTAAAAGGATTGGTTCTCTGGAAATTCTACTTTTCATGATTCATTTGGGCAACCCATGCCCCAATGGTTTTGATACTTATACAACTTGGTTTCTACTTCTAAGGATTGTTTGGGAAGTGCTCGAAGTGACAGAATCAAATTATCCTACTTCTATAGAAATCTGGGACAGAAACTCTCTGTAAGACCTTCTTGGGTAAAACATACCCAAAATCCTTGCTATTTGGAATTTTGTGATACTTTCAGTTGGAACACCTCCTAGACACGTAACTCTCACTTATACATAGGTTGGATTTGAATAAAAACAATTTGTAGTTCAATCTGGGCTAAAAACTCAAAAATTGGAAAATCTGTACAGTGCGCTTGATAGTCGCTCGAGCCTGCTTCGAGCAGCTAGAAATTAGCTCTCGGGTTCTTTGTTTCAAGTAGGTCACTAGAGCAGTCGCTCGAGCGGCCATGCCTTGGGTCTCTACTAAAAAAGGGTTGTCCGATGCTGTAACGCCCCAAACCCGGGTCAATAAAACCGACCTTGATCCGAATCCAATTCGTCACTATAACAACCCGAATTCAGCCCAACAACCGAATTTGAGATGCTATTGGCCCATATCAAATAGTAATCAATGAATAACCAGACTAAAGAATCAAATAAATCATTTCTTAATAAACTATCAGAGTGCGGAACATCAATGTGCGAAAGTGTAGTCTAATATCTTCATAGAATGAATCCAATAAAAGCATCCAAAATCAAATGGTCATTGAAGTCTAGCAATAATCAAAAGGGTTACTAAACTCTCAATCTCTCTAATACATCGAAACCAAATAATCAATATAATCAACTATCTAGAGTACTAATATGAATCCTCTGTTCACGACCTCAGATCAAGTCGGGATAATAATAATCCTCCAGCGAATAGTCGACAAGATCACCCTGGTAATCACCACTATGATCCCCCTCTCGTGTATCAGCTGAAAAATAACATAAGGAAGTAGGGTGAGATACGAATATCTCAGTAGACAACACATGCATGCTATAAATAGTTCATAATCAATAAAATAGATTTTCATGCACGAATAAGCAGTCTCGAATAAACAGGCTCGTATAAACATTCATCTCGTTCATAGAATACAAATCAGCATGTAAAATAGTTTAATATTTGAGAACAGATAAAATATATCAAGATCATGATTCAGAAATCATTAATAGAATCCAACATAAATTCGGGATGTACTAAACAGTCACATCCAACCATAGCATCCAATACATGCATTCTGCATGTGAACAATGTCATAAATAAGTGTTTGTGATCTCAGTATCATTGTAGGACTCACAAAGAAAGATACATGTTTGAGATGACTCTCAACCATATGCTATATCACCGTGCGGCTTATGGGCGACGCTACTAATGATACTCAAACCCGTGAAGATCACCTTAGATAAGAGCCGTAGTCATCGACTTATTGCACACGAACTCAACCGAGTTTGCAAGTACCACCAACATGCAGCACCAGAATCAATACATGGAGATGGTCGCTTATCCACATGTACAGGGATTCACCAGCGGAGCACCGGGGTGTCCCTCCAGACATAGAATCCTCCAGAGCAAACAAACTTGCAAAGGAAGCGCGTTCGCAACAGGGAGTAACCCAACCCAAATGAAATATCCCTTAGCTATTTAGCCAAAACTATGGATCCATAACCAGCTATGCCCACTAGACACCAACAATCCCTAAGGACTAATATTCTATATGTAATAGTGCCTCGCGGCATATAATGGTTATATATGTAATTTCCTTCCTTATTGGGTTAACTGTATTAAAAATATGATCTGGAAATCCTGTATATCACATTCTGGTTACAAGTAGAAATTTACATGTCACTTAATTAATTATCTCAAGTTTACAAGTTCAGTTCTTTCGAAACTTGGGTTTCTCACAATTTACAAAGCTTGGTTACTAATTACCCTAAATACCTTCCTATTTTTATTCTTTTGTAAAACAGGGAATTGGTAATTTATTTTGGTCTTAAAACAACTTAATTAAAGGTTAAAATTGATTAAAAATAGTTTAGAATTGAATCAGGGTTTGAAAATACGAAATTCTGCATTTTCTGCACAGAGCGCTCAAGATTGCCTAGGATTGCTCAGGCGGTCTAAGGTAAGCGGTAGTTTAAATTCGGTCGCCGACGATAAGCCAGGTAGCGGTCTCGGGCGGTCTCAATTTTTCAACGAGCACCGAGGATCGTTGAGCACAGTAAGCTCAGCAGTCTCCCAAAAACGAACAGAAAGTGTTTAAAAACTTAATTTTTCACGTCCAAGATCATTCTAACATACATATAATATTGTTATCAAACTAAATACATGATTATATAAAACAAAAAAATACAGTAGGGATTAAACCAAACATGAATACCAAAAGAACGTTAAAAACCGGTGTTGCCTACCTTGATCGTGCGTTCTCCTATAACCCGCAGCGTTTACTCTTCTTCACTGATACCTGGCAATGCTCTGGACGATGAAAAGCACAAGACACGAGTCCTCTCTTCCTCATTCTTCTTCTTCTCTTCCGGTCGCACAATCGCTCTCGGTCTATCTCTTTCTCTCTTGCGGCTGTTGAGTCTCAAATGAATACAAGCAACGTATTTCCCACCGTATGTCATTAGGGTATTCTAACTTATATATATATATACTCTATTCCATGCATCTCACATGCATAAGACTCCACTCACATGCCCAATCATATCTCCTCAAAATTAAAATATTAATCATACCTTGATATCTCTCGATTAGACGGTCGGATCTGCACCCAACTCTGGATCTCCACTAATTATAATATCACCTACATTAATAAGATATTTACATCAATTAAAATCCTCAAGAATATTAATGATTAATTTACTTTTATATTTAGGAAAATTCGGGGGTCTTACAGATGCAGCGCTTGAGCGGCTGTTCAGGCGACTGGGTTTCTTTGACAGTTCGCAAAATCCGAACTTTTGGGATTTGGGGTTTTTCTCAAATCTCACTTGTTTTTGGTGTTTTTGGGCTCTAAATTGCTCCTAGCACGTGGGGAAATCTATTTCCTACAAGTCCCCTAAAAGAAATCTCTCCTATTGACACCAATAAACATTTCCATGCTCAAACCCTAACATTCACATTTCATGGCCGAAAATTTGAAATATGGGAGGGGTGGTGTTGCTTACCTCTTGCAATCTCAAGCAAGTCTTCTTGCTTCCTTTGCAACCCACGAACCAGCACCTCCTTGGTTCTTGGTTGATTTCTCACGACTCTCCAAGCTAAACCCAAACGAAAATGGTTTCTTTTGTGTTCTTCTTCTCCAAGCGGTCTTTAATACTAGAGGGGAAGGGAATGCAAGGGAAATAAAATGAGAAGAGAAGAAGATAAATAAGATGTGGGAGTGGGAGGGGAGAAGAAGATGGAGAGAAGAAAATGGGTTTGCTCACAATAGGGCATAAGAATGGGCTCTCCTTGTGTTTTCCTTCACTTAAGCAACCTTTCCTATCAAAACACCAGATTTTTACAGTTTTGCCACTCCACCTATTGCACACCACCATCCAACACTTAGCACTTTGAACTTACTCATCTCACAATAAGAAATCTTATTTAAGGATCTAAAAATTACTCACCTTCATAGGCCACTGTCGAGTCGGGGCTTAGCCACTTTGACTGGCTTCAAGCTTGGGCTCCTCCAACTTCACCTACACAACAAGCTTTCTAATTAGGGTGTGCTAGGGGTATAGGAATCCGGGGTTTCACAAAATATCTCGGTTAAAATAGTATTATTTCATAAAAATATCTTAATTATTTAATAATAAAATCTTAATGATTCTCTGATTTGATGGGGGGTCACCTCGCGTTAAATCGCATTTGTGGGGGGTCATGTCGCGTCAAATCGGTCAACTAAGAGAGAAAAGAAAAGTCCGCAACGGTATACCTTATACGGACACGTAAAATTCTCTAATGATGAAAGACCGTATTGGGCATATGGACGGAGCAAAATTGAACTGAAAATGTTGTATTCGCACTTCCCATATGGTTTTGGAAGATTTTATGGAAATCTTATCCACTGTGTGAATTTGCTTCATGGACGAACGTGATCATTGCGGACAAGACAGCCATCCGTATGTAGTATACGGACATGACCATATACTGTTTTGGCTCGTTTTCTATAAATAGGCACCTGCACCTCAGTGCATGGGGTGGGCAACCCTTAGCTTCTTCTCTAAACCTCTCCCATGAACCACCTTCCCTCCCTACCTCTCTTCTTCCTTCTTCAAACCCTTAAACCCCCATAATCACCTTCAAACGCTACCTTACTCTCTTATTCTGCAACTTGGAACCAAGGAGGAAGCAAGGAAGTGCTAGAGAGCTCAAAGAGAAGGCTCCTACTTACTGTCCTAGTCTCCAAGGAGCTTCAACACATTCGCAAGAGGGTTACTAACTCCAAGGTAAGCTTCTTAAGCTCCATTTGTACAACATATGAGAGTTTGAACTCAATATGAGCATGTTATCTCTACTTGCTCTCTTCCCCCCCCCCCCCCCCCCCCCCCTTCCTTCCCCCTCTTTTGTTTTGCTTTCTCTCCTCTTCCTCTTCATTTATGTTTTATTCTCTTCATAAAAGTGAAGTCCCATGGTAAGGGGAAAGGTTTGTGCACGAAAGATAGAGGAGAGGCCATGTTAATGTTGTCTAGGGTCTCATTTTCAAGCACTTTTCCATGCTCCCTTCATTTTTTATCTTCTTATCCTTTAAAGGAGAGCATGTTCTCCTATCCCTCTTGTCTTCTGTATCCCTTAAAGCCCCCCATCCCTTTCTCATGTTTACTTTTTAACTCTCTGAGTATGATATTGTCACTGCTCATAGTGTGGGATGATTGCATGGGTTTGCATATGTAGTCATCATGTTAAAACACACACTTCACCATGCTTTACTTTCTGTTTTGGTCGATTTGTATATATATGGTGTACACAACACACAATACACATGCATGATACACTTAGAATACATGTCTAGGTTTTTTCCTCCTTAGTTACTTCACTTGCATGCATGAGTATGCATGCTTTACATAAATTTCATCATACTTTGTTCACTGTTTTGGGAGCATCCTTAGAAGTTTGAATACCAAGTTACCATGGATACATGCTTAGTAACATGCTTGTTGCTTCAAGTGAGATCATGCACATAGCATGCTTGCACATAGTCACATGTGCTCTTTTTAAAGACTCTTAGAATCATGCTTTTTTTTCTTTTTTTCTTTTTTTATCTCTTTAATACTTGCTGTACTTTATGGTTGAATGTGTTTGTTCCATGGTTTGGCCAGTTAGACCAAAGCTTAGACCCACTGGGTCTTTCCCTTCCTTCTCCTCACGGAAGGGGGGGAAAGGATGCTTTTAATACCCAAAACAGGGACACTTAAAGTCCCTATTTTACCTCTTGGAGAGTGAACTCAAAATGCAAAGGGAGAAGCCCCAACCTTCCTCCCTCCTTTCCTCTTGGTTAAACATTTAGAAAAATAAGCTTTTTGTGCTAAAAAAAAAGAAATGGGAAAGCCATTGTGGGTCAACACAATGACCCACAAGAGATACCAGGCTCTCATGGGGTAGGGGACCCTGCTTCCCCCCTTAAAAATAAAGTTTCTATTATTTTAGGTGATGCCCGTATACATAGGGCAGTTTGGTCTGATCCATATGGTATATACGGATTAGACCAATCCGTACATAGTATACGGATCAGACATAGAAACTACAGAAATCTGATTTTTTTGGGTAAATAACATTTAAAATCAATTTTAATTAACTTATCATTAGACCAATTTGGTTTTTGAGTAATCAGAGACATCTTTTTTTGGATTTGGGCTCATCCAAGGCCCAATAGTGCTTCCTTGTGAGCCTCCTAAAGGGGCCCACACCCGTTTTGCTTAATACAAGTCCACCCCATTGGTGGACTCTAAAGCAACTTGATTATCCTATGAGTCTCATCCAAAGCCCATTTGTAAGACCCCGGATTTTTGATTAGCTAATATAAGGATTGTGCTAATATTATTAATGAGGGTTAATTTAGGTAGTTGAGTTGCAAGGGCATTTTGGGGATTTTAGAAATTATTAATTATAGAAGCTAATAATAAGTGGTGTTATATATTTTAATTTCAATTTGAAATAATATTATATTATGAGAAAAGTTTAGGGAGCCGGAAATGAATGAATAATAATTATAATATATATATGTTGATGAATAGATTAATTTACCAAGGGTCGATGGGCTGTTGGTGTAGGAGATTCGGTGGTGGAGCACCATAGCTTATCATAAAGGAAACAAAAAGTTTTGTAACGTAAGACAGTTTTGTCTCACCATATGTTTTTAATAGTTATGACTGTTCTTCTTCAAGGAAGGTTAAACGGTAGAACTTTAGATCTAAATCTGGGTATTGGATCATTAGGGGAGTAAGGTATTTGAGTTGGAGAAAAAGAAAAGATTACTATCTATTGAACAGACATCTGTTTCTAGTGGTTTTTCCATTCTCGTCTGAATTTCTGTTGGTCGAAGGATCTCTGGGTTGCTGAAAAGTCTGATCAGAAGTTGTGTTCTGTGGAGTTGGTTTTCAGCAAACCTAAGGCAAGTAGCATCTTCATCGTTCATGTTATTTGCGTGTTTTATATTCTGTTAGAAGTTTAGTTCTGAGTTAAGAATAAGCATCATGTTCTGTTCATGTTTTGATCATAAAATTTCTAGATCTTTTAAGTTTGGTTGGATTGAATCCAGGAGGGTTTATAAATACTATTTGGATGGTTATCAAGGTATTAGATGAGATTTGAATGGAGAAATAGGGTTCTGTCATCGTTGTTTTTCATTTTCTGTAAATCGTTCAAGATGGTGAACCTGGCGCCAACCTGCTGCATCTGGCGCTAACCTCAAAGAGGTAGGCGCCAGACTCTATATGTGCCTAGCGCTAAGTGCTTGGACCTAGCGCCAACCTCTCTGGGTCAGCACCAGGTCAACGCCGGGTCAGCACCAGTCTAATACCAAAAGAAATATGCGGCTGATCCAGTTTTTGTTTTTAGTTCGATTTGTAACTTCTTAAACCTTTGCAAATAAGTTCAATCTAAAGGTAATCAACATCTAGAGGTTATTAGAGTTATATGAAGGATAGGATATGGTGTGGATTAAGGGATTTTTATCTAGCGCTAACCTCTCCGGGTCAGCGCTGGGTCAGCACCAGTTCATTGTAACATGTATAATGCGGCTGTTGTGTTATCTGGTTATATGTTTAACCTCAGCTCCTAAATCTTGTTCAAAACATGGTCATCTAAGTCCTAAATAACCTCTAGAAGAATTAGATTCATATGGAGATCAGATTTATCAAATGGATTTAGAGTTTTGTTGAGAGACATAGTGCCAAAGCATGAGTTAAATTTCTGCATCAATTATGGCTGAAACTTTTATGTCTATTTGAGGTCAACTTTTCAGTTGCTGCACTTGAGTTATGTAATAAATAAATCAGAGATTTCAGAATTTTTAGAAGCCTAACAAAGATCATTATTATGGATTTAAAATGTTGATTTGAAGATAAAATACTAAGGATTGTATGCTGTAATTTCTGCAGCATGTAATCATGAACCACATTGTGCGAGCTTTAGTCTCTTAAGCCTCTTCAACTAGGTTCAGCTAGGTTCAAATTAACCTACAGTTTTGTTAAACACCTGATGGAGGACGAATTAATAGCATTATTATTAGAGGATGGTTAAGTGATTAAAGTAGCCAGTTTATGACACAAATTAGGGCAACTTGTAGTTGGTTTTTCTTTGAGCTGATTTTGTGATCTAGCTTATTATATTGTTGTTTTCTATTTTTAACATGAATGGTGTTTGGTTAGGGTTTCTTGAAGAATCACTAGTTTTCATATTTTTGGGATAAAGTCATTAAAATGGTTGCATAACATACTGCTAAATTCTTTTCGCGGAAAAGTATAGACTTTTATCAGATTGTGCCAATTCTCATACACTTTTACTGTTGGATGGTTTAGTGAGTATTTGATATTGAATTTGCTACTGTTATCTATAAATTTTCTTCACTTATTATAAGCATTGTTTTCCGCTAAATTTGCACAGTGATTGATAATTTTGCCGGAGTACTAGGGCAAGACTTAGTGTGGATCCACAGTCAAGTTGTAAGTGAATTTTGTACATTTTGTTTGAATTAAGTTTAGGGTTCCTTAGTGCATTTCCTCCATGATGGAGAGGCTTTCCATGAGGGAAGTGCTGCAGCAACTCCCTTTCCACCATGAGGGTGAGGTCACACGAGTATGTTCGCCATGAGGGCGATGAATTGGTTTGTTTGAGCTGTTGCAGTATTTCGACTGGATTGTTTGGAACACTAGTGCTTAGCCACACAAAATAGACAAACTTCATGAGTCCCAATATATATTGTTTTCCGAATATGATTTTTGACATGATATGTGATTGACGATGTATTCCCGAGATTATACAGATTACCCGTGGTTAATCGTCGTGTATTTTTAATCGTGCATGTTTTAGTACTGTTATAACTATATTATGTGCATGCATTGCTACTTGCTGAGATAGTCGTATCTCACTATTTTGTTTTGTTTTCAGATCTTAGAGAGGACGATACAGGCGGGTATATGCTTGGTTCAGGTGAGTTGGGGAAATTTTAGTTGACTCTGATTATGTTTATTGCCATTTCATGTTTTCCTTACTTTGATACAACGATCCTGTGTATAAAAGTTAACTCCTTGGGAAAGAGTAATGGTTTCATTGCGTAACCCAGTTCCGGGACGTTACACCATTGGATCCCCTTTAAAAGCTTAAACCAAGTGAACCAAATAATTTGGCATGTTTAAAATATACCCAAACTAAATAACCAAATCTGAAAGGGGGTTATCCAAAGTAATCCCCAAACGGGACTTAGGCTTTCTCTAAAGCCTAAATTGGCATATCGATGGGCCTTCTAATGGTGCCCACCTATCAGACCCACATCACCTTCAAAATAAGAAGATAAAAATCAAATGAAAAGGGGACCTACACCACTTAAGTGGTCCCCACATAGACTCAAAATGGAGAGTGCATATTAGATTAGGATTGGGTGAGGAAAACAAAGTTGACTCTTCAAAATTAACCAGGATGACCTGTGGGACCCGTCACCTGATGGGGCGGAGCGGGGTGTCTACGGACTTCCCCGAACCATAACCGAGAACTCAGCTATAATCTCAAGCCGTAAACCACCTAATAGACAAACCTTAGGCACCTAGGTATTTGCCTGCACCCATCAGGCAGTGGCGACTCCCATTCCCAAATTTCCCAAAACAGAGGAACGCACTCGCGTGCACCTCAAGTCAGTCGTGCAGCCCGCGGATCAATGCGCGCACATACCTCACCACTTGTTTTTAATGTTTTGTTTTCAGATATGCTTGGAGAGGAAGAACAGTAGGGATTCTTGAGGTTATAGCTATTGCCTTAGAATAATGCCTTGTAGCTTGTGGAATTATTATTCTTGTATAATTTTTGGTTATTTGTTTAGGTTGACTTTTAGTTTAAATTGAAGGATTGTCATTATGATAATGAGTTGAGTGTTGTTAGTTGCTTTTTCATGTTTAGATTTGATGTATATACAATTGGGAGTTTATTTTAAAGTCTTCCTATTATTGAAATATTAAATAGATGTTTTACTTTTGGCGTACTCAGATATGGAATTATTGTTAATTCGAGATTTTTATTTGGTTTCAGACCACAGAGCTAGTACTTCGGGTTTGGATTATTCATGAGGAATACATCCGGATTCGGGGCGCTACAAATCCCCCATCACATGCTTTATCTTTGATTCTAAATATGCTCTTTACCTCATTTGCATACTTAATGATGCTACACACACCTCAATGATTTTTTCCAACATGATTGCATGCTTGTTGCTTCATTTTAATGTGGGTTTTAAGGTGCTTGTATAGGAATGCTTGTTGTGTGGCCGAATGAGAAAATGACAAAAGGCCTATCAGGCCACCTTTCTCTTTTTCCCTTTGAAGAGAAAAGGATGTCATTAGTATAAGAGATGGAACACTTCAAGTTCCTACTCAGCTACCTGAGTTTCAACTCATGGGAGAAGGTGTGAGACCCCAAGATAAGCAAATCAAAGGAAACCACTGTGAGGCCCACCAAGTGGCCCACAAAGTCACTACAGACCAACTTAAGGAAACTAGAGCATGTGGTTAAAAATCATATCCTAAATGAAACCAACCTTAAACAAAAAAGGGTGCTAGCCCATGTAGCTGCCCTAATTGAGATTTAAAACACCTCACAGTCTAACTTGGTATCCCGTGGGCCTTCCAACGGGGCCCACATATCAGACCCATATCACCTAAGCTAAAAAGATAAAATCAAAATAAAGGGGCCTACACCACTTATGTGATCCCACCAAAACGAAATCAAAGCATGCATGTTTGCTTAGGACAGGTGAGATAAAAGCGAGTTGACTCGACCCATGGGACCCATCTTTTGATGGGGCGGACCGGGGTGTCTACAGACTTCCCTGAACTGTAACCGGGTACTTTCTCAAAATCTCGATGCACAGACCACCTATTAGACAACCTTTTAGGCATCCATGTGTCTACCTGCATCCCATCAGGCAATGGAAACTCCCCAAACCCCCTTTTATCCTTTTTCCGATTCCCATCCAGAAATGTACGACCCTTCTATGCTTTCATGGGAGAGCATGCCGGACATGTTCTCGAAGGGGGTGATCCCACATCAAGCCTGTGTTTCATGTGTGCCACAGATCGATGTGCGCACAGCATCTACCTTTTTTCTTGATGATGTTGTGGAGATGAAAAATGGATTTTCTTGAAAGCATCACAATGATCACATGTAATGTCTTAGTGTTCTCCAAGGAAGTGGGTTAACATTTAAGAACTTTTTAGTCTCTTTTTCAAAAGTTGATTATTTCAGTTAGAAATCAAAAACCTGAAAACACCACTGTTTGGTGGGTTGGTATGACAACAGTTTCCCAGAATGAGAGTTCTTGTGATCATGTTAGTTTGTCACCATTATTTACTCATAAAAATGATTCAATTCAAGTGATGAATTTGTTGTAGGTTTTGGTTTAGAAGAGAGATACTGTATTTTGATTTCCATGCATCATTTTCCTATACGTCTATTAGAGTTTGTAATACTTGCTTGACTTGTAACGCCCCGGATCCAAGTTACGTAGGTAAAACCGTAACTTATCTCCGAAGGTTATTATATAACCCAGGATAGCAAATCAGAGTGAAGGAAAAACATGAGTTAAACAATAACTATAAAATCAGAGTGCACTATAACCCAAGCTTCCATATAAAATAGCATAATCGAGGCTAACTCACATTAACCAAGCCTATACCCGCTGATGCCGTCCTTACCAGAGTCTGGAAACAAAACAAAACGGAAAAGAATGAGATACGAATATCCCAGTAAGCAGCACATGCATGCTCAAATACAATTTGACAATTCTAAAATATGATACAGTTTTAAATCATGCAACCGTAGTGATAACAAATCAGTTATGAATAATCCGAGAAATCCAACGGTAACCATCGATCAGTACAAGATAACAGAAATAATCCAACATAAGCAACAATCTATAACATCAAATCAGTAGTTCATAAGTCACAGCAGGACTCATGAAATAAGACTGCCTTTAACTAGAGTAATGCCAATGTCCACTATGCCACCTCCCGGCTTAGGTGCGATATGCCAAGTACATGATCATCGTCTTATTGCGGGAGAACCCACCTAGTACAGTGATGGGTTGGCATGTACTAATCCAGTCACAGTCCGAGTACACGATAAAATGAGGAATAGCCGCAGCCAGCCGAGTACACGATCAGGCCTCACTGAGTACACAGTGGAAACGCGTGCGTGAACAAAGTATTACAACTAGCAAAGAACAATCCTTTTCACTAACTAGCTCCTAACATGGATCCATATCGAGCTATGCCCACTAGAACTAAAACCAAAACCAACACAGAAATCCAGTAAGCACAACTCATCTCAATCTCAATCATATCATCCCGAGCTATACGGGGCATCTCCGAGATACACGGAAATAAGAACATCCCGAGATACACGGGGCATCTCCGAGATACACGGAGGAATCTCAAACCGTCTCTCCAAGTACATGAAAGAAAACCAAATCCAAACTAGAAAACCAAACATTCATAATCAATTTAAAATCCTCTTTTCGTAGAATCCGCATAAACCGGTTCGATGTAAAGATTCCATAACCATGGCAATCCCATCTGATTCGCGATGCAAATTTAGTGATAATAATAAAGGTTCAATCGTATTCGCAAAGTCAGAACTTTAGTCCGAATAATCATTTTAAAACAAAATAATTTGTTAAAAATCTATTTTCCATAATTTTGCATACAAGTCCCTTTTATAGTTCAAAGTTTACTAAAACTGTCTATCTCGGCTAAACTGGCAACTTTGAGTGCAAAATCTCATATTTAAAACTTATTATCCAATTTAAATGTGTTTACTCAATTAAAAACCCAAGCTGAAGATTTTTACTATGAACAGGACCTTAGTTCACTTATTTAATAATAGGCTATTGCTACCTTCTATTAAAACTTTCTAATTCAATTATATAATACCCACAGCTTTCTACCTTTTTATTTAGTTTAAACTCTGTAATTATTCTCTAGTATATTCCCAAGTAACCCCAGATTTGATCTAAACCTAAAAGAGACCTTCCTATACTCTTTACTTTGAAACTCCAATGCTCCTAACTCACCCATACCGCATCTAACATATTCACTATGCTCATTTGGTTAAAACTCTTTATTTATACACTTGTTTCAGCAACCCAATATTTACACAAATCCCACTTAATCATCCCTAGATAATCCTTAAAGTAGATCCCCAATTAAGTTCGACAATTTCAAATGTGAATGTGCTGGAAATTATTTTAACAATTGCAGATTTCTGATTTCCTTATTTGATACCTTAAATAGATTTCCATTTCAGCTCCTCCTGTTTATCCCAAGTATATCAGTTTACTCCTAATTATGCCTTCTCATTTAGTCCCTAATTAAGTTCAACTGTACACTAACCTCTTGCTGAAAGTCCCTATATACTATGCTTGCATAGACTACACTCATGAATTAAACCCCATCTCATGAATTAAAACTCAGGTCTGATCCCTACCTAAACCAGATTCCCCATCTCATGAATTAAAACTCAGGTCGGATCCCTATTTATGGTCTTTGTTTCCATTAAAAATCCTTTCATTTAACTACTAATCAAACCCCTAAATAATCCCCAAAGTGAGTTTTAACAGCACTTAAAATAAATGAAATAAACTGGAATTGAGTTGGACAAAATTCAGATCTCAGCAAAACACTCAACTTAATACTAATACTATTTTTAGATTTCAAAACTTAATGTCTTAATATAACCCCAGTTTCCAGCACCTGTATTTTACATGAAATACTTCAATTACACCTATCTAATTTCCCTAAGAGAATTCCCTAATTGTCATTTTATAACTACCACAAGATCTAAATAAAGAAAACTAGAAAAGAGAGCTGGGCGCCAACTACCAGATTTGCTGGTCTCAACAGAAATTCCATTTCATTCTCCTATAATTTTTCTTGTGTGAAATCTCCAGCTCCTAACCTCCCTAACCTAATGTTAACACTTAGAGTAAACCCTTAAAGAAAGCTTTGGCCATTTAGTCAACAAAAACTGCTTGAAGTAACAGCCGCATTTGGCTGCAAGGGTGTGACTGAGTGCTGACCTCTAGGGAGTTCATGTACTCAGCGACAACTAAGTCTTCAGTCACTTTTAAATAGTCAAAATTTTCTGCTGGATAAGCTGTACTAAGCTCGAAAGAAATGAGCAGAAAACTAAGTGCTATCTTCAACAGATTTTATGCAACCAGCGCCAAGTCCTCAACATGCTGAATTCAACAAAATTCCTTTTATTTCTCTCATAATTTAATTGTGTGGTTTCTTTATTTTTTCATTTAATCACCTTGGTCTATCATTAACATCTAATTTATACTATTAGAACAGGTTTTATTAAATTAGCTAATAAGATTTGACTTCTGCTAAACTAGCCGCAACTGGCTAGGAAAGGAGTGGCTGGTGCTGACCTCTGATGAGGTTGGCGCCAACCTTTTATGCTCAGCGCCAGGTCCCCTTCAGTAAAATCAGCAAGACTAACTGAAGACTTGGTTTTCGAATTTGTTCCTAGGATCATCTTAACCCATTCCATGTCATGATTAACCTGTTTCACATTTAATTAAACCACTAACAACATCTGAACATTGTCTTTGACTGAATTGTTTTCTTCAATAACAATAAGTAATCCTAATATGCTTTGGACGAAATTTTCTTCAGTACCTCAGGTTTAGCAACTCAATAGACATGAAATTAATCAAAAGTTATCCATTAGAATTTATTTGATTCACCTAAAACCTCAAATCAGATCTAGGCGTCAAAACTAGCAGAGCAGGGATTTTCGTGTGATGTCAGGTTCAAAACAGAAACTAAATTCAGATTAAAAACATTGGAGACAAACCAGGTTGTGCTACTTACCTGCTTGGAAGCTAACCACAGATCAGAACCTCCTAATTCCTCCCAATTTCTCTACACAATTGCCATCCGAAATGAACTTACAAACAGGTTTCTGCAGAGATTCAAATTCCAGATCTCTAATAAAACTCAACGAAATAAAACCTACTTAAACAAATCTTACCTGAGTTAGTCTCAAATTGGCAGAAATTCTGCTCCTAAACCAACCGGCAGTTGCTGCTGCCATTGATTTACACCTCCTCTCTACAGCCACCAATGAACACTACAAAACTCTTCAATCTCCAGCAACTTCTCCAAATCAGCTCCAGAACCCTAGCTTCTCCTTTTTCCACTCTCAGATCTCAGTTCAGCTACTCAATGTCCAAAACCAACTCACGACTGAATTCTTCTCCTATTTATAACCTACAGGCAACTTAATTCCCAATTCCCTACTATGGCACTCCATAAAGAATCCTACACCAGCATCTTTAGTAACTTAATACACACCATTGAACTTGATTTGATTACATGCTAGCCACACTACGGACACACTAAAAACCCAGCCAATGAACTCAATTAACCAATATACACTTATAACAATTCATTGCCTCTTAATTTCTATTTTTTTTTTTATAAATACTTATACTTTTCTTTCTTCATTTCTGAAATTTTCCATCAATTAAATATTTTAATTAGCCATAAAATCCAAATTTTTTATGTTATTAAAATTCGGAATTTTACATGACTCCCACAACTATATAATGTCATCTTGTGATAGTGATGAGAACCCAAGGAGATTGAGCAAAAGGGTGCAAAGGAGAGGTGCTGCCATGGTTGCATGTCTGGCTACTTAAAATTTTTTTATTGCTTCATTAAGGGTACTTTAGTAATTTTGTCTTCATTAGTAGGGTTAATTACTTTATTAAGGGTAGGTTGGTAATTCTATATTTGTTATTAAGGAATAAAAGCTTGGCTGAAACAGCGAGGGGGGATTATTGTTTTTGGGCATGAACTTTCGGGAGGCAAGCTTGGAGTTTCTTGAGATTTCTTTCGGCTTTCCTAGATTTCGCTCTTGGGATTGCTTGGGCTAGATTAGGGTTAATCCTGTAATCCTAAGTTAGAAGTTTGTTATTGTAAGTGATTTGAGTTGATCGAATCAAAATTTCTTTTCATTCTTCTTTGGTTTATTGTTATTTGTTCTTATAAACCCTAAAACCCCCAATTCAATCTAGAATAAACCCTAGATTGTTAGGCTTCATATTGGATTCCGGAATAGGGTCCTTATTAGACAGTTTTCAGATTTACTACAAGACACACGTCAATAATTACTGGATAGCATATTGGCTAAGAAATGGAATTTTGTGTTGAGTTAGGAACTGAATCAATTGACATCTATGGCAAGTTTAATGTAGAAATGGAAGAACCTAGCAAAAGAAAATTCGAGCCAAATATTGGATTGGAGTTTGAGTTAGAAGAAGGAGCTTATAATGGAGTTTCTATATGCATAATGGAATTTCTAAGATTTTTTTTATAGGATCTTACAGATCTGCCATGATTTTGTTGTCGTTGCTTGTATTACATATGCAAATGTACAGGTACTAGTTTCTTTCTTTATTTTCTTTTTAGTCTTCTTTTGTTTTTTCCCTTTTTCCCTTCATATCAAGGAGCTTGGGCTTCTAGAATAGCTCTAGAGGTTTCATGTTAAACAAGAATATCTTTGCTAGAAACCATGCTTGCTAGAAGTATTTTGTTGATTTTTTTTTTTTTTTTGTTTTTTGCAGAAGCCAACTTTTTTGTTATAGATGTAGCTATCCTTTTAAACCTTGCTATTGCCATCCTTGTGCTACACTTGCAGTACCTTTTTTTTTTTTTTTTTGCTTTTCCCCTCCTATTTAATTTGTTGAGTTTTAACACTTTTTTTTAGCCATCAAGGAGTGTTATAACCTTGCTGTAACACTTAAATCTTGCATCCTTCTATACAAATTTGTTGTAGCCATCTTTTTATACAACTTTTCTGTTGGAGTACCTTAATTACACAATTTTAAGCCATGTGCATAGTAAATATTAAAATCTGATTACTTTTTTAGAAGTTCACCATAGTGTAATTTAGAGGGCTTTTTTCTATTAGTTTCATAGGTTAACTAGAAAAGTATGAGCACTAATGGTAGGTACTAAAGATCTATATATACATATTCAAGAAGTTGATCTATTGTATTCTTGGTTTTACTTGATGTACTTGTCCTTGATTTTGTTATTAGTTCGGTTAAGTGAAGAACTAAAACACAATCGAATCCATAGGCAGTTTTATTACTCTCTAAAGCCACTATTTTTTAACCTTACAATCACAGTTTAGGTCAACACGAGCTGCACCTTCTTTTCTTTCGAAGACTTTGACAATTTTTAAATTACAAAAGTAGATAGGTTTATGTAATGACTTAAAAATCTTATTTGAAATTTTGACCAAAGTCAAATTTGACCGGAAAAAGTCCTATTTACTTTAAGATTTGATTGGTGAGCAACATACTCTTCCCTACCTACACACACACCCAATCACAACCTATTTAAAACCCTAGCCTTGCACACAATATCCTCTCTCCTTATTTCGTTTTACTCTCTTGACTCTTTTCAAACCCTCTCTCCCTCTCTCTCGCCCTTTTTTTCTTTCTCTCTTGTTTCACCTTCTTGCCCCCATTTTCTCATTCTCTCTCCCTTTCATCTTTCAACCCTAAGCTCCATTCTCTTGGGGAAAAAGAAAATTTTTGGAAAAGCTTCGCATTTGGTGCTCCTAATCCAAGAAGTCAAAGGTAAGTGGGATTAATCCAACTTATATGATTATGTGCATATTTCTTTTAAATCTGGTTTGTTTTGTTTTCCATGTGTATGATGTTGGAGAACCACACAATTTTATGGAATGAAAGTCATGATAATTTTAGTGAAACTGGTGTTCATATTCATTATTTTTTTTTATCATTTAAAAACACCGTGGATGAAATATTCTGTGGTTATGTGAATATCTACGTGTTATTCGTACTGATGATTTCTGATTTTTTTTTTTAGATATTCAAATTTCTAGGATATGCAGATTTATGATTTAAAAATTGGTATTGGTTGTATGCAAATTGTTTTATTGGTTTGATTGGGGTTGACGTATGCTTCTTTCACTTTATTGGTTATATGCAGATTTTTATTGGTTTGATTGGACTTGATTACTTTTGCACAATTTTTATATTGATTGCAAATTTGTGTGGGCACGTTTTGCAATTTGCAGGCATGAGGTTTGCAGGTTTAGGCATGTTAGGAAATATACAGTTGTAAGGTACTGTAAGCAAAAGAAAAGTAGGATGGCATCATCCTTCTTTATGGATTGTCGGTATAGGTATCATAATAAATGTGGATTGTTGGTATGGGTATTATAAAAGAATAAAAGAGGGAGAGAGAGAGTAATGACAAGGCTTGGCATACTTTTTAAGTCTACAACACCTATAAAGACTAGGCAATGAGTTCTTTGATTTGCTTTTAGTATAAAATAATTTTTAAATAAAAGAAAGAAAAGGGAAAAAACTTTATGTTGGGTTTGCCTTGGTCGTCTTCAATCGTTGTGGATTAAAGTTCTATATTTATTTTAAAATCAGCATTCATTTATTCTGTTCTTTACTTGCTGAATTCTATTATCAATTAGAATTGGAAGAGATCGGCCTTGAGTTGTTGGATTCTTATATTCATCAACGAAACAATAGTCCCACCTATATTATCAATTAGAATTGACGTGATTGTACTGCTAGTGGCAAGGGTTCACTAGTCCAGTGCCCAATATGAAGACTGGCAGACACATATATGGTGGTATTTCTAGTTGTGAGGCCACACACTAGTTAAGTAGTTTGCCAGGGACATTCTATTGGGAGTATGTTTACTGCTAGTATATACTAGTTCAGTACCTAGTGAGAGATGCCCACTGGAAGAGGATATGGAGGTAATTGTACTGTTAGCAGACATTGCTAATTCAATACCCAGCGCGACCTAGATGTCTACTGGGATGTGAAGATGTTTGCCTGGGTTATGAATTTAATTACAGTAGTTTATTTATTTCTGTCAATTATATTTCTGTAAGGTATCAGTATAAAAAATTCACAGGTAAGTATTTCTGCTCTTTATATTTTAATTAAATTTATTTAAATGTTAATCGTGTTTAAATTATCGTTCTTGTGCTAGAATGCATGATCCCTTGTGTAGAATATTGTAAATATTAAAGTATATATGATATGAACCAAACCTAGGAAAACTTAGCTTGCTTATTGATAATAATAATTATTATTATCTATTTGGTGTATATATATTATTTTAAATAAGGAATATTGTGTATATTATCATATGAGGTGTATTACCCTCACTTACTGGGTTTGTTTGAGACTCATCCCATATATTTTTGTCGGAAATAATCAAGAGAGGAGGAATGAAAGGAAGTGAATGGGATATGTGACCATTATGAACCAGATTTTTATTGATCATAATATTTTTATGTTTTGGAACATGTATTGTACGACCCCGGATTTTTTACTAGCTTAATTTGAGGAATTAGCTAATATTATTAAAAATTAATAGAGGGATAATTCAGGTAGATAAGGCGCAAGGGCAATTTGAGAATTTCAGAAAAATCAAATTTATATAAATAAAGGGTAAGTTATGTTAAATTTTAGTTTCAATATTAAGTAAATATTATAAGGAAAATTTAGAGAGCTGTAAATAAATAATAACATAAGTGTGCTGTTGGATAGGAGGGTAAATCAGCTTATCAAGAGTTGATAGAGTGTTGGTGTAGGCATTCGGTGGATTTGCGCCGCAGCAGATCACGAAGAGGAAGTTGAGGAGGCTTTTGAGCGCAAATTATAAATTTGGGTCTCCGCGCATGTGAACAGGTTCGACTCTTTGATCGCCGGAGAACCCTAAGCATAAGAGGTCTAGATCTGAGAACTTGAAAGGAGTGAGTTGGATCATCAGAAGTGAGGTTGAGCAATCTGATCTGGAAATTTGAAAGAATATAGAGAACTCTGTTCGTGAGTGGAATTTGCTGCTGTTTTCTGAGATCAGACTTCGTCCAAGCCAGTTCAGATTCAAGTGAGTTAATTTAGTCTTAGATTTAGGTTGATTTCGTGCAGATTCATCAAGGTTTTATGAAAGAAATGGATTAGATATTGAAGATGTAAGTTCTAGAAATTCTCTGCAGAAAATTGCAGTTCGTCAGAAGAGTGTTAGATGCTGGAAAATTCTGATTAGCATTGCTGTCCTGTAGAGTTAAATTTCCAGAAAGATAAGGCAAGTAGCATCCCTGTTTTATCGAAATTTTGCTGAAGTTCAATTCGTTGATGCATATTCCTGTTGATCTAAAGTTTCAGCTCCGTTTGGTGTATATTGAGCGTCTAATTCATGATTCGATCCAACTTCTATTTACTTCATTTCAATTATGAGTAGGCTGTTTATTCAGTTGGCATGGATGAGATTGGATCTATTTTGAATGAAGAAAACAAGTTCAGGAAGTATAAAGTGGAATGGTAGAAGGCAGGGGCTATTTTCATAGGGAAATAGCTGGACGCTGAGTAGCGCCCAGGGCTGCTGACGTCTTAGAGGTCAGCGTTGGTTCAAAATATAGGGGAGGCTTAAGGGTGCCAACCCATGCTAACCTGGAGAGGTTCGCGCCCAATTCAAGATTATATGTATGGTGTGGCTGATCTCATTCTTGTTATTTTCCAATGATCTAAAATCTAAAAACTGTCCTAGGAGATTCTAAATAGAGGTAAGCAACACTTGGTTCAAATTTTAATCAAGAAAATTATACTATTATGTTTTGGAAGAAGTAATGGGATGATTTGAGTTTTATTGTTGAAAACAGGACCTACAAAAGTGGGCGGCTGCTGTTGGGAATTAAAAATATAAGGTTTCTATCCTTAAACCTAATTGTACAACCTCAATAATCATGAATAATGAATTATAGTAAGCTAGGTCTTAGCAAATGTATGTTAAAATTGTGCAGCATGTAATTGAGCCCATTAGACCAGATTTTTTGTTCTATTCTATAGTATCAATCCACTTGAGATATTTAAGAGATAGTTGGGATTCAAGTAGGCAGAGCAACGGGCCGTGCCGGCCCGAGCACGCCACAGGCTTGGCACGGCACGGAACGCCCACTGGGCCGTGCCGTGCCGAGCCTAGGGCCCTGGGGGCACGGCCCGCCAGGGCATGCGGGCCAGCGTGCCAGCCTGGGCCCGCGCGCGGCGCAGGCGCGCACGGGCCGCGCGTGCCCAAGCGGGGGCGGGCCCGTTGGGCACGCGGGCCGACCCGCCTGACCCGCCAGAGAGCTAGCCGTTGTATTGGGGGGCTATAGTTGTAATTGATGATTAAAAGACCTTTTCTACCCTTCCAACTGCAAAATAACAGTCATATTGAAGGGTAGAGGTGGTAAAAAGCCACTTTTAATTTTCTATAAATAGCCACTCCCTTTCCCACTCCAAACCACACCACTTCTACAATCTCCTACTCTCTTCTAATTGATTATCAAATAGTTTCTTTGCTCTAATTGTTGTAATTGGAAATTGGTGATACTCGATCTCTTCTAATTGTTCAAGCATCAAAAGTGGGAAATTGGACTCTGGAGGTTGAAGGCTTCAATTGCAAAGTTCAAGATTCATTCTAAAGAGGTATTCTTCTATTTAATTTTCCGATTTTAAAATTAGTATAAATATTATTATTATAAGTAAGTCTCTCCTTCTACCTTTCTTATAAATTAGTATCACCAAATATTTATTATAATATTATTTATTAAGAATTTTTTTTTCCAAAAATTTGATAATGGACCCTAGGTATCCTATGTTTTTTGACACTGAAGAAAGGGAATATCTTAGACCCCTTTCTGACCCAGTATTTTCTGATGATATAACCCAACCCCAATATAATGACCCTCTCATCCAAGATCTTGAAACAGAATTACCTTCACAAGATATGGGATCGTCTTCCCTACCACCTAGGAGCACCAAGAGGAGTAGAACCTCCGGTGTTTGGCTCAATTTTACAATTGAAAGTGTAGGGAGTGAAGAGAAGGCAGTGTGTAACCATTGCAAAAAACATTTTAGTTGTAAAGGCAAAGGTGGTACAGGCCACTTGAACCGGCATTTGCAGAAATGCCTTCCAAAACATGGCCAAATTGACCCTAGGCAAACCCAAATTTCTACTAGTAGTGTTGCTATGAGTAATTTTATTTTTAATCAAGAAGAAACTAGGCTTGAAATAGTAAAACGGGTAATTCAAGAAGAATTACCCTTTAGATTAATAGATTCTAAAAGATTTCACTGTTTAATAACTAAATATTTAGCACCACAATTTAAACCTTTTTCACGCCACACTTTAAGAAAGGATGCAATAAAATTATATGGAAAAATGAAAACTGCATTAATAGAAACTTTGTCAAACAGTACTTTTAAGATAGCTTTAACCTCAGATATTTGGACAAGTAGACAACAAATAAGTTATTTAGCTATAACTGCACATTATATTGATGAAAATTGGAATATGGAAAAAAGAATAATAACTTTTGAACCACTAGATGCTAGCCATACTGGAATGAATATATCAAATGCTATAAGTAGAAATCTAAGAAATTATAAAATACACAATAAAATAATGGCTCTAGCACTTGATAATGCAAGTGCTAATAATGTTGCAGTAGAAATATTAAGACAACAATTAAACTTAAATATAGATGGAAGTTTATTTCATGTTAGGTGTGCTTGTCATATCCTTAATTTAGTTTTCCAAGATGGATTAAAAATTGTTCAACATCATTTAATAAATATTAGAGATGCAGTAAAATTTATAAAACAATCTAGCACAACCGCTAGAGAATTTAAATATTATTGTGAAACTTTAGGAAAGCAATATAAAAAAATTACCCTAGATGTTGAACATAGGTGGAACTCAACATATTTAATGCTAGAAGCTGCACTAGGATTAAAACAAGAAATTACAATATTTTATAAAAGTAAAATGCCTGAAAGTGACTTAAAAGATCTTGATTGGCAAATAGCCGAAATTTTAAGAGATTTTTTAAAAGTTTTTTATGATGCAACAAGATATTTATCAGTGGTTATTACCCAACATCCTCAAGTATTATAACTTGTTTATATAAAATAAGTATTTGTTTTAAACAATATAGAAATGTACCCATTGCTAAGGAAATTATCCCTGCAATGGAAACTAAATTTTTAAAATATTGGCAAGAGATGCCTAATTTATATTGTTTAGCTACTACAATGGACCCTAGGGTTAAATTAGGAGTTGAAGACTTAATAGATGGAATAAATGAGAATATGAATTCTACTTTTCAAATAGATATACGTAAAATAAGAAATCTATTAGAAAGACTTTTTTGTGAATACGATACTAGTAGTAGCATACAAGGTCATATGCGAACCCAACAAACACTACCAGATAATTCCCCTTGGAATTTTTTAAGTGGGAGAAGAAATGGAAAACAACCAGCATCTAATAGTGGGGGATCATCTAAATTAATGATTTTCTTAGAAAGCCCCCCAATGAGTTTCAATACTATAGAAGAGAATAATGCTTTTAACATTTTGACATGGCGGAAGCAAAATCAGGTTAATTATCCTGTGCTTTCCGCCATGGCACGTGATCTACTAACGGTTCCGGTGTCCACAGTTGCATCGGAATCAGCTTTTAGCGCAGGTGGACGAACCGTGGATGATTACAGGAGCAGATTAACGCCGGAGATGGTGCAAGCATGTGTCAGTCTTACAGATTGGTTAAGGGCAGAACTGAGAGAACAGGAATATGAAGATGATCAACTTGCTGGAGACTTTGATGATTTGAATATTGATTTTAGTCAACCAGAGTAGTCTAAGTTTTGTTATAATTTTTGTAATCAAAGTATAGGAATTGTACTTTCTCTTTTTTCTTTTGTTTTGTTTCTTTTAAACTGCAAATGATAGATAGATGAGTGGGTGCCAACCTAGTTGGGATGTGCTTATACTATAGTGATGCAGTATTATTTGTTCAAGTAATTATGTAATTTTTGCAAAGTTGTAAGTGTACTTGTGATAATTAATGAATTTATATTTTCTTGAGCAAAATTTATCTCAATATGTGTAAGACAATTTTGTGAATAATAAAAGTATTTTACAGAAATTTTTTGGGATTTTTTGGGACTTTTTAAAGTTTTTTTTTTTAAATTTAAATTAATTGGCCCGGCGGGCTAGGCCCGGCACGGCACGCCTACTAGGGCGTGCCATGCCGGGCTTGGGTATTGGGCAAACGGGCCTGGCGTGCCGAGCACGCCTCAGGCATGCCGGGCCGGCCCGCCGCTCATGCCTAGATTCAAGAGCTATGAGTAACCTATAAGAATTAATATTGACAATAAAAAGTTAGGAAGTAATTGGTATTAGAATAAATTAGTAAAGGATTAGTAAATCTGAATTCTTGAGCTAAAAGGGATGGTAATTTGGGAAATTCTTGATCTAATGTTAATCACATTGAATTAAATGGATTTCTTTTATAACCGGAATGTATCTTGATTATGTCATCCTAATAATGTAAAATCCCGAATTTTTAATAAAATTTAAAAAAATATTTGATTTTAATGATTGTTAATTTATTTAATTAGTGGAAAAAAATTCAGGAAATGGAGAAAGGAATTATTTAGGGTAAAATTTTAGAATTTAGATATAATGAAGTATTAAAGATTATAATTGTAATGCCCCAAATCCGTGTTGTTCATTAAAGATATAACACGTCTCACAGAGGGTTAGGTAAGGATCTTAATAACGGTGATCGCTGGATAATCACACACAATTTATCTCACATCAGAGTGCACACTTAAAATTCTCATCCAAGCAATCTATAGAATCTTCAAATAACATCAAATGGTTCCAATTTACTACCTTATTACTATTCCCACAAATTTAATTGAACAGAGTTTAAGACTAAATAACCTACTAGTCTAAGGATTGTAGTAATAATCCTCCTCCCTATAGGTGTCAGTCGATCTACCCCAGTAGGCGCCTCACCACGAAGATCTGAAAAACAAAACAACAACGAGGGATGATGTAAGTGTGAAAACTCACACTCCTTATATGGCAAATGTTTGACAAATTATATCCTCTAATAATCTTCAAGATGTACAGAATCAAAATATAAATTCTATGAATTTAGTAAAGAGGAAAGTGAGGCTGCCACACAGCTACCACGCCGCTGGTAGTTCAAGGAAATGTAAAGATTTCTAAAAGAAGAACATTTCGTAAAGGCACATGCAAGGAAGAACACCGCTACCACTCCGCTGGCAGCGCATAAGTGAGATAGCACTTTGAAAGTAAAGCACGCGTACCAGCTTCGTAAGGCGACGCCGACACGCCGCTGGTAGCGCAGAGCAAGATTGAAGAGTCTACAAATCAGCTGTGCACATGCCGCGTTCCCTCCCGCTAGCAGCGCTCTGGCAGCGTGCCTATACCTCTATTTGGATTTGAGCAGGATTGAGTTCACTTCCAGCCGTCTACCCCGATCGTGCCACGACGCCACCAGCGCTCGATGCGATCTGAGATTTCTTCTTTAAATAGACGGGCTGTATTCTTTTTGAAAAGACTTTTTTCTTTTGATTAATTCGTTTTGGATCTTGAGGTGTTCGAGATTCATCCAATTGATCTTTAGAGAGTCGGTGATCGAGTGAGGGGGAGATCTGAGAGAGATCACCTGGAATTGAAGTTTGAGGATTCTTCTTCAGTTCGGAACTTCACTTGATCGTGAGATCTCCTGGATTGGTGATCGACCTTGTTTGATGCATAGGTGGATTCCTATTGCATTGGATCATCTCAGTGGACTCTGAGGTGATTGTCACGATCTGGATTGATCGTGAATTGCAGCTTGTGGATTCAAGCTGTGTTGCAGTTCGTGGATTCGAGCTGTGAATCTGGATTGATCGTCACTTGCAGCTTGTGGATTCAAGCTGTGTTGCAGTTCGTGGATTCGAGCTGTGGATCTTGATTGATCGTCACTTGCAGCTTGTGGATTCAAGCTGTGTTGCAGTTCGTGGATTCGAGCTGTGGATCTGGATAGATCGTCTATTGCAACTTGTGGATTCAAGTTGTGCTACAATTCGTGGATTCAAGCTGTGGATTGCTGTTGAGTAAGTTCAATTGTAAAGGTTAAGTGTGTCTTCCTTTGTAATTGACTTTCATTCAATAGTGGAGATTCTAAGGGTTAGTCGCCTCATATAGACTCGAGGTTTTTCCTAGATCTGGATTCAGGTTTCCTCATATAATCGCTGTGTGTTGTTTCCGCATTGTTAAGTTTTTAATTGTTGTAGATCGTGGACCTTTAGAGTAGTCCTCTACTCTTTCAATTGGTATCAAAGCCTATTCACTTTGAATTGCTATACAAAGTGTGATCTAGATCTATAGCATGGACTTTGGAAAAGAAGGAGGATCTGCCTCTAGACCTCCATTATTCGAAGGTAACAATTATTCTTACTGGAAAGCAAGAATGAGAGCTTACCTGAAATCTATCGATGAGCGTGTCTGGCTCTCGGTATGTAATGGTTATCATCCACCTGAGATCACAACAGAAGGAGGTGTTGTGATGCCTAAACCTCATGATCAATGGAGTAAAGCTGAATCTGATCTATGTGGATGGAACAACAAGGCAATGAATGCCTTATTTTGTGCTGTAAGTGTTGAGGAATTCAGGAGAATTTCCTCATGTGAAGTCGGTAAGGAAGCTTGGGACATTCTTGAGGTCACTCATGAAGGAACCTCAGCTGTCAAGCTGTCTAGACTTCAAAGACTTACTACATCTTTCGAAACTCTATACATGAAAGATGATGAGTCTTTTGATGAATTTTATGCTAGACTCTCAGATATTGTTAATTCGAGTTTTAACCTTGGAGAAAAGATCTCTACATATAAGGTTGTTAGAAAAATCTTGAGATCTTTGCCTGAAAAATTCAGACCAAAAGTTACTGCCATTCAAGAGGCAAAAGATGTGGATACCATGAGAATTGAAGATCTGGTAGGATCTTTACAGACTTATGAGCTAGATCTGAATATTCCTAAAAGGAGTAAAGGAATAGCTCTAAAATCTGTAAATAATGAAGAATCAGATAATTCTGAAGTAGATATGGATGAATTAGTTCTCTTAGCTAAAAAGTTTAAGAGAATGTTTAAAAAGAGACAATCTAATCCTTTATCATCCATAGACAGATCTAATAGGAGATCTGATAAGAAAATTTCTGATCTAAGAAAGGAGAAGAAATTTTCTCAGAATGATGAAGTTCAATGTTATAAATGTAGAGGATTTGGACATGTTGCTTCTGATTGTCCCTCAAAGGATAAAAAGAAAAAGACAAATTATCAGGTTACTTGGGATGACAGTAATACTGATAATTCTTCACAATCAGATGAGGATATTTCTGCTAATTTTACTGCTTTCAATTCCTTTTACTCATCTTCTTCTGGTAGTTCAATCTCTGGCATTGTAGGAGATAATAAAGAGACTTTATCAGATGATGAAGAAGAATTACAAGAAGCCTATAATCAGCTATATAAGGAATTCAATAGAGCTCAGAAGAAAGTCAAGAAACTATGTAAAAATTGAAGGAATCAGAAACAGAGAAAAATAAAGCTCTTGCAGAAATAGATTCAATAAACAAGAAGTTACTTGAAAGGCATGCCAAAGAAAATTTTCTGGTAACTTCTTTGACTGAAAAAACTGAAAAATTAAAAGAAAAGGAAGCTCAGATTTCTGCACTTCAAGGTAAAGTTATTGAACTTGAGAAAGTTTCAAATTCAATTAAATCTAATGCTTCAAATTTTTCTGCAGGAAATCATCAAATTGATGAGGAATCAACTTCAAAGGAAGTTCCTGAAAGCTCAAATTCTGCTGAAAAGAGAATGAGTGTAAGTAATCAAAATAAGGAATTTTCACAGAAAAATTCTGCTGGAGAAGTAAGCTCAACAGGTAAATCTTCAAAATCTGAAAAATCTAAATCTGTACAGTTTAGAAATACTGTCAAATCTGGAAATTTTGATTCTTCTGAATATAGATTCATACCTGTGTGCCATCATTGCAATAAAAAGGGTCATATAAGACCAAAGTGTCATGTTTTGCATGGTTTTCCCAAGGGATATTTTGACAGTAAGAGGAAAGTAAATCAAAGTCAGTCCTTGGATTTATATAACAGATTTGATTCCTTGATAAAATTGACTGAATCATTAAATAAGGAAGTTACAAATCTGTCAAAGAAACTTCCTTCAAAATCTCAAGTTGTTGATGAAGGGACTTCTCAGAAAACACATGAAAAACAGATTTGGGTTAGAAAAGATTCCTTAATTGCAAATGTGGTTCATATAGCTTTGAAAGTTCATGATGTCAACATGTGGTACTTGGATAGTGGTTGTTCAAGACATATGTGTGGACATAAGTCTATGTTTAGTACATTTGAAGAATATTTTGGTGGAAGTGTAACATTTGGTGATGGAAGCACTTCTCAAGTCAAAGGTAAAGGAACAGTAACTGGTCCTAATGGAGTGTGTCTAAAAAATGTTTTATTTGTATCTGGTTTGAAGGCAAACTTAATCAGTACTAGCCAATTATGTGATTCAAGATTGTTTGTCAATTTTACCAGAAAAGAATGTAAAATTTTGGATAATTCTGGTAGAACTGTTCTTATAGGTGTAAGAACAAGTGACAATTGTTATGGAATCATTGGAAACAATGAAAAATCTTTAAAATCTTCTATATGCAATGAATTGATTTGTGGCATAGAAGACTTGGTCACATTAACTATAGAGATTTGACAAAAATCTTAAGTCTGAATTGGTTAGAGGAATTCCCAAGTTTGGGAACAATAAAAAGAAAGGAATGTGTGGTCCTTGCAATCAAGGAAAGCAAATCAAAGCCACACACAAGAAAACCAACATTGTAGGAACCTCTAGACCATTAGAACTGATTCATATTGACTTGATGGGACCTACAAAGACTGAAAGTCTTGGAGGAAAGAGGTATATCTTTGTTGCTGTAGATGACTACAGTAGATACACCTGGGTAAATTTTCTAAGAGAAAAATCTGAATGTTTTGATTGCTTTAAACAATTGTGCTGTCAAATTCAAGTTGAAAAGAACTTGCAAATAAGGAGGATTGTTAGAATAAGATCTGATCATGGGACAGAATTTGAAAATCAGATGTTTTCCAAATTCTATGAAGAACAAGGAATTAAACATGAATTTTCTGCTCCTAAGACTCCACAGCAAAATGGAGTTGTGGAAAGGAAAAACAGAGTTTTGCAAGAAATGGCTAGAACCATGATGATAGCCAAGAAAGTGTCAACAAAATTCTGGGCTGAAGCAATAAATACTGCCTGTTATATAAGTAACAGAGTATATGTCAGATCTGGGTGGAAACAAACTCCTTATGAAATTTGGAAAGGAAAATAGCCAAACTTGAAATATTTTAGAGTTTTTGGAAGTAAATGCTATATCTTAAGGGACAGAGAAAATCTAGGAAAATTTGATTCTAGAAGTGATGAAGGAATCTTTCTAGGATATTCTTCTTCTAGTAGAGCATACAGAGTTTTTAACTTGCAAAAATCTGTTATAATGGAGTCTATTAATGTGTTAATAGATAATGAAGGAATTGACTGTGAATTTTTGTAGGTTGTAGATGAAGAGGATGAAATCAGAGATGCTTCCTCAAGCAATGAAATTGTTCCTCTGACAAAAACTCTCAAAGACCACCCAACTGAGCAAATTGTTGGAAATATTTCAGATGGAGTAAGAACAAGACATCAAGTACATAATGAGGTAAGATTTTCTTCTTATCTATCTCAATTTGAGCCAAAATCTTATAAAGATGCCTTGTTGGATGAATCTTGGTTAAATGCTATGCATGAAGAACTAAACCAATTTACTAGAAATAATGTATGGGAATTGGTTGAAAGACCCTCTAATCTGAATGTGATAGGAACCAAATGGATTTTTAAGAACAAATCTGATGAGAATGGGATTGTAACCAGAAATAAAGCTAGGCTTGTTGCTCAGGGATACAACCAAGTAGAAGGAATAGATTTCGATGAAACCTTTGCTCCTGTAGCTAGGTTAGAATCAATCAAATTACTTTTGTCTATTGCATGCTATTTGAAGTTTAAATTGTTTCAAATGGATGTTAAGAGTGCATTCTTGAATGGATATCTGAATGAAGAGGTTTATGTAGAGCAACCTAAAGGATTTGAGGACTCAAATTATCCTAAACATGTTTATAAGCTGAACAAGGCCTTGTATGGACTCAAACAAACTCCTAGAGCTTGGTATGAGAGACTCACCTCTTTCTTACTTGAATCTGGTTTTATGAGAGGAAATGTAGATAAAACTCTCTTTATTCAAAGAGAGTCCAAACATATTTTGATTGCTCAAATCTATGTTGATGACATAGTGTTTGGATCTACTTCTGAAAATCATGCTCACTCCTTTGGAGACTTAATGAAGAGTGAATTTGAGATGAGTATGATGGGTGAATTGAACTTTTTCTTAGGACTCCAGATTTATCAATCTCAACAAGGGATTTTTTTCTCTCAAGCAAAATATGCTAGAAATCTAGTCAAGAGATTCAGTTTAATTCATGCAAAACATGCTAGGACTCCTATGAGTACTAGCTTAAAGCTTGGAAAAGATGAATCTTGGAAGGATATAGACCCTACCTTGTACAGAGGGATGATTGGAAGTCTTCTGTACTTAACAGCAAGTAGACCTGATATAAGCTTTAGTGTTGGAGTTTGTGCAAGATATCAGGCTAATCCTAAAGAATCTCATCTAAATGCTGTGAAAAGGATTATAAAGTATGTAAATGGAAATGTTGATCTGGGAATTTGGTTCTCCAAAGAAACAAACCCATATCTTACTGGATACACTGATGCTAATTGGGCTGGGTGTATGGATGATAGAAAAAGCACCTCTGGTGGTTGCTTTTATATGGGTAATAACCTCATTGCTTGGTTAAGCAAAAAGCAAAACTCAGTTTCACTGAGTACAGCTGAAGTAGAGTACATTGCTGCAGGAAGCAGTTGTACTCAACTAATTTGGATGAAACAAATGCTATCTGATTATGGTTTAGATCAGGACCAAATGATTCTTTTCTGTGACAATCAAAGTGCCATAAATATTTCCAAAAATCCTGTTCAACACTCAAGGACTAAACATATAGACATCAGGCATCACTTTATAAGAGAGTTAATTGAAGACAAAACTGTTATAATTGAATATATATCTACTGAAAAACAGTTAGCTGATATTTTCACTAAACCTTTAGATCAGAACAGATTTGAAACTCTTAGGAAATCCCTAGGAGTATGCTCTCAAAACTGAAAATCAAGTTCTGTTTTGAGTTAATTTAGATGTAAAATGATTTACATGTCTGTTTAAAATGAATTTATGTGTTCTTGATACTAAAATCTTAATTCAGGAAGCTTGAGTCTATGCATATTGACAGAAATGTTGTGTTCTCAACTATCATTTTTGTCTTAAACACCTTTGTGTATTGAAGTTTATTGTGTGTTGAAGCTTGGGATCTATAGGCTATCACCTTTATGAAAAGAAAAGTTTTGGAAATGGCTGCCATAGAGATTAGAGTGAAAGCCACTGTAATTCTCAAAAAGAAAAAGAGAAAGAAGGTATATTCTTGGAATGAACTGTAAACTCAGGTTTTTTAAGGGTCAATGCCTTCTACAAAAAGAAAAGAAAAAGAGATCAGAAAAGGCTACCTATCTCTGATGTGCGAAAGCCACCAAAATGAAGTTTGGGGTATGTCTATACTTTCCAAGTATGATTACACTAAAATAGCCTTCCATATGCATAAAGTGTAAAAGTCAAAAATATTTCACACACTACACAAGCAATGTTTCATTAATATGCGTGTGTGCTCAATATCTTGAAGAAAATTTATAGTATGAGAAACCATGAAGGAAATTTTGGTCATAGATATGAAATGTGTCACATCTGAATTAACCTTGATAGGTTCTTCAAGATCAATTTTGTGATAAGTACTTCTTAGATTGAATAAAAGTTGATTATCTGGATGATTTTTAGTTTAGTTAAAATCTTAGCTTTGTGTTTAGAGGTATGAGTTTTTCATGAAGAATAGTTCAAACTCTTTTTATAAATTTTTGCCTTGTGAGTGTGTTTTTTTCTTGTTTGTGCATGTGCACCTTCTACGTCGCTAGAAGCGTGCTGGTAGCCTTCTCCTTTCTTCATGCTTTGGAATCTGCCCTGTTAAGCGTCGCCGGATGCACGCTGGCAGCGTGTTCTTTTTGTCTATAAAAAGGGGAAATCTGTTTCACTTTTTTACCTCTGTTTTTTTTTTCTTACCTGCGGCTCTCCTCGCTCCTCACGTCGTGGTCATTCTTTGCCTTCATGCCTACCTTCCGTCACCTTGTCCACTATTCAGGTAAAATTTTTTTACTATCATCTTGCCTCTTCATTTTTCTTCTTCCTATTACAGTGTTCTTCTCTCGTTCTTCTAAGTTAGGGTTTGGTAGATTGTTCTGCCATTAGGGCTTTGTCGAGCTTTGCTTGTGTTCTTCTCTCTCGTCTATTTTTTTCTGTTTTTTTTTCATCATGCCTCCCAAGAAGAAGTCTAGAACTGATTCTCCTTCCACCTCCTCTCCACTAGTAAGATCCTCTCCGGTTGTCTCTTCTCCACCGGTGAGACCCCCATCCCCTTCACATTCCTCTGAACCATTCATTGGAAATGGTTTGTCTGATTTTAATGAGTTCTTCAAGCACAGGCCACTCCTTTTGGAAAGGGTCATTAAGCTTGATTCCTTTTCTGAATCTCCTCTCTTCTCATTGTTTTCGGACAATGGTTGGAAAAATTTTGCTTTGATAAGTGGTTTTTCATATCCCGACCTGGTTCAAGAGTTCTATTCGAACCTCCACCATCTTCATCTTGCCAATCAAGGATTTGTCAAGGCCTATGTCAGGGGTATCTCTTTCGACTTCTCGAAAGATCTTATCTCCTCTCTTCTAGAACTGCCCCTTGTTGATTCTCCGTCCTTTGACTTCTTTGATTCTCACTCTGATCCTCCCATGGAGTCAATCATTTCTTCTCTGATTGTTCAAGGTGCTCCCACCTCCATAAAAAATAAGCCAAACTATCTTCCTCATGGCTCTCTTCAAGATCTTCTCAAGATCTTGAATCTGTTTGTTTGTGCCTCTCTTGTTCCCTCAGATCATCATTCTGAGATTTCTCACTCTAGAGCAAGACTCCTTCATGCTCTCTGGAACAGAGACAGTGTCTGTCTACCTTCAATCATCTTCAATCAAATCCTTCAGTCTCGGAATTTAAAATCCAAGACTGCTGCTCTTCCATTTGGGATTTTCATCTCTTTCATGTGCATTCACCAGGGGATCCTACCTGATCCTGTTGAATTGATCATTCATCCCAAACCTCCCATTGATGCCTCCACCCTCACCCGAAGCAAACGTGCAAATCCTTTTCGGGTGGCTTCTTCTGAGCCGTCTTCTTCTCAATCCTCCTTGTCCAGTTCTGATGCTATGGCAATCCTGGACAAGTTGAATTCCATGCAAGCCTCACAGGAGGCTTTCAATTCTGAGGTAAGAGCTCACATGCTCATGATGAGCATGTTCAAATCAGAGACCCAGGAGAAGCTGGAGAAGCTTGCAAAGCATGTTGATTTTGCTTGTGGCGAAGTGCAAAGGGATGTTGCTGCTCAGCAATGAATGCAAAACGAAGCTGATCATTTTCTGAGCAGCATTCAAAGAACTCAGCTGGAGATGGATCACAAGCTATGTTGGTTGCACTCCCGGTCCCAAGATGCATATCGGCATTACTCAAGAACTTGGGATCCGAAACCTCCTTCCAGAAAGGGGGAGTCATTTTTATGTGCTGCTGGTTGAAGGCTTGTTGATGCTGCTGGTTGCTGGTTGATGATCATCATGTTTTTTGTTTGTTCGATCATCAAGTCGTTGTTTTCTGATTGTTCTGTTGATCTTTGTTTTTTCTGGTTGGTCTTTAGGGTTTCTAGAAGTAGGTTGGTTTAAGGGGGAGTGAATGTATATATTTTCTGAATACTGTATATTTCTTCTGAACACTGTATATTTTTTTGAAATGAATGAAATTATGAATTCTCCCTTATCATGGTGTTTTGAATCTTTAAATGGAATTCTGAATTTGATAAAAAGAACTGTTGTAAGTTGGTTGTCAGGCATTTGCCAAGGGGGAGATTGTAAGTGTGAAAACTCACACTCCTTATATGGCAAATGTTTGACAAATTATATCCTCTAATAATCTTTAAGATGTGCAGAATCAAAATATAAATTCTATGAATTTAGTAAAGAGGAAAGTGAGGCTGCCACACAGCTACCACGCCGCTGGTAGCTCAAGGAAATGTAAAGATTTCTAAAAGAAGAACATTTCGTAAAGGCACATGCAAGGAAGAACGCCGCTACCACTCCGCTGGCAGTGCATAAGTGAGATAGCACTTTGAAAGTAAAGCACGCGTACCAGCTTCGTAAGGCGATGCCGACACGCCGCTGGTAGCGCAGAGCAAGATTGAAGAGTCTACAAATCAGCTGTGCACATGCCGCGTTCCCTCCCGCTAGCAGCGCTCTGGCAGCGCGCCTATACCTCTATTTGGATTTGAGCAGGATTGAGTTCGCTTCCAGCCGTCTACCCCGATCGTGCCACGACGCCACCAGCGCTCGATGCGATCTGAGATTTCTTCTTTAAATAGACGGGCTGTATTCTTTTTGAAAAGACTTTTTTCTTTTGATTAATTCGTTTTGGATCTTGAGGTGTTCGAGATTCATCCAATTGATCTTTAGAGAGTCGGTGATCGAGTGAGGGGGAGATCTGAGAGAGATCACCCGGAATTGAAGTTTGAGGATTCTTCTTCAGTTCGGAACTTCACTTGATCGTGAGATCTCCTGGATTGGTGATCGACCTTGTTTGATACATAGGTGGATTCCTATTGCATTGGATCATCTCAGTGGACTCTGAGGTGATTGTCACGATCTGGATTGATCGTGAATTGCAGCTTGTGGATTCAAGCTGTGTTGCAGTTCGTGGATTCGAGCTTTGGATCTGGATTGATCGTCACTTGCAGCTTGTGGATTCAAGCTGTGTTGCAGTTTGTGGATTCGAGCTGTGGATCTGGATAGATCGTCTATTGCAACTTGTGGATTCAAGTTGTGCTACAGTTCGTGGATTCGAGCTGTGGATTGCTGTTGAGTAAGTTCAATTGTAAAGGTTAAGTGTGTCTTCCTTTGTAATTGACTTTCATTCAATAGTGGAGATTCTAAGGGTTAGTCGCCTCATATAGACTCGAGGTTTTTCCTGGATCTGGATTCAGGTTTCCTCGTATAATCTCTGTGTGTTGTTTCCGCATTGTTAAGTTTTTAATTGTTGTAGATCGTGGACCTTTAGAGTAGTCCTTTACTCTTTCAGATGAGATACGAATATCTCAGCGAGCGACACATGCATGCAGAAATAGTTAACACAGTTATAAGACATGCTTCGATAAATAACCAACAATTTAAACAACAGATTTCTGATAACAACACAAAAAGGTCAATGCCATGCATATTGTTACATTGATTAATTTACATGCCAAGTAGACACTCCACACCTCCATGTACACAGTTTCAGCCTACTCAGGGTATCGGACACTCTGAAATGACGGCCTACTCAGGGTATCGTCATCCAATGCCAGCCTATTCTGGGTATCGACACTGACAACCAGGCCTACTCAGGGTATCTGGCTGCTCTACACTGGTCGTGGCAACACACAAGGCCATGCAATTACACCAATAAACAAATACCATCACATTACTAAGCTTAACAAGGATCCAAGGGAAGCTAAACCCAAAACTGATAAATAACCAAATAAACTCCGCATTCAGTAAACCCACATTTATTTCAAAACTATGTATCCCAATACACTCATCACAAGTTGTTCCAACCAGAATAGTAACACCTCACAAGTCAAAGGTTTCCAACCTCACAACAACATTTCCATGCAATAAAAGTATCTTACTCACACCAAGAAAATAGTCTTTACAATACATTTCAGAACTTGCCAAAAGTAGAACCAGGATTTAATAAATTCTCAACCAAGTACAGTGTTTAACCGAATAGAAACTACAATAGAAACTCCTAGTGTTAGGTACCAAACATCACCTACCAATAGCCCAAAAATTTCCTTGGAAGCTTCTAAGAATTCCTAGAATTTACACTTAATATTCTTATAGTGATTGAATAGGAAATATTGTTTCTAAAGTTCTAAACAAATTATTGGTTAAGTGCTTGAACCCTCAGATCATCAAAACCCAGCTTGGTTTAGCCAAACATGCCCTTCGGCAAAATATCGGACCATGCGCTGACCTCCTGCGCTAGGCGCGAGGTCGGCAGATAGGTCGCTGGTCAAATTTGGGGTGTGCGCCCACTTAAAGTCGAGTGAGCGCGAGGTGAGCGCGAAATGGGCAGGAGGTTCGCGCGAGATGCACGTATCGAGTTTAAGTTCGCGCGAGCTGAGCGCGAACTGGGCGCAAGCTCGGCGGATAGTATAATTTGACCTTGCGCCCACTACCCGAAGTCGGCGCCAGTGAGCGCCAAGTGGGCGGATAGTCGACTGAGTTTTCGAGTCTCTGTTATTTCCAGATCTACCACTCTGGCCGAACTTTTTCGGTCTGTAACTACTTCTTCAATCTCCTAATATCCCCAGAACATATTCAAACTTGTTTTGGAATTAATCTAACACAATTTTTATTTATCCTCATCCAGTTCTAAAGAAACAATCCCTCGGACTATCTCTGTCCAGAAAACAAATGAATATCTCATTCCACAAACATATGCATTCGGATTAAAACTAAAAATAATACGAAACCCAGGTTTTAAAACAGTGCCATTCACCTTATACGCTTCCAAGTATTGGCAACAGCAACCCCTCGAAGAGCAATCCCCAACCAACAGTTCGTTCGTCTGGTTGCTATAGTTGCCCAAATGTTCTTTTGAAGGAAAAGCCCTTCTGAACTTCTTGATCACAAACACCAACCGGCAGGCACTTCCCCAACTCTTCTCTCCCAAAGAAACCTAAGAAAATCGCCGCAGCCGCAATCGCCAATCCTCTCAGTACAAGCACACGTGTATTAAGAGCAAAACCCAAAACCTAATTTTCTTAAAGTATATATGCCTTCCATAAATAAATTTGCCGCTCGACGAACTTTGAAATCTTTGATCTGGTGTGTGCTCGTCCACCGAAATTCCTACATCCACACACCTTATTAGTTTTATTTATTATTATTATTATTTGTTTTTCCCATAAAATCATGAAAAGTTATCGGGGTTTTACAATAATATGGTTATTTGAATTTATTGGTTGGGTTTGGAGGTGTAGCGAGAAAGGGTTATTTTGGAGATTTTACTAAACTAGGTGAAGAAGGTTGTAAACTAAGTTAAGTGGTGATTATGAAAATAATTTAGATAATTAATGGTAATATGTATTAAAGTTTATTATAAGTTAATGAGGTGCTAACGTAGGTAATTAGGTGGAGTGGCAATTAGTGAATCATGTGTTATAGGGCTGAGTAAGGTGGAAGCTTGGTGGTCTGGCGAAGCAGTGGATCATGAGGTAGTTTAGGGCACCAACGGAGCTTATAAATAGGCTGCTTATTCCAACTTTGGTTCGTTTGTTGATCGAAGCCAATTTGGAGAGCTGAGCGGTCGAGAGCTCGATTGAGTTTCAGAAGGCTAGTTTGAGTGAAAATGTTTGGAGATCACCAGAGGAGAATCCTTGCTAATTGGAGATCTCAGTAGCTGCAAAAATCTAGAGGTACGATCAAATCCTGGCTGCTGATATCAAGAGAAGACCAGGTAGGTGAGTTCGTTGTAATTTAGATCGAAGGTGGGTTAGTAAAGGGAGGCCGAGCTCAAATCTAATCAGATCTGGATGCTACTGTAGATCTGAGGTCATCGGCCGTTAAACTCTTCTTTTTCGGTGGTGATTATCAGAGAGGTTGGAAGCTAGAAGAAATTCTCAATAAATCAGGTGAGTAGCATCGTTTTAATCTGTGTATTGGGTTTTAATTTCTGAGATTAGGCGTAATGCATGGTTGTAGAATATGTTAGTTTCAGACTTGGGTTTTTTGAAGAGATTTTCGAGACGTGATGTGAAGTGTGTTAGATTAATTTCAATTGGAGTTGAATCATCTATTAAGGGTGGTAGATGCATAGGAAAATTGTTACAAAGGCTTGAAACTAGGACAGTCATGGTTAAATCGTATTAACAGTGAGTTAAAATCACAACAAGAAAAACAGGGAGTGTCCGCTGGGTTGCCGCCAACCTGTTTCTCCTCAACGGCAACTTGGGTAGGTAAAAATTTGGGTCCGCTGGGCTGGCGCCGACCTGGCGCCAAGGTGGTCGAGGTTAGCGCACCCTCCATTTTTCCAGGGATTGTGTGACTAACCTATTTGAGTCTATTTTGGCACTTTAATGTTTACACCTCTTCTCCAGAAGTTCGATTAGGTTGCTAGAGACATTCTTATCTATTCCAAACTTTCGGAGGTCATTGAGTCAATTTTGGTAGGTTTTATGGGTCTCAAAAAAAAAGTGATGTTCGAATGACTGTTGGGAGTCAAATTTCTATTCTTTATATCATGAGTTAATAATTTTATTTTATCCATGTTTTATAGCTATTTTCCGGTTATGAACTTTTTTAATCTGAGATTATGTGTTTTCAAAGTATTGAGCCGGATTATGAAAATTGTCTTTGTGTGAGTAAATGATTATACTATTGGTATGGATTTGTGTTTTGGGTTAGAAGGTCTACTGAAGTTTCATGAGTTATTATTATTTTGGTCTGGAGTGACCTGTGATGAGTTATATGATGTTATGCATGATAATGACATGGTGGGTTTATTATGTTGCCGATGGTGAATTTTATGTATTTGTTATTCTGTTTTGGTTTAGCTTCACCTGGATCCATGTCTAAGCTTAGTAATGTAATGTTATTGCTTCATTGGTGTAATTGCATGGCCTCGAGTGTTGCCACTACCGGTGTAGAGCAGCCAGAAACCTTGAGTAGGCCTGGTTGTCAATGCCGAAACCCGGGGAGTAGGCCGGCATTGGATGACGAAACCCTGATTATGCCGTCATTTTAGAGTTTCGAAACCCTGAGTAGGCCAGAACTGTGAACATGGAGGGGTGGATGTCGCCTTGGCATGTCAATTAACCAATTTAAGCAACTACATGACATTGTCCAATGTTGGTATTTGATTTTGTTTGACGTGATATGTTTTATTCGCTAGTTTATTGGTGCGGAGTAGCCTATGATAAAATACTCTATTGGTGTGGAGTGGCCCATGATAAACACTCCAGTATTTCGAAACCTTGAGTGGTTTGAAAAATTATGATTTCATCGATGTATGGTTACCTGGTTATACGTGATTTCATGGCTATATTCAAGCTTTGATACCGATGTTATTAATTGGGTTTTATGATGGTTTCTGCGTTTCTATCGATTGGATTGTTGGAATGTTGTCGGATTACTCAAATTAGATATGTTATCATCACTGTGTATGTTTTGTAACCGTAGCATGTTTTAGAACTGAACTAAATGGTTTTGTGCATGCTTGTGTTGCTCACTGGGATATTCGTATCTCATTCCGTATTATTTTGTTTTGTTTTTAGCTGCTCCTGGAGAGGACGATAGGATAGTTACTTGCTCATGTGAGTTTTTTTTTCAGTTTGAGATTATTTTAGCGCACTCTGTTATATAGTTATTCATGTTTTTCCTTCACTCTGATATTGCGATCCTGTGTTGTATATTAACCTCCGAAGATGAGTTATAGTTTCTCTACGTAACTCGGATTCGGGGCGTTACAAATAAAGCACTGGTTATCATCTTTGTTAAATTGTAAAGCACTTTTACCGTTGTATCGAATTTTGGAGTTTCACTGTTTGAGAATTCTAGTAGCTATTTTTAGCATTACCTTGATTTGACTTGAGTTAATTTTTAGCAAATTTGGACAACTTTGAATAATAGGGATTTCATGTTGGAATTGTTAATGCATTTTGTTTTATTCTTGGGTTTTACTTGAGAAGGTATCTTGGAAACTCCATGAGGGAGTATGTTGGACCTGAATGGCCATGATTATGTTTGATCGCGCTCAGTTATATGTGGTTTTACACATCGGACTACTTTTTGACTTAAATCAGAACTTTTGTTTCATCGGTTGATTAAATTTAAAACTATTTAGGGCTTAGCTCGTTATGGATCCATAATTTAGCTAATAAGTGAGGTATGTCTAATTTGTTTGGTTTAAGTTTAACCTCCTTCGTGCGTTTCCTCTATCTGGAGAGGCCTTCCATGAGGGATGTGCTGCAAACCAAATTAGCCTAGTGCGTTTCCTCAAGGATAGAGAGGCCTTCCATGAGGGAAGTGCTGTAGCAGCTCCGTTTCCACCCTTGGTAGCAGATTCGACAGTGGTTCTCCAACTAGATTGTTATCCGTTTCCACCCTTGGAGAGGGTGAGGTCTTGTGATTTCCATCGAGAGACGATGATATTGGAATCAGTTTTTGCAGAGGCATTAGATTTTGTAGAGGCATCAGTTTTGGCAGAGGTTCCCGGACTGGACTGTTTGGAGCTAGAATTAAACCTAACAAAGTGGTCATATTTCACGAGTCCCACCATACTATGTGGTTTTATATTGTTTTGCCGGATTAGTCGGATTAATCGTGGTTATTCGTGTTTCTCAATAAACTTATATGTTTGCAAGACATCCATATTTTAGAACTGAATAAAAATGTATTTGAGCATGCATGTGCTACTTGTTGAGATATTCGTATCTCACACCGTTTTGCTTTGTTTTTGTTTTGTTTTCAGATCTCAGAAAGGACGTTACCCGCGGGTATATGCTTGGTTCAGGTGAGTTGGGGATTGTAGTTGACTCTGATTATATGTTATTTGTTTATTTTATGTTTTCCTTCACTCTGATATAACGATCCTGTGTGAGAAGATAACTTTCGGAGACGAGTTACGGTTTTTTTTTCACGTAATCCGGATCCGGGGCGTTACATGTATTGAATTTGTTTATGAACTAGATGGTTGAACTTGCATTAGTGGTTTAATTTGGATGTGGGTTGTTTAGTTATTCTTTATTTCGCTGAACTCTGATGATTATTAATATGGAATAGAGATTTTCTTGTCTCATAAATGTGCTTTGGTATTCGCTTACGAGCAAAGTCATGCTCGGTCCTACTCACGCAATGTAAGTCGTGAAGTGAGGATTTAGGGCATGGCAGTTTATCTGGATTAAATTTGATAAAATTTGTAGTCTATGTGTAGTTGTTTTGCCATGTTGCTTTCCCTTGAGCGTAAGACAGGTCTCCTATATTCTACACAAAGAAGACTTTTTTTTCTGCATGAGAAAGAGTAGGATGCTGGGTGCAAGAACTTCATGCCAAGACCATGTGAAGTCTCTTAATGGTTATAAAGCTAGAGTGTAGAGATTTCATTGGATCGAATTGAAGAGGATCTTTGGAGACCCATCTTTCTTGCATTCTCATACATCCTCATAAACAAGAAATTAGCTCAAGATTTGCTCTAATTTCGTAAGTTTATTAAGTGGCATTTTGAGTCGAAATCATGTAAATAGAAGTAATCTGTGATGTAAAACTTGAGTATGTATTTATCATCAATTTATTAGCACTATATTGAATGTAATGGGAGAAAACTATCGTATATATTTCTTTTTTATGTTAATAGGTGTATGCTGTTGCATTTTTGTCTGGGTTAGTTTGTATCAAATATCAAATCTCACCTATGTTTGCTCATGTTTTGTAATGCATATGATAGACCAAATTGTAAAATAAAATCAACTACATAATATGGAGCAAAAAATACTAATATGATGTGCCCATTTAATATTATTATGGAACTCAACTATGGGTATACTTAACATAGCCACCATTATATTCTAGATCAATTCAAATCATATTATCCACAACATTTTTTCCCTTTCGGGGATTAAAAAATTCATTGTTGATGTATCAAATGGGTTGCATCAATGCTTAAGCATTTGCGATTTACACCTTAGGCCTGTGTCAAAGAGAGGTGCATCCAATGTGCCATGCTTTGGTATACCTCATGGTTCTCTGTTTTATAACTTTGTTTGTTTAACAGGGCTTTTAAGACACTAAAGATAACATAAAATCAAATAAATTATGTAAAAAAAGTTTCTAGGGTCAATATTGACAACATAAGTGGAAAAACACGTTCTCATGTTCTGTTTCTTAAAAAAATTACACAATTGGAGTTGTTTCAGCAGTAAGTGTAGTCCAAAACATGTTCCAATTTTGGGCAATCACCCATCAAACAAGAACAATTGTATTTTGCAATTAAAAAAAAAATGTTATACTCGCATGTACATACCACCACATTTCATGATCAAAGTTTCCATCTATGACAATAGCATAGATTGAACCATCTACTCTTAAAGCTAAACTAACGATAACTTCTGATAGTCAAAGATTGTAAAACCAACATCAAATGCTATAGACAATACTTTAAATCCACAACCAACTGCAAGTAAGATTGCATGATTTCTCAGTTTTTCTGTTGATGCATTTCCCATTTCCAGTGGAGACCCTCAAAAGCTGCTGCAAACTTGTACCCATCATACCATACCACCTCTTATGAAATGTTCAGACAGACCATTGTCCTAGGGAGAAGCAAAGATTTGTCTAATCATTTAAGGATTGCTTGAGAAGCTTCGTCTTATTACTTTGTTCTCGTTTAATTCACAGATTTTGGAGTATGTTGTAAATAGAAGCAAAGTATTGCCAGTAACTGATTTTGGAGTATGCTGCAAATACAGTCTTGTCACAGGCTTTGCATCTCTATGTTTAGAAACCTGGCCTTTGAGCAACTAGCTCGAAAACATCAATGAGCAACCAAATACAGAGGATAGTGAAGACACCTAACTAATGTAAGCTGCAAGAAATCAAAGCAAAATGAATCCAATGAAAGGGAAAGGGAGTAAAGGACCACTGCTATCTTCGTTTCTCTATTTTCTTTGGCACAAAAAGTGATTGGTTTTGGAGGAAAAAAAACGGAGGATGGCTTAACGTTGTTTTGGAGTTCGGTTTCAGGAGAACACCAAACGACGACATGCTCTCTCAGCTGAATGTCATTGACCACAGTGTATGCATTTAGAAACCTGGCGTCTGCGCAACTAGCTCGAAAGCATCGAACGAGAGAGATGGGTCTGAAATGGTGTTAACGCGGATTTTGGATTTGGGGTTCTCTGTTTCGGGAAATCTTATCTGAGAACAAGATGAATGTGCGGCTAGCTCAAGAGCATTGAATGAGAGCAAGGTCTGAAATGGTGTTAGCACAATTGTGGATGTGGAGTTCTATGTTTCGAAGGAGAGAGGCTGCGAAATTAACTTCCTGCCCATTTAATTTTAACAGAGAAGATAAATGGAGCGGCATTAACGCCCCTCCCGTGACGTGGCCGGATGCTCACACGGCGTTATTCAATGAGAGTGGCATGTTCTACAGCAGATGATGTCAGCCCATAGGACACATGAAATACTGTCGATAGATGTAGAGGCCTCCTCCATGACAATGGTTGAATTGCCACATCGACTCAGAGGTCTGAAACTCAAGAAAATGGCACAATCTAAAGTGCTAGATGATGAAAATAGAATAATCTGAAGATCAGTATTGGTAATATCCAACAGAATGGAAATCAAAAATTAAAAAGCAATAAAACTAGAACAAAAGGAAAGAGATCCTACTCTTTGAACGAATCAATTTTCATGGATACAATGATAACTGCATTTTTTAAGATGTGGGAATCTACAAACTTCTTTGTTACCATAGAACAACACAATTACCAAAAACCCTTTCTAAATATCCGTCAATATTAATTATTGTTACAGATTGTAACATTTTATCATTTCAAGCGTCAAGAGGATAAGAAAACTAGCATGGTACTAGTGGTTAATATTCTGAGTATGTCATGACAGTTATGTTAAATGTGTACAATTAATTAATCCTTGCAATGAACATTGGTAAACTAGTTAGTAATGTTTAAAAAAAACAAACACACATACACTCACTCAGTCTATTATCGCAAACAAAAGGAGTTTGTTTTTACTGAACTCCCAATACAGCTGAGCACATATCTTTCAAAATGTTGGAAATTTGAAATTTGATATACCACAAAATTCTAAGCTGCCAGCAGAAAATGTTATAAAATATCAATTCAATTGCCGTACACTCAATCCGATTTTGTGCTTACATTATCCCTATCAAATTTAGATATCTTAACAAAGAGAACCAAATAAACGTATATGAAGCAAGAAAAAGAGAAGTTCAAAAACTAATACCTTAGATGCTACTTGTAATCTACCACAGCAGACTAATTTTCCTACCCGGTTAAATATAAGAAGGAATTATTCTTCTACAACGTATAAAACACAACTAAAACTACAATAAACATAGTAAACCTTCGCTGAAGAAAGGGGGTAATGTGTATGAACTTCTTCAACATCGAAATTAATTTCTTGCGGATCTCCCAAATAATGGATAGAAAAATAACAATAAAGAAAAGAGAAAAATTTTGAACAAAAAATAACAATAGAAGGCTTCGATCGATACAAGCTCATCATATACAAATTCATGAAATAGCATTGTTCGGTTTTATCTAGGGTTACAAAAATATCATCATAAATCAAGACAAGAAAGCAATTCTATTATCAGAGATGGAAAAAATAAGAGTGGAACGCAACACGACGGTGCAGATCCCTCTAAGCAATACACTTTGGCTAAAAAAGTTAACATCTAAAGGCTTTTGTGTAGTACTAGGGAAATTTCACGCGCTATGCACGTATCAAAAGAATAAACAAAGTGGGCAGTTGTTATGATAATACATGTGGAATCTGGGTGTCGGAGTAAATTTTAAAAAGAGTGGAGGGCGTTCTTGGTATAGGTTAGCTACTGATATTTTGGACCATTCTGTGAAACAGTAGTGTCTTTAAGATCTAGGGAACTACACATGGAAACTTTTTTTTGGATGTTATGTAACACCCCAGATCCGAGTTACTTAATGAAACCGTAAGTCATCTTCGAAGAGTTAGCTAATCCACAGGATCTATATATCAGAGTGAAAGAAAACATGAATAAACAATAAAATAAATAATCAGAGTCAACTATATTCCCAAAGTCAATTATAAAATACCATATCTCAAGTCTAACTCACATGATCCAAGCATCTACCCTCCATTATCGTCCTCTCCAAGATCTGAAAACAAAACAAAACCGAATGAGATACAAATATCCCAGCAAGTAGCACATGCATCCTCAAATACATTTTATTTAGTTCTAAAACATGAATCAGTTATAAAACATATAGCAGTGAATGTGCGCATGTCGGGAACGACGGGGCACCGAGGCGCAATGGCGGTTTTGCGTGCCTCCTAAAAGGTAAAACGGGAAATTGGGAGTCGCCACTGCCTGAGAGGTGCAGGCAGACAAAATGGTACTTAAATGGGTTTATTTTGAATGGTCTGCGGCTTTTTAGAGATTCTGGCTAAGTCCTAGGTTACAGTCCAGGGAAGTTCGAAGACACCCCAGTTCGCCCCGCCGGTTCAGCGGGTCCCTCGGGTCTCCCTGGTTTTAGTCAACTTAATCTCACCCTTATCCTAGGCCAGCATGTATGTTTATTTGGTCTGAGTGGGACCTTTAAGGGTGGGGGTCCCCTTTATTTTAATTGATTTTATCTTTTTATCTTTTAGTGAAGTGGCTTGGATATGGGCCCCATTGGAAGGCCCGTTGGATTCCATGATAGCCTTTAAGACAAGCCTAAGGCCCATTAGGGTTATTGGGTAACCCTATTATTGGATTAGGTTATTTAGTTTTGGATTAATTAAACAAGAAAATTAATTAAGTGGGTTAAGGCTTTTAGGGCCCATTGGGCTTGGGAGTAGCCCATGGGTAATTAATCAAATGGCTTTGGGCCCATTATTAAAATGGGCCCTGGTTTGAGCTGGACTGGGCGTGGGCCCCGTTGGAAGGCCTACAATACCTTGGTGGGCCCGAGTCTCAAAATTAGGGCTTGGGATAACCCAAAAGCCCAAATGGTTTAAATTAATTAGAATTGGGTTGAACCGAGCGGATCCGGGTCCAAGAAGATGGGCTTTGTGGGTTTTTTGGGTCTGACCGCATACCCTGTGCGGATCCGACCCGCAAACCCAAAAATGCCGAAATGGTCTGGGGGTTCTGCTAGCCCTTCTTCCAGTGACCTGTGCGACCTGCTATGGGTCTCTGAGCAGACCCACAGTGACTCCAAATCCCATTTTTTATTAAAAATGCCCATTTTCATGGTGCCTTCCCCACCGAGAAGGAATGGAGGAACCTGGGGTTTCCCCTACTTTTTGGAATCAGCTCTTGAAGTCTATAGTAGGGATTCTAGAAGTCCCTACCTCTGGTGCTTTTGAGGATCCATTTCTCTTCTCATGAGGATAGATTAAGGATGGCCTGAAAGGCCTCCATCACAATCCATATGACCATTCATTCGAGTGAACTCCACATATATAACTGAAACACACATATATGAGACACCTTCAGCTAATAAATTAATGAATGATATGCATGTGGGTTGTATAAACGGTAAGCATAAAGAAACAATCCGGTGAAGAAATCTAACACGCTTAAAAAGATCTTAAACTTATGAAAAGTGAGGATGAAAATGAGCTAAAGCAAAGCTTCCCTATTGATACTTACAGTGGGTGAATGTAAATTAAAACAGATTTTAGACATATCCATTATATGCTACTCGTGGGTGTATGCATGTAAGCCAAGAAAATAAAAAAATAAAAAAAATAGAAAAAACAATAGATCTAGTGATGTGTGTGCGGATGTATGAGATGATCTTACCATATATGCATGATCATGGAAATAGACTACATGTTTATACAGTTAGTAAATAACAAAGAAAAACAATCACTCACTTTAAATGAAGGAAATGAGGGGGAGAAAATTAGGGGTACAAAGAATTATAAAGAGGACAAACCCCTCTTAAAATGCAATAAATCAACAGACAGGAGATGAATCTAGGCTTATTTGAATAACATCCTTTTTACTTTACATGTGAGCCCTCCTCCCATCCTTTCGTTTGGGGAGTCCCCATGGTAATGGGGACTCCCATGACATACACAAAGAGATAGATGGTGGGTGGAACCCATGACATACACAAAGAGATAGATGGTGGGTGGAAACAACTGATAAATAGTAAAGCCATGACTATTAAAAAAAAACAGCTTCAAAAGAAATTTATTTTAACATGCATTGAATGGAATGTAACGCCCCAGACCCATAACCAGCAAGATATTGTCCGCTCTGAGCCCAATGGGCCCTCACGGATTTGTTCTTAAGGGACATCACGAGAAAACTTCCCAGGGGGTCACCAATCCTAAAACTGCTCTCACCCGAGCACGCTTAACTTTGGGGTCCCCAGGGGATTTAGTCCCGTGTTGCACCTTAAAAGGCCTCTTGCTAATTTGGGGGTCTTAAGACTACTTATAGCATCCCCGAGCGTTGTGGGATCCCAACCATATGCACATCCTCGCCTGGTAGCTCGCCCAGTGAGACTACCCATTCACCCACCCACACAAGCAGGATGCTACATGGAAAGTAACTAGAACTCTCACCTTGATGTTACTTACAACTTTGGATGTATGATGGTCTCCCAAATGATCTATACAGCACCCTAGAGCACCTCCTTTGCTCCAGAAATCCTTTTCCTCTAGTCTCCTTGTGAGTAAGGATGAAGGAAAGAGGTGTATTTTTGGGATTTTGTGAGGTTTGGAAGTGAAAAGGATGTTTCAATGGGGTTATCAGGCATAGGGGGACCAGTGGGGACGAAGGGTGGAGTAACCTTGGGCAATGGGGGCTGTGGGGACTATTTATAGAGAAACAGGCCGAATCCGTATCCGCACTTAGTATGCGGATTGGTCTTGTCTGCATGTTAAGTGCGGATGCGTTTAAAACGTGCGCAATCCAAACGAAATCTGCTAGCTGTTGATATGGATAAGGACAAATCCGCATTGTATGTGCGGATGAGGCGCATCCGCACATACAATGTGGACGCGCACGTTTTTTAAATGTGTGGATTTCAACCCTTTCTCCATTTTGACTTAATCCTCTGATTTTTATCCAATTCTGTGTGATTTTTTATTTATTTAAAATATGAAAATCAAGATATTTGAGTAAATATTATTATTTTATTCTTGATTTTTATTTGTTTTGTCCTTTTCTGCCTTTTTGCCACATAGACAGCTTTTCTGAAACTTTGACTAGCTATAACTTTTTCATCTGATGTCCAATTTTAGCAAACTTAGTGGTGTTGGAATCGGGTCAAGATTCTCTATCCACTGAGCTAAAGTTTGACAGCAAATTCAGGTTTTTAACAGAAGTGCAAAACTGCATCCTGGAATCCAGTTTTGCACATATCTTCCTCTCCGGGACCCCGATTGTAGCAAACTCAGTTGCGCCGAAATCATGTGCAAACACTTTACAAACACCTAAATCTTATTTTTTACATAGGTTGGATTTGATCAAAAATCATTCCTTAGTTGAAAAGTACTCAAAACCATCAAAATAGGACTTTTTGTACTGGGCGCTTGAGCGTCCAGAGAGTTGTTGTAAGAATCGAATTTCCAGAAATCAGTGCTTGGCATAACGCTCAAGCGTTATGTTGAGCGCTCGGCTTATCTGGAAAATGAGCTTTCAGTTTTTGACATTTTAAAGAAACACAGGCGAGATGCTCGAAGTTGCGCTTGAGTGCAATTTTAGTCGCTCAGCCAAAAACTCAGATTGCAAACAGATTCTAGAATTTTCAGAAATTTCGGAGTTTTAAACTACCAAAACATAACTTGATCTTTCTAAATCACTGTAATAATCTTATAATTCATTAAATATACTTTACCTATCAATTCAACATAATTAAGGATCGGATCAATGTTTCCCAACAAATCTATCAAAATATCAGAAATTTTCTATGAACACCTCAATTTCAATTTGTCATGTGTATAATCCGAGATTTGTGCACAAAATGAGTTAGAAAGGTACTACTTACTTCCTGTGAGCTTCAATTAGGTCAAAACCAAACATTAAATCAAACTTTCACAACACTTCCAAACTCCACGGCTGATCAACAAAATTCATTCAAAAATTATCAGATCTAAACAGATCGGATTTACTCAGAATATTCTACAGAGTTAAACTAAGAAGTTATGAGTCCTTAATTACCACTTAACAGCTAAAGCTCAATTTCTTAGATCTGATCAAACGAATATAAAATCCTCCGATTAGATCTCAATTCAACTTCCAATGTAAATTTGCCCCATTCTCCTTAGGCAGATTCAATTGAGCCTCTTACTTTCTCTTATTCCTTTTCTCCAATTCTCTAGATCCAGATCTCTCCTGCAACTTATTCTTTTAGCTCTAGAGACTTCTAAGTTAATTCTGCCAACTAACACAATTAAACTTTTGCAGGTTTTTATAATTGCAGCCCTACACTTGAAAGCTTCATGATCCCCTATAGTGCCACTCCACATTAATTCTATTGCTCATCCAACCATGTTCATTAATTAATATAATATAACATTATAATACTTCAAATAAATAGAGGAAAATTTAATTATTACCTTTTCCAAGTCACTTTCTCCACCTTAATTTACCGAAATTTTATCAAACCACCTTGTTACTTAATTTTTTTACAAAAATTCATCGCATGACCAAATTTAAAATTTATAAAATCCAATTTTTATTGGTAATTAAAATTCAGAATTTTACATGTTAAGTGAGTATCATATTGATAATAAAGTATATGTATGTACATCAATTGTTTCCTTTGGGTCATTGCAATAAGTGCATTCAGCTAACTGAATGATGTTTATGTTTGCCAACATTTCTTTGGTTTTAATCCTTCCATGTGCTACCAATAATGCAATGAATGCATGTCGAGGGATAGAATGAGTGGATCAATGATATTTGCCGATATTACCATTGATTTAACAGGGCTAAGATGTCTATATATATCTACATATCCTTCATGACAAATTTCTCTGACTTTGACCCCAACCAATACACCTTCTATGTTTGATTTCTACTAATTGCAATGGTGTTCAGACAATGCCATATGACTTGCAGATTAGGCGTAACAGTAGCAAGTGGTGACCAATTACCATTCTCAATGATAGCTGGTAGTCTAGAGTTTACTAGTAGACCAACTTCATAAGCAATTCTAGCACTCAATATTTCTTACAATGCGGATGAGATCATTTGCCACAGGACCCTGTGGTAGACCATGATAGTTGATCTTCTCACATTTTTCAATGTGAAATGTCATCTTATGGCTGCTGCTTTTTCACATTTTTCAATGTAAAATCTCACATATACCGCAGGGATCCTGCGGTAGACGATCTAAAACCCTTAAAGGGTGCCATCTATCATGCCAAAGCCAAGCATTACAACCATTTCCCACGGCGTAGTTGATCTTCTACCAACTCCAAGAGCTACGATGTTGGATGCTTATAGCCCAAAAATATCTACCTCAACAAGTTCTGTGTGACCCAAGCCACCCACAAAGAGTCTATGGATGTTGCAATATACCATGTGAACCTCATTGTTGCTACTTTGTTACAACTTTCAAGTTAACAATGCTTAGTCCACCTTCTTGATTAGGGGAACAAATAATATCATCCCATCATATTGATATGATTTTCTTCCTATCATCTGTACCTTTCCACAAGAATTGCCTGCATAATTCTTCAATAACTTGAATCATTGTAGAGGGAGAATGAATGTCAAGATCAAGAAATTGGTCATAGAGAACTAACACTTCTGATGAGTTGCATCCTTCCTACATAAGAAAGATTATTCGCTTTCTAGCCTTGAAGTCTAGCCTTTAATTTAGAGATGAAAGATTCACAATCCCTTGCTGTCCCCAAGATATCTAACATGTAATTTACCCTCTACAATCTAAAATGAACTGAGATTTCTATCTTTAATAGCCAAAGGCGCCCAGCAAAAGAATATGGAACTTTTAGAAAAATTAGTATTCAACCCAATAATGTTCTTGAACACATCCGAAGCTTTAAAAAGACACTCCACTGAATCAAAATCGCCATGGCTGAAAAGAAAAAACACGTTTGTGAAGCACAATAACTTGTGTCTGGGTTTATACACTTTGCATGATGTCTGAAGATATATACTACGAGTAAACTGAGAGGTCATATCAGCATACATTTCCATGACAAGCATAAAAATATAAGGGGATAGAGGATCACCTTGACGTAGACCTCTATTGTGATAACCCGGAAATTCACCTAGGAGTAGTTTAGTCATTTCCTAATTAGCTAATTAACAAATTGGTCAATTAAATAATTATTAAACTTGAAAGCTCCATTAGATTTAAGTTGGGTTTTTATTTAATTTACATAGCATAATAGGTGGGAAAAAGATCTTTCGGTAATACCACTTGCTTTGGGGATTTAAATTAGTAAACAAACAAGGAGACGAGGCCAATAGGTAATATTTAAGAATAGGGAATTAAAATATGACGACAAATAGGAAAAGTCTAATTATTATATGTTTTAGAAAAGGTAAACTTATATTTCTAGTCAGATTAGGAAAGTCTAGTAAATTATAATCTAAGCAAGAAACTTATTAACCTATTTGGAGTAAGAAACTCTAAGATCTCATTATAAATAGAGAACTAGGGTGCATTATTAGATTCTTTTAACCTTATATTTTAACGTGCAGAGAAACACTAAGATTTTGGGCATGGAGAAGATGAAGGAGAAGAAGGAGGAATTGTAATCTAGAGAGAGAGAGAGAACAAGAGGATTTAAGAGAGGAGAAAACTATTGCAGAATTTTTAGACCAGCTTTCATCAAAACATGATCTGGAGTCAATCCACTGTCAGATCGAGCTCAAATTTGGTGGAGGCATTCCTGACATATAATTCTACAATTTGAACAGTGGAGATGGTGTTTGAAGCTCTTTAGCATAGGCTAAAATTGGTAAAATCATCATTGGACTTTTAGTTCAACAAAGAAGGATTTTAGCCGTTTAGGTAGGTGGATCTATATTCTTATTTCCATTAGGGATCTCAGATTTCTAGAATTTATCATCCTTATGTTTTAATCTATATGTGCTTTAGTTTTGGAATTGTATTTGAATGATTATATATAAGTAATAAACCATGGAAACTTATATTGCATGGTTTTTATTGGTTTAGTTGGCAAATATTGTGTTTGGATGGGTTTGATGGATGTTTTTGATACTTTGATGGTTTCAAAACAATGGTATAATGGTTTTATATTTCACGATTTGAAAGTTTAGTTTTGGAGATTCAAATTGATATAGCATGCATGGAGATGGATTAATATAGGTTTAAATAGTCTTTCTAAGGAGGTTTTGTTCAATCGCTGTTTTGGTTGAGATTTTTTATAAATTCTTGGATTTCCTTGTCTAGGGGTTTCTAGCTACTCTACACCGGCAGTGGCAACACTCGAGACCATGCAATTACACCAATGAAGCAATAACATTACATTACTAAGCTTAGACATGGATCCAGGTGAAGCTAAACCAAAACAGTAAAACAATTTCATAAACTCACCACTGACAAGACATTAAACCAACTATTATCATCATCATGTATAACCCAAAACAAACTCATCACAGGTCACTCCAGACTAGAACAGCAACTCATGGAACTTCACTAGGTATTCCAACCCAAAAACAAACCAATCCCATTGGCAGTAAAATCCTTTTACTCACACAAAGATAATTTACATATACTGTTCAGCACTTTGAAACATTATAAACTTAAGTTAAACAAACCCACAAACTAGAAAACAATGGTAAACGTAGATAAACTAAATTACACATCAGGGTATTGTAGACACCCCAAATTGCACTACAGAATGAGAAAATATTAAAAACATATAATTAGAGCTTAAAACAAGTCAAAAATGCATAAAAAATGATAAGGCATGCTTTGCCCGTATTTTATTCACGAGCCGGTCGCGCCCGAAATGTCTCTACGGTCAGGCGCGCCCGTATTGGAAATACAGACACCATTGGACCGTAAATCATTTACGGTCACTAAAGACTCGTGTGAGTTTTATTCTTCTCTCGATTTCCAAGCTTTATCTTTAGTCCAATATCCCTTTAAATGAGTGAATTATGTCTTTTATTCGCTGAAGCCACCTTGGTTGGCTATGGATGGGCATTATCTCTGTTTTTGACTCTATCCTAAGGATCAGGATATATCCTTCTGGACCAGCCTTGCCCCTGTGCTTGCCTATAAATAGAGGTGAGATTCTCAAGCTAAGGGCCACGAAAATTTAAAGTCCAAGGAGCTCCAAGAGAAGAAGAAGAACCCCTGCTGCTCTACCTGCTCAATCCAGGTAAGTCCCTTTTCCCTTTTATTTTCTGTCTTCAATTCTAGATGTAATAGGATCATCTCTATTGCTGTAGAATAAGGCCATCTTTTATTCTGTATTCCTAAACTCTCCTCCAAGTACCTCAAGAGTCTCTCTAGCCGTAAAACGTGAAGAGAGAGCTAGGGGAAAATAGAACAGGTGGATCCCTAGAATAGAACCCCATATCTGTTTTTCTCCTTTTTTTCTAGAATAAAGCCTTTGATTGTGTTTGTGTAACCAAACCTATCTCCAAGTACCTCAAGAATCCTCTCTAGCCGTAAAACGTGAAGAGAGAGCTAGGGGAAAAGAGAACAGGTGGATCCGTAGGGTAGACCCCCATGTGCTCTAATCTGTGAGATATGGCTGCTTTAAATATCTTGATCATGTTTTAATGCTTTTTATGATGAATCTGAATGAATCACATGAATTTATGATGTTTATAGCATGAGATCCTCACTTTTTTCTAAAATTTGTATTTTGCCACTTTTGCACCTACAGCACTGTTTTCGTGATTTTTGTGATTCTAGGCTAAGATCTTGGATTTATCATGATCAATATGATAGATCTGAATCCAGAAGCCTGAAAATAAATTCTAGGGTTTCATAATATAGTTTTTAAATCGTTTTTCATTATTGAGAGAAGACCCTACGATCTTAGTTCTCCCTTTTGATGTTTTTCATCAACGTGGGTATTTTTGGTCTGTATTTCTTGATTTAATGTGAAATTTGGGCTTTATCTATGTCCTGGACTATTCAAGTTCAATTTAGAAATATTTTATAAAAATCATATTTTCTAGATTTCTAGAATTTAACTTGAAACCAGATTTTTGGATTTTTCACTTTAAATTGATTTTATCTCAATTTTATCTTAATCATGAAACCCTAGGAATGGTATGATCATATTTGAAAGTTCTGGATCAATCAGGCTATTCATATGAAAAAACCATATATTTTTGTCTTTTTTGTGATTTTTCATGATTTTTATAGGAAGCCTTTTTCCTTTATTTTAACATGAACAATACCTGGCAACCACCTTGTGTGGATGAATAGGGGTGCCTAACACCTTCCCCTGTTCATAACCTAATCCCCTTACCCATCTCTGGTTGTTTTTTTAGGAGGGTTATTTTTACCCCTAAATTGTCTTTTGTGCTTATTTAATATCTTGGTGTCCATTCACACCTAAATTGAATGGTGGCGACTCTTTGTTTAATTTAATCCCGTGTGATGATTGAGGAAGTCAAAGGAATTTGATTTTTTCCATGTCTCACAGGTATCAAGTATAGAAGTTTGACTACAAACAATCCTCCAAATACAACTTCTGGAAACTTATAAAACCCACCAACAATTGACCCAAAGATCTCTGAATGTTTGGAACAGATTAAAATACTTCTAACATCCCTATCTAGTGTTTGGCTAAGAGGTTTAAGCCTCAAAGTATCAAAAATAGGTTCAGATTGGTCAGCCGCACTTTACTGGAAATTTTAATGGGTGTGCTGACCTCAGGCCCCTTGGCGCCAGGTCAACGGACCCAATTTCCCTATGCACCAAGCTGCCGCTGAGGGGAAAAAGGTTGGCAGCAGCCCAACGGACACCCCTTGTTCTTCTCAATATATTTTTTCTCACTGTTAATGCAATATACCTATGACTGTCCTAGTTTCAAGCCACTGTAACAATTTTCCTATGCATCTACCACCCTCAATAGACGATTAACCATGATTCGAAATTAATCCTAATACTTAACAGGTTACGACTCTAAAAATCTCTTCGAAAACCAAGTCTGAAACTAAGATTATTCCCACAACCATGCATTACAGCTAATCTCAAAAGTCGAAACCCAAAACACAGATTAAAACGATGCTACTCACCTGTTATACGCTCAACTCCCTGCAACTGCAACTCCTAGAACCGAGAGTTCAATTATCGACCTTCCGCCCAGTTTCTTCTTTTATCGTAAGATGGTTTCTGAACACTCGATGATCGACAGGAACACCACACGTCTGCTCTTCTCGCCAAAGCCCTAGAAATCCAGCCACAGTTTTCCTCGAGTTCAAAGTGTGCCAAAATACCTACGCTCCGAAATACACTAAGTGTACGTTTGGATCACGGGAATTGGAGGGTAGGAATTGGAATTTGCAGCTAAGAATTTCAATTCTTGTGTTTGGTTGACCAATTCCCATGAGAATTAAAATTCACAAGGGAAAAAAAAACACCCAATTCTCATGGTTCATGAGAATTACAATTTATACCTATGAGGTGTTTTTTACAATTCTCATTAAACATAAGAATTTTATTATCATTGATTTTTTGCAAGAGGGCTCATTTTCATTTTTTTCTATAACATAAGAAATGTAGCTGATCAAAGTATAATTTAATATTTAAATTTAGAGAGAGAAAACTCTAGAAAGAGAGTGGAATGCTCTAGAGTGAGAAAACCTTGAAAGAAAACTCTAGAGAGGGGGATTCTAGATAGAGAAAAAGAAGGGTCTTGAGAGAACTTTAGAGTGAGCAATACTTTAAAGAGAAGATCTAGAGAGAAGGTTCTAGAGAGAGAAAACTCTAAAAAGAGAAGGAAAATGATCTAGAGAGAGAAAATAGAGAACTATAGAAACAAGAGAATGCTTTAGAGAAATAAAATCTATAGAAAATTCTACTGTGAAAATTCTAAAGAGAGAATTTTAGAAAGAGATAATACTCTAAAAAGAGAATCCTAGAGAGAAAATTTTCTAGAAAGAGAATTATAGAGAGAAAATTCTCTAAAGAGAGAATTTTAGAGAAAGGAATGACTTAAAAGAAAGTCTAGAGAAAAGGTTCTAGAGAGAGAAACTCTAGAAAGATAACGGTTCTAGAGAGAGAAAATAGAAAACTATAGAAAGAAGAAAATGCTTTAAAGAACGAATATCTGGAGAAAATTCTAGAGTGAAAATTCTCTGAAGAGAGAATTTTTGAGAGAGAACACTCTTGAAAGAGAATCCTAGAGAGATAAAATCTTATAGAGAGAGACAGAGTGAAAGCTCGTAAAAAAATCTTTTCTAGAGTGAAAATTCTCTAGAGAATTTTAGAGAGAGAACATTCTAGAAAGAGAATCTTATAGAGAGAAAATGATTTCTAGAGTAAAAATTTTTTAAAGAGAGAATACTCTAGAAAGAGAATCCTAGATGTGAGACATAGAAAAATCACCTAAATGATTCCCTCCGTCATCACACGGGCTCAACTAAAATGGGAGAGTCGCCACCATTCAATTTTAGGTGTGAATGGACACCAAAAATCATCAAAATAAACAAAAAGGCAAAACTAGAGTAAAAATAACTCTACTTGAAAATAAAATCCAGAGATGGGTAAGGAAATTAGATTATGAACGGGGGAAGGTGTTAGGCACCCCCATTCACCCACACAAGGTGGTTGCCAAGTGTTGTTCATACTAAAAAATAAGAAAGCTTGCTAAAATCATCAAAAACCTTGAAAAAGGATTAAACAAATGTATGATACTTTCACATGAGAAATCCAATGAATTCCATATCCTCTTTTATGTCAGTATCACTTCTGGGATATCACCATTAGATGGAAATCAAAGCAAAACTTGAATAAAACCAAGTTGAGACAAATCCGGAAAATTCTGTAAAAGCTAGAACCATTTGTCTTGAAATCATCCAAATCTAATTTAAATTGAATCAAACCAAATCCAATTGAAATATTATGATAAATAGAAGACTCATGCAAATTTTCAATCAAATCCAGTTAAAATCCTAGGAGTTATTCTCCTTTGAAATCTGCTGCTGGAAACAGTTAAAAGTAACAAATGAGCAACTTTGGAAATTCATTTGGAAAAATCGGCTCCATATAAATCCATGAAATTTGGTGTGAATGAAGTATGTATAGCCATATTTCAGATGAAACTAGCCTCATACAAAAATTCATCCGGATGTGCCTTGGGCGACCTCCCGAACAGGCCTCGAGGATCACAGATTAACCCAGAAAAGTGTTATTGAGCAGTTCTGAATAAATCGGTCACCCACAACACAAATGGAATCAAAAAATTATTAAACCAACTGGATTTGAAATTATACTTCCGATGGAAAACACATAAACAAAAATCACTTGAATCGGACTTAAACGAACACCTGGCGCTCAGTCAAAGTGATAGGTTCTACAATCAGACCTGAACTGACCTATCAACTTCGACTGAGTGGTGTCAAAAATCCACTTCATAAAAATTGATGAAATTTTACAAGCATAAACTAGACAGCCTCACCTTTCCCATGGCTTTAGAATCACTCCAAAATTCATCCGGATGATGAAGTTATGAGTGTTCAAAGTTAGGGTACAGATGCTGTCCCGTTTTACCACTTTTAAGTAAAATCAATTCAAATCAGTGATTGGATGTGTGTGATCCGTGCAATATAAATCAAAACCACTTGAAAAAGTGTTGGAGAACCTCTAAGAAGAAATATGGCACAAGTTTGGCTCACCATTCTCTCCAATTGGAAAGAATATGCCAAAAACCCCCCCAAAAGTGAGCAAAAATGCCCAAAACCGAGAGGTTAGACCTAGAGGTCTTCAATACTCAAAAAGAACTTGCTTGAAATCATTTTGAAAATCATTGAGATACATCCCAGAATTGCTTGGGGCTATTTATTTCAAATCTATCACAATGAATGCAATAGATCCGAAATACAAGCCGATTCTGACAAAAAACAAGTACAATATGTGTATATGTGTAAAAATCATTTCTTCAAATATAACCACACATAGCATTCATATCAATCAAATGGGGTTCTAAAAAGACCTAGGGTTCCGTTCCATTCTCGTTTCCCTTAGTTCTCTCTCCCCGTTTAACGGTTCTTCGAGATAGTCTTGGGGTACTTCGAGTATGAAACGGTTTTCATAGAATCAAAAGGCTTTTCAACAAGGTTCTAACACTAAGGATCAATCCTCAGTCTTGTTTCCCCTAGATCTCGCCTTCACGTTTTACGGCTAGGGGGAGTCTTGAGGTACTTTGAGTAGAGGAAGGGTTTGCATACACAAAGATTAGGCCATTATTCTACAGAAATGTAGAAGAAAAGAACTAACCCTAGAATGTAAAGACAGAAAAATAAAGAGGGATTTAGGCTTACCTGGGTGTCTGGAAGCAATGCGGCAGCGGTTCCCTTCTTCACTCGGAGCTCTTCAATCTCCAACTTATTGGCCATTTGCTTAAGGAGGAGCCTCCTATTTATAGGCAAAGGCTAGGGTTAGGGTTTGCATGATGCTAGACACAAGATGATGTCTCGAGTCCACCAACCTAAACCCTAAGGCTATTTCCGAGATTTCCACTCCTTTAATAAAGGATATGATGGTAAAAAGTGAAAACTCTCGGAAAACCCTAATTTTGAGCAAAAACCTTGTATCCGACAACTCAGATCGGCTACAAGGACACCTATATGTATCTGACATATGTCGTTGGATACATTAATACCTGCTTGTATCCGACGACTTGTGTCAGATATAAAAAAGTCCTCTTGTATCCGATGACTCATGTCAGATACAATAAAAAATGCTTAAATCTGAAGTTTTGTGCTGGTTTCAAAGGAAAGAATGATTTTTGTCAATTATTATTCATTTTCCCAGCGCAATTTTGGGGTGTCTACACTAGAGAGATAAAATCTTCTAGACATAGAATTATACGTAGAGAAAACATAAATAGAAAAAATCCTTTCTAGAGTGAGAGAATCCTAAAGGAACTCTTTTTAGAAAGATATTTTAATACATAGGAATTGAAAATACTCTAGCAAGAGAATCCTCAAGAAATCCTTTTTAAAGAGATAAAAAAGAGAATTATAGAGAGAGAAAACATATATAGAGAATCTTTTCTAAAGTGAAAATTCTCTGTTTGTATAATTTTAGAGACCAAAAAAATTATAGAAATAGAATTAAAGAGAGAAGATCCTAGAGATAGAAAATCATCTTGAAAGAAACTCAAAGATAAGAAATAAATAAAATTAATACAATGTTAGCTCAAATTATATATGTTTTGATATATGTAAGCATTACGTAAGATATAAAGAAAAAATTTTGAATTCCCTAATACCAACCAAACAATAGAATTTTAATACATAGGAATTGAAAATCATAAGATTTATAATTCATATGCATTTCAATTCACATATATATTTGAATTCTTGTCATCCAAACGTACCCTAAGTATTTATACTCGCCCTACCAACTTATGGTCTCGCTGCATGCTCTCCCACGCATCTCCCTACATGCGCAGCTTTCCCAGCCGTTTGATCTAATGAATCTATTCTTCACCTAATCGCCCACACATATATAAACATTTTTATTTGTAAACGACTGCATTCGAACAGAAAATAATTCAAGTTATAATCAGCACCTTACCAACCTTAGTTTATCTTGCTTCCACGCCTACTGTCTTGAATCCCCAATTTACCCTTGCTTGCTACAATACCAAACCACCAACCCCACTAATGAAACTAAATTAACGGATTTGACCCTTTTAATAATTTCTCCTATATTACTTTCCTTTAAGAATTTTTCTCTAAATAATTCCCTTTTCTCTATTTCTAAGGTTTTCCATTAATTAAACTAATTAACAACAAAAATCTAATATTTTTAATGTTATTAAAAATTCGGGATTTTACATAATCCATCATACATCATTGTAGGACTCATGAAAACAAGCAGGACTTTGAAAAAAAAACTCTCCATTCACTATGTCAGCATGCAACTTATGAGCAAAGCTACTAAGACCCTCAAACCTGTATAACAACTGAGACAAGAGGCATAGTTATCGACTTATTGCATACAAAACTTACGAAGTTCAGCACGTACCATCCAGCATGCAACACCTTAATAAATACACAGGGATGTCCGCTTATCCACACATACATGCAAACCCTCCAAAGCAAACTAACTTGCAAAGGAAGCACGAGCGCAAACTAGGAGTACCCAAACAAAGAAAAACCTCTTCACTCTTAAGCTTAACCCTATGGATCTACATGGAGCTATGCCCACTAAACACCAATAATAACAATTTACTCAAATGAATATGGTTTAAATAATAGTGCCTAGTGGCATATAGGGTTTTCCGAAGCTCATACTCTTTCCAAAGTTAAATCTACAAAGTAGTTTGTGGTGTAAAGTTTTTCTAATAAAATTCAAAAATCATGATACTTTAAAATACATTTTCCTGCGTAAGAATTTTTGGTCACCTAAATTCAATTTTCTAAATATCCCAAAAATCCCATTTTATTTTCAAATCAGACAACCAATTTGCAAACAGACCTAAATCATTCATCAATTTGTTTTAAATACAAAAGATCATTGAAACAATTGCAAACACCTAATATCAGTTGGTTCAGATATTTAAATTCATTTCAAATCATTTTATTTTGGAATAATATTTCAATTTGTGAAAAATCAAGAATTTGAGTTGGTTGCTCAACCTTATCGCTCAGGCGACTTGGTTGGGCGATCGAATAGTTTCAAAACATAGTTTTAAATCAATGAGTGCTCAAGGTGGGCGCCTAGGCAATCACTTAGGCGACATAAACCAAAATCAACAATTTTTCAACTGCACTCAGCCCCATCGCTCAAGCGATCGATTAGGCGACCTACGTTCTAAACTTTCTAAAATATTTCGCGAAACACTCGACCAGATAGCTCAGGCGATCGTGCCATGCGCTTGACAAACAACGGCTAATCCAACTTTCAAAAACTAGTTGTTATGCATCAAACAACAATCTATATATTCAAATCAACTCTAATATCTTCAAAACATATATACCAGACTTACAGATCATGTAGAAAGATCAAATCTCAATAAAACTCAGTATCGACTAAACGGGTGTGCTACCTACCTCTGTTCGATCAAGTTTCCTTCTTCCTCCTCTTTCCTCTTAGTGAAGATGCTGATCTCTCTCTTCACAGCAACACAGAACTCCTCCTGGGATGCAGAACACTTCGAAATCAACAAACTCCTCCGTCTCCTTCTTCTCTTCTCTCTCGATCTCTTGTTTCCTTCAGCCGCTAAAGAATACAAGATAATACTCAATACGATTAGCCGTATTCTCTGAAGTATTAAAACCTTTTTTTAATCCCTCCTGATCCTGTGTATCTCACTTCCATCGACTCCTACACCTCTAACCAATCAAATCAAATGATCACCTTAATTTAGCACTTACCTCATTATTTCATGATCCAACGGTTAAATTTGCTTCAAACTCCTGATCTCATCCATTATTATGATCACCTATATTCCATTATAAACTTTCAATAAAATCCACAATAAACACTGATCATTATTTAATTTAAAATTCTTAAAATTTTCGGGGTATTACACCTGATTAGGCCAGTGTTATCAATGCTAAAACCCGGATTATGCCAGCATTGGATGACAAAACCTTGAGTAGGCCGGATATACACATGAAGGTGTGGACTTGACTATGATGTGTCTATTATCTATTTTGACACTTGTTTTAATCGGAGTTACATCTATTTGATTTTTTTTGGATAATTGATTTCACCGACACATTGTCACATGGTTATATTTGGTTTTATATTATTCACGTGATTTGATATCGATACTACAGATTTGATTTACATGATGGATTACACGGGTTTACATCATACTTGATTGCTGAATTATTGATTGGATTATTCGGGTTATCCATGTCATCGTCACTGTTATTTGTTTTACATCTGATCCATGATTTAGAACTAAATTAAATGTATTTGAGCATGCATGTGCTACTTGCTGGATATTCGTATCTCATTCTGGTTTTGTTTTGTTTTCAGATCTTGGAGAGGATGATACCGAAGGTTAGATACCTGGATCATGTGAATTTAGTTTTTGAGATATGGTAAAATATATTGAGTTGGGATTTTAGTGGCCTCTGATTTTCTGTGGTATATGTTTATTTCATGTTTTCCTTCACTCTAATATATAGATCCTGTGGAAAAATTAACTCTTCGGAAACGAGTTACGAATTTATTATGTAACCCGAATCTGGGGCATTACAGGTTAGCCCTTCATTCCAAGGGTGGGAGACCTTCTTTCCATTCAAAAATCCAAACTTAACAGTTCATGTTTAGGGGGTGAGGCTCCAATTTCCCCTCCATCATTTGGTTTAATTCATTTGGAGCTAGGTTAATAAAAAAAAATAACCAATTTGGCAACCACTATGGGCCCACAAGAAATTTCAGGCCAAGAGAGATGGGTAGAGCCCCATGCTCCCCAAGAAATTTGATTTTGTCAAATTTATGAGGTGCATCGCATACATAGAGTGGTGTAGCAGAGAACTCTTTAGCATCGTTCTACAGAAACGGTGCTAACGGAAAGATAGTTGCACTACTCTGTCTATGCGATGCAACTCCCAGAAAACTTTCAGATTTAAGTTTTCTAATTAAATGGATTAAAATTAATCAAACATAAACCCAAAATTGCCAACAAGGCCTCCGGGCACTAAGAAGCCCAATCTGGGACTTGGGACTTTGGGCCTTACTTGAGCTTTAGTGGGTCCACCAATGGGGCCCACTACTTCAGTCTCACCCCAAGAATCAAGGGTGACTTGAGCATAAAGCAAAGGGACAAAACCACTGTGGGCTGACTTTGGTCCCATAGAACCCTAATAATATTTCAAAAGCATAGACATTTAGGTTTTAGGTCAGATAGACAAGTTTAGAAAATTTTGGATAGCACCGTGCTCTAAAAATGGTGCAATAAGAAAAAGTTCAGTTGCATCGTTTGTAGAAAACAGTGCTGAAAGAAATTATGTTGCATCACTCTGGGAAAATAGTGCAACATCTAGAAACTAAAAACCTGGTCTTTCTGGCATACTTTGATTAAAATCTACCCAATTTAAAAACTAAAATACCAACAGGTTCGCTGCTTCCATAGTGACCCAATTTAGGACTTGGGCCTAAAATGGGCCCTACTTGAATTATGATGGGCCTTCCAATGGAAGCCACCATTTCAGACCCACATTACTTCACAACTAAATATCATAATAACCCACTTGGGGCAGACCCTGCTTGAGGCCCAACCCGGATACATGCTTGAATAGGATACAGGTGAGATGATTTGAATCGAATTAAACCTACCAGAGATGACCCGTGGGACCCATCTTAGACAGGGTTGGATCAAAGTGTCTGCGGATTTATCTAGACCATAATCGGGTACTTAACCAAAATCTCATAACACAGATCAAGCCTTAGATAGACCTCTAAGACCTGGTGTCTACCTGTACCCCATTAGGTAACAGTAACTCTTTAACCCCCAACTCGCAAACACGTGGGCATGCTGAAAGGGTAGATGCAAAACCCCGCGTGCGCCTAGCCCCACGTGCACATAAAATGCTCAAGAAAAAAGAAAGTCTAGAGGGATAAAGTTATAAAGAGAAAGCTCTGGATAGAGGGAATGCTTTAGAGAGAAAAAATGTTTTGAGAGAAAATTCTAGAAAATAAGGGAATGATCTAGAGAGAAAAAATTCTAGATATAGAATATTATAGAGAAAGAAAACTTTAGAGAGAGGAAAATGATCTAGAACGAGAAAATCTTGGAGATAAAGAAGGAGAGAGTTTATATTCTTATCAATTTCTATAATAAAGGAATTATCATTAAATTTTATAAGCTTATCCAATCAATGGATTTTGAGTTTAAGTCTAGTTCTTAACAAATTCTAATTTCAAAATTTGAATTTCTCTTGTTATCCAATATGAATTTCAATTCTATATTTCAATACTTATTGAATTAGAATTGGAATTCTTTAAGTCCAATTCTAGTTGGAATAAGAATATTTAACAAATTCCTTTTTTATGTGAACATAAAAAATATTTTAGAATTAAACTTAAACAAAAAGGATATTTTGACTATATGCAAATAAAAAAATTTTTTTTTTCTTTTTTTCGATTTTTTTTCCTCCCCTCGCGTGTGAACTTCAGATCGTTATCTCATCTTCAAGAGTAATTACGCTCCTTTTGGTTTTCTGATTAACCCCAATCCAGAAAAAAGGGCGATTTGAGCTCTCTCATGTTTGTTGGGTCGGAATCTTTATGGTTTTTGCAGCTTCTGCCTTTCCAACTTTAACCAACTTGGGGCCTTTCAATCCCAGCTGTCGTTTGCAAGTTGTTGTTCAGATGGGACCGACCTCGCCTTATTTGGAAGCTTTCCATATAACCCATATCAACATCACTTCTTATTTCCAAGCCTACCCTTATAAATTCGAGCAGGATCTAGAGTCATATCTTGATTAAGAAAAAACTTTTCCTCTTCAAAATTCAAGTTATCTCAGGTTGTTGGCTGGAAATTATCCTCTTAAAACTGCTTTGCTTTTGGTACTTGATCATCTTTCCTACTCCCCTCTAGCTCTTTAAATCTTTATTAATAGTGTCGTTTCTACCAGTTTAACTAATGGAGATTTTGTTCTTTTTCATCTGGGTATTCACAATGTTTTTAGTTGTTGTCTAGGGTTTATGAAAATGATCACAGAACATTCAGATGAATCGGAAGTTTGGTTTTTTTTTTAATCTCCCCACTTCTGTTTGAAGTTCTTGCCTGCTGAAGGTCAGGCTTGGACTGTTCTACTGTTTTTCAATCTGTAATTTGACATTTTATCCTCGTAAATGCTGGTTCACCTTGTAAGGATCTTTTTGGTACTACAGATTTTTTTAAGTTATTCTATCTTTTCTTTTATGCTTTTTTTATTTTTAGTTTTATCTGCTGTTACTGCTATTTATTAATGTAGGGTTAAACTGTAAACAGGAAAAGAAATCCCTATGATGGATATAGACAAGCAAGTTTCGAAAGGAAAGAAAAAATCTGGGAATTGTGAAGTGGGTTTTACTGTTTGGTCATGATCATTGAAAATGATGGGTATCTTGTGATGGGTTTCACAATCATGGTTTAAAACTTGGGTTCTTTGAGAAAGTTTTTACTGATTAGAAGGTTCTAACATCTTGTGAAGTCAGTTTTACTGTTTTCTGGTTTTATAAGGAAAATTTTTTCCATTGATTTTTTATTCAGAAGAAAAAAACATGGAAGAGAAGAGCCTGAAAATCTACTGTGACTTATGTCAATCGGGTTGTTGAAGGATAGTTTTCTGTGGGCCTGTATCTGCAAAAACAGTGGTTGTCGGAGGATTTTAGTTAATTTGGTTCTTTTGGAATCTGAAAGGCCACTAGAGACCTCCATCAAACCATTACAAACATTTGGGGTTCATTTGTCTGGTTTCTTTCTAGTCTCTTTCACATTTCACTGTCCAAGTCCCTAATTTTCTTTGGATTGAATTTACCGTCATTATTTCTTTGTCCTAAGCTTAATTTATTACATTCTATATATATTATTTTTATAATTAGATATTTCCTGTGATCTAACTAAATTCTGTTGCCTCTGTTGCCTTTTTTGTCAATAGGTCGGTGTTCCCAGAAGCCTATTATCCGAATTCTGGAGCAAATCATCACTGAGCTGGTTTATCTGTCTATGGTGCAGGTTCCTTGGTTTTTTGTAGCTTATTCCCTTCTGGTTGTTACTGGAACTGGTTTTTCTGTCCATGGTGCAGATTACTTGGCTTTTTGTGGGTCTGTTATTTTTTCCCTTTTCTTACCTCTTTGGTCTGACATAGAAGATGCCCACTTAATTGCATCCTGAAAAAAGGAAGAAATTTATTTATGGGCCTTCCTTTTTAAAATATTCCACCAATTATATAGTTGGTATTGATATATCAGATCCAAAAGCCTTCTAGAAAACTCAGAGGTCTGTTCTGCAATTCTTTTTTTCCTTATCATCCATCTAAAATCATAAGGCTCTCAGTCAAATTCTTCATAAATTTGAGAGCAATTTTTTTTTCTAGATTTCCTTTTCTGTTTTGGGATTTCATCCAAGCTCTCTCAAGTGAATGAAACGCCATCCTGTTAGATTCAGATATAGCTAGCTAGATGACCATAGATGAGACTAGCTATAGCTCCTCGTGGAGTTGGGAGCAGGACAAGGCATTTGAGATTGCCGTAGCAGTCACTCCTGAGGATGCTACTGATCGATGGGAGATGATTGCGGCAGCTGTACCAGGTAAAACCGTTGAAGAGATCAAATATCACTTCAAGCTCTTGGATGAAGATATCAATGCAATAGAATCTGGCCTTGTGCCTCTACCTTCCTATACTTCTTCCTCAGAAGATTCAGCAGACCAAGCTGGCGAGACTGGGAATAGTAAAAAGGGCAGTCATTTAGGCCATATCCAAAGTGAGTCCAGTCATGGAGGGAAGGGATCAAGGTCAGATCAAGAACGGCGGAAAGGGATAGCATGGACAGAAGATGAGCACAGGTAATCTTGTTGTTAATTTTTTTACATTATAGACTATATATACAGATAAATGTCGTCTGCAAAGCAAAATTCTGAATATGGCTTTTGGTAAATATTGGCCAATGTTGCAGAACTTAATTGATGTGGCATCTACACCTTTAATTTAGAATTGTGCTTTTAAGAAAAGTTGTTTCCTACTATATGGATGCTTGTACTGATCATTGTTTTCTATATAGTTCCAAGTGTGCTTTTCTGGGTTACAAGTTGATCCTGTCTCCTTGCTTTATTTTTACTAATTTAGAATAAGGTTTCACTTTTTGTATGGATTCCTGCATCCAAGTCTTTCTTTCCTTGTATATTACTGTTCCTGACAATTATTGGTGTTACTCTGAAAGACCATTGGATCTGAAAGTGTATTGGATTATTTATCAAGCTATAGATTACAATATTAATTGACACTGTATGTATCAGATGGTAGATAATGGGTATAGGATGGATACATGAGGTCAAATATAAAGGGGATTATATCGTGAATATCTGTCGTTTATATTGGGAACTTTCTCTCATTTAGGTTACACACACACATGCATATTTATGTAAATCTATGTATGCATGTATGTCTACTTATTTATTTTTTATTTCAGAAAATTAAGTCTTGTTGGTTTGATGCTTTATAGTTGTTACTTTTATCAATTCCTTTTATCATTGTAGGAGAACTTCATATCATGTTCTCCCACTCACCTTGGAAGAGAATTTGTCACTGCCACAGATAATTTCGTCCTTGTTTTCTAGTTTCTTTTCCTCTTTTGTCCTTTATCACATTGAGCTCCTGTATACTATATTTAATCATGCTTTATGCTACTGAGCTCCCATTTGGCTTGGGTTGTTCAAATTCTTATTTCTTCTTTTTAGTTTATCTATTTCCTGTATTATAATTATAGGTTAGAAAAGAAACAGGGAAGATCTGGACAAAGAAACAGAAGAAATTTAGTGCCTTAGAACATGCATCGAAACAACAGGAGAAGCCAAGAGAGAACTGACCCAAACCATTTAATCCAATATTTTTATTATAGCAGAAATGTTTTGCTATTGAAGTTTGCTTGCTACAGATAGTTAAAACTCAAACTTGTTCTTATGTTATGATCAGTGAAGTGGGTAACTGTGAAATCGCTTGGGATTACATCCTGAATTCTAAATTTAGAAGTATTAGCTCTATTCAAAAATCTTGTTCTATCTTGTTCATGGGATTTCCATCTGGTCACTGTTATGTTGTTTTGGTGTGTTGTTAGGACTCTGTAGTGTGGTATAGTTTCTACTGCAGGGTTATGTAGATGCCCTTTGGTGAGACTTGCACATGCCTCTATTTGTGATCCATTGTTTTATACCTCTCTCTATATATATTTCATTATTTATCAGAAAAAAAAAAGCAAATATGCAAAACTGCAATGGAAATCTGAGGAGGTAGGTGTGGCAATGTTGGTTGGTCAAGTCAACCTGGTCTGACTACCATTTTTAATTTTATTGGCACAATGATCTAAATTGTCAACCAATATAAAAAACCTAAGAATCCCGATCCTCTCAGATTAGGTTCCTTTGTTGATTATGCTTGAAATCAATTAAAATTTTCCACGTCTCCTGAAGGCGAGTTGGATTTAAAATTTAATTACATCAGTTGCACGGATCAACTGTCCAACCTGACAGTGGAATTTCGCTAACGCATTAAGTTTTAATTGTTTACAAGTTAATTAGCAGACAATCCTAACTTTAGAGGATCTAGATCCAAATACTAACATCATTTTATCCAAACATTTAGTTTTTCAAGAGACAATGCAGAACCTGATTTAGGGTTTCAAAATTTTAATTTTGATTTAAAAATTCTAGGTTCAGAAAGCTTTGTAAGAGTCTTAGCTATGTTACACGAGCTCTCGTACTTGGCTAAAAGTACATGTGTTGACATGACATTACAAGGGTATGGAACCATGTTGGACTTTTCTTAGCCATATCCAGCTTTTTATTCTTAACTGCTATTTCCTTTTGTCTGAACAGATGCCTCCTGTATCTTTATTAGATGACTATTATGCATTTAAATGTGTAAAAATAGATTGTCTAAAAGGTGATATCATATTCTGGCACTCTTTAGCTTAAACAAACTCAAAGCATATAATATATGGACCAAGTCCCCATACCATAACAGTATGAGGATTACAAGTCTAACACAGACATGTCTGCACTCTACACCCGCAAAACATAGTGCTTAAGTGCAACATCACTATAAGTATTTAGCAAGAACATTAAATTTATTCCATCGCCCTCTCCCTTTCTCTCTCTTTCTTTCTCACACAAAAGCACATGCACAAACAAACACATGCATTTGTGTTGCCCATCTTGCCAGCCATTTTTAATCAATAATTAAAGATAATTGATTAAAAAGAAGGATGCACAAGGGGGTCTGGAGTGAAATGTCACTGCCCAAAAGAAAAAAATAAGGGGATACAAAAACAAGAAAGAAGGAAAATGAGCACGCAAGATGAATGCCCAAAATGGGGAAAAAAGGATTACATCCAGGAATCTGTTCAGCACAGACCTGCTTGACTCTGAAGCTTAATATTAGTCTTCCACTTTGGTCCAAAATGCTAGAAACAATTGACAAAGGCTAAAAATTGGGGTTTTTTTTATTTTATTTTAGGGAAGTTTTGTCAAATTTGTCGGCATGCCGATCCGTTTATTCGGCACACCACAAAAAATCGCCAAAAAATTTTGCAATTCACCCCATTTCACACAGCATGCGGCATCATTTTGCCAGCATGCTGTGAAAAATTGCCAGAAATGTGAATTGGCGATTTTCCAGCTGTGAAACGCATCACAGCTTCAAAAAAGCATGCCATCGAAACTGTAAACCATGTTCTTAACCAACCAAAGGTCATGGCAGAATCTTTTTCTATTTCGAGGTCTACAAATCCTGCATCAATTGTTGTCTTTACTCAAGTGCCAATGGATGTAAATTCTGCCCTTCGAGAATCTTCAACTCCTATATAACCCCAGAACAAGTGAATAATATGCCCTTTCAGATTTCTGAAACTCCTCTCACTCCAGAGATACCTGGATGTCCAAGTGAGCATCCATCGAAGTTAATTTAGTTGTCCCTTCCTTGGGAGGAACCCACAGTGGACAAACTTCAGGAACAGTAGGAGAGGAGAAGATCAAATTTCTCCAATCCCTGGCCATATCTGATGGAGATAAGCCTTTGAAAGTTGGATAGAAGCCCAATTCACTTCTCTAGCTATCACTATATCCACAATATGCCCTTGGTTCGTGATTCTGCCCAAAAATGCATTTATTTCTATCTTCCCATGTTCCAAATTGATGCATAAAACCGAAGTTTAGAAAATACATTGCCCTTGGTGCAAAATCCCTGGAATTTTTAGGTGTGGAAATGCGAACTAACGAAGATGTGATACACCAGCCCTGACCACATGCCTTCAAAAAAAGTCTTCCATGGGTTTCCAGCAACTTGCAGAAGGAATAGATGATTTACTGATTCGTCCTGGACAAGACACAAGTTGTGCATATGAAATTTGAAATCATGAGCCTTTTCTGGCTTTTTTGTAAGTTATCTTGCCTGCCATTCTGGTAAAATAGAAAACAGAGAAGTAAAAAAAATTTTCTTTCTGTTTTCAGATGCTATATTACATGTATCTGATGGGTCTGAAATGATATAGGATTTTTTTTTGTGTAAACTACTTGGTTATGAAGTTTTGAGTTTCTTCCTTGCTTGAGGGTCAACTTGAATTAGAAAATGCGTTGCTTTTTCGTTCAGGCAGTCTGGCCTGGGTCCAAGACAATAGTCTGATTGGAGTGCCAAATGGATAGTTGCTGTGTTTCAGAAGTTCTGCTTGAGCTGTCTAGTATGATCATTTCTTGCATATAAAATTTTTGAGTTTGTTGCCAGAAGTGTAGAAGGGTGTCAAAGGTTCCTATTTTGATAAAGGGTTATTTGGGGTGTAGAAACTCTGATTTGTTTATTGTTTCTATTATATGTATCTTATGTCTCCCTCTGCTTTTTTTTTTTGGGGATTTATTATTTTTATTTTTAGATCTACGCAACTAGCGCACCTTTTTCATCTTTAGGTTTTTATTTTTTATTTTTTCTGTGGATAGATTTCTTGTTTTGAATCATATCACTTTCATAATTGCCAATGGAGATTTGTTGACTGCTTTTGCTATCTTGTTGACAATACTGTTGTGGAAATTTTCTCTCGTATACTGGAGATTGTAATCCCGAAAATAACAAAGCAGTTATCTTCCGCACTTTACGCAATCTATGGAACATTAGATGATTTTCGTTTTTTTTACTTCCTTTAGGAGCTCATATCTGCTTTTATTCACTTAAAATTTTCACATGCTCGGATGTAAGTGATAAAAGGAGGACCTACAAGTGACACGTCACAACGCCTTTTTACATATTTCACTTGTGTGACCTAGACAATGAGGATAGCTTCTTCCTATGTTTCCTGCTTGTTCCCACCGAGGGCCGGGGATAGGCATGAATGATGTTTGTCCTTGTGGCCTGTCCTTGTCAGAATACAGATGGAAACCCATTCCATGAGGCAAATATCCAATCAGTTAAGTTAACCACTGAACAGAAGGAATCAAATTTTAGTCATCTCTCTTCCCAGTTCCCACTGTATATAGTGGATATGATTTGATCACTTACGACTGACTCAATTTTGTTAGAATTTCTAGGATAACCTAGGGAATAAGCCTACCTATTGCTTCAGTGCTTAGGTTCTCATATAGTCAACCAAAAAAATGGGCAAGTTATTTTGAAAATATATTCTGTCAGTTTCTATGTCTCTCTTTGAGCATCTCAATTCATAAAAAATTGTTAACAGTTGACGGTAAAATTGAAACATAGAGTACCAAAGAGACAAGAAGAGAGAGATGAAGGGGATTTGTCAAAATAAAAACATTAAATGTTACAATGCATTGATAAAAGGGTTTTGTCAAAATTAAAAGAAAAAAGCCATTAAACGTTACAATGCATTACAAACGAGAAGAGATAGAAGATTCAGGTAGGGAGGGACAGGTTGACTTGGCTTTGAGGGCTAGAGGATAGAAAGACCTTGAGGCTTACTCCTTAGTTGAATATCAAATGAAGAAATGAAGCCCTGATGTGTTATAGGTGTTTTGTACCTGGTAAAAGGGGGAAAAAAAACTAACGTAATTAGTTATGTTGAAGTCAAAAGTTGAAACTTTTGTTAACTTTTAAGGCATTTAGTTGCGAATAATATTTTGCTATTTTATTTAAATCATTTGTTTTAAATTAATATCATGATATTTAATCAAACACCGTATTGGGAAATGCCCATTATTCTAGTCACTATACCCCGGCCTAAATTGGGAAATGGTCCTTTCAGATTTGCCAACATGTGGTTGAGGGATATAGGTCATTTAAATAATTGGTGGGCAAGTGATGGGAGGAGTAAGTAGAGGATTGGAAAGGATTCTCTTTCATGAGGATTCACAGGAATTTGAGAAGAAAGATCAAAATTTTGAATGATGATGTGCTTGGATGTGTTAACTTACAAAAAGAAGGAGCTGGTGGCATCCATTGAAAAGCTGGACTGGGAGGAGGAAAGGTGCTTGAAGGAGGCATTGAGGCAGAGTTGCAAATGAGGAGAACCCTCAAAAGTGAGCTAGAAGATATTAGTAGGAGGGAAGAAATAAACTCGAGGCAGAAATCTTGCGCTCTATGGCTCAAAGAAGGGCATGGAAATACCAGTTTCTTTCACAAAGTGGCAAATGGGAGGAAAAAAGGAATGAAATATCTATATTTCTAGTTGATGGGGTGTTGGTCGAGGAACAAGGTGAGAATTAAATATATAGATTTCTGGTTGATGGGGTGTTGGTTGAGGAGCAAGGTGAGATGATTAGCTGTTTTTTATTCATACTTTCGACCTTCTATTCATCAGATTATTATTTTGATTTCATTTTGAGAATATGGAGATCCTAGACTAGGTGAGGAAAAAACAAAATTGGTTATAAAGGGAATTTGAGGATGAGGAAATTAAGAGCCATCTTTTTGTTAGGAAAAGACAAAGCCCTGGTTCTGAATGGATTTTCCATGGCCTTATTTCAAGACTGATGGGAGATTGTTTGTAAGCATCTTGTTGAGGTTAAGGAATTTCCTAGGTATGGGGTAGTTAACAAGATTACAAATACTGCCTTTCTATCCCTAATTCCTAAGTGTAAAGGTGCAGTTGAAATCAAAGACTTTAGGCCCATAAGCCTGATCATCAGCTTGTACAAAATAGTTGCAAAGGTTCTTTCCTTAGGATTGAAAGAAGTGTTGGAATCTATTGTCTCAGAAAATCAAAATGCCTTCATGAAAGTAGGCAAATCCTGGATAATGTTTTGGTTGCCAACGAATATGTGGAGGATTGCTTTAGGAGGGAAAATGAAGAAGGATTATGATCAAGTATAATGGGGGGTTTTTGGACTTGGTGATGTGATGGAAAGGCTTTGGAGATAATGTTTCAAGTGGATAGGTGGTTGCCTTGTGAGCGTGTCTTTCTCCTCTTCATCTTGGATGAGCTGTGGTGGGACATTTTCCCTTGTCCCGCGGTTTAAGACAAAGTGACCTTCTTTCTCCCTTTTTATTCATTTTGGCAAGTGATGTTCTGAGTAGAAAAATATCCATTGGAGAAAAGATCGAGATGATTAGAGGAGTACACATTAGCAAAGCCAATCTTTCAGTGTCACATATTCAATTTTCATACGACAAAATAATCCTTCTTGAGGCTTCAAAAGAGTATGTATTTTTGTTAAATGTATGCACAATTGTTTTGAGATGATGTCTGGCCTAAGAATAAACCTTCATAAGTCTAAGATGTTAGGTATCCATGTCAGGATGCAGGTTGTGGAGGATTGTACTCAAGTTTTGGGATGTCAGTCACAAGAGTAGCAAATCACATATCTTGATCCCCTTCTAGGGACAAACCAAGGGTGGGTAGATTTTGGGAATCAGTAGTGGAAAAAACCAAGAAGTTAGCATGTTGGATGAAAAATTATCTCACTTGGGAGGAGAATTACCCTAACTAAGGCATCCCTAGCAAATTTGCTAATTTACTACTCTTCTATTTTTAGGGCCCCTTATAAGATGGTGAAGAAGTTGGAGAAATGCCAAAGAGATTTCTTGTGGGATGGAAGAGAGGGGAAGAAGGATCGCTCACTAAGTTGGAGGAAGGTATGCCTTAGCAAAATTATGGGAGGCTTGGGTCAGGGAAATCTCCTCTTCAAAAATTCAGCCCTGTTAGCTATGTGACCATCGAGATCTGGTGAGGAAAGTGGGACTTTGTGGTATAAATTCATTACTAGAATACAAGGAGCTCATATAAATGGATGGGATATAATCTTTAACACAAACATTCGACATTCTAGTCCTTGGAAAGCAATTTCTGCTTTGGTTCCCCTTTTCCACCCTTTTGTAAGAGTTACCATTCGTTCTGGTTCCTCCTTGAAGTTTTGGAATGATTTGTGGTGGGGAAACTCCATGCTCTCCCACAAATATCTGACACTTTTCAGTCTGAGATTCGTCGTGGACTCTATATTTCAGATATTCTTTCTTTGGACACATCAGGTTTGTTGTGGAATCTACAATTCCTTCATGTTCTAAGGTCCTCAGAAATGGATGAACTCGCTCTTATGTTAGAGGACCTTAGTCAAGTAACTATTGACCCTTCAATGACTGATCACTGAAGATGGAATTGATCCCCTCGTTATGCTTTCTCCACTTGCTCCTTTTTTGATTTCTTATGTTCTAAATCCACCTTGGTATGTCCTTTTCCTCCACACATTGGCATGCCCCCATCCCTCCTAATGTGGTGGCCTTTGTTTGGACTGCTTTGCACAATTGTATTGGCACTCTAGACCATGTAGCGCCATGCAAGCGAAATCTAGCAGCGTGCTGGCGAAATCTGGGAATTTCTTCACCAGATTATCTCCAGATTGGGGACATTTTGGGGAAATGTGGCAGCATGCCAGCAAAGCCTGGCGAAATTTTCCCAGACTTCCCTAGGATGGTAAAATTGTGGGAAATCTATTTTACCTAGATTTCTCGGTATGCCCCCGAAATTTCTCTAGCATGCCGAAACCCAATGTCTGCATCCTATGTCTCAATAGTGGAGAAACAATGGACCGCATTTTTATGCATTGCAAGGTGGTAAGGGTTTTCTGGTCATATGTTTCAGGTACAATGGGGCATAAGTTGGGTATGGCCAAGAATCTTGTCTAATTTGGTCAGTGGAATTTTCTCTTTCTTAAAAGGAAAAGGTAGACTGATGGTTCAAGCTTTGCTCTTTTTGACAATATGGGCGGTGTGGCTGGATCGAAATAGAAGTATCTTTGAAGGAGAAAGAATTCAGAAATTGAGGATTCTGGACGGTATCATGGCTCCGGCAAAACCTTGGGTATGCATAAGAAAGGAATTTTTTTGGTGTTTCAGCTGATGACATTCTTCGAGACATAACTTCTGTCATGGATCTTGAATGATTCTGATCATATTTCTGTTTTTGCTGCTGGTTATGTGGTTTATTTCTCAGTTCTATTCTTCTTCCCCTTTAGCATATGTGGCTGCCACCTTTCATATGCCCCATGTGCTTTGTACCTTTTCTTTTCTTTTTTTCTAATCTAATATTTCTATTATTCATCAAATTCATAAAAAAAGGGTGGTCTCTACTGAAAAACTTCACAAGTGGTTGCTTGATTGCCTGCAGAGTGGCATTGGAGTGTAGGCAGTCACTTAGACTGGGGTCCCGTAGGCTAGTATTGGCTACGTCCAAAATTACCAGAGTGAAGAGCAAAAGAATAAGTTGAAGTAGTAAAGACAGTGTCAAAAGTACCCCTCTCTCTCTCTCACAACAAATATACATAGATGGTAGATATATAGCAGATATTTCATTTGCATTAGAAAATTTTTACTTGATAAATTGATTTGTTAGAGAGAGGGATAAGAATTTTGCATCCTTTTGGATGTATTTAATTAAATCAGAAAGAGTCTTTTATTGAAAAAAAAAATTAAATATGGAGCATGTAGGACAGTAGGAGAGAATGAGAGATTATTGATATAATATGAAAGGAAACAAAAATGCAAAGTAGAGTGAAAGGAAACAAAAGACAAGAGGCAGGTAGCTTACATTTTCATTTGAAAATGAAAGGGGTAAGAATTTTGCATCCTTTTGTACCAGAGTGAAAGGAAACAAGGGACAAGGGGCAACTGGCTTACATTTTCTTTTGACAAATGTGGTACCCAAGGTGCTGAGAAAAGCACCTGGTTCCTAGCCTAATCATGTCAACTATGTAAATTATTGTATACATTTTATTATTTTTAGCAATGTAAGTACTATAATTTCATACTTCTAGTAACAAAGTATTTATGCGTTCTGTGCCTCCTCTCAATCAAATGTTCTTTTATATTTTGTTGTGAACCTCATGCTTTATTGCATGTTCAATGTCAATGATGTTTTTTTTTTCTGTGTTATGGCCACATATATCATTTATGTTAGATTTTTTTTTTTGGGTGCTTGTGTAGTTACTGTTTTGTTCCTGACAAAAACCCCACTTTAAGATATGAAGATCTAAATATATTCTGGGAAATAGTTGGAAGCTTCATGCTCAACATGTTTCTATCATGGATTTTCTGTTTCTTGTGTTCGTAGTGAGCTAATGCTGCTTGAAGTCTTTAATTAGTTTGTGATTCTTATTTTTTGGAAAGTAGTGACTTGTCATACTACTTTCTGGTCTATGGTTCTCGTACATAGCCGTGATGCTGTTACACCTGTTCTGGAATTTTAATTAGAATCTCAGACTTCTGTAAAAGCAAACTTCGGTTCGCTCTTACCATTTATCACCTTAAAGCATATTTGAGTCTTTCTGGGGAACCGAAGTTTGCATCTGTCTAGGTTCTTGTGTGTTTTAGGTCATGCTACTGTCAAGGACATCGAAGAGCTTCCACACCAAGCGTTAGCCCTAGTTTATAGAAGTGGGGAAAAAGTTATAAGTGGGCCTCTTTTGCCCTTTAATTCTTAAAACTGTGCCCCTTAATTTCTTCTTGAGCTTGCTGGAGCCTGTTATGCTTATTGGTGGGACTTGCATGAGTCCATGGGATCTGCCTGGATCCTTTGCACTACTTGATTCTAGGATATTGCTTGGCTTCCGAAATTTCCTTTTGTTTTGAGCCGCTGCTTGGCAACTCTCCACAATTTTCCTTCGTGCTTTGGATGCTGCATGACCCTTCCTTCGTTCTCTCTCTCTCTCTCTCTCTCTCTCTCTCTCTCTCTCTCTCTCTCTCTCTCTCTCTCTCTCTCTCTCTCGTGTAAGTTGCCTGGCTTCCTCTATTATGATTTCAGGTAGCTGCTTGGCGTCTTTTGCTTTTGTTTTGTGGGTCGCTGCATGGTTCCCCATGTGCTCTTTTTCACCTGGAACCGCTCGATCTTCTGCCTTCTGTAGGGCTGCATACACGAATTCCCATGAGATTCTCAACATATACTTTCATTGGATTGCAATAGGCTTATAGAGGCGTTTAGAATGGGAGTTGTTTCAAGAAATGTTCGCTTACCCTAGTTTGGTCTTTCTCTCCCTTTATTTGTCTTAGGATGGCTTCTAAGTTCTACAACGGGTGTCTCACCCTTTCTTTCCCTTGGGGTTATGCTTGCCCCAGTTCAAGCATTTTAGTCGACCTACATGTATCATGTCTTGTAGATCAAAGGTTCTCATGAATAATACAAAATGTTGGATATGTTTAGTCTGAGAAATAAAAGGACATAAATGCTCAAATTCTTATGTTTTACTCTCAGGGTAAGAGTTTGTGTCTTGATGAAGCCCGTTTTACTCTCTTAATTGTGTTATCACTAATCTGCATGGGTTTAAATGCCACATTTCCTACAATCAGAAAGGTCTTGCTACTGGAACGAAATGTAGGTCAAGGTTTGGGTTTACGAAATGCCGAGATCCCTATGTGAGTTAGCGGTACAGTGGAGGTTTCCACACTTGTCAAGAAAAGGTAAAATATTTTATTATGGAGTGTTCTTTGCTTTGATCTGGACGGTGTGGTTGAGCCGGAACCAGCGCTTTTTTTATGGGGTTATCATGACTCGGAGGCTCTCTATGATGCTGTTTTGGGTGTTGCAACGTTTTGGTCTTCAGCTATAATGGAGTTTCGTGATTATGGGGTAGGGGATATAGTTAGAAATTGGGAGGAATTGATTGTGTAACGGTAGGGGCTGGAGTTTTGTACTTTTGTGTTTTCTGCTTTTGGTGGGCACATCCCACTTCTCGTGGGTTATGTACTGTATGTCCGGATAGTATTGCTTGTACTCATGCAGGTTAATATATATATGATTATAAATATTGATCCAAAAAAAGGGGAGGCAATCAGGCGCAAAGATTTCATTCATTGGTTGAAGACATGTTCTACCCTTGCACTTGATTGCTTGGTCTTTTTCATATCATCTCCCATTTTCTTTTATTTTCCTTTTTATGCCTTTCCATGGCTCTCACTTCATCTTTAGCACTTTTGCTTCTTCCTTTGCTTTAGTGAGTTTCACCTTTTCCTTTTACTTTGGTCGGCGTGCCTCGCTGTATTTATTTTCCTTTCATTTTCTCCGAAGTGCAGATTTCTTGTTATCTTTTTCTTCGTTTGCACATTTGTGCCCTGTTTTGATTTCTTCTTTAGTATCTCATTCTGTGCCTAGGGTTCAAGGTGGAAAATGACCCGATGGATGGGAAGGAAATAATCAAGCACAACCGTTTTTCCAAAATGAGTCAATGTTTTGGGAGATTTGGTGGATAAAGGAAAGATGGCCTTTCATGTTTTAGTAGAAATTGTGACATCTTAGCTGAGATGCATCCATGCAGGTCAGCTTGGGAATAATTTCATTCCTTTTAATTCTATTTTGGCTCTGCGCCTTAGCATGCGGTGGCTAGACACAACATGAGTGTTTGAATGATACAAACATGTCCAATGTGTTTGACTAGTGGTTTGAAAGTTTTGGATATATGAAGGATGGCCTCTCATCCTTTCACTTGGACATGAAACTAAATCAGCTTGGCCCTTAGTTGGTATAAGCACTTTCTCTCTTCAATTTCTTTTCCATTTCATCGGGGAAAGCTTTGACCAATTTTAGTTAGATGATTTTAGAATGAAAGACAGGATAGGATCAAAAGGATAGCCTCTAACTCAATTAAGATTCTCATGGGTGGAATGACTTGCACTTAGCTGAAGACACCTTTGAGTGGTCTGGCACTTTTCATGATCATGGTCGTGCCTTGATATTGGTCTCAGAGCAATGTCATCATCAATTGAGCACTTGCCATTTCTTTGTTAAAATGGTTTTTTATCTGGTTATTTACAGAAGTACAAGTAAATAAGAACATGCAAAATTGTGAAAAATGGGATGTTTGGTGCAAAAGCAGAGTTTGATCAAACTTTCAGCCTCAATGGATTGGAGGTGCAGTGGAACCATGTCCTATTATGAGTTTTGGATCTTTGGGAGATGGTATCTACTGCTGAGCTGGTTGTACAGCTGAAGCAGGAGTTTGTGGTGGTGGCGCTTGCCGTGGTTTAGGTTAGACAGGTGGCAGCTGTTGAAGTTGCTGGGGCTTTTTTTGTGGTGGTTCAGGTGGATGCTTCTATGGCTCTCCATACAGTTGAGGAATCATGAGCTATGGCATTTGTCTGATCAGGTTTTGGAGTAGCTCGGTGATTTGTCCCATCTACTGGTTGAGATGCACAATTATATGCTAGTCCTCAAGCCTATGCGGTGGTTGTTGTTATGGTGCTTGCAGTTGTGGGTCTGCAGCTTTTTTGGGTTTATTTTCACACGATGGGGGCAGATATGGATTGCGGCAAGCTATGGTTGTGGCACTTCACCTTGTTGGGGGGAAAAAGAAGGTATGTCAGTTTATGAAGGGAAATGTGATTAATTAATAGTCAAATTTTTGAGACTGCTTGGTCTCCTTATTGGGTGGTCTCTCTTGCTTGGGAGGATTAAAGGCTGACTATCCCAGCATAGTTTGGTTTTTGATCCCCCACTCCTGCTTGGGAGGGTTAGGGGCTCTTTGGCCCAACTTGGTTGGTTTAATTCTTACGGCCACTCCTGGTTGGAATGGCTAAGGGTTGCTTGACCCATCATGCAGACTAATAGATATCTTTCTAATTTGTTTCTCCTGCATGGGAGAATTAAGGGTTGCCTGGCCCAGCCTAAGGGATGGATGAACTAATTCTCTTTGATGGTTATTCCTACATGGGAAGATTAAGCGATACATGGCCCAACTGTAGGACTATCCTATTCAGCTTTCATGGCTGCTCTTGCTTGGGAGGATTAAAGTTGTATGGCCCAGCTTGGTTTGACTAGTTTGCTTAAAGTGGTCCCTCATGCTTGGGAAGGTTAAGGGTTGCTTGACCCAGCTTGCAACATAGCTGTTATTCTTTTTTCAACATTACAACCATTGTTGCTGTTACTATTGTTACTTTTGGTGGTGGTTCTACCACTACTAACATTGACTGTATGGCCATTACCTTAGGCTCGAATAATAGTACCACCAAACTATTACTGCCAAAAATTATCAACAACATTTTTATGCACTTGCATTATCATCATCCTTTTTTTGTGGTGACAATAACATCAGAACGACCAGATATGCCTGACTGATCATCGGCTATGATGATGCAACTAGCTCCACATCTTGACTGCAACAACCATCACTTTTACTGGTGACATGACCACTACCATGTCTGTGTAGGTCCTAGACTGTTTTCACAGCTTATTTCATTTAAATTTAAATACATGAAAGTGAAAAATTCTCTTTTTCAAATGCAATGTGTTTTTTATTTATTTATTTTTTATCCACCATACAAAACAATAGCAAAAGGCTCCAAAATCTTTTCAGAAAATCAAACCAAAAGTAAAATGCTTTATATCATAAGGTCTTCTCCACTGAAACAAACAGATAATGATATTCCGGTAACTATCTTCTGTAGGATGTTTAGGCTTGTGGTGGCTTATTAATATCTTGGCTATGTATGACCTTTCTTGAGGTTGGGTCATCATCAAGCTTCCTTCAGATTATTTTGTGTGCTGCTTCAGGATATTCTTAGGTACCAGTTAGTTTGTAAATCAGTATCATTTTTCACCTATTGCATGTTAGGTTGAAACCATATGGTTGGTCTAATCCCTATCCTTTAAAAGTACTCTGTAATTTATCATTTTTTTTTGTATTGTTCCCATCAGTATTGACAGGTAACATGTGATTTTCTCTATTTTTTGTGTGGCTTAGTTTCCTGAACTTTTTGATATCCAAACACATGGCAACTTATGCTGTTTAAAAAAAAAATCTTTTTTGTTTACACAATAGTGATGCTTATAATGGATCATTATCTTCATTATCAAGGTTTCTTAACTATTTTGGTTTTAGCTGCATAAATCTCGTTCCACTATTCTGCTCCATACGTATCCATGTTTCCTTTTGATCTAATATCTGTCCTCAAGATTCCTATTAATGTTCATTGTGGCATAGTATTTTATTTTTAAGACCTTTTAATATGCCCCTTGGGGGAAAGTTATTTCTTTCCCATGATCAAGCTGTCTCAGTTGACGTATTGTATGACACATTGTGGCCACTATAAGTGCTACTTAAATTCTATCCTTCCTATGCATTCATCGTAAAACACTCATTTTTTTTTCTTTTTTGAGAACTATTAATCTGTATCTTAAACTTACATTATCTTAACTGGTCAATCTCAGCTATGCTTGCATGAAAATGAATTTTCTGCCTCCTCATTCCCCAACATGTTTCTTCATAGAAGATGGCTGGTATTGTTTTTGTCCTGTAGAATATAGTTTAACAAGTAGAAATCAGTCAAAAAGTACTCTGGAAGCACATCTCTGCTTCAGCTATCTATCTAAGACCAGGGTTTAAGCCTTCTCAACCTCTCGATATTGTGAATGACATCCAATATAGGACATCTATTTTCCATTTATTGTTCCTACCATGTACTTATGCATTTTTTTGAACTAAAACGACACTGAAGTAGGTGTCTTGTTTTTGAACCATTGGGTTGGGTTCCAGTGCATCTTTGTGCAGCATAATGTAGTTTACAAACAATATTTACCACAGAAATTCATCATTTTATTAGCATTTTATGCATTCGTAACCATTGTGAACAGATATGGGTGCAGAGCTGCCATTTTTTTCAATACAATGTGGTTTGAATCTAATGGTGCTTTGCCATACTTGCTGTTGATGATTTCTGTTGTTGTTTCTTATTTTTTCAATTATTATTTTTTTGAGACAAAATAAAAGTCTCTTGTACAAAATCCTATCTCAATTTTCTACCAACAAACATCATGTGAAGATTCCTTATATGCTATCCTTTCAATTGTCCAAGTAAAAAGATAGACTCTAAGTTTTGACCTTCAAATCCTGAATTCTAATTGACTTGGTTCTCCCCTTATTTTGTGCCATAAATCTTTAGTCCACATTTTACCTTGAGTTTCAGAATTATGGCTCATTTACATTCCTTCACACTTGCTGCTACAATGTATATGCCCTTTTTAGATTTTATGTAAAATGTTAAACATCTATTATTCTCCAATTTTACCTCAATCTGTATGTTGGAGCCTTGGCCCAACCAGTCAAATATCTAAATTATATTTAAAAGCTTCTAATATATTTTGGCCCCATGAATTTTCTCCCTTGACCTTTTAATAATCTGCATGCCCCCATAGTTGCCAGCTTCACTTAATTTAAAGCCTTGTGCTATCTTTATTTGGCTATATCTGAAAATACTTCCTCCAGTGTTTCTCGTTGTGTGTTATATTCTCGGTTCAGCTAGCAAAATAATGATCTTAGTTTTTCATGCATTATTTTCAAGACATTCCTTTTTTCCCACAAGGCCTTAAGTTTGACCTGTCATACTCCCTAGCTGTCTTATGACTCATAACCAGTAATTTTTGCCCATTTCTAAACCTTGGCAAGATATATTCACTGACAACCTTCTACCATGGCCTTCTAGATCTCCAAACACAACTATGAATATCAACTTTGTGGTTTGAGGTTTTTGTGTTATTTTTTTCTTTTTTGGGTAATTAATAGGAAATATCATTGATTATCAAATGAAAAGTATGAACAGTAACAAATAGTCCATGAAAAAATGGACTGACAGAAAAGGGACAATAGCTGGAAACCTAGAAAGCCGAAAACACAAGGGACAGAAAGGTTGCTCCAATGGGTGATAAATGTCCCAGGCTGGGATCTCATGGAACTCCTTCCTTCCTCTCAACCATGATGCTAACTCCAAGCCATCCCCCTGCACTATATGAGCTGAAACACTGGATCCTCAAAGATCTTGTGATTCGTAGCCCGTCATATCCCCCAAAGAACAGCAAAGAAAACTGCCCTATACATCAATCAACCTAGCTGTTTGAGAGACGGGAATCGCCATTGAAAAGGTAGGTCACAAATGGCTCTCTGCATGACTCAACAAGCTCCCACCAATGCAGCAAGTATCACCAAATATTACTCACAAAGTCATAATGAACGAACAAATGACTGACCAACTCCCCATCCTTAAGACACGAGAAACACACTTGAGGGGAGAGAGCTAGCCAAGTCCTCTTCTGGGGATTGTCAAGATTATTTAACTTTTTAGGAACACTACACATGAAATTGCTAGGACTTTGGGAGCTGCTGGAGCCTTCAACAAGAATCTGGTGGAGAAAGGAGAAGACCAAGAATCCTAGAACCTTCTTTGCTTGTTTGTTTTCTTTTTGCTTTTGTTTTTGTTCTTATTTTTCCTTCTTTTTTTGGAGAAATTTTTGGAAACAATTGGAATTTCCAGTTACATCATGGGAATTGCATCTTTTCTTAGTTCGTGTTTGTTTTTTGTAATGAATTACATAGTAATTAGGTCATATTATATCTATTGGCGCTAACATCTTCCTCCCTCCCTCTTCCCCTACTTTCCTTTCTCTCCTTTTTAAGGAGGTGCATGCCACATGCAATTATATTAAATTTTATTTGATCGGCAATTATGTATGGCAATTTATGGTAATATCTATTGACAGGCATTTAATTGAAAAATACTGGAGTTGATGTTATCGACAAGCGGATCATGCAGCAATACTTCCAAGTTTATGTTGAACTTTTTTTTAATTTTTTATATTTTAAATTGATATGATTCTATTTCCATTATTTTTTGGTACTATTGGCTTGGTTTAATTTCAGATTCATTTGTAATTTTGTATGGAAGATGCATTTCTGTAGCAAATGATGTTATCTGCATTTTGATCCATTAGAACACAAACTATTTTCAAGAAAGAATCATATATTGATAAGGCATATACCTTCTTTATTTTCTGTTTAAATTTTTTGTACTCGAGTCTACAGGTTGTAATTTGCAATATGTGGCCTTCTTTAATATACTAAGAAAAACTCCCCTAGTCCATAACCAGTGCAGTTGTATATGTAACATTCTGAGTTTTTGATGAAACAGGTTATTTCTTCTTGGATTGGAAAAATATGGCAAGGGTGACTGGCGAAGTATATCTCGGAACTTTGTGGTGTCCAGGACGCCTACACAGGTTGCTAGTCATGCACAGAAGTACTTCATTCGCTTAAACTCGATGAACAAAGATAGGAGACGAACAAGCATCCATGACATCACTAGTGTGGGTGGTGGAGATATTTCATCTCCCCAAGGGCCGATCACTGGTCAAACAAATGGGGCAAATGCTGGAGCCTCTTCTAGTAAATCAACAAAACAACCACCTCAGCCTCATACTAGTGTCCCCAGCGTTGGCATGTATGGTGCTCCAACAATTGGCCAACCTGTAGGAGGACCACTTGTTTCAGCAGTTGGAACTCCAGTGAATCTTCCTGCTCCAGCACACATGGCATATGGTGTAAGAGCGCCGGTTCCTGGAGCAATAGTTCCTGGCGCCCCAATGAACATGCCACCCATGACATACCAAATGCCTCATGCATCTTCTCATAGGTAATGGGCTATTGAACTTTCAAATGTACAAAAGAAGAGTAGACACCTCATATTGGGTTCTTCTCTATCAGTAGCAATAAGGTAGCTGAGATGCTGGCATTGAATATGTAATGAAATTGTATGTTCTGCAACTCGAATCTTAGTTCAGTCCAAATTATTGTCAAGTTCAAATAAGCCATAGGGATAAGATTAATATGTACATTTATAGGCAAATCTGGAAGAATAGGTAGCAGCATTAGTATTAGTTTCTAATTGGTACTTTAGTTAGGTGCTAAAGCAGGAATTCCTAAGGCAATGGTGTAAAGAACCCATTTCATATTTTGACTATTTTCATGGTACGAGCACAAATTGTGCCAATCTGTTGAAATATGTTCTGTTTTATCTTTTTAATCTGTTTTGCTAGCTCTGCTTGCTTCTTCAACAGCCTCATGTTGCCTCCTAATGGTTGCCATCTCGCCTTCTGAACGGCCCATTATAATTTGGCAAACATGAATGATTCTAATATTATATGTGATGGTTGCTCTGGTTTGGTTGGTGTGTGATACTTAGTCTATTTTTTTTTTTCCCTCCAATTTTTTGAAACGCTCTACGTACTGATTAAAAGAAAAAGGAGAAAAACCCTTTACCATAAAACATTGCGTTTAAGAATTCTTGAGAAGGAAAAAATCGTGTTGATTGTTGAAAATTGAAACTTATTAAATAGTATTGACTGTGGTAGAGGTCATTTGGGCTCTTCATCCCACTTCCCTTCTGCAAGAAATGGGATTTACCATTCAGCCTGAAGGTGGAAAGTCTCTTTCCCATCTCAAAATCTTGAGCTTTTTGTTCAAGTGTAGGGAGCAGCCTTCTCCCTTCAATTTATTTGATTTAATTCATCTAGAAGGATAATGGTGCTAATTAATAAATTTGACATACATTGTTGGTCTGCCTGAAGGCCCATAGTAAGTCTCAGGACAATTTAGACAAGCAGAGCCTTGGGCTCCCTTTGGATTTTGAAGTTTTCTGAGCTACACCGCATGTACAGAGTTTAATTGCGTTGCGTTGCCTATTGTTGTAACTTCCAGAGATCTGCCAAAATAGGATTTTTGTTCTTTAAGGGATTAAAATTGATCCAAAGATAAAACCTAAAATGCCAACAAGGCCTATGGGTATCCAAAGGCCCAATCTGGGACCTGGCCCCTATGGGCTTTATTTGGACCTTGGTGGCACTTCCAACCAAGCCGGCCATTTGTCTCACTCAAAACCAAGGGTGACTTGAGCATAATCAGAGGATTAAGACCATTGTGGGCTAACTTTGAACTCACAGAATCCCCAATAATCCTTAAACCACCTAGACATTTAGGTTTCATTTCAAGAAGAAAGTTTTAAAATTATTTCTAGGCAACACCGTACATATAAACAGTGCTACAAAGAAAATAGTTTCACGGTGCAGAAAGAATCAGAGTAGCACTAGCACCGTCCTGTGTCGATGGTGCATTACCCAGAAGCATAAAACTGTAAAAATTAATCCAAAATAAAACCTAAAATACCAACAAGGTTATTGTTTAACCAAAGACCCAATTTGGACCGGGCCCTACTTGGACCAAGGTTGGCCTTCCGATGGGGCCCACCCATGTAGATTGATATCATTTTCGTAATTGAAGGACATAATGAACAAATTAGGCCACATCCCATTTGAGGCCCAAAAAGACCCAAAGTAGATACATACATGAGTAGGATAGGGTGAGATGAGTTGAACCAGACTAAACCGACAAGGGATGACCCGAGGGACATGTTTCTTGTAATGCAAACGAAGCTCTAGAAAGGTCTCCAGGACTTAGTGTCTACTTGCACCCCATTTGTAACATTCTAGAAATTTGTGTAAGGGTAGTTTAGTAATGTCCTAATTATTTAAATAAGATAATTAAATAATCATTAGACTTAAAGACTTACTTGGACTCAAGATTGAATTAAATTGAATTTCTATGACAAGATTTATAGCCTATTAAGTGGGAAAAGGGCACTTTAGTAATAATACTTGGTTAGGGGTCCTAAATTGTGAAATTAGTGAAGTTTTGGGGTGATTAGGTAATATTTAAAAATAGAAATAAATAATAGGATGACAATAAATTAACTTAGAGGTTAAAGATTAAGTGAAATTCTAATCCTAGTTAGATTAAGGAAGTCTAGTAAGATTATAATCCTCGTAGGAAATTTAATTCATTATTTGAATAGGAAACCCTACGGCCCCATTATAAATAGAAATTTAGGGATTATTTTTAAGACTTTTAGCTTATCAATGAAGATCTAAATGTGGAGAGAAACCCTAGGAGTTTGGACATGGAGGAAAAGAAGAAGAAGAAGTAGAAATAATGCTTTAGAGAGAGAACAAAAGGACTCAAGAAAGAAGAAAAGTGCCGCAGAAAATTCCTGTCCAGGTTTAATCAAAACGCGATCTAAAGAGATTCCATCGTTGGATCAAGCTGAAATTTGGTGAAAATGTTCTTGACATTTATTTCTTCAATCTGAACGGTGAAGATATTTTTTAGAGCTGTCTAGATTAATCCGAAGTTGGCCAAAACGTGGCTGCACCTATTGATCAAGCAAAAAGGGATTTTAGTGATTAAAGGTAGGTTGATCTACAACTTTCAAGTTGTTTGGAAAACCTAACTAAGGAAATCTATGCCAAATTTAGAAGATGTATAATGTTGATTTAATGAAGAGTATGTGAAGAAACCATGATTTTCTATATGATTTATTGATTGATAGTATGCTTGTGTGAAAATCTAGGAAAGTTGCATGAAAAAGTGAAATTCTTATTTTAGTGATTAATCCTTGTTTTTATTCGTGGGTTTTGCTTCTAGCATGTCTAGAAACATGTTGCTAGGTTGATTTGTATGATTGCTTTTGTGTTTGATTGGTATCTTGGAATTTAGATATGAAACTAGAAACTTAGAACTTTAGGATTTCAATGGTGAGATGGTCAAACTTTAATCCGGGTGAAATTGGTGCGTTTAGATAGTTAGGAAATTATTATTAGGTGCTTAGAAATATATTAGAATCAATGAATGTGAAGAAAATCAAGTTGGAAAGCTTAAAAATCAAAATCTGGAAATTACGAATGGGCGCTAGATGTAGGGCTCGAGTGCCGTATCAGATGCCTTGCCTTTGTTTTGTTTTGTTTTTTTTTTTTTTAATTTCAAAACCCGAAAGTGATATTCTATGTATAAGCCAGAAGCCCAATCCAACGCCCAAGCACTGGATTGAGCAGCAGTTAAATTTGGTTGGATGCTCGATACCAGGCTCGAGTGTCAGATTGAGCGTTGGTTTCTGGGTTTGAACATCTTGGACACCCGAATTGGCACTTGAACGCCAAAGCGAGCGCTCGGTAATAAAATATGAAACGTTTGGGTGCTCGAGATAAGGCTTGAATGTCAAGCAACCAAACCCAAAACTGTGATTTTTTTGTGTTTTTGCATAATTTATATAATTTTACTGATATCTATGCCTTGATGCATATCCAACTATATGATTATGAGCTTCTAGATTGATTATTGACCATTGATACCTATTAAATTATAATTTGACACGTTTGTTGGAATTATTGCTATGTTTGTTGATGAAAACCATGTGTGGCTTGCATTATGCATTAGATAGGATTTATTGTATTTCTTGCATGACTCGAACATGATATTGACACTGTTATTGGAACGGATGAGGTGTGAGGGTATTCCAACAGTCCTTGTTCATATGATTTGTTATTCTTACATGTCGTAGTGCGGACTATCCATGGAATCCAAGACCTAGCTTGTAAGATGTGGCTACCAAGTGATATGCGACCTTGAAGGGTAAATCTCTAAGAGGCATTATGTGAGATCCCAAATTTTTAGTAAATAAATAAAAAGAAATTAAATATTAATATTTGGAAAGATAATAATTTTTTTGAAACAATCAGTGATTGAACATGTATCATAATGATTAGGGAAGTGTGCATTAATCTAGGATGCATAATTGATTCAAAATAATGAGGATATTAAATCTGGAATTTTGAAAGAAAGTTAATGGTTAAATATGACCAAATTGAAGAAAAGGGTATTTTGGTCATTTTCAAATTAGCAAAAATAACAAATGAATGAATTAATGATTATTAGACTTGAGGAATTGTGTTAGACCTAAGTTAGGTTTGATTTGGATATAAATAGTGAGATTCATAGCTTAATAAGTGAGAAAATGGCATATTGGTAATTATGGTTAATAAGGAGCCTTAAGTTGAAGAAAAAGATGAGCTTTTGGGTGTTTTAGTAATATTTTATAATAAGGGAATTAATTAGCACGAAAATTAACTATATTAAGAGTTTCTTTTGTATGGGATTCTTAAAAGAGGAATTAGAAAGGGGAGAAAAGATAAGAAGGTTTTCCAAATAGAATTAAGAATCTTAGTTGGAAGGTTTCCTAATCCAATTAAGACTTGTATTTGGGTGTGACTACAAAAGGAAGGCTTTAGGAAAGATTTGGGGTTTCCTACTAATTGAAAACATGTGGAGAAAAGAGGAGAAAAACGTGCTCATAAAAGGAGGAAAATATAGAGAAAGAAAGGAGAGAAAGTAAGACTTTTTAAAGAAAATACATGGTGCAGAAAATTCCGACTAGCAAATATCAACTGAGATCTAGAGCAATTCAACCGTTGGATCGACCTCAAATTTGGAGGTTTTGTTCTTGACTGATAGTTCTTCAATGTGAACGGTGGAGATTTGATTTAGAGATCTCTAGAGTGGTATGATAACAGCAGAACTTGGCTGCACCTTGAGGTTTATTGAATAAGAGAGATTTTACACTCTTGAGGCAAGTAGTAAACCTTCTAAAATATTTTATGTTATCCGGATTAATCACTAAATTGTATTTTGAGTGGACTGATTAAATGAATTTGGATATGCTTGATGGTTTAAAATTGGTTAGATTAGAAGTTTATGGAAATTGTTAATCATGTTTTAAAAAGTATGGATTTTCCTTAGGTTTTGATTAAGAATACTTGTGAATTCGTGTTTTGATGTGTTTAGAATGATCTAGCATGTTTTAAGGATGATATTACATGATTTAGAAGTGATTTGGAGAGTTAGTTTGGTGTGATTTTGATTTAGAATGAAAATTCGCAAAATATAGGAAAACCCAGAATTTTCCAGATTTATACGAACGCCTAGCATAGCGCTCGAGTGTCAGGCCAAGCGTCGTATTAGCAAAAAAAACATTTTTTGCCGCTTGAGCGCCATTCAAGGCACCTCCCGCTTGTGTTTTTTTAGAAAATTAGAACTCGAGAATTATCAGTTTTTGTAAACCGAGTGCCCGAGAGAACGCTCAAGCGCCTTCCCAAGCGGCTAATCTCTGGAAAACTAGTTTTCCTCGAGCGCCTGTAATAGCACTAGATAGCGTGCGTCCACTGACAGATTTCTACGAATTATTCTTTTTGACAGTTTTTTATTCTAAACTTGTTATTGGGAAATTCCAACTCATGTACCAATTAGATTAGGATATTTTGAGAGTGTTTGTATTGGCCTAAACATTATTTGGATTTTCATAAAGAATTTGGGTACGTTTTGGTGAAAAGGGAGATTTTGGTTCTTTGGTGGATTTATAGGTTTGAATAGGTATCACATTTGCTTTAGACATATTAGATAGTTGTATCTTAGTTAGGTTTTGGTATCTGTATATCTGTTATAAATGTATTCCTTTGTTTGACATATTTTAGCATGGATTTGGTGTATTCTTCACATATATTACGTGGTTTTGTGTTCACATGAACATTGATTGATTTCCTTGGGTTTTCTATGGATGTATTAGATGTTTAAGCATGTTGGACTACTAAGTTGATATTTTGAGTTAATAGTGGCATGAAATTGAGCTGGGAATTAAATATACAAATCTTTATGCACTATATGATGAATATAATTTGATGTGGATTAATGTATCTTGTGGAAGGCTCTTCTTATATTCTTGCAGGTATCCTTAACCAATTATTGGCCTACACGTGAGTTGTTATCGGCCGTGTACTTAGCCAAGTAATGGCATACACGTGAACTGTTATCGACCGTGTTCATCTGTAACACCCCGAATCCAGGTTACAAATGAAACCATAATCTGATTCTGGAGTGTTAATTAAAATCACAGGATCTATACCAAAGTAAAGGAAAACATGAATATAACATAATCAAACGTAAATCCATCAATATCAGAGTCTACTAATGTCACGCCCTGAGTACTAAGCCTTAATAAATACATAGGCTCGTATCCCAAGGCATGACCTCGCTCGTAAGCCAACAACAATCTTAAGACAAATGTACGAATCAGACTAAAACCAATAATAAAAATTCAAGGATTCTAAATAACATCTCATAATGAAAATCGTCGAAATACCATAAATAAAATTCCTACTAAACTTTTCTACGTAATTGATATCTCAATAAAATCCCATCACTACAAGAGTGTTCAAACCCACCTATCAAAATAAAACTAGTAACTTAAGAGGAAGGTCGTTCACTGTCCTTTTGGTTCTGCACTTCTCTCAGGACTTGAAATTAATTAGTAGGAGTGAGTACGACGACTCAGTAGATGGAGCTATTTCTCTCCTTATAACAAGATTCACAAAAATATAGCAATTAATCTTTGCATTTAGTGCCTAGCAAGTATATAAAGGTATGCAGAAATCAATATTATCACTAACAATCTCATTACATATCATGTGCTACAGTCATTGTTTTTAGAATTCACATATCCCATATGCAAGCATTACACATACAATCAATCACACAATTGGAGGTTCTTCTGCATCAATGGGTCTTTTCCCCCCTGCTACCCTGCTACATTTCACAAGTCTCATGGGTCCTTCTCCCCCGCTACCCTGCCAGACTTTATAAATCACAAGGGTCCTTCTCCCCCTGCTACCCTGCTAGACTTTATAAATCCCAATAATCAACATTGAATAACAAGCAGATTCAAAAGAAACAATTCCCTAAACGCAAAATATTTTTGATACATGGCCTTAAGTATTTAAATAAACAAGGAATGATTTTCCTCTTTCCCCCCCCCCCCCCCCCCCCCAAAGCTGAAAGTCACGTTGGTTCTCTGTCTTGCTGGTTTTCTTTTATTTTCTTAAATTCAAAGTATTTAAATAACAGTTCATAATCCCTAAATTTAATTATTTATGTAATCAATGCTTTTGTCCTTTTCTCAAACCACCAGTAAAAGAATCTAATCCCTGTTTCTTCCTTTTAAACAAACTATTTAAGAATAAGTATACAGAACCAAATAAAAATTGATTTTATTTAAGAAATAAGCATGACCTCATTAGCACAAAACGAAGAAAGCTTCTGTCGTCTTTCTCTGTTCTGTACCTGAACTTAAATATAAAAATTGATTTTATTTAACAAATAGTCAAGACCTCTTTTTCACGAACAAACAGAAAAGCTTCTGTACCTGAACTTAAATATAAAAATTGATTTTATTTAACAATAGTCAAGACCTCTTTTCACTGAACGAACAGAAAAGCTTCTGTCGTCATTGTCTGTCTCTTTCATTCTTCGCTCGTTTTTTTAATTTATTTTTCTTCTTTCTGCGAATCAAAAGGGCTGATGTCCCTTTCCATTCTCTCTCTTTTCTTCTCTCTCTATCTTCCCAGAAGAAAAAGGACACTCTCATCTGTGGACCCTATCTCTACGGTCTCTCTCTCTTTTTCACCAAAACAGAAATCAGGCATCACGAATCACTTCCTTTCTCTCTCTCTTTTGCACCAAAACAGAAATTAGGCATCACGAATCACTTTATCAACACAACAGCCACATTGAAACAAAACAAACATAATCTACATGTACTTTGCAACAGAACAAACATAGCAAATCAAGTCATAAACAGTAGAATAGCAGCACCTACCTGGCTTTTGCTTTTGAAGACCCAACAAAAGAAACTCAACGTCAAAGCCTCCTCTCTCCTGGTCATCAAGTACAAACCCCAAATCAGTGTTGCTAAAGAAACTAATAAAATAACCCTAATCCTCATTTATACTTATGAAGTAAAATTTCTTTAATACCCTTTAATTATAATCATAATACCCATCTAGTCCTTAGGGTGTGAGTTTTAATCTCAACCCTCCAATTTACTATCCACTCAAGATCTTTGACTAGCCAATAGGGTCAAGCCTGGTCAATGTTGAAAAGTTGACCGGGTCCTTACAACTAATCCCAATCACCAACCCAAATGAATCCATATAAAGTATTAGAGCTGTAAGTTTGTCCCGGACCGCCCGAAACCCACCCAACCCAACCCGAATAAAAGCCCGATTTAAGAAATAAGTTTGGGTTTGGGTTTGGGCCGGGCTTAATCTTGAGCCCGAAGTTGAGTTCGGGTTGGGCTCGGGCTCACAAGGTGCAACCCGAAAAAACCCGAATAACCCGAAATACATATACTACTAAAACCCCCTCCTGCGAACCTCCATACGATTGTCTCCTGCAAACCTAAAAGTTTCTTGTCTTCTCCCATATCTCTACCACGGAAGTTGGAATTGCTCGACCCTCAGTGACTTACTGTCCCTCTCTTCTATTATCAATACCTCACATCTCAAAGACAACCTAGCTAGACAAACCCCCAACAAAGGAGCTCGATCGGCAAGAGCTAGCAGTATAGTTGCCGTTGGCGTCGCTGTAAATATAGTGGGGTACAGTTCCAGCAGCAAGGGATTTGCGATTGCTCACAAGGGATTTGCGATACATTTCCATCGCTTACAAGTCACAAGGGATTTGCAATTGCTATTTTTGTCAAATCGGGCATCTCTCTTTAATTTGGGCATCTCATCTTTCCCCATTTGTTCACTGGTTTTAGGTACTGTTTAATTCCTCTCTTTTCTAGTACTTGATCTGGATGAGATCCATTAATGTGTGCTTGGGAGGGTTTGTTTCTTTTCCTCGGCTATGCACCATATAATCTAAAATTATCTACCTCTTTGACTACAAAGTTAGTTCAGATATTTCAATCCCCAATCTTTTATTGCTAGATGCAAAATTTCATTAAAATTTGATTTCCGATAAGGTAGCAAAACAGAAAATCTTGTTACTTTAGTAGTATTTTATTTTATGTTATTTTTAACATCAATATATATCCCCTAAAATCTTGATTTATTGTTCTTGTTTGGTCATATGCAAATGAGTTATGTGTTTCTTACGTAATTTCGTGGTTCTAATATTTGAAACGTAGATTCTAACTCAGCCAAAAAAAAAAACATAGATTCTGAAGTAATTGGAAAAGACAGGAAACATGAATATTAAGTCTATTTAAAATTACAAAAGTTGATTGATTTTGTAAAAGGTATTATTTTTAGATTAAGGTTTGAATACTTAAACAATGTGAAAATGCAATGAAACTAATTCTGGAATTTCAAATGGGGTAGGTCCTGTATGCAACATTGCAATTTTTGTGAAACAGTGATTGAGTGGGAAATGTAGGGATGCCTTGCTAATCAAGTCATCATTTTCTATCTATTGTTTCTTTGTGAGTAGAGGATGCCTTGTTAGGATTAATTCTGCTACTGTATTTGTTGTATTGTTGTTAATTCCATGCGTTATGACGGATGGTTGCATCAGATTGGAAGACATGTGAAACTCATACATATCTTAGTGAATATTTTGTTCTAAGGCTCTTTACACATATAAAAAGTTTGGTGGACTTATAGAGATCATTTTTTAACCTAATACACAAACAAATCAATGTATGCCAATAAACTTTATTATATATATCGAAATATTGTAGTCTTATATATGTGAATGTATCATTGTATCAAGTAGGAAAAAAAATTATGGGCTGGCCCGAACCCAACCCGAACTCAAGAAATAATTTTAGGGTTGGGTTTGGGCTCAAAGAGTTTGGGTTAGGGCAGGCCGAGGAGAGTTTGGGTTCACCAATTTTTGTTAGGGTTGAGCCCGAACTCATTGAAACCCAGCCCAGCCCGCCCTACGTACAGCTCTATCAAGTATCAATACAACTGTCAGCACCCTATTTTTGCACCATAAAATTGCCCAAGAAGCATATCTTAAACCGGCATATATGTGGGCACGCAAATCGAAGATTTTATAATGGACCCCTCTTTTTGAAATAACAAACCCATAATAAAGAGAATTCTGAGCCGATTCCGATGCACCAATCCGTGCTCAAATCGGATCTCAAACGGCTAAGTTATGAATAAAAGAAATAAAAGGTAGTTTGGGGATTTTTATAAAACCGAAATTGGATGCCACATGGCAGCCACGTGTATGCCATGGTGGCTGCCATGTAACCAATGATAAATTAAAATTTTTTGGGGTTGTTTTAGTAAATAAGTAAGTTTCCTAATGGGGTTGTTATGCAAATAAATAAAAAATTTAATAACAAAGTTAATAAAAGTTTAAGATTAAAAAAAAATAAACAAAGAGAAATGAGTTGGACGAATTGGTCCAACTCATATTCTCTTGAGATATTGAGACAAAGCTTAAAAAAAATATAAGCCTAATAAAAATGTGGGACAAAATAGACTTTGACCAAACCTAAATAAATGATGGTGTTTAAAGAGAAGAAGAGGAAAAGTTAGGGATTTAGGTGTTTAAAAGAGGAAGAGGAGGAGTTAGGAGTTTAGGTGTTTAAGAGAGGAAGATGAAGAGTTAGGAGTTTAAGAGAGGAAGAAGAGAAGTTAAGGAAATGAGAGGTTTAGGAGAGGAAGAGGAAAGGTTAGGGGTTAAGAAGTTGAAGGGGTGGGAATTCTCTATAAAAAGGCTTGAAGCTGGGAGCAAAAGGAGGAGGAGGAAAGAAGAGAGTTCTTTGAAAAAATCGAAGAAGGAAGTGAGAAAAAGATGTGGAAGGAGTTTGTGCAAGAAAAAAAGGGGAAACATTCGGAGTCGTGCTCACCAGTTTCTGGGAAATCGACTCCATACCAGGTTTATTTTTATTTTTATTTTATTTGTTGCTTCTTTAATTAAGTACTTTTTAGTATTGTTAAATTGTCAAAGTGAAAATAATACAAAGCATATTATTGTTATGGCCGAATGTGTTATTTCATGTTAGTGTTGTAAATAAAGCATGTCACTGTTATGGACATGGCCGCATTTTTTTTTTTTGTAACTTTAATTTTTAATTCTTCTTCTCTTGTGTTTGAGAATAAGAAAGGAATTTAGAGAAGTTGGAGTGAAATAAAGGGGAGAATTGGGAAGATGGGGAAAGCCAAGAAAAGAAAAAAAATCTGTTGAACGAATGGTTTTGGGTGGTTGATTTTTGAGAATTTGATAACCTATCATGCCTAATTTGCTATTCTGAAAAGTTCAAGGATTTATAAAAGAACTTATTGTATTTTATGTTCAGTCCTTCTTTAAAACCTTTTTTTAAGAACCCCTAGGTTTCATTTATTATTTCTTTATTTCTTTCATGTTATTTCTTTAATTCTTTTCTTAATTTCTTCATTATTTTTAGATAATATGCTTAATTAACATATTTAACTATACTAACCAAAATTTTTTTATTCTTTTCTTAATTCTTAGATAATAGGCTTAACTACCATATTTAATTTTAATCATAGGCTTAAACATTTGTAACTTTAATTAATTTCTTATAACACTTCTCATCTTATCCAAATCCTTAAAAAAATTTTGAAAAATAAAGTGTAATCTTCAGTGATTAAATATGATTGAATTTTTTTTTACACATGCTTTGTGCAAATAAATTATCATAAAAAAAATAAGAAATCAATAAAAAATGATTGGGATAATGGAGCATGTTAATTCCTCTAATCTTTTGTATATATGAGAAAGATAAAATAAAAATAATAATAATAATAAAATAATAAAATAATAAAAGATAAATAAATAATATATATATATATATATTTTAAGTAACCAAGTACATTGCTCCATGATTTGAATTCCTTTATTTTGGATTTTTTTATATGTATTATATTTTGTATAGGATGTAGTATAGCAACCTTCATTCCTCCAATATTTGTACACATGTGATCATAAAAAAAATAAAAAAATATATATAAAAGATAAAAGATAAAAGATAAAAAAAATTAAATAATAATAAATTAACCCAAATACGATCCAACTGATTTAAGGGAACCCACTTCGGTGGGGCAACGCAGGGTGTTTAAGGACTTCCCTGGGTTGTAATCGGGTCACCTATCCGGAATCACTGGTTCAGACCAAAAGTCAACAAGGTGTTTACTTGCACCATTTCAGGTAGTAGCGACTCCATTAAACATGTAACCTGCTTTTATCACGCGCCCGAGGTGCGCACAACAACTACTCACAATATCCAAATAAAATCCAACAAGTAAAGTCTACAATCAAAATCTACTACTACTCCACATAGTAGTCGTCCCTATACTCTGGGTAATCATTAGCAATGTCTACCCACAGAGTATTTTCCTCACCGGGATCTGAAAACAAAACAAAACAAACCTGAATGAGATACAAATATCCAAGCAAGTAGCACATGCATGCTCAAATACAGTTATACAGTTATACAGTTTTAAAACATGAATGAGTTATAAAACATATAACAGTGACGATAATACAATTAATCCGAATAATCCATTCACAATTTCAATTCATATATAAACATAATCAATAATCCAGCATGTAAATCCAATCAGCAATATTCAATTCAAATCATTAAGTCACAGTATGACACATGAAATAAGACTGCCTTTAATTAGGGTAATATCAATTTCCACTATGCCACCTCCCGGCTTATGTGTGAAGCCGAGTACACAATCATCGTTTTATTGCAGGAGAACCCAACTAGTACAATGAAGGGTTGGCATGTACTAACCATTCATAGTTCGAGTGCATGATAAAATGAGGGAAAGCTGCAGCCCACCAGTACAGCAGAGGCCTCAGTGACTACATGATGGAAATGCGTTCGCGAACAAAGTATTACAACTAGCAAAGAACAATCATTCTCACTATCTAGCTCCTAAATGGATCCATATCGAGCTATGCCTACTAGACTCTAAAAACACAAAATCAAGTACGATGTCCAGGAAACACAAGTCATCTCAATCTCAATCATATCATCCCGAGTACACGGGGCATCCCTAAGTACACAGAGGCATTATCATCCCAAGTACATGGGGCATCCCCGAGTACATGGAGGAAAACAAAATCAGAAACCAAATCTCAATCTCAGGATGAATATAAATCTCAAATCTCTAGAAATATCTCATAATAGTTGAAAAACAATGCAAGTTTTTCCATAAAGTCAAGTTAATCTAAAACAATCCAAAATAGAGTTCAAAATGTTAATTTTCCCAAATCTGACCAGAAAGGTAATTTCAAAAGTTTATTTATCTATAACCTAATTAATTACAATGATCCCATATAATAAAATACTTATTATCATTCCAATGTAAGATGAAACCTCAAAACACCCTTTTTAAACCACAAAATAGACTATATTGGAGAAATAAGTGACCAAGTATTTAATAAAAATCCTTTTATGTAATTTGTCTTTGGAAACACCTTAATAATGATCTCAGTGAAGTATTACAAGTGATGGAATCAAGATAAACTCATTTTATAATAATTTGGAACCAAAAGTCTTTCAAAATCCCATCTTAGTAGAATGTGCACAAATTCTTTGTTAAATTAAATTTTAAGATAAATCTTGTGCAAACACTTTCTAAATACTTAAATCTTATTTGTACATAGGTTGGATTTTATTAAAAACCAATCTGAAGTAAAAATCTCCCTAATTTGGAAAAATCAAGTTTTGCCATGGCCGCTCGACATGGCGCCCGAGCGTCCTGATAGGCATCCGTAGAAAATAATTTCAAGAAGTCAACGCTTGGCATAACACTAGAGCATCATGTCAGGTGCTCGACTTACCTGAGTTTTCAAGTTTCGGGTTCTGAAAATTTTAAAACACGCAGGCGGGGTGCTTGGGATGGCGCTAGAGCGCAATTCCAGGCACTCAACCAAAATAGAGTTCGCAAACAGATTTGTGATTTTATGAGTTTTTGGAAATTAAACTATAAAAACCTAATTTAATCATACCAATCTTTTCTAAAACACTAATATTAACTTTCTAACTAAATCAACAACAATTTAATATAATTAATAGATTAGATCTACATATTCTCTTCAAATCAATCAAAAATCACTAATCTGTAATTCAACCATTCGATATCAATTCACATGCATCAAATCTGTAAAATTCCAGTATAAACACGATTAGAAAGGTGCTACTTACATTGCTCACGCTCAAATCCGGCACCCACAACCACAATTTCTCAGATCTAGACTCCCACAGCAATAACTCCTCCTCAATCACTGAAATTCATACTAATTTCATTTAATCTCCAGATCTCATCTGCTATGATTATTTCTTATAATTTTAATTGAGTTTGGAAGCCAAATCACGAATTAAACATAACCAACCTAATTTGCAACAAAGATAAATGAATTCCTATGAGTTTTCCTCAATAATTCCCAGCCGTGAGAATCTCCTCTCTTTGGATCGATTCAAACGAGAGCATATCTTCTGCGACGAAGATATTGCTACGATCTGTGCTACGATCACCGATTCTAGCCACATAGTAAAAAAATTCTTTGCATGCTTGGCACACGAGCAACTAACGGAAAAGCCGAGAAATCTCCGTTTCGAGTTCCGTCAATAAGTCCCGCTGTTCATGTTGACCAGTTGATTCATTGTAGTAGTTGACATGGTAAGGGGTTTTCCGATGACGAGAGGAAAGCACGACAGCCCTTCATACGTGAGCAGCGGTGATAATTTCAAACCACCGCGTCAGATGCATCAACGGCCAATTTAACACAAGAAATATTGTCGACAGTTTGTGTTGGGTTATCTTCCATCTATATTTAAGGGGCTTTTCCACGACCTGTTTAGGGAAGAAGAAAATTGAATCTCGCCATTGATTTGTTGCAGTCGTTGCAGCGGAAGACAGATCTATTTTAGGTGTTTTCCGATGATCCTTTTTAGGGTATAAAAAACATGAATCTTTCCCCAGATCTTCGTTACAGTTACAGTCCTTGCAACGATATTGAATGTGGGTGAGAGTGACAGAGACTCCCTTCCTTCCGATTGACTGGTCTTGCAAGAATAGGGAGTCGCCCCTTACAATCTCGAGATATGTATGCTTTTGAAGGTAGAAACAAGCACGGCGGCAATGTAAATATTTAATTTAAAATTTAACGGACTCATCACCGTTTCTCCCTTACCAGTTGCATGCGTGAAGCACGCGAGCATCTTAATTACGTGGCTACGATCGGTGCGCGTAGCAACGATCGTAGCAATATCTTCGTCGCAGAAGATATGCTCTCGATTCAAACACTTCTCTTCAGATCTGACTGTCCTCTCTTCCTTTGATTTCCTCTAGATAGTTCCAGGTTCATACCACATCTCCTTCTCTAGAAGCCTTTGGAATAAATCAACCAAAACCAACTTCACAAAACAACCCCTATTTATAGTTTTTTGATCTGTCGCCAATTTCCACTTGAACTTTTGGTGATATGCTACCTGCCACTCCATATTATCCTTTATACACCACCAATGATAAATCTTTAACTAACCCATGTTATTTCATATATATTCATATCACCAATTTTGTTTTTTAAAACAATGACTACTCACTGTGCACACCTAAAAATAGACTGCACACGGGGCGCACGTGGGTTCGTGCGTGCCTCGGGACTTTCGGAGTCGCCACTGCCTGAGAGGTGCAGGCAGACACGGTGATTGCCCTATCCGGGTCTAAGTCTGGTCTGCGGCTTTTCAGAGTTCTAGCTAAGTCCTCGGTTACGTCCGGGGAAGTCCGAAGACACCCCGGCTCGCCCCGTCGGTTTGACGGGTCCCTCGGGATTCCCTGGTTTTTGAGTCAGTCTCACCCTTCCTAGATCGGCATGCTACTTTGTTTGGGTCTGGCGGGACCCTCTGGTGGTGTGGGCCCCTTTATTTTATTTTATCTTTTTATTTAGGTGAGATGGGTCATATATGGGTCCCGTTGGAAGACCCGTGGGTTGCCAAGGTTGGGCTTGGGGCCCAGTAGGCTTATTGGGTAACTTCTTTTGGTTTATTTATTTAACTAAATTATTTACACACACTTGGGCTTGATGGGCTTTGATTTGGCCCTTGAGCCAGGGGTCAAGTGGCCTGGAGCCCATTTGTTGAAAATGGGCCCAGTTTTGGCCGGTCAAAGGTGGGCCCCATAATTGGGCCCAGGGGAGTCTTGGTGTGCCCATTTAGGCCCATGGTCCATAAGGGCTAAGAATAGCCCAAACAACTTCTTGGGTCGGGTCAGGCTGGTTTAGGTCGGAATGGATCCAACCGGGCCGGAAAAATTGGTTTTTCAAGTTATTTTTAGATCTACCCACATTTACTATACGGACCCGTAAATGCAATACGGGTCAGGCCTGCCCGTATAGTAAATACAGGTACACCCAGCCCGCACTGCATTTACGGGCACGCCTGGTTTGCATTTTTTGTGCCAATTTTGCTTGGGATCAGTTTAATTAGGCTCCTGGAGATTCCTGCAGCTTCTATTGGAGTTCTTCGCACGTTTGCAGTGCTACATTTGCTTCATTTGGCTAAAAAGCCTTCTTTTGCCTTGTCTTTTCATTCTTCACCAAAGCTTGTCTCCTTTGTAGTTACCGGTAGCCATTGTCAAGAAGGAAAAAGGGGAGATTACAGGGATATATTTAGGACTAAAAGGTGACAAAACCTCCACTTTCAAACGAGCCAAACTGAACACAAAGTGTTAGTTAACTGAATCATATTCTTTCCGTTTTATGATGTAGGAACTCCTCTTATCATGGTAAATCAAATGTCATGTATAGGAAAGCAAACATGGTTAGAGAAGACATAAACATATAAGAAAAGAAATGAAAACTTAACAAAGCCAGGTAATTGCTATGTATAATAAAAGATAATCAGAAAACTTACAATACCGTCCTTTTCCTGTTTCAATGTGCTGCAATTCTCTGTATGATTTCGGCAGTGCTTCCGCACTCTAGTGAATTTCCTGAATCGGTTTTGAAAGGGGTTCAATGGGTTGTTTTATGCTCACAGGGTGAAAGGGGAAGGTTAGGCAACAATTCAGGGGCAAAATGGGTATTTCTAGGTTTGGTATTGGGGTGGCAGAGCCTGGGCAGGGGCTGGACGTGAGAAACGTCAAGGAGGAGAGGGAGAAAGCCTAGGGGAGTTGGCTTACACAAATGAAGGGGGTGGCCCCATATTTATAGGCAAAAAAATCGTTCCTGTATTTAAAGTGTGGGCATGCCTTGCCCGTACTTCAAATGCGGGCATGCCTTGCCCGTATTTGAAATGCGGGCGAAAAACTCACGTTTTCAAATCTTGCCAAATCGGCCGTACGGGACGCATGTCCTGCCGTATAGTGACGCTCGTCCCCTTCCTGAAGCTTGCTCGTATTTCAAATACGAGCATGCCCTGCCCGCATTTCAAATACAGGCGAGCACGTTTTAAATTCGTTGGATTTCAAACCATTATTCAATTTGGCTTAAAATAAAGATTTTATTCAATTTTTTCCATTATTTTATTAAAAACGAGATTCTTTAATTTAAAATATTTAATATATTAACAAATACATTTGTTTTATTTATTTTATTGGTTTATTCTATTTTCTCCTGCCCTTTTGCCACATGGGTAGTTTTCTTGAAACTTCAACTGCCCATAACTTCTTCATCCGGTGTCCGATTTCAGCAAATTTTGTGTCGTTCGAATCAACTTGGAACCACCTATCCATTGGGATCAATTTGGGTAGTCGAATCGGGGTCGAGCAAAAAGTCAATTTTTCGCTCCCCAAAAGTTTGACCGGCTCATAACTTCCTTATCTGGACTCCGATTCCAGCAAACTCAATTGCGTTGAAACCGTGTCGGAGTGCTTTTTTTAATGAGGTGAAGTTTGATGGCCAAATTTACTTGAATCAAAAAGTCAATTTTTTGACCCCCTCAGGGTTTGACTTTTCATTTTTTTGTATTTTAGGGGTGCAAAAATCAGGTGCTAACAGCTGCCCCTCTTTGTCGGAATCACCTTATGGGATGAACGGCAAAGAAGAAAAAAAAAAGAACCTCATTTTTGCACCTTGCATTTCTGTCAACATGGTCGACGAGCTCAATCATTGAATTGTCTTCACTGAAAGGGAAGTGTTAGATGTTTGGTATCACTTCCTGGCTTTGGAATCCCTATACCCTCTTTCGGGTTTGAATAGGGCAGTTTCTTTTGTTTTTGAAAAGAGAGATAAGATTGGGTCTGAGCTCATCAGCCTGTTTCGGCGTTGAAGCAAGGCACTTAATAATATTCTATTCTTCTTGTTTGTTCCTTTAAAGCTTTTAGTGACTTCAGTTTTTTTTTTTTTTTGAAGAGGTTATTAGGCCAAGGTAGGGTTTGGGAGTGAAGGTGGGAGAACGGGAGGAAACTTTTGCGCTGCTGTCCATCATCTCGGAGACCACACATCTACCCTAGCCTATACTATTTACAAAAGTGGGAATCAAAATTTTACAAGAGGGGGTGAATTGGCCCATTATTGCTTTTTCTTGTTGTTTCTCCTTGCCAGGTTCTTTCTTTGTCAAGGCATTAAAGCTTTTCTCCCCACTCATGAGTTACTCCATTGGGGATCTGGTGGGAATCTGATCTGTCTAGACGACTCTCTGGGGATTATTGTGATGTCTCCCTTTGCTTTTGAAGTCTTGTTGGAGGGTCTGAAGATCTTGGCGGTCTTCTTTCTTCTGAGTTTTGTAGGGGATGAAATGGAAGAAACCTTTGCTAGGGGAGAAAGGATCAAGGTATCCTTCTCATGTTCATCTTATGTCCTGTTGCTTCCTTGTTTGAACCTGTACAAGGAACAAAATGTCAGTGCTCGATCCGCTGGGGATATGCAAGGCTTGCTTATTTTAAGCCTTTGATTCATCACAATCAAAAATGGCTATTGATCAAGGTAATGAACCTTTCTTCAAAGGTTAACAGCACTATTGGAGAAATTTCAAAAGTAGTTAAGCAGAATAATTACAGGAAAACACAGACGTGATAGTGTGTGTTTGTGCCTGCAATTATCATGAAAGTCAATCCTTAAATCAGACACGGATTAGAGTGCTTGGTATTTTCAGCCTTGTCATTATGGGCCTTGAAGCGTTTACTTAGACACAATCTGCCAGACTGGGTCCTTCGGATTACTTTTCTGTTTCCACTTAGCACACCGCCCATTCCCCTTTCTAATCAAGGTATGACCAGTTTTTTTTTTACCACGACTGACCCTTTTTGCACACAGCGCCCTTTTTTGGGTTTTCACCATGTCTGGCCTTTTCAGGGAGAATCAAATTCCGTCATTACCAGAAGACGCAGATTTAACTGTTTTGCTCAAGATCATTCACTTTGGGATCCGAGACGTCTTCAAGATAGGACGAAATGTAGGCTAGGCCGAGGTTTAAAAGAAAGATAAGTGGCTCGAGAAGGCTGTAATTTTATAGGTTTGTACAGTGCTCCTTTTATTGTTAAGGCTTACATCCTGGCTTATTTCTTTGGTGTGGGGTTCATATTTTCCCCGTTTTATTTTGCTTTTCACAATTCTTTTCTTTTCTTTTTCTTCTTTATTTTCTTTGCAATTGCTCTTTTTATTTTTTTTTTTGAAGCTAGGCATGCCTGTTTTGATGTGAGGAAACACCTGTACTAGGATTGAAAAGAAATTTTCAGGCTCAAAAGTGTCTAACTAGGGGAGAACCTTTTGGGTATTTGGGAGGATTTACAGTCTTAGGAGAGAGTCAAGGATGGCCTCTCTTCATTTCCCCATTGGAATGATCTCAAGGGTAATACAGTTTGACTGCATATGCATTTATTGGCTTAGGAAAAATAGTTCCGTCCATTTCTTGCAGTATTAGTGCTCCTTTGGACAGAACTTTGTGAACTATGAATAGTCCTTCATAGTTTGGCTTGAATTTCCCTCTATTGTCTTCTTGGTGGGGGAATATCTTCTTCATAACAATGTTTCCCACTTTGAAGCATCATGGTATTATTTTCTTGTTATAAGTCCGAGCTGCTCTCTACTGATAGAGTTGCCCATGGCATAAAGCCTTCTCATCAAGCAACTGCAATGGGTCAAACCTTGATTCTTCCCATTCAACAAATCAACCTCTGTTTCTTTCAGAATTCTGAGTGAGGGGATCTGCACTTCGACAGGAAGAACTGCCTCCATTCCGTATACGAAGGAGAAAGGAGTTGCTCCGGTTGACGTCCTGAACGAGGTCCGATATGCATGCAAGGCATAGGGCAACTTCTCATGCCAGTCTCTGTAAGTAACTACCATTTTCTCCAATATCTTCTTCAAATTTTTGTTGGCAGCCTCCACTGCTCCATTCATCTTTGGCCTATATGCTGTAGAATTGAGATGTCTGATTTTCAAATCTTTGCACATCTTGTCCATGTCCTTATTGTTCAAATTCTTGGCATTATCTATGATAAGTGCCTCAAGTACGCCATAACGACAGACAATATTGTTTCTGATGAACTTTAGCACATGTGACCCTTTCACATCTACAAAGAACATGGCCTCTACCCATTTGGTAAAGTAGTAAATTGCAACCAAGATGAATCGGTGCCCATTCGAGGCTTTCGGATGAATTTCCCCAATCATATCAATTCCCCAGATGGCAAAGGGCCAAGTCAAAGTCATTGAGTACAGAGTGTTGGGCGATGCGTGGATATTATCAACATAAACTTGGCATAACCGGCACTTCTTGACATGGATGTGGCAATCATACTCCATAGTCAACCAATAATAACCCATTCTCAAGATTTTCCTTGCTAGCATGTGCCCATTCATATGTGCGCCACATTGTCCTCCATGGACTTCATCAATTAGCTTATATGCTTCATATTCTGTTACGCACAATAATAATGAGTCATTATATGACTTTTTATATAGCTTGCCCCCACTACGGAAGAATTGTCCTGCCAACTTCTGGATCGTGCGCCTCTCAGCTGCTGTGGCATTTTTTTGCAAAATCCTATCTTTCAGATATCTCATTATATCTGCATACCAGGGTTCCCCTTTTGGCGTGCTCTTCTCAACACGAAAACAGTAGATAGGAGAACGCCGCACCTCTATCTCCAACGGTTGTACCCAAGTGCCTCCAGTGATGGTTGCCATAGATGCCAATGTTGCCAGAGCATCTGCAAACTGATTCCTGTCTCATGGCATATAATCAAATGTCACGCATTTGAACTGTCCTTCCAACTCCTTAATCATTTCATGATATGGCACCAACTTTATGTCTCTAGTCCTCCAATCCCTCATTACTTGGTAAATAATTAGACAAGAGTCACCATATACTTTCAACTCTTGCACATTCATTTCGATTGCGACTCGCAAGCCTAACACACATGCTTTGTACTCTGCCATGTTGTTAGTGCAATCGAACAAGAGTTTTGCCGCTATCGGGTAATGGACTCCTTCTGGGGAAATGATCATTGCTCCAATCCCTTTCCCCTTGATGTTGACGGCCCCATCAAAGAACATTTGCCATCCGATTTCCTCTTCTACTGACTCGGCACACATTATTTCATCATCCAGCAATCCGGTGAGAAGTGGCTGATAGTCGGGCACAGGGTGTTCTGCCAGGTGATCTGCTATTGCCTGTCCCTTTATTGCCTTTCTCGTGGTGTAGACAATATCGTACTGAGACAAAATGACTTGCCACTTGGCTACCCTTCCAGTGGAGATTGGTTTCTCAAAAATATACTTCAAGGGATCTGTATTTGAAATCAAAAAGACAGTGTGACTGAGCAGATAATACCGGAGCTTTTGAGCTGCCCATACCAATGCACCACAGGTCTTTTCAAGCAATGTATATCTTACTTCATAATTGGTAAATTTCTTCCTCAGATAATAAATTGCTTGTTCCTTCCTTCCTGTATCATCATGATGCCCTAGGACACATCTAGCCGCTGTTTCTATGACTGATAAGTACATGATTAGAGGTCGTCCTGGTACAAGGGGAACCAAAGTCGGTGGACTCATTAAATATGCCTTGATTTTGTCAAACGCTTCCTGGCAATCCTCATTCCAAACCACTGGGTTATCCTTCTTTAATAATTTAAATATCGGTTCGCACACGGGAGTCATCTGTATTATGAACCGACTGATGTACTGTAATTTGCCAAGGAAACCTCTTACTTCTTTCTCTGTGGATGGGGGAGGCATCTCCAGAATTGCCTTTACATTGACAAGGTCAACCTCAATCCCTTGTTTCCCAACTATGAATCCGAGCAGCTTCCCTGATGTAACGCCGAACACACATTTATTCGGGTTTAATCTGAGCTTGCATTCCCTGAGTCTGTCAAATACCTTTCTGAGGTTCACCAAATGACTTTCCTCTTCTTTTGACTTTGCAATCATGTCATCCACGTATACTTCCATTTCTTTGTGCATCATGTCGTTGAATAGCAAAGTCATTGCCCGCTGGTATGTAGCGCCTGCATTCTTCAACCCACATGGCATCACTTTGTAGCAATACGTGCCCCAATATGTGATGAAGGAAGTCTTCTCCATGTCTTCAGGTGCCATTCGTATCTGATTGTACCCAGAGAATCCATCCATAAAAGAGAACATGGAATGAGTTGCAGTATTGTCAACCAATATATCAATGTGTGGCAACGGAAAGTCATCTTTCGGGCTTGCCTTGTTTAGATCCATGTAATCAACACACATCCTGACCCTTCCATCTTTCTTGGGGACTGGCACGATGTTTGCTAACCACTCTAGGCAATCTGTTACTTTCACAAACCCGGCTTTCAACTGTCTGGTAACTTCTTCTTTGATCTTCAGGGCCCATTCTGGTTTCATGCGTCTGAGTTTTTGCTTCACTGGTGTGGCCTCAGACTTTTTAGATAACCGGTGCACAACTAAATCCGTGTCTAACCCAGGCATATCTTCATATGACCATGCAAACACATCAGTGTAAGATTTTAGAAAATTAGTTATCTGTGTTCTCTGTAATTGAGAAAGCTTTTTACCAATTTGAAGAATCCTTGGTTGTGCTGTTTCACCTATGTTGATAGATTCAGTTTCCTCAATATTAGCCTGGAGACCCTTTTCATGCCTCTCCAAGGCAAATTGGATTTTAGGTGGGGTCTCCCATGATTCATCATTATCCCCAAGTTCAAAAGACTCATCGGTTTGTGATGAGTAAGTGTCGCTATCTGATTCCTGCTTGACACTATGAATTTCCTTTTGTTCTTTTTGATCTTTTTGTTCTTTTTGTTTGATTTTGGCAACCTGATTATCTATCTCGTGCTCCGGATTTATCGGGTGTGCGTCGAGATTGATACTAAGGTTGCGGGGTTGAGTTTGTTTGTTTGTACAGTTATTAACAGAAGCAGGCAAGTACTCAAAAGATTTCATGCATTTATTGAAAAGTGCAGAGATATCTACAAGGGAAATTTCAGAAGTGAAAGAAACTCCCTTTGGCAGTTTGGCCTTGCTGATGGCGCGAGGCGTTGAACTCCAATTCTGCAATGCATGTTTCTTCTTGCTGATGGCAGTCACTTCTTGTGCCTTTCCGCTTTGTATCATGCTGACGCTGCTGTCGGACGAGATGCAGATGGGATTGTTTACCTTACCCTTCTTTGTCTTGTTCTGATTCTGCCTTGATTCTGATGCCAAATTTATCCATACACAGCGATGAAGGACTGATCCGGGTACTTTAATAGTGACTTCATTGGGTAAATCAACCCTTGGTAATACCCTTACTACGGGTATTTCTGCAGGTATCTCCCTTCTGCTGGAAGAGTGCTCATCTGGGGCCCAGTTCCCATATGTTTCGTGATGAACCATTTCGGGGGTCAGTCCTAGCATTTGTGGCATATATTGGAACATCTGGTTCAAACCGTCCGATGTGGCAGGGTGCAACATGCGGGGAGGAGGTGGAGGAGATCTTCTCCTTGGCGTAGGCTGTCCTGAACTATCCTGACTCTCCATCATACAGATATACATGGCCGGGTCTTCTTCATCCTCTGTTGGTGTCTCAAGTACAACAAGCGAGCCGACAGATATTCCTTCGTGAATGACTAATTCCTCAGCAAATGCAACATTGTCAGTAGATGTTAGGGTGACTAAGGCAAGTAAGTTCTCCAATGATTCACAGGAGGCCAACGGGTCTATTTCCACCCTATCTCCAACTGTTTCCAGTGGTAGAGGAGGTTCTTCCCACAATCTTTGCAGATAATCCACTTCTGTTGGATCATTAAACTCATCACCCCACCCTTGGGGAATTATATTCTGAACAGCTTGAGCAGCTTTGCGCTCCATATTGGTGAAGTGATGATATAATTGGCCATGCACACAGATGGGCCAGTGTGGGTCCCTTCCTTCAATCCGAGCTCTCTTTCGTTCTGCCTTCATGCCGAATAATCTGGCATAATCCTCAGGTTCTGGGACAAACCCTAACCCAAATCCGACGGCTTGGTCATAAGGTTGAATTGCTGTCTTGATTCCCCGCTTATATTTTCCCAGTCCTTCACCTACTCAGAGGCCCCAGTCAGTGCAATCAGCAGCGCTGAACATGCTCTTTCTCTTCCTTTTACGGGACTGTTCTGTTTGTAGAGGAGTGGGGACGCGATAAACCTGTATATCTCAACTGCTTGGAAGTTAAGCGATGTAGGCAGCTCATAATCCACAAAAGTTACTCCGACCTTTTTAAATTCTCTGTGGTCCTCTGCATGGACCGTGATCAGCTCATTCCCTGAGACGAACCGAATCATTTGGTGCAAAGTAGATGGGACCGCTCCTGCTTGATGCAGCCAAGGCCTTTCAATTAGCAGGTTGAAGGAGGCATTGATGTCCATCAACTCGAAAGTCATGGTGAATGTCTGTTCAGCAATCACGATGTCCAAGATGACTTCTCCAAGGGAATCTTTCTTAGCATTATCAAATTTCGCGGACATTATGGGAACTTGGTTTGATCAAGTCAGAGCTTAGCTGCAGGCTGTGAAAGGTCCTGATTGGGCAAATGTTTAGGGCCGACCCATTGTTGATCATGACCCTTTGTACTACAAGGTCAAAGCACCTTACTGTAATGTACAGTGGTTCCATGAGGTCACAACCTTCTGGGGGCAGATCCGCTGAGGAAAAGGAGACTGCTTCTGGCGCTGCTATTACTGACATGACGATCTCCAACTGTTCTGGGCTAATATTGTCCAGCACATGGGCATCACCAAGTACTTTCATCAGTACCTCCTTATGCTTTTCTGAGTTGAACAACAGTTGCATGATGGAGATTTGGGCAGGTGTCTTGTTCAGTTGCTGAACTAGATCATACTCTGGAGTGAAAACACTATTATGGAGTTTTGTGATCTCTTCTTCAGGGGCTTTTCCTTTCCTCTTATGGGTCTGTGGTACTCCAGTGGCCACATCTTTCCCTTTTTCTCTCCTTCTCTTTTCTTCATCAATCTCTCCCTATGGTGCGGGTGGAGGGTCTGTGTTCATGTATCGACCAGATCAGGTGATCCGATCGACTTCTCTTTCAGTAGAAGTGATGATAGAATCATGTTACATATGCAGGAACTGGTATGGTGGAGGTACGGCACAATAAAATGGAGGTCCGAGGTGTAGCTGTGATAGGTTAAGAATGGGTGGCTCAAATGAGAGGTCCATTGGGTCATGGAAGGGATTGTTCATCATGTCAAAGATGTTTAAGGGAGGTGAATCTGGGACGGGTGGAGGGTAGCAAGGCTCTGGTTCTGGAAAGTGGAAATGCACCAGAAGGAATCCCAAGAAGGTTTCTTCGTCATCATCTTCATTAATGACATATACTTGCTGATGTACTATCTCTTCTTGGGGGTATATCCTGACAATTTGCCCCGGTCGTCCAATCAACATAAAGGGGTCAAATTGTACTTCATTGTCATGGTCACTGATGACCTGAATCACAGACCCACTAGCAGAAGCCTTAGAGTGGTCTGGGAGAGGGTTGGTAGCCGTGCCTGTGGGCAGAGTTGATGCTGCTGGTGCTGGGGGATCTACAGAGATCTTCTTGCTGTCTATAAGATCTTGTATGTCATGCCTCAAATCTCAGCATCGATTAGTGGAATGCCCGGGAGTTCCAGAATGGTACTCACACCTCTCTGCCGCATTATAGTTTCGTGAGTTAACCATTCGAGGATTTGGAGGCTTGATCTGTAAGTACCCCTTCTTCAGCAGCGTGGCTAATAACTCAGCCGGTGCATAAGGCAATGGGGTAAACAGCCTCTTCATCTTTGCCTCTGCCTTTTCTCTGGTTCTTCTTATGGGTTGCCCTTGGCCTTCAGGCCTCTGAGAAATGTGATAAGGCTGTGCAGGCTGTACATAATTAACTGCCTGGGCCTCCTGTCTTCTGGGCTCTTGCCCCTGGCTTCTGCTACTCTGCTCTGCTGCTGCCCTTCTCTGTGTAGGGCCCTGGCCACTGCCATCTATCTTGCCAGCTCTTACAGTATTTTCAATCCTGTCTGCCGTCAGTATCAGGTCATTGAAATTGGGCATGCTCTGCCCCAATAGCAAAGAAAAGAATGGCTGCCCCAAGGAGGCGATGAACAGAGAAGTCATTTCTTGTTCAAGTAATGGTGGTTGGACTAGAGTTGCCAATTCCTTCCAACGTTTGGCATATTCTCTAACCGACTCCTGATTTTTCTTTGTTAGCCTCTACAACTCTGCCCTGGTTTGTACAATCTGGCTGTTCAAACGGTACTGCTGGATGAATGCTGCTGCCAAATCATTCCAGGTTTTAATCTTGGTTTTGTCCAGACTTAAAAACCAAGTATATGCTGCCCCAGTCCATGACCTCTAGAAAAATTGTACCATTATCTTTTCGTCTTTGGCATATTGGCACATATCTCCGGAGTATGATCGCAAGTGGTTCAGTGGACATCCAGTACCATCAAACTGATGCAAATCTGGGCACTTGAATTTGGGGGGAAGCTGAACATCGGAGAAGAAGCATAAGCTATCCAAATTAGCTTCAGTAGGAACGGTACTAGGACGTAACTGTTTCAGCTCTTCTCGCAGGGCATCTACTTCTGCTTTATTTGCTGCCATCTTCTCTTCAAACTGAGTCTGCTGAGTCCGATACCAGTCTTCTTCTTCTTGTCCCAGTTGGACAGGTGCAATAGTCTGGGGAAGAGGTACTGCTTGTGGAGGCGGTGGTGGCACCAGCGGAGGTGGGTACACCGGGTATGGTGGTGGAGCATCCGTCTGTGGTGTAGCAATTGGTTGCTGCAGAGCCACTGGTGCAGCAGGGGGAGCCATCCCGAGGTCTCTTAATTCTGTCATTAATTCTTGAATAATAGTCCCCATACTGTCAATCCTCTGCTGTAGATCCGCCACTGTCTGTGTCTGACTGGACTCTGCCTGGTCCTGTCCTAACGATGTCTATTCCCTTGACTGTTCCATTTCAAGTCTTCTTCTAGATCTTAACATGTACGGGCTTCGGAAAGCAATTTTGGTACCTGGGGAGAACAATCAGCTAGTATTAGTGCAACTTATATTAAGGAATAAAACATGATTACTGATATATTCTAACTGTAAAAAAGAATCAAGGATAATTTATTTGAATTATTTTGAAAATGATAGGGACTCCTAAACTTGATCTATTTAAGCCAATTGGCTGGGAGAGAGAACCTCTAGACTGACCTATCTTAACCAAACGGCTGGGAAAGGGAACTCGGTTTAGACTGGTCTATTTTAGCCAAACGGCTGGGAGAGGGAACCCGGCTTAAACTAGTCTGTTTTAGCCAAACAGCTGGGAGAAAGAACCCGGCTTAAACTGGTCTGTTTTAGCCAAACGGCTGGGAGAGGGAACCCGGTTTAGACTGGTATGTTTTAGCCAAACGGCTGGGAAAAAGAACTCGGCTTAAACTAGTCTGTTTTAGCCAAACCGCTGGGAAAGGGAACTCGGCTTAAACTGATCTGTTTTAGCCAAATGGCTGGGAGAGAGAACCCGGCTTAAACTAATCTATTTTAGCCAAACAGCTGGGAGAGAGAACCCTAGATTTAAAAAGGTTGGTTTGAGCTCAGTATCACAAGGTTGGACCATGTAAAGTCTCCGCAGGGAGTGAGCTAAACAACCACACCCAGGCGTACCTTCGCCAATCATCAGTTTAATCCCTGGTGGCATTAGTGCCTAAGTTTGGCTAGTAGTTCCCGGGCGTGCCTTAGCTAGTCGTTGGCTTAATTACCATTGACTTTGGCGCCTCACAACGGGGAAGGCTATGCCAGGACGATCCTCTACCAATTTTCTGGCTTAATTACCAATGGTTTCAGTACCCTAAACTTCGGCTAGGGATACCCGAGCGTGCCTTAGCTAGTCGTTGGCTTAATTGCCTTTGACTTTGGCGCTTCTCAACGGGGTATGGTATGCCAGGACGATCCTCCACCAATTTTCTGGCTTAATTACCAGTGGCTTCAGTGCCCTAAATTTCGGCTAGAGATACCCGAGCGTGCCTTAGCTAGTCGTTGGTTTAATTGCCTTTGACTTTGGCGCTTCTCAACGGGGTATGCTATGCCAGGATGATCCCCCACCAATTTTCTGGCTTAATTACCAGTGGCTTCAGTGCCCTAAAAGGTTAACCGAATGTTCTTGAAAAAGACACAAATGGGTGTGATATGAGCTCAATGAGTTGGGGGGTTCTTTATCTAGAACACTCGCTAGGTTTCATGACTTTGAGGTGACTAATTGAGACTTAAAGATGGTGGCCGTTTTGGGGCCAAAATGCCTATGGAGAACTTCAATTAGTTTTCTTTGACTTATTTGACATTTGCCTTTGCAGATTAAATTCAACATAAGACAGTGAATCTAACATAAATTTCATATTGGAAAATTACAATACCAATGTTCAATAACATTAAGCAAATTAAAAGATCAAATTCAGAATTACAACAAACCCAGGGTCTAGCTAGGTTGGTCATCGTCATAATGAGATGACACATCTTGCCTTCTCACGGCACGCAGAAGTTTATTCCGCAGACGTTGGTCCTCATTTGCGTGTCTGCGCATGGTGTCAAGCTGCTGCTGAAGGGCCTCATTGGCCTGCTTGTTTTTACGCTCAGAATCCATTTATGCACGGTGGATTCGAGAATGAGATTCCCATAGTTCGGCCACCCTATCCCTGTACGTGTCAGGGGGCGGAACTGGGATATCGTCAGAGGTGACGATATGGAGAGGAGGTGGGCCGTCAAGGCCAGTTTCTCGAGCAATCCATTGTTCGTAATCACGAACGTCGGATGCAGTGAAAATGTCCTCTTGGAGTATGTGCACGTGTTGCATTCCTTCACCAATTTTTTTTTTCAATTCCTACGTAAGTAGGCCAGTTAATCCCTCTGCCTCATCCTTGATCGGTATTCCCTGAGACTTCCCAAACTGTCTCAGAATTCGAACCGGATAGTATGGCATGGCATGAGTCAAGCCTATCAAGGCTAGGAAATGTCTTTTCCTAAAAGCTATGACGGGGGTATATTTCTGGTCAAATGTGCCTCCCCATCTTATATCAATTTTTCCGCTTAGTTGGAGAAAGTGGTCAAACCATTCCTCTCTGGAGGGTAAGTCTGGTCTAATCTCTCTTCGGGCCATCAAGGTGACATTGTCACGGACGTACCCATAATGTGGGCTGACAGGTTCAGCAACCATCAGGTGATCTTGAAGCCAAATGTGTAGGAGAAGAGCGCATCCCTGAAACCTCCTAGTTCCGTTCTTGGTCATGGTCAAAGCATGATACAACTGAGCAAGAATTAGTGGCGCAATTCGGAATTTCACTTGGAGTTGGTCTAAAATTTCCATGAGGGCCAAATTAATGGTGTCTCCCCCAGTAGGAAAGAAGAGCTGTGACAGAACCACGATGGTGAAGATGTCCCACTAAACACGGGGTCTTTCCTGCTTTTTGTTCCGTATCTTTTCAGCGAGGAAGGTTTTAGAGACCCATGTAAACGCTTGGTCACCTCCTAAAGTCTGGAATTCTCCTCTTGGTAGGCCAAAGAAAGTACAAGCTTCATTCTTGTAGCTATCTTTGAGGTTTGGCCTGGCTGGTTCTCCATGGTCACGAAATCGGAGGAATAACTCAAATTCCTCAATTGTAGGGGTCAACTCATTAGTCCCAAACCTAAAGAAGAAAAGTTGAGGATCCCAAAAAAGCAGGGCTACTTGAATCATGTCCCAATTAATGGGCACATTTAACAGGGACAGAGTTTGTCCCATGTGGTATTTCTGTTCCCATTTAATTTGCTCATCTCCTTGCAATTGCCTTGTCCAAGAACGGATCCAAAGGGTATCAAAGGCACACTTCTCTATACTGGGGAAGCGAATTCTCTCAGTCGAGGATGAAGATGCCATGCCGACTATCCGATTGAAATTCCAAGTCAATTTAGGGTTTTCCACTAAAAACTCTAAATTAGTCTAAGGCATGCAACAGGATATGCAGAAATTAAATCATCGTCTAAGCAGTTCATGCAATTATTAATCATCGTCTAATCATCGTCTAAGGCATGCAATTATTAGGTTGAAACCGTGTTATTGTTTAGAGCCGGAAGGCACAAATATGTTGTAGGCATCTTGGGATTAGGTCTTCATTCCACAAATAGTGGCTCGGCATAGTGCTCTAATCGATTAAAAGCCTGTAGAACTACGATGTACATGTAGAATACTTCAGATTGTCCTAAGTGGGGTCTGTAAGTTGGGATGTATGTTGGGTCGGAGCTATCTAGACAATCTCACAAACACAGCTATGCGATGTGAAATCGCACGGCGAGGCGCAAGGGTATTTTCAGGTGCGTGCCTCTGAAGGATAAATTGGGGAAAGGGAGTCGTCACTGCCTGATGGGGTGCAGGCGGACACCTGAGTGCCTAGGTTGGTCTAATTTGTTGGTCTACAGCTTTAATTAAGTGGGTTTAAGTTTTTTAAGGCCCATTGGGCTTGGGGTAACCCATGGGTAATTAATTAGATGGCCTAGGGTCCATTATTGAAATGGATCCTGGTATGGGTCAGTCTGGATGTGGGTCCCGTTGGAGGGCCCACAATGTCTTGGTGGGTCTAAGTGAACCCAAGTCTCCAAAATGGGCTCAATCTCTCAAAATGGGTTGGGTTGACCCAAAAAATCATATGGGTTTGTCGAAATGCTTTATTCAATGGTAAGAAGTTTGGTGGTCAATTTGCACTTAATAAAAAAAGTCAACTTTTTGACCCCTCCAAGTTTAACTTTTCAATTAGGGTTTTCATTTTTTGTATTTTTGGTGTGTAAAAATGAGGTGCTGACAACAGCAATTATAAGGAGGTCGGTGGGGATGGCTCTTATAATCTGCAATTCTAAGGTGTTGTTTGGTGGGGTTTCTGGTTTCTGGATTTTGATAGAATCCAAAACCCAAGGTCCATTAAATTGTTTGGTAGGATTTTTGAAAGTTTGATTTTAAAAGCAGATACTAAAATCTACCCAAAAATCACAATCTTCTTTTTATGGGTTTCTATAGATTTTTATACTTAAAAAGTGGTGGGTCCCACTTGAACACAAACATTAAAGAGCTACTAATGGTAGTGGGTCTCACTTGTACACAAGTACTAAGGAGCTATTAATGGTGGTGGGTCCCACTTAAACAAGGTGCTAAAATCCAAAGCATCCAAACAAGATTTTGGATTCTAACAATGAGCATTTACAATCTTGATTTTCAAAATCCAAATTATTATCTAGAATCCACAATCTAGAAGTCGTACCAAACGACCCCTAAGATACTTTGTGATGTGAAGACGAATATCCTTATAGGTTTTACACGCACTTTCACTGCATTCATTTCATTCATGATTGGTTGAACTTGACTTTGCATATTTTAGAATGTTTCTTTCATATAGAGTTTTCTTAGGAAATCATACATATAGACCTCATATAGAAGTAGTAGGGGTCAAGCATATGATTGTAATTTACTTGTTTATCTACTTGCATTTTATACATGTTATGTGATAATTCTACTTGTTTAATTGCTTATTAATCTACTTGTATATCACATTTCCTCTTGTTGGCATTATTGTTGTTATTAATTATTATTGTTAGAGGTGTATTTCTATGGTTGGAGTTCTATTTGGGACTTGATCTGTAGAAGTGATACCTACTGGGCTTTGTGCTCACCCCTACCATATTGCAGTTGCAAGTTTATACTAAATTTAGAGTAGCATAGTGGAATCATGGCATAGGATCTAAATTGTCACCCTCGATGTGTTTTCAGCATCATAATTAATAGTATATGTAGATGAATTGTTAGGTTTATATTAACCTTGGTGTACTTTTGGATATTTGTATTTAATGAATATATAATTGTCCTTATTCTCAAAGTTTAATGATCCTATTTTGTTTTTAATATCTTTTATGTTTAGAACTCGAACTGCACATGTGTAAGAGTGAATATGCTTGGGTTTCTATTTTAGGGAGAATAGAAATTGTAGTCATGCTCCAAATCCCTAAGTCCCCATGGAATTATTATTATTATAAGTATTAAAGTATTTATTATTAATTAGGGATTTCTATAGAGCTAAAATTGCGGCATGACACCATCAGGTAATGGCGACCCCTTAACCCCTTAAACTTGCGAAATGTAGTGTACTAGAAAAACCGTGTGTGCCCGGTCCCATGTGAGCATACAAGGAACTGTCTTTGAAAGTTTTTAAAATCTTTACAAATAAGGCATACTCCTGGTATTCTAATCTAGAGCCAAAAAGTATCAATACTTAGGAGGTTTTGATCAAGGCCTTTTAAAAGAAATTTTTCCTCGTTAAGGAGAATGTCAACATTGTTGATCTAGGCTATGAAAAGCAAAGATTAACAAAAAGCCTTGTTGATTATGTCAAGAGGTTATCATGTTTTGGCTCTAGATTGCCGCGAGCCGATTTTGGAAGAAAGGACAACAGGTAAAATAAGAGAAGAAGAAAAGACGAAGAGAATAAGTGAGACGAACATGGTTGTTGAACTAGTCAAGAAAAGGCGTCAAGATGAAGTACCACCACGTCCTGTCGGCTTGCCAAGACGAGTCGCTGATGTTACAACTAGGCATTTGCTGCCAAGTTAGTTAAACGATGGCAATTGATAGATATGTCATAGTATTCAACAAGAATCCCGTAGTGATCATCAACAAACATGCCTAGAGATCGTGAGGAAAATAAAGATTACAAATCTTTATAGATAATTCCTTTTTGTAGTAGGAATGGGAATTGATATTTTCCAGCACGCAAATATTATTTGGCTTTAATAAAAGTGAATGGTTTTATTTAAAAGAATTTGTATGTGAAAAACAAAACGTGTATGTCAAGTAGGAAGAGATGTAAATAGAGGAAGCAGGGAAATATAGTATGGTATTACAAAAGTTCCATGATAAGATTCTTTTGAAACACCCCGAACTTGGGTCAATGTAAATCAAGCATCCAACACGAATCCGAAGTACTACTGGGCCCAAAGCATCTAATTACCAAACATTCAAATTTAATTCATTCAACAATTAATATTAGAGTGCGGAAGTCTAACATCAATAAATTCAATAAGCATGGATAAAAGTATCATCCAAACCATTACATCAAAATAACTCATAAATCTAGTAATTTGGTTTCTAACACTCTCACTCTCATAAGCATCCAAAAATATAAAGTAACAAATAAATGTATCATCCTTATCAACCTCCAAATAAATGTCTACTCGAGATAATAATAATCCTCCGGATGAAAGTCAGCGAACTCTCCCTGAGAACCAACCCCCAAGTCTCCTTCACAAAGATCAGCTGAAAACCAAAATAAAACAAAACACGGATGAGATACGAATATCCCAATATGTAACACTATGCATGAATAAACAATTTATATACATAAAAATAATCAAGCTTTCATGCTCGATAAAGTAAACGAATAATCATGGTACAATCACGATAGATAAAACAATACTCAATTAAAAGCAATTTATTAAATAAGAACTATCTCATCAACATGATTCCCAACACATAAGTGTAATTAATAAAACCAAAACTCAACCATCATATAACATTGTAAGACTCATGAAGAAAAGCAGGCCTTCAACAAGAAACTCTCCATCCACTATGCCACCATGCGACTTTTGAGCTAAGCTAGTAACACAATCCTTATACTCGACTGGAATCTAAGAAATGAGTCCTATACATCGACTTATTGCGCACAAAACTCACCTACTAGCAACGATATCTGAAATACGGAATTTGGCACGTACAACCCAAGCATACAGCCCCTGAAATCTGAACATGGGGATGGCCGCTAATCGACACATACAAGGCACTTAACAAGCAACTGGTATTTGAAATGAGACCCTATTGACATGAAGACCGCCCAATGCAAACAAACTTGCAAAGGAAGCGTGAACGCAAACTTGGAGTATTCAACCAAAGAAGAACATCTTCACTCTCTAGCTTAATCCTATAGATCCATATGCAGCTATACCCACTAGACACCAATAGTAATAACTCACTCAATATCAACGAAATTTAAAAATAGTGCCTAGTGGCATATAAGGTTTTCCAAAGCTTATACCAGTGATGAAACACTTTTAAAATATACTTAATTGGAGTAAGTTTTATCCCATCCGACTCAAATCGGTTTGTGAAATAACCAAAATCCATGAATACCCAAAGTATGACCTATTTTAGTAAAACATACCCAAAATAATCATTAAATTGTTTTTAATCAAACAATCGATGGAAACAGTAAACACTTAATATTTGTTGGTTCAAAGGTTTAATATATTTAGAAATCATTTTATAGTGAAAGTTTCCTCAAAATTTAGAAAATCCGAAATTTGTGTTGATCGCTTGACCCAATCGCTCAAGCGAAATGGTTGGGTGATCTAAAAGTTTAATTTGATCAAAAATTGTAACGGGCGCTCAACATGAGTGTAAGCACCTTATTTTTGCGCCCCCGGAAATGCAAACCCTAGACAGAAAGTCAAACCCTAAGGGGTGAAAAGTTGACTTTTTGATCAAGTGATAATTGGCAACCTTGATTTATCTCATTGGATAGAAAATCCCGACACGATTCCAATGCAACTGAATTTGCTGGAATCGGAGTCCGGATGAAGGATCTATGAGCCGGTCAAACTTGAGGGGAGCCTAAAGTTGACTTTCTGCTAAACCCCGAATCAATTGCTTAACCCTACGCCAATGGATCAGAGACTAAACCTGTAAATATCCAAAGTATCATGGACTAAATCTGTAAATATCCAAAAGTATCAGGGACTAAATCTGTAAATACCCAAAGTATCATGGACCAATCCACAGATATCAAGATTTGCTCATGATTGATATCCCCCATGGGCATCCTTCATGCATAAGCTCTCTCTCTCTCATGATTGATGTCCCCCATGGGCATCCTTCATGCATAAGCATACATCTCTCTCTCTCTCTCACTCATGATTAATGTCCCCTATGCATGCATCCCCCATGATCACCCATGCATCATGCATAAGCATACAACTCTCTCTCTCTCTCTCTCTCCCATGATGGTTGCCCCCCCATGCATGCATGCATGTCACATCACCCCATTATAAAAGAGCCTAAGCCCCCATACGTATGGGGGTGGAGCTCATTTTGTTACTCCCATCTCTCCCAACTCATTCTCTCCAACCTCTCTCCCCTCTCTCCCAAGCTAACTTTTGCTCTCCCCAATTTTCTTCTCCAACCTCTCTCCAAGCTTCCACCCTTCTTCCCCAAGGAGAAAACCCTCTTCCCTTTCACCCTTTCTTCACTCATACACCTTCACCACACCACCTTAAGGCCTTGTAACCCTTCTTTCCCTTCTTCTTCTTGATTCCCACCCCAACAAGAGGAAGTAGAGTTGCTGTTGGAGTGAAGGAAGCTGCCTACGTGCTGCTCTGGTCCAAAAGGAAGTGAAAGAACACCCTAACCATCCTTTCAAGCTCAAAGGTGAGCCTCTTCATGTTATCTATTTCACATATGTTGATATTGGGTGACTTGAAGCATGTTTATGTAAGGTGATGTTTGTTACGTAGGGTTGCATGTTCTTCTCTCTACGTAGGATTGCATGTTTTCCTCTTCTTCCCTCTCCTTTTTTTTCTTATGTTAATGGTGGCTACTCCCATGGTGTTGTTCGAATGGAGGGGAGAGTAAGGCCGTATTTTAGAGTGTCACAAGGGTGCTGTTTGGCCATAATGCTATTACCATCTTCTCCAGTATTTCGTAGGGGAGCATGTTCCCCTAATACTTTTTCTAATGTACATTTGTAAACCCCCATTATCCCTTTCTTGTGTTTCTTCTTTCTACATCTCACTTTTTTCTCCTCTTTTTGACATGCTTCCATGATGCGCATGTTCTTTGCTCATATGTTTTAAAGTGTGTATAAAATTTATGCTATGGAGTGCATAGGAAAAAAAGAGATCATATGCATGTGTTGGTATGTGTAGTGATCATGGAGCATGCATCTTTGCATATGAGCATGATCCCTTCCCTCCCCCTTTTTCCCTTGGTGACTGCTATTCTGGACATATGTAGCAAGTTTTTCATGTCAAATTAGTGGGCATGTGAAGCATCTTTAGGGTTGCTGCTGGCGGCAGCAGCAGCACCCCATCTTTGTTTTCAGTAGATCTGATTTGTGCCATGCCTGTGATGTTTGTACCATGAAGGAAGGACCCCATTAACATGATCGCCCACCCCGGGATTAGTTGCTGTAGTACCCCCATAATAGGCCATTATTTTCATAAGCATGCTCCCCCTCCACCCCTTTTGCTGGGATGCCATTCCACCCACTTATGTGCTACTGTTTTCATATATCATCATGCTCTCCTTCCCCCCATTTCCATGCATTTCCTACCTCCAAAAGCATGTCTCCACCTCCTTTAAGGGCTGCTGTTCCCAGCACCTACAGCAGATTTTTTTGTGTGTTTGAGCTTGCCTAGCATGCTTAGCCTTGGAACCATTGGATGCATGTGTGAGCCCCTCCTCACCCTAGTATCATGCTAGGTTGTCCCAATACTTGCCACCTTCTCTATTTCGCATGAGTTTGAGCCCAAACCTTGCTGTCCCTATGGGTAAGGCATGAGCATGCATGTACATTTCATGTCATGGAACAAGCTTTGAGTATTTTTTGTGTCTGACTTGCATCACCAATTATGCTTGCTGTTTGTGGAACCTTAGAGACCAAATAGGGACACCCTGGCCCCTGCTTTTATGGGTATGCATGATCAAAAAGGGAAGGTGCAACCTCCCCCTCTTTCCTTTTCTTGCTGTAGAAACCACCCAAAAGAGACCAAGTGCTGGAGACTCCACAACTCCAGCACCCTGGCAGGCCTTTGCAAGGGCCCACACAGCCCTAGTAACCCATTGAGAAGCCCATAAGAGTCATCCCACTTGCAAAACTCCAAAAGGAGCAGTTTCAGACTGATCCAACAACTCAAGTCGGATCAGCTGAGACTACTGTGTAACCGACCTTGAAGGTCGAATACACTATCTTGTGTGTGTAGCCGACCTTCACTGTCAGTTACCTTAGAACTTGTGTGTATCCTGCCCGGAAGGTCGGATACATGGCAGAAATGCCATTTTCGAGTACTCCTTGATTTCTGCTGCATTTAAATGATATTTCCAAGCAAATCAAGTGAACCAATAGGGTTTCCGGGTCACCCGAAAACCCAACATGGGACATGGACCACCGGTCCAACCGGATACACAGTGGGCCTTCCAACGGGGCCCACCAAGCCCAATGAACTCTTGTGCATGTAATTTAGTGGATAAGCAAATTAATTAAATAATCTTGGTGGGCCAAACCCAATGCAGCCCACCCAAAAGCCCTTTTTGTAGCATGATATGATAATTAGCATGGTTTGGCCGAGACCGAGGGCAAGGGCCTACCGGGCCCGCCAAGCCCACAGTCGAACAAGGAAAGGGTTCAAACCCTAACCCCGGAAACCTTAGGCTTTCCAGCCCAAGTTTGGACTACGGGCCCCAAGCCCAGTAACTAGCCCATTTTGGCAAATCTAAACAAGACATTAAAATACTTGGCAACCTTTATGGGGGCCCACCCAGGGGCCCGCGAACCAATACCGGGCCACCTTTGCATGAAAATCATTTAAATCCCCAATTTAAACAACTTAAATAAAATCAATTCATTTAACCTAAGCCCAAAGGGCTTCCCCGGCTTAGACGGGGGCCCACCAAGGGACATGCGGGCTTGACCAAAGCCCACCAAGGGATCTGTGGGCCTTCCAACGGGGCCCACCCAATCAGACTCAGTTCACACTAATTAAACAAGATAAAATTAATTAAAGGGGTCCACACCACTCAGGTGGTCCCGCCAGACCTAACAAAAATGCATGCTGGATTAGGAAACAGGTGAGTGAAAGACCAAGTTGACTCAAACCAGGATAAACCTATGGGACTCGTCAACCGACGGGGCGAATCGGGATGTCTATGGACTTCCCCGAACCGTAACCGAGACTTTACTTAGAATCTCAAGCCGCAGACCAAGCCTTAATAGACAAACTTAGGCACTCAGGTGTCTACCTGCACCCCATCAGGCAGTGGCAACTCCAAATTATCGTTTTACCCTCCTAGAGGCATGCACGACAATCCGTGCGATTTCGCATGCACACAATGAGCGCTCAAGCGGTCATGATGGGCGACCTAAATATTTTACAAGTTTTGAACAGGCGCTCAACCTCAGTCACTTAGGTGATGTGTTGAGCGATTGATTAACTAGAATTTACAGGCGAGTCGCTTGACAGGATCACTCAGGCTATCGTGTCGAGCGCTCGATAAATAATGACTAATTCCGAAATCCGAAACTGGTTATCTATGCAATATACTACTTTTTGTACATTATAATCAACTTTATTTATATCCAAAATTTTGTATACAACACTTCAAAGCATGCTAGACGATCAAAACAATATTAAACAACGATAACGACTAATCAGTATGCTACCTACCTCTGTACACTCGAGAGAAAGTTGTCTCTCCTTCTTCCTCTTTTGTCTTCTTAGTTTAGGATTTGATCTCTCCCTCTTTAGCAACCCAGAACTCCTTGTAGAATACCAAACTCTCCAAGTTCAGCAAAACTCCACAGGTTCTCTTCTCCTTGTCTCAGTTCTTCCTTCTCTTTTCTCGGCCACTAGAGACAATCTATGAAGAGTATACGATTAGACGTATACAACAATAAGAAACCGTATTTAATTCATGCTATCCCATGTATCTCACCTCTACCAACTATCATACAACTAACCAATCGTATTTAAATAACTCTTAACATTGTACTCGCCTCAATATCTCATGATCCAACGGTTGGATTTGCATCATACTCCAGATCTCCCTCATCCATGTGATCACCTATTTAATTTATTACAAATTTCAGTAAGGACCATTTAAAATATAGATATTTATTTAATTAAAAATTCCTGAAAATTTCGGGGTCTTACATCTTTATCCAATGATTGACAAACACACGAGACCTTCATTATCAAGCAAATGCTGGAGATCGTTATAACATGACTAGCCATCTCGCATTTGGATGTTAGACCCTATCAATCTTGATGAAATGGGTATCAAATGCAAAAAAGAAGGGATATGCCGAAGGAACACATCTGAAGAGGTCAAATATTCCTCTTCGCAAGATGAACTTGATTCTCTATCCAAGTCACTTTCTTAGAGACATTGACATGACCTCAGCATAGTGTTGTCTAACTCGAACTATCAATCCAAATACCTCTTATTAAGAGTCAAAGAATCTATGACAAGACAAGTGAAGATCTGAGTGTAGGATAGAGCAATATGACTAATATGATACATGAGATGGTGAATGAGATGCTGCATGATATATAGTATGAGATTCTGAACGAGAAACTACATGAGATGTTGTATGAGATATGATTTTCCTAAGGCAAGAGATTGTGCATGGCACCAATTTGATTGATGAGTTTGATGGGAGTGACATTCTTGATGATTAAAGAAATTAGACCTGTGGACCAAGGGTTTTTGCATAGCACCGATCTAGGTTAACTTTTTTATGTTGCTTTCCCAAACTTGCATAATAATTTTTAAAATCTCTAGTAGTTGTGCTAGATTGTTTTAAAAATCTTACTACGTTTCTAATATTTGTTAAATGATATTGCACAATTTTTAAGCCATCCTGCATATCAAACATGAAATAAACATCCGTCTAGATTTAAGTTTAAGTGTTGTCTTAGTATGTCTATTGTAACATTATTAGCACTTGCATTATCAAGTGCTAGAGTCATTATTTTATGTTGTAATTTATACTGTCTTATGTTATGTGCTATAACATTTGCTATAGCTGGTCCAGAATGTCTAGAATCTAGTGACGCAAAAGTTATTATTCTATTTTTATACTCCAATTCTCATCTATATAATATGCAATTATAGCTAAAGAGCTTATGTTTTGTTATTTTTTCCAAATATCTGAGGTTAAAACCACCTTAAAACTACTGTTTGAAAAAAGTTCTATTAATGCTTTTTTTTCATTCTTTTATATAATGTTATAGCATCACTTCTTAAAGTGTAGCGTAAGACGGGTTTATATCCTGGTACTAGATATTTGGTCATTAGACAGTTAAATCTTTTACTTTCTATTAATCTAAAGAGTAATTCTTCTTGTATTACTTATTTGACAATTTCTTACCTAGTCTTTTCTTGGTTAAAAACAAAGTTGCCCAAATTGCAACTACTGATGGAAAGTTGAGCTTGCCTAGGGTCTAGTTGGCCATGTTTTGGAAGGCAATTTTGCAAATGCTGCTGTAAGTGGCTTGTACTACCTGAACTTTTGTAGTTAAAATTTTTTTTGCAGTAATTACAAACTGCCCTCTCTTCCCTCTTTATAATTTCAATTGCAAATTTTTGTTAGACACCAAAGGTTCTACTTCTCTTGCTGCTCTTAGGTGGTATGGAAGATGATCCCATTTTTGTGGAATCTTGGATGAGAGGGCACTCAGAGTCATGATCTTGGATGGCAAGGTCACTATATGGGTGTTGGGTTTCATCAAAATCTTCAGAAAAACCTGGGTCAGAAAGGGATCTAAGAAACTCCTTTTCCTTGGTATTAAAGTAATGAGGGTGCCTAGGGTATATTTTCAAATTTGTAGAAAAAATTGCTTAATAATAATAAATTTTTTGTGATACAATGCCTATACTAAAGTGAGGAATAACGTATGCGAAGGAAAATTCCCAGGTAACTGGAAGAGTCACAAAAGGTTCTGTTTAAAACCCAGTTTTCTTAGGCAATTATCTTGCCCTTTCTGACAGAACTTTCCTAGAGATGCATTTAACTACACAGTATGTGGTGAATTACACTAGGCTTTTAAAAAATAAGAAAGGAAGAAGGAGAGAATTATATATATATATAATATTTATAATGAATTTAAAATCGAAAAATTAAATTAAAGAATACCTTTTGAGAATGAAGTACCTCTTGAGAATGAAGATTGAACTTTGCAGTTGAAGCCTTCAACCTCCAGAGTTGACTTCCCATCTTTGATGTTTGAGCAATTAAAAAAAAACTATTACTTGATAGCTAGAGAGATGAAGAGAGTAAGAGAGGTTATAGAAGAGGTGTGGTTTAGAGTGAGAAGGGTTAGGCCTATTTATGGAAAGCCAAAAGTGGCTTTTTACCACATTTATTTTACTCTTAAATATGATTGTTGGAAGGGTAGAAATTATCATTTACCCTCAATTACAAGTATACCCCATAATATGACTGTTATGTAGCTGTTGGGGGGAAAAATTATAAGAAGAAAGGGCAAAATCACTTTTTTCTTTTTTTGGGGGGGGGGGGGGGGGGGGTGCGTGCCTGCCGTTAAGCCAATATGCATGTGCTTCGTGGGTCATCATCCCTAGGCATTGCCCAGCCCGGCCTGGCCCGATAAAGACCCCTACCCTCGACTAAACACCGTCGAAGGTATATTTTTCAGACGGCTTTTATACTGTTTTGCTTTCAGAACTTTACCTAATATCTCCTACTTTGGATTGCCTTAAATTCGAATAGTGAGCCGCAACGAGAGAGGGGGTGAGAGCAGCGAATAAGAAATTAACTTAATTAAAGTTTTACCACATTTCCTTCTGATTCCCTCCGTCGCATCCCGCGGACATGTTCCCCGGTACTGGTTACGGTAACGGCCACGCGCAACACGGTTATTCAGAGAGGCGACTCGGACTGAGTCCGAGGGAACGATTCCGGAGGGGGAGTCGAAGCTCACGGGAGTTTAGAGATGGGCATGGGGTTAGGGTTTCTGGGCAGGAGATGCCTCCCTGTACGGATTTTGACATGGCTTACTTTCAGTCGTACTCACATGTTGGAATCCATGAAGAGATGATCAAGGTATTTCTTCTTTAAATCCTGGATTTCTGGACTTCTAATTTTCGTTCTGATTGATTCTTTTTAATGTTTTTATTTGGATTGGTAACCTGTTCTAGTGTTTCTGCTATTTAAGCCTCGTTGGTTGTAACTTTTCAAAGTTGGAAAATTGAAAATTTATAAAAAGTCAGTTTGGTAACATAATTTAAAAAGTAACTTTTGAAAATTTAAAAGTATATTTTAGCAATTTTTGAAAAGTTAAAAACCGACTTTTCATAAGTTGAACTGTTTTTAATTCTCTCCCCGACCAACTCCACCACCTTCACCACTAACTCCACCACATCCACCCCACGTTCACTGCAACTATCACCATCACCACCCCCACCACCTCTACCACCACTAACTCTGCCACTTCCACCACCAACTCCACCAATTGCACCATCAACTCCACCACCTCCACCCCGTGTTCACCGCCACTATCATCATCATCACCACCACTACCACCACCTCTACCATTGCTAACTCCACCACCTCCTCTACCACCTCTACCACCAACACCACCACCATCACTACAACTATCACAACCACCACCTCCACCTCCAACCCCACCACCACACCTACTATCGACATCATCACTACCACTATCATTAATATTAACTGCTGCTATAACCATGATTAACATAGTTATTATAATTACAAATTAATAAGTGCAACAGTACAGGTGCTAAAAATTATATAATAATCCATTAACACTAATATGATGAAATTAAAGAATCCTTTTTAAAATTTACAAATTCATTAATTATTGAGGAAGAGTCATTTATACTATTTTTGGTTATCAAACAACTTTCTAACTTTTGTAAGAAATAAGTAGATTGTGATTTGTTGTTATCAAATAACTTTTCTATTTTGCAAAGTAGAGAAGCTATTTTCAAAAGTTACAGGTGTGCATCCAGGTCATAGGACTCTCAATGTTTAGTTACAATTGTGATTTAAAGTCATGTGGAGTGTTAGATGTAGGAGAGTGGTGGAATGGGTCAAGAGTGACGAGAGTTCTAGTGCGAGTTTGTCCCTAGAAAGTAGGAAGTTTCTTGTAAGAGTGTTGCAACCTGTATTTAAATTTTCTGATGTTTATGGGCAAGAGGTAATAGCTCCTCTAAGCAGCTGTTTATATCCACAGTTCAACATAGCTAAGAGAAAGAAGAAAGAACTGGCAGGGGTCAGTTCTTATTTCAGAGTTATGTGATTATATCTTTGGAAGTTGTTTGTCCATTGAGAGGAATAACAGGTTTGAGGTTTTGGGTGTACAAGAATTGAGAAAAATTTCAGCAGCCTACTTGTTGAGTAGAGATAGAGCCTCAGTATGGGGTTTTCCCCATCTGATGTGACCAAGGCTTTTGTGTAACAAAATTGATGCAGCACTTTTATCCAACCTTTCTATGATTGAAGGATCAATAGAGAATAAATGTTTTTGAGTCTATTATTATTTATAGAGTATGTGTAAAATCATAGCTAACATTCTTTCAAATAGATTAAAACAGTTTTTCTTTATGGTTGAGTGCTTCACAAGGTACCTTGTAAAGGTGGAAATGTCACATAAAATTCCTATTGCAAAGAGTCAATTGACTTCTTGAGTTAGGTGGTCAATACTTATATAATGATTTTCATCAGGTGGGTGGGATTGTTTATTTTTTTGAGAAATAAGATTTTGGTGACAACTTGTAGATTCTGTAGAGGCTGTGGGATAGGTGATTCATTTTGTTTATTTCCATCTCATTTCTTAAGGCTCTTTGATTACTTATTTGGTCTTACTAGCAAATGCATTGACTCTAGATCTTGTGTAAGCTGTAGGTGTTTAATTTGTAAGATTGACTTATTAATTTAATGGTTTCCTCATGACTAGAGAATGAATTTGCTTTACAGATTATGGGGAAGTAATGAATTATAATATTGAATTGGGACAGCTTAAAATCATGTTGATAGGGACTTTCTAGATTTCATGTTCATGAAAATTGGGTTTAGGAAAATGTAGGAGAAGTGGATCAATGATTTTGTATATTAAGTATCATTTTCAAGTGAATGGCTAGCTAAAAGGTTATTTCCAGGGTTTGAGGTGTTTTTGATATGGTATCCTTTTTCTGTTTTTCCTTTTATTCTTAGTCATACAGCAAGGGAGGCCATATAACTGAAGTTCAAGAAGGCACACAAGTTAGGTCCCATTTTGGGTTTAGTGTTAGCTAGACATAACAACCATTTCTCATATTGCAAATGCAGAAAACATGGTCTTTTCAAATGATGCTTCCAAAGTTGAAGAAGCTAATTGGATGGAAACGTAATATCATTGTTCAAAATATCATGTATAGGTAGTATTCCGTGCATAAAATTATATAAATGGATTACGACATGGATTGGATATGTTTGGAAATGCAATAAAATTCACAAAAAAATTTAGAAACTTATGGAAATTATTGGGTATGTAAAACAAAATTCATTTAGCTTCAATATAAGCTTAAAAAAAATGATGAATTAATAAAATGTCATACCATACACTTGTTAATGTAGCATACGTTAACATGGTAACAGACCAATATGTGGGCAGGTGTGTGGAGACTTAATAAGAATGAACATGATTATGTTTAATGGAGAGCCATGCACACACGTATGAGATATAAAATGCAAAGTTTAGCATTTGGGGCTCAAGAACCCATATGTGTCTATAGCAATTTAAAATCAAATAATTCAAAGGTTGGTGTCACATGCTGCGCGCTTGCCATTTGACCCAAAAGCTTAAGCTATAAGGTGATGCTTCCTACCCACCCCTTATATGGCCCAAGATCTCCCTTTTCCTATCTGATGTGGGACGGAGACCCGTGACATTCTCTTCCACCTGAATCTAGCTCCGACCTCGGAGTAGGTTGGACCACCCTACCTGCTTCCCCTAGAAGTGCTTGGCATGGAATCGGATCAAGAATTGGGCCACTTCTATACCACTTGTCATGGGTTGGACGCTTGCCATTCGACCCAAAAAGCTTAAGCGTGCTGCCTACCCACCCTATATGGCCCAAGATCTCCCTTTTCCTATCTGATGTGGCACGGAGACCTATGACACTGGTTTGCAATTTCGCAAAATTTCACCAAAACTTCGTTTTCAGCAAGGTAGCGGCAAGAAATGATTAGAAAATTGAGATTTCCACAGTTTCCCTGCAGTTCGCAATTTTGGAGAAATTTCCCTAGTGAGGGGAAATGGGGGGAAATATGTATTCTTCTTGTATTTTTTTGGTTTAATATGTTTATAATGCATACATGGGTGTGAAATAATTTCCAAACATCTAAAAAAACACATCCACTGATCCACATGGAATGTAGTAAATATATAATTGTGATTGTATTGTACTCAATCTTTAACTCTTTTCTATTTGCATGGGAGATATCGGTGTATTTTGGTTGACCATATTATTTAATGAAATTTTAAGGATCGGGAAAACGAGGAATGCTTGGAGGATTATTACAGTAATTCCAATATATAAGAATGAGGGAGATGTATAGGAGTGTGCAAATTACAGTGGTATTAAACTTATGAGCAACATTATAATTTGTGGGAAAAAGTAATTGAAAATAGATTAAGGCTAGTAACTGGAGTTACAAAAAACTAGTTTGGATTTATGCTTGCAAGATTCACAACCGAAGCCATATTTTTACTTAGTTAATAGAAACATCAAGAGATTTGCATATGGTTTTTATTGATTTAGAAAAAGCATATGATAGCGTTCCAAGAGAATTAATTTGGTGGACTTTGCATAAAAAAGATGTGCCAATGAAATATATTGGTTTAATGAAGGATATGGATGAGGGAGCCTTAACTAAAGTGAAAATTGTTTGAGGTGAGACAACTGATTTCTTGGTTAAGATAGGTTTGCATCAAGGGTCAGCTATTGCCCTTATTTTTTCGCTTTATTTATGGATGAGTGAACAAGTCATATTCAAGATGATGTGTCTTGGTGTATGTTATTTTCAGATGATGTAATATTAGTGACTTACACTAGAGAAGAAGTAAATATTAAGCTAGAATTGTGGATAGACACCTTAGAATCAAAGGATTTTAAAATGATCCGTGTGAAGATTAAATATATGAAATGCCATTTTAGTTCAAATAACAGTATAACTAATGAACTATTAGAATCGACAATTTGGATGCCCCTTTAAGTAATAAATTCAAATATCTTGGACCATGGTACAAAAAGATGGAGAAATTGATGAAGATGTTGCACAGAGAATTAGAGCTGGATGGCATAAGTAGAGGGGTGCTTCTAGGTTTTTGTGTAATAAGCGTGTTCTACTTAAATCAAAGGGTAAGTTTCATAAGATAGAAATTAGACCAGTTATGTTGTATGGTGCAGAATATTGGGTGGCAAAGATTCAACATGTTCAGAAGACGAGTGTTACCGAGATGAGGATGCTAAGATAGACCTGTGGGAAAACTAAGAAATACAAAATAAGAAATTAAGACATTTGAGAGTGGTTAGGCATAGCATACATTAGGAATAAAATGGAAGAGAGTAGGTTAAAATGGTTTGGTCATGTAAAGTGGAGACCTAAAAATGCACCTATAAGAAGGTGAAAGAGTATGTATATTGAAGGGCCTAAGCGAGTAAGAGGAAGACCTAAAAAGACATGGATGGAGAGTGTAGAAAAAACATACAAAAACATAGATTAACTAAATATATGATTTTTGATAAAGCGGGATGGAGAGAGAATATTCGTGTCACTGAACTCACTTTGGTGGGAATTGGCTTGTGATGGATGATGATTATTATGATGGATGTTTTGGAATTATTTCACACCCATGTATGCATTATAAATGTATTAAACCAAAAAATACACGAAAAACACATATTTTCCTCATTTTCCCTCAATGAGGAAATCTAGGGTCCCTAATTTTACCAAAACATCGGCAAAATTTCAATGGATCTTGCCATTCAATATTATCCAATCATTGTAAACTTTTTTTTATCTAAATCCAAGAAGGGGGTCTGTTCAATGGTCGGTGTTATTCTTTTTGTTTATTTTTACTTGTCAGATTTTAGGGCTTGCAGATGCTGTTTTGGGTGCTGAAGCCCAAGATTGTATGTTTAAGTTAATAAAGAGAGCTCAGATCTAGAGTTTCTCTCTCTTTAGCCATGGAGAAGAAGAGGAATAAGAAGGAGATAAAGTTGGAGGACTGAAATTGCAATCGCTTTCTAGATATCCAGATATTTCTATCTGTCTTCTCTCTCTCTCTTGCTCTTGCTCGCTTGTTGGATCACTGTCTCTCTTCCCCCTCTTTTTTTGTTTTGTTCTTTTTTATTTCTTTTTCCTTTTGTTCTTTCCTATTATTCTCCTTAATTTTTTACTATAATAATATATAAACAATATCGAACTTATCATTGGATATGTGTAATTTAAGTATTGGTCAATATCCTTGATATATCATGTGTACCATCTGATGCACTGCAATTTCCAGTGATTTCAAGATTACACCCTTGGTATCATGCTGATAATGGTGATATTTGATACATATTTACTATATCATAGAAATATTTTGAACCATGCCTGAAGTCTGCAATATGTCCAACGAATTTTCTAGTACTTTGGCCTTATCAAAGGGTCTTTAACTTTTTAAAGTACTGCTTTTGCTACACTACAAAGTAGGAAAGTTAAAAAAAATAATAATAAAAGAGATGGGGTAGGGGGTGGGAAGAGAATTTATGGAAGTAACAGCTCAGTTTCTTTTTTGCAACAATATTTTGTTGTTGAAAGTTGATGATATTTGTATTTCAGATGTGTAACAGGGTAATATCTCTTAATTAATCAGATAAATAGAATAACTTTCTGTGAGAATCAATTAGAAACTGGGGAAGTACCAAAAGTTTCTGCTCTGGTCATCTTGGGGCTGTGCTATTACTCAATCACATCATTGCTTTTCACACTGTTAGACTGGAGAAAGAGCTTAGCTGTCTACTTCTTTTGTATGCCTGAAGCCTTTAAAAAGGAAGGCCCAGGGAGATAAATTAGAAGATTATGGTTGGATTTTTTACTGCTTGTCTGGCATATACCAGGAATAATCTGTATCTAAGGCAGAAATTGGACCCATCTGTTTTTTTTTTATGTTTAATAGAAGCTGTTTTTAATCCATTTGTTCTGCAGTTGCTTGAAATGGAAATTATTTGTGTGTGTGAGTGCAAGCACTGTCCTTTTTCTTCATCTCTTTCTCTCACTGACTTTTCAAGTCCCTTTCTTTTCACTTGTTCTCTCCTATTTTTCTCTTTCCCACCCCCTCCTCTTTTCATACATGTTAGCTAGGTGATGGATTGGAGGTTCTGAAATGAAGCTTGTTGGAATATTTGGTGTGTAGTATTGTGCTGCAACAATGCTATACAATATCAGCTCTAAAGATGCTCTAATGTTGGGTACATGTGCACTACATGTTGAGTAGATTTATTTATTTATGAATTCTTTATAATTTTTTTTAAACTTTAATTGTTTCGTTTTTTTAGTTTTTCAGGTTTTTAATTTTCCAAGAAAATAGGTTTGATTATGACAGTTGATATTACACTTCAAGTTTATAAATTTACGGGGGACATCAGTGTATTTGGTTGACCAATTTATTTGAAAGAATCTTGAGTGTGGGAACACGGCCCGTGGGTTCGGTTCGGGTCAATGGAGTTGCCACCATCTATGGTTCAATTTTGGGTGTGGATGGACACTAAGAAAATTAGTTAATCACATGAGAATTTAAAATTTGTCCAACCAGATTTCTGGGTTAGGGGGTTTAATTAAGTGGTTGGGAAGGTGTTGGGCTCCCAACCACCCTTAGTTCAATGAACCAGTTACCTTATTTAAATTTCACCCTAAAATTTTTATTTATTTACAATTTTCTAAAATTCTGATGAAAAATATTTACAAATCCTAAAGAAAAGGAAGTTTCTAAGTTTGCTAAATTTTATACAAAATGATTATTTCTAAAATCCTAATATTTACAAATTCCTAATTTTTCAAGGGAAAATTTCTAAATTTACTAAAAAGTGAAAGTTTCTAAATTTCTAAATGTTCCTAAATTTACTAATATATATAAATCCTTAAAAAGGAAACATTTCTAAATTTTTTGGATTTTATAAAAGAGAATTATTTCTAAAATCCAATATTTATAAATTTCTAAATATTTAAAAATGCCAAAATTATTATTCCTAAAGCTTCTAAAATTTCCTTTTTTGTTTCTTCTTTTTTTTTTATTTAATAAAATTATTTATTAACAATTTCCTAAAAAAAATAATATTTACAAGTCCTAAAAAGGGAAAGTTTCTAATTTAACTGGAATTTGTACAAATAAAGTATTTCCAAAATCCTAAAATGACAAAAATTTTAAAATCCTATGTATGCAAAATTCCTAAAAATAAAATATTAAATTCAAATTTTCTAAAATACAAGATTCTAATTTTGTTTTATATTTTTTTTTTCATATTTTATTTTTTATTTTCTATTTTTTTGTTTAATTTCTAAAAAGATACCTAAACCTTAATGAAGGAAATAATACTACTAGGATAGATTAAATAGTATGAGAGACAAATAATCTGTAAAATAATGGAATAAATAAACTACAAATCCTAACTAACGAATCTGAAAATAATGGTCATGGAATAATATGCATAAATATGTGACTGAAACCCATTGTAATTTGCATTCTACAATGACAAATATAAACACACTAACCCAAGTGATGAAGTTGCTGTAAATACCAGAAAAGTTTCACAAAACAAATGACCATCAAGCACATCCTAAAACTAAACACAGATCTCATCTTAAAAAAAATTGAAACACAAAATTGAGAACTTCCGAAAGAACAGTCCATAATGGCATTACTAAATTGAAACAAGTCTCATTACAATTAAAGCATTCAACAAAATAATTAAACCAAAACAGCAACAACTCATAAAAATCCTATCACATACATTTTGACTAAATTAATCTAGAAGGTAAGAAAGAACTAATCACCCAAGGGATCATAGAGAAAATAATAATCAAAGGATTACCTGATTCAGATGACTATGGATGCCTAAAGAATTAATCTTATCAGCTCTTGATTCCAGAAAACGCAAACAAGCCTCCAACAGATCTGATTCAGACGAGTGAAAGGAGCTGCTGTGACAGGGAGAGGAGGATACTGTTGCGACAGGAAGAAGATGTCACTGCTGTGACAGAAAAAGAGATCAACGAGAGAGATGTTGCGAGCAAGAAGAGAAGATGGTATGCGAGAGAGGTTGCGACACAGAGAGGAAGATGGTGCGACAGAAGCGAAACAGAGGTAAGAGAAGCTTGTGAGAGAGAGCGTGAGAGAGAGAAGGCAAGAGAGAGGTTGATGCAGCAAGATGGCTATCGTGCAACAGAGAAATAGAGAGTCAGATGGAGCAACTGAGAACCAGAGAAAGATCTGTTGCTGCGATAGAGAGAATGGCTTGATCGAGTTCGAAGATTTCTGCCAACAGAAGAAGATCGCCTTGAGAGTGGGAGAAGCTCCCTTTTATAGGTGCTGATTGCTCACGGTAGAGAGAAAGAGAGTTACAGCAAAATGGAAAGTAATATCCCAACTTCTTTGGAGTATTTCGGACCTAGGAGAAGAAAATAGAAAGAGAGAGAGAGCCAAAGGTCAAGATAGGTGAGAGAGCAAGAGATTTGGATTTCGGAAGATTTCAGCAATGGGAAACTTCTGAAATTTGAAAAACTGTTAAAAACCCAAAAAAAATCTTCTAATTCTTCACTAAATCTCTTTCTTTTTACCTGGGAATCATTTTAGAATGATTTCCTTTGATTTTTGGTTGCAAAATAGCAACCTACGAACAAAACAAGGAAAGTTTTGTTTGCTGAATTCCAGGGGCAATTTTTTGTAAATTTAAAGAAATTTATTCCTTTCTTGCTATTTTAAAAAATTCAGGGTACAAATTGTAATTTTCAAAATTTCATTTTTCCCCTATTTTTAACTTTTATTTCAAAAAACCCTTTTCCTGTTTTTGCAATTAAAACCCCCAAAATTGGGGTTCTGACATTGAGGATTAGGAAAATCACAAATTCTAGAAGGATTATGGTACCTTAAAAAGCATTCATAATCTTGCCTTTAACATGGAATTAAGCTTATGATTTACATCATTATGAAAGAATGATGCAGTAAAGATTAAGATATGTAACCTTGTTCAAAAATCAGTTTGAGTTCATGCCAAAAAGTTCATCATTATCTCTATCTTTTTATTGAAATATTTATTGAAATAGTTATTTGAAAATGTTCAGAGAGAAGAGTAGTGACCTTCATATGGCTTTCATTTAAATGTGACATGTAATTGAGTGACTTGAGGATTTATCTCATGCATATTAGGCTAGAAATGTGAAATATTTTTGAATATTTGAGATGCTGCCATTATTGTTGGAATATTATTGCGAATGATTGGGTGTGGAACTAGTAAGGACAATTCTGCTGTTCATTTTAACGGTTAGATGGTTGGTTCCTTCTCATTGGATGGTTCAGATATGCCGCATGCCATCCGTGGCATGCAACACCCATGACCCATGTTGTTGTAGCAAATCTAGTCTATTTTTATAAGTAGTATTCATCTCTTAGACATGGTATATTGTGTCTTAAGCTAGTTTGGGCATGTAAAGTGAAGATCTATGCAGGTAGTTGTGAGAAGGTGTGAGAAGATACGCATTTATGGCTCTAAGAGTACAAAGGGAAGGCCAGAAGGAATATGGATGGAGTTAGGTAGAAAGTATTTGACTATTCCTAACCTGATTAAATATATATATTTTTTTAACAGATTGTGATGGAGGAACAGGATTCTTGTTACCAACAAGAACTAGTTGGGATAAGGAATTTGGTTATTGATCATTGCATTTATAATATATGCAAGTAGGAAGAACTGAAAATTGCATGGATCTTTGTCAGTTGTTTTTGATACATTTTGAATCTTGGTTTGAATATTTGGAAACAAGTGATTAGGAGATACATGTGGACAGTTTTAAAATTTTTTAACCAATTGCATTCTATCTTTCTAAACAATTGTTTAAACAATTATTTTTCTATGTAATGTTGATAACTTGTCTCACCTGAAAGTATGCTAATTTTTAACTCAAACCATGCAGGATCGTGTGAGGACCGAAACTTATAGGGCTGCTATCTTTCAGCATCAAAATTCAATTGCAGGCAAAGTAATATCATTTTTTTTCTTTGTTGTGGCTTTTATTACAGGGCAACCAGAATATAAATTACGTAAACAAAATTTTGCTTCATATCTCAACTTTGGTGTCTTGCACGGAATATGGACTTCCACACTTGACTAAAGATCAGGATTAGTGAACAAATTTAGATTATCTATGGGTCATCGTATGAGATATTATTTTCTAGGTGGTATATACGGTGCATGTGTGGCATATAGAAATACCACATAATTCTTAAAAGTCGTAATTTGCTTATTAAATCCTTCCTTTGGATTCTATAGAACTCAAATTTATGTATTGTTTAGTTTAGAAAGGAACTGAGAGAACAGAAAATAAGTAGCCTAAACATTTATCATGCCCATAAGAATCATTGTTCTATTGGATTGGCATGTCTGATCTTTTAGAAGATTCATTCGAATGGCCAGCATAATAAATATTTTTTGTTGTCTGCATACTTATGCAATTACCTTTACTAATGTTTTGTAGGTGGTAGTTGATGTTGGTTGTGGCACAGGCATTCTTTCCATATTTTGTGCTCTTGCTGGTGCAAGGAGGGTGAGACCATAGCTAATGTTTGTTAAGCATATCTACTAAAATTTTTGATTTATTAAAGTGGTCCAGTTAATAGTATGCAAACCAAATATTGTTCTTAAAACACCATATGGTCTTTCCAGGTTTATGCAGTTGATGCTAGTGAGATTGCAGTTCAGGTACCCTTCTCTCTCTCTCTCTCTCTCTCTCTCTCTCTATGGAAACATTAGTCCTTTCTTTCTATAACTATTGGAATCCATTATCATTGCCTGAAGTCTGCTGTTTTTATATTTAGACTCTCTGACCTTGATGGCCTGATCTTAAGTTTGCTCTTCCTTGTTTATGGCTTCTAATTACTTTGTGGGGTTTGTACCATTCAGCAGCAGAAATCCTGTTTCTCTACAATGGATTAGGATTTTAGGAATCCTTACTTGAAAACCTGATGTCCGTCAAATCCGGTCTTATGACTCTAATAAATTTGTTCAATTGATGTCCATATGATCTCGTCTTTTTTCAAACTTCTTTGTCCCTTATCATAAACATGATAGCTGAGTGTATGATTGTCCAAGTTTGAAGTGCTTCAGCTTCCACAAGGAGTCTCTATGCATTAAACTTCAGCATTGCCATAAATTCTGGTCCCTGTGGTGGATTTTAATCTGTTTATATCTGTTGAATTCAAAGAAACTAGTGTATAAATTCGATGAATTTTTCAAATCTTTGTAGCTTTATGGTGATAAATTAGGTAACTACAGTTATCGTTGTATACTTTTGAAGCAGCCATTTAGATTCATCTCGCTGGTTATACCACATGATATACACTTCTTTTTTTTTTTTTAATCTTTGGAATATTAGAAGATACACTGCATCATTTCTTAACATTTTTATTAGATCATTTCAAGAAGTGATGCAGTAAAGCCACATCCTAACAATAACTAAGTTCCCAAAGTTGGGCGTAGAGGGTCCCTAGCATAATATGTAAGAAAAAGATGGTATCTGGCCATAATATGTAGAAAGTAAAAGCAATACATGATAAGCTCACAGAAATCACTGATTTTTTTTTTGGTAGGAAAATTACAGAAATCACTGATATTCATAAAGAATTGTGGTTCATTTTGGGCTTCATTTCTTACAGGATTAGAAGGTCCATTTAATACTTGAGGAAGATTTAGTTGCACTCAAGGAAATTTGAGTTATGATAGATATCCAAGTCATTGATAAATGTTGGCAATGTGTTTTCCATGAAACATCTAAAAGAAATCGTAGTTTTTTATTAAAATCTCAGAACTGGCTGATATTAAAAACGAATGTGGTATGTTTTGGGTCTTCATTTGGCAGGTTAAGAAATTTCATTTAATACTTAATTTAGATCTAGGGACATCTAAGGAAATTTGAGCTATGAGAGATAGTTTAAGTCATTTATAAAACATGGGCAAGTGTTTTCCTTCAAACATTTAAAAGAAATATTTGTTTTTTTATCAAGAAGGTGGTAAACTGAACTCAAACGAGAAAAATTATTGAGTTGATGATTTTGGGAGATATCCTTGTCAAAGTCCGGCTTCATTTTCTAAAGTTACATATAAAAGATGATGTCAGTCTATCAATCAATTGATAAACAAATGCGTTATCCCAACTAGTTCGGGTCGGCAATGTGGTTCCTGTTGCTCCACCCAATCTACCAAAAACCACGTATTGAGTCAGCTTATGGGTACTCAAATTCTTTCTAATTGACTCTATTTATGCTCTTTTTGCTATTTCCCTTACCTTTATAGATATTTTGATGAATACCGTTTCACACCTTCTCATAGTTTCCTCCCTAGGTCCTCATTTTACATGCATGCGCTGGTTTAAATTAAATTTTTTTTTGGTTATCAGTTATTTGGGGCACACCTATTTACCCATGAATATGTTCATTGCTTATCTTTTCTATTTTTTCTATATATACATATTAGTATCTCCATTGTAACAGTGCTCATCCTATCAATATGTTGCCTTTTTCGTTGCCTAACATTTTGTTTCAACCATCAAAACAAGCCTATTAAGTGTCTTATAGCATTTTCCTTTTATTTTAAGTGGGATACATTGATCGCAGAACATCTTAGATGCGCCATCCACTTATGCCAACCAACTTTAAATCTGCAACATCATTGTCTATACCTTATTCTTTCTATATAATTGATACAAGATGAAAAATTGACTACTTTTAGGAATCTCTTGATTATGAAATGTTATTGTTGCTTGACCTCTTCCATTATTTGTATAAAAGTTAAAATCTGCATATCCATTTTTGTTTGAATTATTTTAAAACATTTTGATTCCAAAGTATTCCTTCATAACATTAATTTTGTATTTTCTTTTTTTTTTAATAGTTTGGTTATAATTACATCATTTGCAAATAACATACACCAAGGTACCTCTTCTTGGATATGGCTTTTTAGTTCATCGATCATTAAGGGAAAAAGATCAGCTCTCGTGGATGACCCTTGGTCTAAACCTATGGCTACAAAAGAACTCATTTGTCTCACTATTCATGGCTCTTACCCTAGTTGGTGCTCTCTCTTATGTCTTTTTAACTTAAACCTCCCTTTAAAAGTATCAGTGGGATAACCGTGGAATACCTATTTGTTAATCTGGAGGTACCATATGGTATCAATGGGATGTTCAAATATTCTCTTCTTATATTTCATTGGCCTTATTTATCCATTGTTTCAAATCTCGGCTGGTACCAAGTAGTATTGGCAAAGCTAACCCAGCATCAGCTTGAGGTGAGCCAATACTAAACCTCGATACGAGGGTTTGATCTGAAACCCCTCAACTTGGTAAAACTTTTCCAAGCTTAACTGAGAATGAGATGACTTTGGTGACTCGAAAGATGCTTTAAAAAGCCTCGATAGAGATCATGATGCCATTTTTGGCATTTATAAGTGAAAAAATAGGGTTTAAACTCCAATACACCTAGAGGGGTGGGGTGAATAGGTTTAGCACAGCAGATTTCAAATTTTCTACTTAATCAAAGACAAGTCCTTAATTAAATAGGCATGCACAAGTCTTCAAATTATACTAGATTAGATAAACAATCATAATCAAATATCAAGCCACACAAATTGCAAGAGAATAACTAAATCATGTAAAGAAGACAAGCAATTTGGTGAAGAAGGGAAAACTCTATGAGAACTCTCACTAGAAAAAAACCCTCCGGGCTATGTTGGAGCCACCTAAAGATTTATTATGAGAAGAAAACTTACAGACCGTGGTTCAGATGACTCAATAATCCTATTGCTAGACTCTGCAACCCACAAATTGTCAAGTAACTAAAGAACTCTTTAGATCTGCAACTTGCAGCACTCCGGATCTTCGAAGATCTCCTCACACGATCACGCCAAGTGACCACGTCTGGTATTGTGGGAACTCTCACGTTTGTTTCTCCCCAATCTAGAAATCCAAGGCTTTGAAATAGGAAGAAAAGAAGAAAGAGATGGCTCAAAAAGAGAAATAAAGAAAGGAGACTTTCTCTACAGGAATAGGATGTCTAGGGTCTCTAAAATATCTCCAATCATGTTTAGAAACATCTCCTAGTACTATTTATAGGTTTCCAAAAAGATAGAGGTAGAATAGGAATTGAATTGATTAAGAAAAAACGGAGTTTTTGAAATTCTGGAAACTTCAGGCTCGAGCTTGGGTCAGGCGCGGGACTGGCCTGAAGGCTTAATTTCGAAATTCTTCTTCGGGTCTAAGCTCAGGCTCGAGCTTGAAGTCGGGCGTGACTCATATCTTGAACCTCAAGGCATGAACATTGAATCAGGCATTACCTCATGTTATTCTTGGGTTGGAAAATTTTTGTGAACAAATTTGTCTTCATGCCAATGATGGGCTCAAGCTCGGGTCAGGCTTGACTCTCAAAATTAGGGTTGTCAATGGATCGGATCCTGATTTGATTACTGTCTGGGTCCGATAAAATTGATCCGATTAATCAGATTTTTATCCGAATAAATGTCCAGCGGATCAAATACGGATCCAAATATTAGATCCATTTAATAATCGGATTTGGGTTCGGATCTTGCTATATCCATCCGATAAAATCCGAATCCGATTAAATTTAAGGTACAATTGAAATTTTTAGAATTTTAAAAGGGTATTTAATTAAATAGGCTAACGTACTTTATGTAAAAGTAGTAGGTTTAAAAAGGGTCAATTTAATCTGATTTTTAATTGGATTCGAATATTAATCGGATTCGGATACGGATTTTATAACCATATTCGGATTCGGATTCAAAAACAAATATGAAGGATCCGTTGGATATTTAATAAGATTCGGATATCCTACAACTTAATCGGATTCAGACCGGATCCTTCGGATTTGGATCTTGGTTGATCCGGTCCGAATTTGACCTGTTTACAGCCTTACTCAAAATCAACTTCTTCTTCAGGCTAGAGTTAGGCTCGAGCCTCCATCTGGCCCCAAATACAAAGTTGCTTATTTGAACTCTTTTTCAATTTGGTTTGAACCACAACTCCTAAAACATATCCTAAACACTCTAAACCACCTTTTGGCACAAAATTCAGCCAACTAAACACTCTAAACTTAACACGAAGTTTAGAATCTTCATACCTACACCTCTATTAAAAAAGAAAAAGAAAAAGAAAAAAAAAGACTACTCATATTTTGAGTGCTCTTCCATCGCATAACAACCTTGATGCAACTCCGTTTGTGTAGACTTGAGATGAGGAGCAGTTTTCTAGAAAATCAAGAACAGAAAAAAAAAAAAAACTGAAATAAAAAGAAGGAGAAGAAGACGTACTTGTGTGTGTGGCAAACAAGCTCAGCAGCTCCATGAAGGCACAAAGTCCGAACAGTTTCTTCTCTTCTTCTTCATTTTTATTTTTATTTTTCTAGGTAAACAGCAAACTAGACAAAGGCGGGAGACCTATTTGTGCAGGTCTTATTGTGTTTTAAGTTTTCTAGGCCAATTGGGTCATACGGACCCTTCTTGGTCTGGTCCGAGCTCCAGTTTGAGTTGTTAAACCTTGTGTCTATCATCATAGGCTTGTTTCATCATCCTATTACATGAAATTCAACCTTTATCTCTTACTGTTGTTTAGAATTTACGTTCAATATGCTAATAGTTTATGTTTAATTCCCTTTTGCTTAAGAATGTTATGGTTGAGCATCCTAATGATTGTTCACAAGGTTTTTTCTCCTCCCATATGGCTTATCATTCACCACCACTGAGTCCCAGATATATTCATGACTTATTAGTAGGATACCCGTAGTGAAATTCAAATAAAATGATTTTGCTTTAACAATGGCCAATAAAAGTTCAAGATAAATTCTGAAATATTGAGTGTATTTAGCAGGGAATGTACTCTTGATTTTTTCCCGAAGGTACCACATGGTACCAATTAGATATTCGTTGAGTATCCCATGAGTTAATTATTTATTATTCTACTTCTACCTATTCATATTCTTGATTAATGAATTTTAATCGAACTTATGTTTCGGGTAAATGGCATTGGAAAGTAAAGAAACTTGTACCACAGAAATGGAGTAGAAGGTAAGAAATATATCATTAAAGTAATATTTTTGTTGTTTGATATAAACTAATATCAATGTGCATTTCTTAGGCTTTTATTTGTGCTAAGTGTGCATTGAACTTGTTTTATATGATTATAGGAGGGTCAAATAATGTTTAAAGGTCAGCTGTGAAGGCAATATGGTTCAGAAGTTTGTTAAATATGTAATTAAAACAATTTTGTAGAATCAACTATATGTGGTTACTAGATCCATATTTTTTTCCATGCATATCTTACCAAAATGTAAGTAGAAGAAATATTAGCATACTTACTCTTGATGTTGAGTAGATATTGGGTTTGCCAGCTAAGAGTGAAATTATAAAGACAGATGAGTTATGCAGTGAAATGCACATACTATGATCTATGTATTGTGATAAAAATAATAAAATTCCTTTGCCAGATTTAGAGATGAAGCTGTACATAAGGAAAATGGGCAATTATTATTAGAAGAGGCTCTTTTGTTCTTTTTGTACTGGTTTTATTTTTATGCCCTGAAGCAAAGATGGAGGCTAGTCTTATGTTCTTCAATGTATTAAAAGTTTATTGTGGAATTCCTAATGATAGCTAGCTAAAATTTATTCTTGGCTCTCTTGTTAATTCAACATCCCGCTTGAAGGAAAATAACCATCGAAGTGCTGGTGGTTGTTTAATCTTCTTATAAGTAAGATATTGTTCTTAGACATAATTTTTATTGCTTTTAAATATCAAAATTTTAATTTAACTTATTTAATCATGGATTTTATATTATGAATGTATTCTCATGGATGGGCTACTGTACATATAAAAGGACTAGCCCAGTGCACGAGGCTCCCACCATTGCATGGACTACTGTACATATGAATAAATGTATTTCTAATATGCTTGTGTGGTGTGATTGATAAACTTAAAGACACCAAGAGAGTTCTGCGAAAACTTCCTTTCGTATGCTTTTCTTATTCCATTTATATAGGCTGATCAGCCAAACAGTTATTGGGAAGATCATAAATTGCTGCCTAATTTGCACCTTAATTACAGAACCTTAATTGTATGAAATCAATCCCTTAATTATAGGAAATCAATCTATACAGCTATCCTAATATTTACAGCTTACCTTCTTTCCAACTAGGAAGAATCTGTACAAGGAAAGAATCTATACAACCATACTAAAGTCTGTCAATTGGAGGATTACTTCCTCTGACAGTGATGATGACATCCGTGAGAGAAAAATGCTAGAGAGCTATAACCATGAAGAGCTCATTTACGATCAACTTCATTTTTTTTTTCATGTATTATTACTACAAAGTATAATCATATTTCTTTGATGGTTACACACACACACACACACACGCACACACACACACACACAAATTCATGTGTGTTGTTGTAAATCAGCCAATAATAGGGTACTGATGTATAATTGTAAATCAAGATACTAGTAACTTTCATGGAAAAAAAAATTGTAAATCAAAATACCAGCAAAGTTATAATAGGGTCTAATATGATGTTGACCTTATGTCATACATTACTTTATTCTTTTAGTATGTTGTATCTTATTATCATTAAAAATACCTTTACATTGAGTTCGGGGAAAAATGCTCTTTGTTTTTTTTCTTTAAAGTGCTTAAAATTAAAACCGGTCAATTAATAAGAATCACTATGATAAGGGGACTTCGAAAAGGAAGCCAAATCATTAAAATGATCAACAATCAGTGCAATTAATTGATGTGGTATTTTATTTAATTATTTTAGTTATATTGTTTTTTACCAGGAATACTCATTATTTATAATAACTAGGTGGGGTGGGCATGTGCACGTTGTAATATTGGGTGAAATTAAAAAAAAATAGAGTTGTAATGAGTGCATTACATATGGTAGGATCATACGTGGACCTTGATGGTACTACAAAAAAAAAAAAAAAAATTGAAAGGATAAGATTTTGGTTGAGAGTAAGAAGTAAGACTTAAATCACTTGGTTCATAGCGTTTAACAATATATGAAAAAAAAGGATGACTTTCTTTACCCAAACTTTCTTTAAAGTTAATCCACATTTATTATCTATCTTGTCTTATTAGGGGTCATTAAATCAGTTGTTACTTTAGTGTTTTAATTTAAACAAAGTTTTCATAAATTTAAAGGGCTATAGCGCTAATCTCGACTCCCTTATCACTTATAATGTTGACTAATTAAATATTTAAACAAAACTTTACATGTGTACAAGCTAAGCCTTACATGTTTAGTATTATATATATTCATATGTTTTTACCAAAAAAAAGTAAGTATTTAATAAAAAATTTTGCATAAACATTTATATGCACTTTGTTCACCACCGTGAAGATGGAAAATGGGTTGTTAGTTAAAGCTTACGTGGCATTCACGGCAATAAAAAGAGAAAGCGTTTGGTATAAAATAATTTCCTTTTTCGTACTGACAAATAAGATAAATGACTAAAAGATACAGCATAATAGATTGATGTTCTCAAATATCAATTGAAGTCGGGCTACTCGTTTGCTTTATTTATTGTAGTAATTGTTTAACTGTGCAATTTTCCAAAAAAGAAAAACTTTTGTTTAACTGTAGATGACAAAGAACCATTTCTTAACATTCGATTGCAGGCTACTTCTGCTTACGTCATCTGTACTGCTTAAAGAATTCTTGCACTATTTGATTAAAATATTTATTTTTCTTTTTAAATTATGTTTAGTGCCATTTGTTTTTGTTTTATAACGTATAATAATAGGTTGTTTTATATGCCATAGGTTACTTTTTTAATATTTAACTTGCATTTATTACATTTGGTTGATGCGGTTGGACCGATTCCTTTGTTTTACTTATCAAATTATATTCTTCGCCAATAAAAAAAATTAGTTTTTAGTGATACTTTTTAAAAGAATTCAGATTGAATCACTCAATTCTTGGTAATTGAGAATTAGTGTTATTTTTTAAAACAATTGAGAATCGGTATCATTTTAATGTTTATAAAAAATTTCTTCCAAAAATACCCTCAAAAGACTTTGAAAACCTTTTCACGCATTTGCCTACAAGTGAAGTTTGCAAGTCTTTTTGAGGTTATTTTCGAAAGAAATTATTTATAAACAATAAAATGATTTTAATTCTTAATTATTTTAAAAAAGTATCACTATTTCTCAATAACCAAGAAATGGCTGATTGAATCTGAAATATATTGAAAAAGTATCACTAAAAACCAAGGTTTCGACACAAGGTCAAACAAAGCAGCGCATTGTCATTCAATTCTCAGTAATCAAGAAACAGTGATAGATTTTTAAAATAATTAAAAATGAGTTTTACTTTGATTTGCATAAAAATTTCCTCCAAAAATATCTATGTTAACGCCATTTATGGAATAAACCCTCGTTCTTAATTATTTCTTTAAATTATCACTATTTTTAAATTACCAAAAATGAAGACTAAATCTAAATTATTTTAGAAAAAATCACTAAAAACCAATTTTTCCGAATGCGTTTCTCTTTTTTGGACTATAATAATAATATCAAAACGTTTGAATCGGTGCTCTTTGCAAAGCAAGAATTTTATAATATATTTTATAATTCACTAAAGGACAATAATCAAACAAAATGTTTGGTGGGATTCGTACTTTTAAAAGGGTAATAGATTTTGGGTTCTTACATATGTACCGAATTTACTTGATTGTCTTATTTGGACAAGTTAGAATTGCAAATAATTGATCTAATGGATGAGGTCGTTGACCTAAAGAAATTGAGGTAGCTACTGGATGAGATGGCAGAGTTAAAACGAAAGATGACCAAGTGGATTACTGTATGCTTGACATATTAGGTGCTGGCATTTCACTATTTCCATCTTGGTGAATATCCAGACTCTAAAACAGCTCTTTTGTGGCCCCAATTGAGGTCCAATTCATATTGAAACTTCTATGTCTAGACTCGATAGTAGATGAGGTGAAGACTGTAGAAGTTATTGTCAAGTCCCATTCAGAGCAAGTTGAACAGTCAAACCAAATACTTAATTGATAAACTTCAATTAAGGGTAAAATGACCTATTAGACTGCAAAACTTCTCCCTCTAACAAGACTCTACTACCATTAACAACACAAATTTTAAGGACCACAATTACACATACCATCACACGACTCACTACACATAATAGAACATAGAAGTAATTCTAAAGTAAAAGACTCCTACCCCACCGACTATAGACTTTTCCAAACACATTTTCCACCTCAAATCATGCACCACTAGTTGCCAACAAAACTGATATTAACACTAAGCTCTCAACCATATCTCAGGTTAGCCTTGCGCATCCTGCGTGATTTGTTGCTGACATTGCCTTCCGCTTCCGAAGAAACCTTGGCCTCAAGGTTTAAGTATGGAAATTGTTTTTTAAGATAATCTACTTCCTTTCAAGTGGCATCTTCTGCGGCAGATTTTTCCAACATACTAGTGCTTCTGCAATTATTTTTGCTCCCTTTTTGCTCCACCGATAGTCACACACTGCTTGTCGCTCCATGCTAAAGTCTCCCTCCTCAGAAATTGGTGGTAATTCAGGACTAACTTGATTTGGATCACCCGCATACCTTTTGAGAAGTGAGACATGGAAAATGGGGTGAATACATGCTCCTTCAGGTGCGAGATGTTAGGCTACCTCCCCTATTTTTTCGATGACTCAATAGGGCCCAAAACCCTGTTAGCAAATTTCTGATGAGTTCTTGTGAAAGCAGTTTGTTGTTTGATGAGTTCTCGTTTCATCCGGTTCTTTGCGCTGGCCAAGTTGATATCAAAGTTCGCCATTTTGGTGCAGCTTAGCGTTTCGCTAAGCCACCGAAATGAAATTTCGGCGGCACACCATTGGGATTTCGCTGAGATGGGGAAAAAACACGGTTTGGCGAAATTTAGCGAGAAGTGGCAAGATGCTGGCGAAAAGCAGTGGCATGCCAGTGAAAAGTTGGCAATTCTTTTATATATTTGTAAAACTCCTGAATTGGCTACCCGCCTTGGAATCATGCAGCTTATGTAAGATTTGAGTGGTGAGTTGAGGAATCGCAACTCTTCTCTTATAAAACAAAAGGCCATTTTCAAATTTGTAATTAGCCATGGAGTTGGGCCTAGTAGTGAGGCCCGAGATCTTGCTTTGTATGTAGAGATGTGATGCATGTGTTGCTTTTAATTCATTCCAAAAGTGGAATTCAAGTCCAGGGATTGCCTGTAACATTGGAGAAGCTACTTGAAGACCTAAGGCATCAGCAACTCCATTAGACTTTCCAGGGTTGTAAATGATTTTTTACTTGTAACTGAAAGCTTAGCCATCCAACATTGTTGATCAGGTCTAGAAATTTTTTGGTCCAAAAGAAATTTGAGACTTCTTTGGTCAGTGCAGATTTGGAACTTCCTTCCCGATAAACACGGCCTCCATATACGAATTGCCTCAATTATAGCCAACATTTTTTTGTGGACCAAGATTTCTTTGAAGGACCCAAAGTTTTACTTAAGAAAGCTATTGGCCTTCCTTGCTGAGAAAGTATGGCACTGATACCTACATCAGATGAGTCAAGACTCAATAACAGAAGTATCAGAGAAGTTGGGCATAGCTAATACTGGGGTGGTGGTTAACGCCATTTTTAAGTTGCTGAAAGGCTTGTTCTGCCTCTTCATTACAATGGAAGTTCCCTTTCTTTAGTAGGTGTGTTAGTGGGCCTGCTATGCCTATGATCCCATAATTATAAACGAATTTACATTAATAGCCTGTCAAGCCCAAGAATCCTCTTAGCTAAGACACGAACTTGGGTTTGGGCCAATCTTGCATAGCTTGTATCTTTGTTGGGTCTACCTGTACACCTTCCTGAGTCACAATATGTCTGAGATACTCCAACTCTGTCTTGCCAAATGCACATTTGCTGAGTTTAACAAAAACCTGTTGTTTTTGCAAAATCTCAAATGTTGCCTTTATGTGCTGAATATGAAGTTCCCAAGAAGAGCTATATATCAGAATATCATCAAAAAATACTAGAATAGATATTCAAAGATAAGGACGAAAATTTCATTCATAGTTGCCTGAAAAGTAGACAGAGCATTTCAAAGCTGAGACATTCATAATCACCATTATGAGTCCCGAAGGCTGTCATGTGCACATCTGCCTCATGAAGTCAAATCTGATGATATCCTGCATGAAGATCCAATTTAGTAAAGTACATGGCCCTACAAAGCTCATCCAACATGTCATCCACTATTGGAATGGGGAACCAATCTTTAATAGTAACTGCATTCAAGGCCTTGTAATCAGTGCAAAAACGCCATGTACCATGTTTCTTTTTAACCAATAATACAGGTGATGAAATTGGACTATTGCTATAGCCAATAATCCTTGTATTGAGCATCTCACACACCTGTTTTTCAATCTCTTCTTTTTGGAAGTGGGCACATCTGTATGGCCTTACACTTGTAGGTTCTGCTCCTTTTGAGGGAATCTTATAGTCAAAGGCCATGATAGGAGGCAAGTTGTGTGGTGCTCCAAACCAAATAAAGCTGGAAATTTTGCTATTAGTTGTTGACAATCCTTTGAAATTAACCAAGTCTCATCTTACTTTCCACAAACAGCAAAAAGCTCACCTCCATTAAGGATTTCCTTGGTAAGCATGTGCATTTAAAGGCATTTGTCAGCTTCAGCCATATGACCTTCTATTCTTCTTGGTTGACCATCCCAGTAAAATTCCATCGTGAGAACCTTCCAGTTACCCAACACCCTACCTAATTGCTCAAGCCATTGCACTCCGAAAACCAAATCAAGCCGAGTTAATGGTAGGGCATAGAGATTAACAATGAAGGCCAAACCTTGGATTTCAATGAGCATGTCCTCGTATTTTTTCATGACATCCCAAGTTGTAACCGTTGGCAACATGCATTGTGAACTCCTTAGAAGCTATTGCTGGGAATTTCAATGTCTTGGATACTTGGTGGCTCACAAAATTGTGAGTCAAGCCACTGTAGATGAGCACCACCACCACCCTCTTCCTAATTGTAGCTTTCACCCGCATATTCTTTGATGAAACCCACCTAATATGTGCATGCAAGGAAATCTTTGTCTGAACTGAGTCTTCAATTGCTTCGGGTTCCTCAGCTTCCTCCTTGTCTGTAACCTCTAGTTCTTCAATACTTGTACCAGATGCTGATGGTCCTTCAATTAGAAAAATTTGAGCATTTTTACATTTGTGACCATGGACAAATTTTTGGTCACAATTAAGACACAACCCTTTTTCATGCTTCCTTTGCATTTCATCCCATGATAACTTCATGGTAGTCACGTCGATCGGCCTTGGGGTTGAAGAGGTAGTGGTTAGCTGCTTCAATGGTGGTGTAGAGGAGAGTCTCACCAAGCGTCGTTGCCGAGTGAGTTGCTCATCCCTCATTCTAGCCAATCCAATGGTTTCTCTAAAGGATTTGGGCTTGAACAGTCTGATCTCATTAGCGATTTCAAGCTAAAGGTCACGTAAAAATGTCTCGATGAGTGCCTTCTGTCCCCACCCTTGAACTCGTTTGCTAAATGCTCATATTCTCATTAGTAATCTTGTAATGATCCCACCTACTTCACACAAGACAAAGCCTCGTTGAAATCTTCAAATTCTGTTGGTTCAAATCGCGCCCATAGCTCTTTTTCAAAATTGTCCCACGACAGAGCACCAACCTCATCTTGTATAGTCTTTTGAATCCATTGTTACCATTGGTTAGCCTCCCCTTCAAATAAAAGGAAGCTAAGGCAACCTGTTGATCCATGGGTGTTCCTTGAAATAAAAAATATTGATTGGCCTGATTAAACCACTTAGTTGGGTTGTCTCCAAAGAAGCATGGAAACTCCATCTTCACTAATCGATGGTTGTGCCCAGTTCGTCATTCATCCTCACGCTCTCCTCCTCCTTGAGGGAAGAGCTATCATTTTCAAATGCCAGGGAACGTGAAGAATGACTTTTGGAAGTGGCAAGATACTCAGTAAGTTCCTTGATACCATCTTCTAGCCTTTGCGTTTGTTCATGGCTAGTTATCTCTAACCTTCGGATGCCTGCTCGCACTTGTCCGAGCTCGCCCTCAAGTTGCTTGAGTCTCTCTTTGTTGGATGTCATGTGTCAAGCCTGGCGCTCTGATATGAATATCAGGTCTCAGTCAGAGTAAGTTGAACACTCAAAGCAAATACTGAATTAGTAAAATTCAGTTAAGGCTGAAGTGACCTATTAGACTACAAAACTCCTCCCTCTAGAAAGACTCTACTCTGTACAAGTACAGTAACAACATGACTTTTAAGGACCACAATTACATGTACCATCACACGACTAACTACACATAACAGAGCGTAGATGTAATCCTAAAGTAAAAGACTCCTACCCCACCAACTACAGACTTTGTCAAACACGTATTTTCCACCTCAAATCATGCACCACTAGTTGCCAGTAAAACTGATATTAACACCACGTTCTCAACCGTATCTTGGGTTAGCCTTGCGTATCGTGCGTGATCTGTTTCTGATAGTTACAATCAAAAAAGGAAAGGAGGAAGTCTCATCGAGACATAATTTTCTGATCCACTGGATGTTGAAATTGCATCCAACTTGCTCTAAATATGCATACACGAGTATAGAAACATAATTTGAAGCCTGTCAATGTAAATAAGACACCTTATACTACTCTCACGAAGGAAAAATAGAATCGGATATTAATTCCAAGATAATAATATATTTGGTGCACTAGAAGACCACTAAAAATTCCAATTGAAGATTTTAAGAAGATATGATCATATTTTAGCCTTTGGTCAAATATAATTTTTATCTTTAGCAATGAAATTTCATATTAAAAGATGCATGACTTGTATCTCACATATTTTAGGTGCAATTTAACGAGATTTTACAATTCAATGAAATTTTTCCAGAACTAAATGAATTGGAGAGCTTTATAGTTCTGAATGTTTTGTATGAAGAAAGTGATTACAACTAAGATATTGGCCAGCTTGTTACGACCTACTCATGTCAATTGATAGGAATGTCAGACTTATTAGTTATAACTCTTTTTATGTATACACTTGTAAAGATATATTATTGAGTGGCAATTTGCTTTGTACGAGGTTATGGGAGCTTATACCAGTAGTTGTAAGTTCTATTTATATATATATATATAACACACTTCATAGGCGAGGGATGAGGGCAACAGATTCTATTCATAGGTGAGTGATGATAGAAACAGATTTTACATAGCACTAACTGTCAGCACATATCACATTGAGATACAAGCTCTCATGGCTGCATACAAATTAAGTTGCCACGTAATAATCTTGGTTTATTTATATGTGCACGTGCTTGCTTATGTAAACAGCGTTACCTTTAATAAGGCTATATTCTCATTAATTCCCATCAGCAAGTTGTAACGGGTCAGTGAATGCCTATGAAGTCTCATTTTTCATCCAAGGAATACTTAAACTCTAGAATTCTTCAATACCAGCTCTGTGAAAATTGCATTGAGGGGTGGAATCTTGTCAAATTACATCTAGAAGCTATAAGATACAACTAAAACGTCCATTAATTATGAAATTTTATTTCTAGACGTAGAAATCATGGTTAAAGACTGAATCTTGAAATCGATTATTTTGTTCTTATAGCTTTCCATTGGGATTCTTGGTGCTTTTTTAATGCATCGACACTTCGTTATCTTGGGTTTTCTTAGTCTTTAATCTTCTTCTTTCTCCTTCTCCTCCATAAAATTAGTATAAGGTGTGACATACACCGATTCAATCCTAGTCCTTTATGGCTTGTAACCATATAGCCACTAAGAATGGTATGTCAACTGACAAAAATAATTTGATTGCCTATTCAAATTTATGGATTATTCAAATAATTTATGGTAAAGATTGGGGAGTAGCTCCAAGCAAGCCCAAGAAAATGATGCTGAAGCCCAGCTTTATAGATGAAACTACAACAGAAGACAAAGAAATTGTTTATAATCTCATGCCTGTCAATTAGTATGTGAAGACATGTTTCAATTTTACCCTCTAACACTAGTGCTAAAGCCAAGAGGTTGTTCTGATTATACAGGATATAAGATTGGCCAAATTAATAAATAATCAAGAAAGTAGCAATAGTTTACTAACTATTAATGTAAATAATACCGTAACATCAACAAATATGTAACAATTTCATAAAACATTTAAGAAAATAATTGCAAACATTTCTGAAACACAACGTAGAGAGAGAAGCAGAACAAAAGCAAACCAACAAGGTAAGTGTACAAAGATTATTTGACATTCAAAACACTTGAAAACTCTTGCAAACTGGAAACACTTTTTATGATACTACTTTGATGATACTTCAATGATTTAGAAGGGATGCAGTATCTCTCATTTATAGATAAAGAAAGATGGACTAATAAACTAGTTTAAGTCCTGGATTATATTAAGTTAGAAATCAGGTAAAAGGAGCATCTTTATGATTTTGTTCATGTCCTGAATCAGATGGAGTCATTCTGGTGCAAATGACCTTTCTGCCATCTTTTTGTCTTTGTCAATGCATTGTCTGTCCATTTTATTTTCATTTGATTATGCATTTCTATTGGCATTTCATTATATATTTATCTTATTTTTCACTATTATGTGGTTTTGTTCAAGATTCATTGGCTGTGGCAGCCAAATGTTGACGCCGTCCTTGTGATGCTAGATGCTGCACTAAAAGGAATACGAATCTATGAAGTTTCTAAAATTCTGTTGAAATTTTTGTTGAGTTTAAAAGATGACAAAAATTTAGTCACCTCTGGTTGGAAGTTGGAACACAAGATAGGGAAAATGATGTTTCAAAGTTTAGCAAAATTAACCTAGTTTTGTTTTGGTCAAAAGGTTGCAGAGTCATTGAAATAAATGATCAAACCAAACAAGATAGGATAAAGATTTTCAGAAGTTTGAGAAAATGAAACAAGTTTTGTTTTGTTAGAAGGTTCTGAACTAAAGTCATCAAAGTTTCAGTTTTCTTATATTTATTTCTTAGTTACATAATGTCGCCCAAATGACTAGGTTTCAATCTCGATGAGTAGAATCTCTTAGATTTTAAGGGACAATATATATACTAATGCAATAGGCTTCATGTGGTTCCCTCTGAAATTTGTTAGGTTAGGTAAGCTCTATGGAAATGGTGACAAAATTTGGGAAAATTTCAACAGTGTTGTGTATATTTTATACTAGTTAATTTGTAATCAAATTTCCCATCTTTTGCAAGGCATGGATAAAATTTCAACACGAATTCTTTGAAATTTCTATCATGGGTGAGATTTTTTGTTTCAGTGACTGGTGGATATGGGGATGCTCTGAGTATGTCAAAAAGATATTGACGGCAATGCCTCAGAGATGAAAGATGGTAGGTATTGGAGGATCCTAGAGGGCAACCACAAAGGATCTGAATGGTGTTGGTTTGATGTAGTTTGAAGATGATGAAAAAGGAAAAAAAAAACAATTTGAAGGTAAATAATTTGAGGAAATTATTTATGAGAAGATCCAATAGTAGCTTAGTTTTTGTTTTTCTGAGACAAACCAGTTGGGCTAAGGAATTATATTGTTGTTGTTTACTTATAGTGCTAAGGTTGGTAGCTCACACCATGCCAATGCAGTTGCATATATTAAAGTTCTAGGTTATTCTTAATAACAATTAAAATCCAATGTTCCCAGTGTTTCACGTTGCTTGAAAAATAGTATAATTTGAAATAATACACACAAACCTGTCCACAAGATGGGTTGTGAGAATTGACCAGTCTAGGAAGTCCAATAAGAGAAGGGCCAAATCTGTTAGATCCCTCTGGAGGAGATGCTATACTATCTTCTTCTATCTACTTTGATATCATGTATTCTGAGAGATGTATCATTTGATTTTGTGTAATTTGATGTGAACCAACAAAATATTCTTGTTACTTCACTTACTTGTTCTAAATATTCTTATATCTGAATGTGCTTTGACCTGTTTCTCATGAGTCTTGCAACCTATGTAAATTAAGTTATATGCCGAAAGAAAGAAGATTCCTTCAATATTAGATTGATGAGGATGGTGTACCCTCATGATATGGTGTTGCTATTCTTTCCATTTAATTTTGATTTGATCATGTTTATTATAAATTTTCATGCGTGAATTTTATGTATATTTCTTTTCATCTATGAAAAGTTAATGATGTTAACAGTAGTGGGACTTGTATATGCCCAGATAAAAAAAATATGATTCAGTAATTACTGTTAACTTTTATTTTGTTCACCACCATTTGCTTGCTTCTCAAAATCTAGATGCTGTATGCTCTGTAACTCATTTCTTTACAGGTGTTCTCTGTAGTATTCATTAATTAGTATTATATTCTGTGATTTGATTGACGTATTCTGTTGCCCTTCATTCATTAGGATAGAAAAATTTAGTTCCTTTTGGAGTATATATATCTTGATCCATAACCTTGTTATTTCTTTTTCTCATGGACTCATCTCTCTCTCTCTCTCTCACCTTTTTTGAAACCATCAACCGTACAAAGAGGAAGAAGTTTGAGATTTAGAATTTTGAGAATTAGGATTCCATTGACCAATTTTTACTTCGCAATATTTCACCAGGCAAATGAAGTTGTGAAGGCAAACAACTTAACTGAAAAGGTCATTGTTTTACACGGACGAGTTGAGGTAAGCTTCTATCAATTCAACTTTGTATTTTAGCTATGTTTTTGAAAAATTTTCTTAGAATTTCTTGCAGAAAAAATGTTAAAATGCAGGCCTCGTTTGGTATAACTTACTAAAATTTAAAAGTAACTTTTGATAAGCTAAAAGGTAGGTATTAAAAAGTTTACTTTCAGTTTAACTTTTTTAGTTTTTTAAGTTAAGTTGTTTGATAACGTAATTCGCTTCAAATTTAAATTTTCAATGTGCATGTGTGAGTGTGTGTGTGTGTGTGTGTGTACATATTAAATTGTACATTTATAATATGTATATATATATATATATATATATATATATATATATATATATATATATATATATATATATATATATATATATATATATATATACATATATAAAAATTCTTTTATATATAATGTAAAATTTAACATAAGCTAAAAGGTTGTAGCACCCTGAATCCGGATCTATTCCTCTAAATAAATCCAAACCCGAAGTGCTAGCTATGTGGGCCCAAAGCAACTAATATCCAGACAATTAACCAATTAAAAATTTAATTAACACTTTGGAGTACGCTATCAAAATCAAATATTATTAATAATCCTTCAAATAGTGCGGAAACATGATTCAACTAAACCAACATTCATATAATGTCAAGTCTGGAAAAAAGAAATGACAACTAACTCTCATAACTCTCGGAAACAATCAAAATAACTTCAATGTAATGAAACAACATCCTGATAATAACAACATAAATAGAACCCTACTGCAATCCATCTTCTGAAATAAAATTCCTACATAAGGCAAAAATAATCGTTTTTTTTGCTCTTGAACTAAATCCTTAACCCCTAGTTGCTCTACCCTGTCAGGTACGCCATCACCAGGAAGATCTGAAAACAAAACATTTAAAAACACGGAGTGAGATAAATATCTCAGTAAGTAGCAACATGCATGAATAAAAACAGTCTACATATTACTTTTCAAATACCTTTTCATAAGGTCCAACATTCAACAATTAAATCCGGCTAATCACAATTCATAAGCAGTAAATCATTTAAACAGGTATTTCCAAAACAAAACAATAATCTCATCATGAGAATCAAATCTAAAATCCAATTGTGACTTCACAGGACTTGTGAAATATGACCAGTTGGCAAGGGTAAACCTAGTCTAATCGCCACCTCACGACTTATGTGCGAAGCCGGCCTGCTCTGGGTTTCGAACATTTACCAAATCTGGTTGAAAACTTCTTTGAATAGTTCTACAACTCAAAACATATTCAAAATCATCTTTTACAAATATAGAAACCAACCAAATAAAATAAAAATCATAGAAACAACCAAACTTCTCTTTTTGTAACCAATTTATAACCTATTTCAGCGGAACATGCCCAAAATCTTCTATAATTTTTATAAAATTCTTTGGTTAGTGAAAACCACTTTAAAACATCTAAATCTTATTTGTACATACATTGGATTTGCATAAAAATCATTTTAAAATGGAGAACTAGTCAAAAAGCCAAATGATAAAAATTTGGGTTCCCACGATTAATTGCCCAGGGTTGGCAATTAATTGCCAGGTCGCAATTAACCCTCTTGATTAATCGGTAGATCTAATCCTGACTGTTCCCAGGACTTGATTTTTTGAATTTTCCCACCTGGATTAATTGCCGGAACTTGTGATTAATCGCTGGATCGCGAACTGAAATTTCTAAGTTAATTTTTTGGGTTAAAACTTACTCTATTCAAATCTAATGCGTTAAAACTTACTCTAACTTAATTGTTGGGTACCAACAATTATTTAATTTCTAAAACTCATTAAATATCATCCAAAAACATTAAAACAATGACTAATCATGATCTATTATCTATTACAATAATTTTCCATCAAAACTCAACTCAAATCATGTATTTAATCTAACATGCATAACTATTGCTTTTCAGAACTTTATAACCAGTCCAATATCACCCAAAACATCACAAAAAAACCTTGAAAACAATCTGAAATCCTTAAACACCATAGTTTCTCGTTTAAACACAAAACATGCAAGTTTTCTCTAATAAAAGGCTGCTACTTACCTCTTTTTGTCCAAAACCCCAAAGCCAACCTTCAAACTTGATCTCTTCTTTAGCACTAATCTGAAACCCTCGAAAATCCCAATTAGTTGCTGTACTTTTGAGCCTCCTTTCTCTCCCAGCCATCCAACAAAAGCTCTAGGGTTAGTTAGAAAACTTTTCCAAACAATATCACATGCCCAAGTCACTCCCTTTTGGAAGTTTCCCAAACAGAAAAGACTCTCGAAGGAAACTCCCTATTCTCATGCATGCACACGTCCAAGCACTCCTTATTAAAACCTATTTAACTGTTAATTGATCCCATGCTTGCCACCACATGAAGCCTCGTGCAATTCACCAATAGAATTAAAGATAATGACTTAATATAGCTTACTTCATAACTCAAGATCCAACCGTTAGATTTGCCTCAAAACTTGGATTTACATCCTCCACACCATCTATATAAATCATAACAAGGATTAGCACAACCATCCTCAAATGAATTAGATTAAAAGAAATTAAATAATCTAGGAAAATTGAGGGTATTACAAAGGTAGGTATTAAAAAGTAAACTTTTAGTTTAACCTTTTTAGTTTTATAACTTATAAAGTTGTTTGATAACATAATTAATTCGCTTCAAATTTAAAATTTCAATGTGCAGCTATGTGTATGGGTGTGTGTATTATATTGTACATTTAAGATATATATAATGTTATATTATTATTGTATATAATAACATGTATATATATACATATATAAAAATTATTTTATATATATTATAAATTTTCCATAAATATATTTTGATTTTAAGATAAACTTAAAAGGGCATATTTATATAAAATTTAAATATAAATTTATGTATGGTGAAGTACGTTTGACTTGTCTACGACAGGATTAAGATAATTATTCAAAGGTTAAAAAATGTTATTGCAACATTTTACTTTTAAAAATTTTTTGACTTGTTAACTTCTAATAAGCTACTTTTGATTTATGTTAAAGAAGTGTGCTCTTATGTTTTTTTTGTTAAGTAAATTTTCTACTTTTGAAGTTCAAAGTTAAAAAGTAACCTAGAAAAAGTTGTACCAAATGAGGCCTTAATATTGGGCCTAACATGCGAAATTAATGACTGGATGTTTTGCTATTTAATTAACATTTACTAAGAAGCTAGCTGGTCCAGGAAATTCATATTTGAGTATTCTTTTACATTAGATATCAATTTCAATCTTTAAACTTTTCCATGCACTTTGAAGCATACAACTGCTTTGTTTAATAGTATTTCATAAATATATAATTCTAATTCTTGTTGTGCTTGTACTGCAAAAAATATCTAAATGTATAAAATAAAATATAAAAAGATAAAATGGAGGAAATAGACACTTGGATAGTCTAATTAAGGATTCAAATTCGCATGCCGGTGAAATTGAGCTGGGCATGCAGGCGAAATTGGGGAAAATTTCTCTAGTTGAGCGAATAGTTGGGGAAATGCTTTTTGTTTTGCAATTTTTTGCCATTAGGCTCATTTAATACATAAATAAGCTTGAATTATCATATAATAAACATAAATAAGCTTGAAATAATACTCAGTAATCATTAATTTGTAAATTCAACACTAATCATTAATTTGTAAATTAAACACACTTTCATTGAAACAAAAAACAATGCAAGTTAATAAAATATAGATACAAATAAATAAGTATGGAAAATGTTAACCACATGATTCACATCTACATAGAGTGTCTACCAGGCTATATTTAATCATAGTTACTCTCGCGTTGCTTATGCTGGGCAGATTATAACCACTCAATGTGCTGGGCATACTAGTGTCAGGTCATGGACTCAAGCTCCTGAATGTGTCTCTGGTACTCCTCAGGACTGATATAACTAAACATCCTATATTGTGGGTAACGACAGTGTGATGGCTGTGGTGGTGGGTATTCGTGTGTAGGGTAAGCAAAAAGATCCTCCATAAATGCCCCTCCTCTTCTATATGATGTGGCTGAATCATAGTTGTATCCTCCTCCTCCGCATGGTTGTGATTGCGAATGATCTAGGTCCAATGATCCAAAATTGTATGATATGAAACTTTATCGTTTTGCTTCCTGCCTTCCCTTTCCCCTCCTCTAGTATTGCCTCTATGACTTTGAAGGCTCTATCTAACCACCATGGTTTGTATCCTTGGTGGCATGATCAAAATAAGACTCTCCAGTAGACTGTCCATAAGGGATGCCTTCCCTCCCTCTCCCCCTCCTCTCTGTACCTCATCACCATCGGCCCCATCATCATCAACATCACCAGAAGGTCCAGAACCGTTGTCGTCATCATCAGACTCACAACCACCGTTTCCATTATCATCATCATCATCACTAGAATCAGAGTCATAATCGCCGTCACTAGACTCATTACTACCATCCTAGCTATCATTGTTGTCAGAACCCCAATTTTGGGATTTTAATTACAAAAATAGAAAAGGGGATTTTTTTCAAATAGAAGTTGGAAAACAGGGGAAAAGTGAAAATTTGGAATTAATTTTTGAATCCCAAACTCTTTATAATATCGGAAGTGGAATAAAAATTTTCAAATTTACAAAAGTTTGCCCCTGGTTCTCAACGAACAAAAAAAATTCTTTTTTGAGTTCGTAGGTTGCTATTTTAGCAACCAAAACAAAAGGGGATCCTTCTGAAACGAATCCCATGAGATTAGAAGAAGATTAAGAGGGAAATAGAAGGATTTCTGAATCAAAAAGCCATATTAGAAACTCATGATCGACTGTTGCAACAGTCGATCAAATCAGAGAACCTCTAGGGGGTTCTCGATCCTTCTTCTTTCCCTCTTAGATTATATGAAGTTTTCATTTGGCCGAAGATTCACTCCGTCCCTCTCTCGATTGAAAATGACAACTCACCCCTTTAAAAAGGGATGGGTTGCTCCATTTCGAAAACAACTGGGATAAGCCAAGCTTGGTCTGCAAGAATTTCCGAAAACTTTGAAGAATAGAGGATGGCAGCTCCCTAACAGGTTGGCTTCCTTTTATGGGCAGCTTCACTTGATAAAATTCTCACGTTAAACCACTTGAAGAATAGAGGATGGCAGCTCCCTAACAGGTGCATCATGTGTAAACAGCAAGAGGAATCAGTGGAACATTTGTTCATACATTGTACGGGTGTATCAAAAATATGGAATATGCTCTTATCAAGAATGGGAGTAGTATGGACTCAACCCGAAACCTTCAGGCAATCTTTGGAAGCATGGGGGTGGCTGAAGGGTAAGTCATGTTATGAACTGATATGGAACTCAATTCCAGCAGCTATAGCTTGGGTAATTTTGGGAGAGAGAAACCACAGGATCTTTAAGGGCTCAGAACGAAGTTGGTTCTACCTGGAAAGAAGGGTCCTGAAAATAATCCACGGTTGGAATGGCAACCAAGCATCAATGAAAGGCATTCTTTTAGAGGATTTTCTAAATTGTTTTCATTTTTCTGATTTGTAGAAAGGGTTTTTAAGAGTAGGATGGGGTGTCTTGGTACACTATTTGTGTACTTGTACCTCTATATTTCTACTCCTATTTTTAATACAAGCATTATTACTTATCAAAAAAAAAAAAAAAAAAAAAGAATTTCCGAAACCCTCTCTTGCTCGCAATCTCTCGCACTCTTCCTCTCAGCCACAGTCGTTTCTTTCTCTCTCTGTTTGCTCACCCTCTCTCTCTCACTGTCGCACGGTGTCTCTCTCCATCTCCTACCGCCATTCTCCCTGTCACACCTCATATTATCGCAAGTCCCTGCCTACAGCTAATTCCCACCTTGTCGCAGCAAGATCGGTGTCTCTCTCCATCTCCTACCGCCATTCTCCCTGTCACACCTCATATTATCGCAAGTCCCTGCCTACGGCTAATTCCCACCTTGTCGCAGCAAGATCTTGCTGTATCAATCTATCGCAACAGCAACCCTTCTCTTGTGCCATCTCTTTGGTGTAGCAGCTGTCTGTTGCGGCTCCTGTTGGTGTCAATCCCTTTCAGACGCTCATTGCTCTTTATATTGCAGTTACCTCCTTCTCCCGCATTCCATTTCTGTCGCAAGCACCATCCTCTGTCTAGCCATCAGCCATCCGGGTTATTCACTGCTCTTTATTTTTCAGTTAAATTGGTTCTGTTGTGCTCTGTAATTGATTTTTTTTATGCATGTAATGAAATGTGAATGTTCGAAGCAAATAAAATGTCATTTTTCTGATCAGCATGTGTTATGTGAATAGTGCAATAACGTTCATCACTGTTGTTCTATGCCAAGTGTCCAGTAAAGCATGTTCCATTAGCTCCATGAATGAAATAATGCCATTAGATTTCTTTGCCTAGCCTAAGATAACAGCATTGCATTTTGTGACCCCTTTCATTAAATCAGATGATGCTAGCATGCTGCTGTAAATTTTCACTGAATTTGGAGGATTGCAATTCCCATGCTTGATTAGTGTTTATATAGGATCGGTCATATGATTTGCTGTTATTGACTATCTATTGGTGTTTAGATAAATTTTTTTTTTTTAGATTTTTGCACTTTGTTTTAGGAATTTACAGTTTCAGGAATTTACAATTTAGGAATTTCACATATACAGAATTTTAGAAATTTTTTTTTTTGGATTTAGAAATAGCTTATCAACATTAAAATTTTTTAGGAAATTGTGAATAAATAGTCCTTTTTTTTTTGGTTAAAAAAAAAAGAAAAGAAAAAGGAAGAAAAGTTAAAATTCTCTTAGGATTGTAAATTATTCCACTTAAATTCTAGAAGTTTGTAATAATTAGAATATAAAAAATGTTCCCATGTGCAAAAGTTAATATACTTAGCAATTTTTCCTTTTGTTAGATTTGCAAATTTAGAAACATTTCGAAAATTAGAGATTTTAAAATTTTCTTCCTAATATTTATTAGAAATGTTTCCTTTAGGAATTTGTAAACATTAATATTTTAGAAATGATCCCCTTGTACAAAGTTTAGTAGACCTAGAAATTCTTCCTTTTTAAGATTTGTATATATTAATAAATTTAGAGACATCCAGAAAATTAGAAACCTTCATTTTTAGAAATTTGTAAATATTAGGATTTTAGGAATAATCATCTTGTATAAAATTTAGCAAAATTAGAAATTCCCCTTTTAGGATTTGTAAATATTTTTTATTAGAATTTTAGAAATTTGTAAGTAAATAAAATTTTTTTAGGGTGAAATCTAGATAAGGTAAATGGTTCATTGAACCAAGGGTGGTTGGGTGCCTAACACCTTCCCAACCACTTAATTGAAACCCCTAACCCAGAAATCTGGTTGAACCAAATTTTAAACTCCCATGTTATTGATTAATTCTCTTGGTGTCCATCCACACCCAAAATTGAACCATGGATGGTGGCGACTCCATTGACCCGAATCGACCCTCATGGGCCGTGTTCCCACAATTATAATTGCCACCATGACCATCATTCTCATTGTGCGAGTCATGCAGTATATCCAGCTCAAGCTGAGGATCAGCTACCTGCTTTCCTCTCACCTTGGCTTGTTGACTGGTTCCAATCCAAGTCCGAGCTGACAAAGGAATAATATTCATTGCCCTGTCAGATGAATCCATTCTCCCCTGAGGTCCAACCTCCTCCATCAAGCTCCTCCATCATTGCGTTAACATTGATGCCCATATTAGAAGTTGTCTTGGTAATATCTGCATTTGGTCAATCGCCTAGCTCATCCAACTCAACACCATCCGCCACCCACTCTGTAAATGGATTATCCTCCTCAATAGCATCACATTACACGGAATCTAGTGGGTCCCTGGAAGTGATGTTCTTTTACTTTATCTCAAGTTGCTTCTGTTTCAACTGCATGTTGTACTGGCAAAACACAAGCTTCTGCAACTTTTTGTGTGGACTAGCAAGTGCTTCAGTTCTTCTTGCATGCCGATTACTATGAAGTCTATGCAAGAATTTGGTGTGCCACCTTGTGATTTGGAACACTAGTGCCATACATAGCCCACTACTTGCCTATAAATCAAATTAAAGTTCAAACATAAGAATCGCTAACTTAATAAAATAAGCTTTACAATAAAAACAGAAGGCCTATTTCACGGCTTATATGGCATCATCTTTGACCTATACTGTAATGCCCTGGATCTGGAGTAATTAATGATTAATTATCCTAACCTGAGTGTTAGTGTTGTGGGCCAAAAGCAATAATAAAAATCCATAATGAGTCATATATATATTAGAGTACGCCAAAAGTTTAAACAACTCCATTTATTTGATCTAAAAGTGTTGGTAATCTCAAAATTCAGGATTCTACATTCTACCCCCCTAACAAATAAATTTTGTGTTCGAAATTTACAACATCCTTTATCTTCCATAACCGCTACGCTTCCATTGCGCTATCAATCTTCTTATTCATTCCAATATTCACTTAACACTTACCCTCCTATTCCCTACTATCAAAACAAAACTATATATAACTTAGAAAAGAGTTTATAACTTTGCTATCCTCAATCCTTTCAATATATGTGCACCTACATTAAGATTGAGGAGAAAATCATGTGGCTCCCTTTTAATTCAAGTTATGCCAAAATATCACACCACATATATAACTTTACACACACGCATATTTTCTACAATATCCCATGTTTGTATAAAGTTCAATACCCATGTAAATGTTCAGTGTAAGAACCCCAATTTTGGGGGTTTAAATTGCAAAACCAGAAAAAGGGGTTTTTGAAATAAAAATTTGAAAATGGGGGAAAAGTGAAAATTACAGAATTAAAATTATACCCCTAGACTTTTAAATATATCAGAGTTGGAATACAATTTTCCAAATTTACAAAATATAACCCCAATAGATGTGCGATCAAAACCAACTCTCGGTTTTGATCGTACTTGCAATTTTTCATCCAAACTTTCTAAAATCATCAGGGAAACAAATCCCATGCCTAAAGAATGTGATTAAAAGAGAAATAAGAGAGTTTCCTTTATGATTTTAGCATTCATTCTTGGAAAATCACGATCGGCTGTTGACATAGTCGAAAAAACCAGATTTTTTCGATCGAATCTTGGGTGGCAATCTCTCTCTCTATTTTTGCTCTCTGTTGGGTCTGGAATCTTCTGAATAATCTGGGATATTTCTATTGTCATTGCTCTCCCTCTCTCTCTTGGGTGAGCAAGCACCGTTTCATTTAAAAGGGCATATTTTCTCTCGCAAAAGAAAGAAAAACCCTCTTCTTGGATCCTCATGCAATCTTCTTCTGTTGGGGGAACTTTCGGTACTCAATCAAGTCAAGCAATCATTATTTCCCTCCATCGCAGCAACAAACCCTTCTCACTCAGTCGTTCCATCTCTATCTCACTGTTTTTGCTGACACCACTTTCTCTCTCACCATCTTCTTCTTTTGTTGCTTCCCTACTTGTCGTCTCTCTCTTGGTCTCAATACCCCCTCTCTCTCGGTCTCAATACCCCCTCTCTCTCTAATCTCTTTTGGTCGCCAAAAAACAGAGAGGTTGCTCACCCTGTCTCTGTCGTGCTTTCATAGCTTTCGCAGACCTCTCTCTGTTGCAACTCAATCTCGCCGCAACCCTCTTCTCTCACTCTTGCGATCTCCCTCAGCTGCAGACACACCCTTGCTGCTGTGTCTTCTCTGCCGAGGACAGCTTCTTCTCTTGTATTCGGAAAAGTTCTCAACAGCATATCTCTGCGTCATAGTCCATTGAAAGCTCCCAATCAACAGGTAAGTCTCATAGGTTCCCTACTGTTTGCCTTTGTTCAATCATGGCTTGCTGAATTCATCTATTTGAAATGGTTTTGGGGCTGGAGAGTTTAGATTTTCAATTTCTTTTGATTATTGTTGAAGCATACGTTTTGTATTGATGAGTCGTGTTTACAAGCTTATTGTGATGTTACCGTAACATTTTTTGAACATCATTGAACCTTGTTCTTTTATTTCATAACTGTAAATAAATTCCATCCAGTTTTGGGGCGTAATGGAAAGTGATCGACCATGTTGGTTTTTGTATATTTTAATGTGAATAGTTTCTTTATCTCTCTATTATCTTATTTCCATTGTCATTTCACGATTTGTTAGCCTATTTATGCCCTCATTTTACAGGTGATTGTCCATCACAGTGATATCATCCTCATCACAGTAGTGTTTAGGTGTTTTTTCTTTCTTTCTAGAAATCTCCAAAAAAAGGGAAAATCAGAAATTTGTATTTTAAAAATTTTAGTTTAATATTTTATTTTTAGGAATTTCGCATATATATAAATTTAGGATTTTAGAAATAGTTAATTTGTACAAATTCTAGTTAAATTAGAAACTTGTAAATATTAGTTTTTTTTTAGGAAATTGTTAATAAATAAATTTTTTTTAAAAAAAAAGAAGAAAATTTCAAATGCTTTAAGAATTGTAAATTTCTCCTGTTTAAATTTTTAGAAATTTGTAATGATTAGGATATAAAGAAAAATGTTCCCCTTGTACAAAATTTAGTAACCTTAGAAAATTTTCTTTTTTTTAGATTTGTATAGATTTGCAAATTTAGAAACACTTAGAAATTTAGAAATCTTCCCTTTTTTAAGTGAACCTATGAACTTTATTTTATTTTATTTTAGAAATTTGTGAAGATTATGAATTTTAGAAATATTCCATTTGTATAAAATTTAGCGAACTTAAAAACTTCCCTTTCTTAGGATTTGTGAAATTTTTCATTAAAATTTTAAATAAATAATTTTTAGGGTGAAATTTAGATAAGGTAACTGATTCATTGAACCAGGGGTGGTTGGGTGCCTAACACCTTCCCAACCACTTAATTGAACCCCCTAACCCAAAATCTGGTTGGACCAAATTTTAAATTTTCACTTAATTAATTATGGTGTCCATCCACACCCAAAATTGAACCATGGATGGTGGAAATTCCATTGACCAGAACCGACCCCACGGGCCGTGTTCTCACATTCGGCATTGGCCGATGCATTACACCACTCAAATATGACTAAATACAATTGGCTCATCATACAACAATAAAAAAAATTAAATATCACAATACATATTTAATCATTCATCTCCAAATGATATACTACATATGATCATTAAAAGAAGAGAACCTAATGCACATCCTAAAATCTACATATCATGGTTAGTATCAAATCAACACAACATAATAAGAGGAAAGAATAAAGAAAGAAACACCTCTGGCAACTTCAAAATCTAAATATCTATCTTCAATCGTTATTATAATCCGTCATAGACATGCATTTATAAGATAAAAGAGATCATATTAAGTGCTTCAAATAGTCTTCTCAGCACTCATCATGTCGTCATATCCCAATTATGCATGCCAATAATAACATCCAACATCTCAAATCTTATAATTAAATCTTATCTAACAAAATATATGAGATACCTCAAATAATCCTCTTATCAATTTTATAATCAACTTCTTCTCAAAATCCTTTATTATCATTTAATTTGGAATCTCAATAATTTACCTTAACTATGCATACGAACAACGAAACTCAACATCAGAAATATAATGTAGAATTTTCTAGCAAGGCATTAGATAACTTACCTTTGGAATTGTTAACTGCAACAAAAACTTGGGTTAGAATACTCTCAACCTAGATATCTCTACTCAAAGGTTCTATCTAGTGTATCACTCCCCGAGACCTGCATAAGGTTTTTCTAAAAACCTAGGGTTCAAGAACCAACTACTCTGATACCACCTTTGTAACGCCCCGGATTTAGAGTAATTCATGATTAATTATCCAAACCCGAAGTGTTAGTGTTGTGGGCCAGAAACAATAATAAAAATCCACAATGAGTCATCAGTATATCAGAGTACGCCAAAAATTTAAACAACTTCATTTCTTTGATTTAAAAGTGCTGATAACCTCAAAATTCAGGATTCTACATGGACTCTATAGACGTCACTTGGTTCATTGACCCCGATATATCCTGGTACATATTAAGCTTTACATAAATACTAACCATCAAAATTTAAGTCAATGATTTACAATATGATCACTTTACTTGTAACTTGTAAGGCAAAGTATATAATATTAAACAAATTACCTTGATCCCAAATGTCCCATTTGACTTTGACTTAGGGAACATCTTCCACCTTTTGTTTACCGTTCTTTTTTTTGTTTGTTTGTTTTTTTTTTGTTTTCGGTTCTTTTTTCAGTTTCTCTTTTCCAATAGGCTTTTCTTAATTGTTTTTAATCTAATTTTTGTAAAATATTGTTGATATCACGATATGCAATGATAAATTGTGTCATCTGTTCCCCCTGATCCCAACCCAAAAATGTAGTATCTTTCTTTTTTGTTTTGCCTTGACATGAAACAAAAATATATTGCTTGTTATATTAGGAAATTATAAAACATTTAAAACAATTGATTGTCTCTTAAGTCTTAACATACTGATGTCTATCCTTCCAAGTTCTCCTTGGCTTTGGGTTCCCCTAGAAGAAGGTTCTTTTTGATTTGTATACTCAAACAATTATGTCTAGTGGACAGTGTTTTGGCCTTGTATACTCAAACAATCAATAACCAAATTCCTTTTTCCTTCTAGTTGGGATCGGTAGCATGAATCTTGTACCTCCATCTCAATGTGTCATAAGACTCTATACTGATTACTGAAATGAGTTAAACAAGGAGGTTGGGTAGTATAGATTTAATCAATATATTCTTGCCTCTTACAATGCAATTCCTTCTCCAATCTCCAAGAAGTTAACCTGTTGATTTTTCCACCAACGGATCCTCTAATTCAGTGACCAAGGTAGGAAGTGTTCTCAATGCCATTTCCTTATTTTTGTGCCGTGGTGGTTATATGTCAACTATATGGAGCTGTATGGCAAGAAATCAAGATACAAATCAAGTGGTTATCCTCCCTTTGATCCTGGCTGTTGAAAGCAACCACTAGCACTAGTACTTGTAAATTGAAGTGTCTTGCTAACCCTCAGTTCCTGGTGATGAATGAATAAAACTGATAAATGGTTTTGCTTTTTGTTATGAATGAATAAAACAATTCCTCTGTTGCCATCTTCATGGTGTATTTCCTTTTGTTCTTTTCCTTAAATATCATTTAAAGCTGATAAATGATTCTTATTTTAAGCTTAATTGATTTGTAAGACGCTCATTTTTGCTCAAAAAACTTCCACATGCTTCCTCTATGTGTATATCAATAATGCCATATAATTTTTTGTCATATCATTTCTGATTGCTACAGGATGTGGAAATCAAGGAAGGGGTTGATGTTATAATTTCAGAGTGGATGGGATACATGCTTCTATATGAGGTGAGTATATTGATTTTGACCTAGAGTATCATTGCAATTCTTTAAATAAGATGTGTATTTGAAGTTACTTGAGGTATTAGTGCATCATATAAAATTTATTATTTTATATGATGCATTTTTTTAGGATGAGCTTCCTATTTATCTTGACTAACAGGGAAGCAGCCCTGGTTTCCTGTTTCCTTTGTAGAGTATGCTAGGGAGTGTAATAGTTGCCAGAGATCGCTGGCTTAAACCTGGAGGGCTTATCCTTCCTTCGCATGCCACGGTATGGTTTCTAACGTACTTGTATTTAGCTTGCTTTTCTCCCTTTTGAACCATGATGGAAGCTTCATCACTTTTTATTTGGAGCTGAATCCATATAGATATTTTTTTAATTAGAAAACAGAAATATAGAATTCAAAATTTTTTAAATATATATTGGATGATTGTCCTACCATTACATGTGTGGTATTTTAGATTCATTCTTGATCTCTAATGGTCAATTTTATTGAAACTACATAATTATATGGCACTAATTCATCTTGCTGAACATTCCACAGCTGTACATGGCACCCATAACACATTCTGAAAGATACAGTGAAAGCATTGATTTCTGGCGCAATGTTTATGGAATTGATAGTGAGTACACATCATATGAATCCTTATATTTTCTAACTCTAATGTGGTAATGTGGTTCAAGAAAGCACGTGACATTTGCTTCTCTAGTCAATCATCTCATCTCTATGCTGTCCATAAGCCCTAATAAGATCTTCTGCAATCTTTTCGTATGATGGTAACTGCTGGAAGTATTCTATTGTTCCACATACCCATTAAGATTACCAGCCCCCATTTTTCCTGTATTCTTACAAGTTACATCACAACTCTATATAGATATATTCAACAATTACTGGCCTAGTCGGTGTCACTTGTCATGGTGCATATGTGGAATGGTACTGTGCTGGAATAACTACCACTTAAGAAAGAAGATTACGGAAGAATTCTTAAAATATTAAACTCATTTAATGTCTTGGCTATAAATTCTGGCTGCTTTTGGTTGTAAGACTTCTTATTTGGGGCAACTGATCTAATGGAGCTGTCCTTCCTCTCCATGTGGACTGTGTGGATTTACAGAGAAGTAAGAAATTTCATGCTATTCAACATTGTAAAAATACTTGTAATAATTTATTCTAAGCATTTTATGAGCATTATGAGTTCTTCCAGCTTCTTATACTGGAAATTGATTGATCATGATTCCATTTCTTGCCCCATCAAAGTTTGCATTGTGACAGTTGTTGTTTTGCTATTGTTTACTGTAGTGTCTGCTATGCTGCCACTTGCAAAACAGTGTGCATTTGAAGAGCCATCAGTGGAAACGATAACTGGAGAAAATGTCTTAACATGGCCAGTTGTGGTGAGTCTCTATCCAGAATGAAACCAGTTAATGTTCCTGTTTGCTTTTCTGAAAGAAAGAAAATACTTCCGAAATATTAAAATGTTATCATTGAAGAAATTATGAAATCATGTAATCTTGTTATTTTTTTTTTTTAATCTTACTAGACTATTGTTTCCCAATTTTCAAACTGCTCAAGTTGTCTGCTTAATCTAAATGATCCTGCAAAGCCCAGTTAGCCTACACCAAATTTGTTATTAATCCTATAATAAAACAGTACCAATATTGTGGCCCTAAAATTGGTGATTCATCTGTAGTAATAAAGTCATCTAAAGTCTGTCTTACATGGATGAAAGTGGACTGATAAAAAGGATAATTTATAGTTATCTTGGCCAAATCAGGCAATCTTGAGTCAGACTCGGGTGATACAACTCAATCTTGCCCGAGTCGAATTGAGAAACTTAACGGATACTTTAAAAATCCTTTGCAAGCTCGGGAGAAACTTGATGCACCTATTCGAAATGCTCTGCAATCTTGGGAGAAATCGGAGAGGATTTTTAGAAGAAGAACCACCATGGCACCTCCATCGGTCCACCCATCCTCCACGAAGATGCTGGGTAGACAGATTAGTAATTTTCTTTTCTTCTCCTCGTATTCTCTCTCCTCCTCTTCAGCTTCTCCACATCTCCTTTTCTTCCCTCCTCCACAGCTTTGCTCCTCATCAAACCCCCCACTCCCCATCTTTTTTTTTTTCTCTGTATTTTCCTTAACTGGAAGTGAAAGAAGACCTGCTCGTGCAGGTTTTTTGCCCTTTTTTTTATTTTTATTTTCTGGGTAGTTGGGTCTGACAGACCTGTCTTGGCCCAAACTCGGTCGATACAGCCCATATCGGCTGAGTTAACTCGGACTTGGGCCGGCCAATACCGAGCCCGAGTCCGAGTCCGAGTTTTTAAACCTTCGCCGTCGAGCCAGCATCAATGCCAAAACGTGTAAATCTGTATGCAGTTCTGATATTTCTATTGTTCTCATCGCATTCACATTGTGACGGTTTTTAATTAACAGAAACACTCTTTATGCATATTAAAAGCCTAACTAGATGAAAATCTGTAATGTCTATCCCATCCCCAGGTTGGGTAAACAAAATAGTAGTAAAATTTTGTTTATATTTTCTAGGATGGTTTTAGAATGGAATCTTCATAAATCAACCCTCATTATCTATTAATATTTTTGTGGAAACATGATCAAATTATTTGGGGTTAGACTTTGGCAGATACATCTCACTGAATGTAACTACAATCTTTTCTCCCATATGCTACCTCTTCCGAACTGGCTCTTTGTGGATATTTTAAAGAAACAACATGTCCATCTTTAATATTTAGTGTATTGAACTTATTTTCTAATGTTGGCTGTCCGGCTTGCCTTTACCTTTTGATAAAATTGTTTATTATTGTTGCAGGAACAAAGTAACCTCTCTGATGTCTATGAGTGTACCTTAGCTTCTTCTAGTGATTCCCAACTGCCTCTCTATTGGGAACCTTCTTTAGAGGAGTACCTCATCCTTTGGGTTCATTCTTTGAGATAATTCTTGATTTCTTTTTTCAAAAAACAGAGAGAAGAATGAGTTCTGAAAAGGTAGTTAAGGGAGAAGTGATGGTAATCGCATTCCGTATGATATATGAGCCAAATTACAATCCTGAATGTTTTTGTCATGTTTCTCTTTGATTCTTGCAAGAAATTATGTTATTTATTAAATAAAAAAAGAAAAACAAACAAAAGACAACTTGCTGCCATCCTCTTTCCCATACCTATTTATCACTCTCACCTGTTGCTTCAGTTTGCATTTATTTATTCATTTTATGAGTTTGTTGTTTCTGTCTTCTTCCTTTTATCAGAAGTCTTTTGACCTGAGAAGTGGATTCTGAACTCCTTACATTCTTAGTGCAAATTCTTCTGCAAAATAGCTTTCTTTTTTAATCTCTCTTACCTGAAAAATCCTTTTTCTACTTCATATTCTTTGGAGCCTTTTGGATGAGAGGATGCTTAATGTTTGATAGAAAAGGAATCTCACTACCTTTAACCTTATCTGCAAAGCTGTCATCCTCCTGCATATATGTCTGGGTTCTAGTTGGTTCCTCCATACTAATGTAACAGAATTGTGGTATGACCATTGTTTGAGACTTTGACTGAAGCCATCTAGAAAATACTAGGAAATCTATTTATTCAAGAAGCAGTGACTTGTTTGATGGTTGTGATTCTGCTAGTCTTTGACTTCTCTGATGGAACTTTGATAACATTGAAGTAACCTGATTAATATACTACCTAGCATTACCCCGGTGGTTTCTAATCCTATGCGGCTCCATCAGGCATGAGCAGCCTCTACTGTATATTATTTGGCCATAATTTCCTGATAGGTTGAAAGTCAAGCTTATAATCAATATCTAAACAGGATACTACATGTGCCTTTAGGACGCATCCACTTGTGTCCTACATAATGTCTTTCCTGTGTTATCATCTGCTGTTGGGCTTTCTTAATACTTGCAAAGAATAACACTGTATCTCTGAAAATATCCCACCAATTTCCTAGTTACATTGGATGCTGAAAATTAGCTTTGTTTTATTTATCATCATTCACCAATATTGTTTGCCTGTCCTTTTTTCCCCTCTTGTTCACCTGGTTATTTGGTGGACCTTGCCATGCATCTTTACCTGAAATCTCTGGTTTCTGCAATTCAAGACAATTTCTTGCTTCTGTCTGGATAATGTAGTACACGATAATACGGTTAATCTGGACAGATCTTAGGTAGCAGGCATATGATGTCTCCATTTTAATATGCCAAAACGTGCCATACAACATTTCTGTATATTTTTCTTAAAGAAAATAATTTGCATTATAATATTAAAGAGTGGTTAAGCGCTCTCAAATAGGTGGAAAGATAAAATAAAGTAAGTTAAGATGGTTTGTAGTCTTGGACATGTAATCTGAAGACCTGAAGCAGTGGTGCAAAGGTGTGAGAGGGTATTCATTGAAAGATCAATGAGGGCAAGAGAAAATAGAACAAAGATGTAGTTTGTTGGAAAGGATATAAATACCCATAAGCTAGTTAGAGATAACCAGTTTGTTGGGATAAGGCGTTTGGCTTTGATTGATAGGCAACTGTATAATTATTTGCATTATAAATGTTATTATTATCATAGTCTTTAGGTTTCAAGTAAATAGATTATTGTGGAAAGCTTTCATGTAATAGATATTCATAAAATGAGAAGCTGTGTTGCGAGAAATTCAATACATTCATTTACAGTTTGAACATTCATATATTGTCCTTCAATTATTTAAGTTTTCTTGTAATATCTTTCCTTGTCAAATTCGTCTCTTCTATCTTAGAAGCTGACTGGATACCATTGTTAAGAAAAATTTATCATGTCCAATCTGGTGACTCTTCATAGCATGTGTTTTTTCATTTTTTGTGAAGACAAATTCATGAGAAATATATTTAGGGTACTGAGCAAAGCTATAATTTCAATTTTGAGGGAAATTTCTCACCTTCCCATGTGGGGATTTTTGAAGGAAGTATCATTCATGCTTAAGTAAATATCAATATAAAGGTAAAACTTCTTTGCTGGAAAATTGAAAATCATGATCTTATGTATATATAATTAGTGGATACGTTGTAAAAGGATGAAGGTATTAGACCTAACATATGATTTTACTGCCAGTGTTGTTTGCTTTTATTTTTTATGATAATTTTCAGATATTGACCAGTGGAAATTGATCTGTATGGAGTTTGTTAACAGGTAAAACACATGGATTGCTATACAGTAGCAATTGAGGAGCTAGAATCTGTTACGGCAAGATATAAATTTATGTCAATGATGCAAGGTAAAGCTTTCTCAATGAGTAAATTTCACCTCCTTGTTTAGTATCCTTTTTCCTTCCATGTTTCTTCTTGTCTTCTTACTTTGTATTCCTATTCTAACCCATTTGCTGTGAAAAATCATTAATGCCTTCTTGATATGGAAATTTGCTAGGATTTCACCATATCCAATTAATCTGAAATGGTGGTTCTGTTCTTTTGAAATTTCTGCTCGATATGGACACTTCTTTGTTTCTCCTAATTTTGTAATACTTTCTCAAGCATTTTTGCTCTCATTCTTTTCTGTGCCCTTCATTTATTATAATTGTGTTTATATCTTCCTTTCAGCACCTTTTCATGGGTTTGCATTCTGGTTTGATGTTGAATTCAATGGACCTGAAATTATTTCTGCAAATAATCATGTACCATGCCCACCTGCTCCATCTGTTGACAGCTACTCACCAGGATCTAGTCAGAGAATGAAACGAGCAAAATCTGATGAAGCACTTGTGCTGTCAACTGCACCAGAGGACCCTCCCACTCACTGGCAACAGGTACACTGATTTCGTGCTTTTTAACACATCTTGTGAGTTCTTCATGTTTCGTATAAGTATTTATTGTCCATAGATTAATCCAAATAAACAAATCTGTAACAAAATTTGTGAAAAAATGAACCCCTTTGTGAACTAGTTTTTATGGTGCCTATCCCCCATAATGGATACTTAATATTAACTGCATATATTAGAGGAAATTGTCGATGGAGGCCCCCCAATAATCTGAGCTTTGAGGTCTAAAACAGAATCTTACTTATATATCTTTGATCAGTCATTTTGTTGAATGAAATAATGGATGTTGAATGGTATGATCATTTTTCCTAATGGGACCCTTGAATTGTTGCTCTGAAATTCCGGTTTCTACAGTGTGAGAAGCAGGCCATGATATTTTGGTGAACATTATCTTGATAATACCCTTTTTCGTTTTTCCAATCAATTTTGCAGACATTGATTTACTTTTACGACCCTGTAGAAGTGAAGCAAGATCAGATCATTGAAGGCTCTGTAACGTTATCGCAAAGCAAAGAGAACGCAAGATTTTTAAATATTCATCTGGAATACACGTGAGTTATATAATGCTCTGCTATTTGTAAAACCTTTAGTTACATCCCCAATTGCTTGGCATTTTGTTCTCAACCTAGCTTCACTCTTGCAGCTCAGGAGGTCGATCTTTTGTGAAAGAATCTGTTATGCGGTGATCCTTCAAATGATCTCATCATTTGTGCTCCTTATTGCCTCAACTAGAATTCTCATAATTCTTCTTCCATGGCCAATATGGTCGACAACGGGTCTTGGATCACTCCTGTATCAATGGCTGCCACCATTTTCCAAATCTGATTCACAAGGTTCTAGCTTCAAACCAATATCAACTTGCAGCGCATCAAAGAACCGGGTTCTTACTTGCAAAAGAGTTATTATTGAGTTATTTTTTTCTTTTTTACTTTTTGTTTTATAAAATTTGCTAATTTTTGGGAAACTTTTCTATCTTTTTTGTTTTTTTGGTAACCATTGTGATACTTTTGATGTTATAATTTGAACCTGATCTAATAATTCTTAGTCTTAATACTTGGCGCACTATTAGCCTGAACTTAGGTCTTTTAACAAAACATAGTTGAGAGGCTGAAGTAAGATAAGTTGAGTCTGGCTGGGGGCAAACTAAGTTCAACCCTGAAACCAAAATAATCGATCCTTGGCCCAAGTTCATTCTTGAAAATGAAGAACAAGCTCTAAAAAATTCTTGGCATACAATTATATTCATTTATTGGCAAAGCAAATATTTGATGAAGTCCATGGATCTCAATTAATTGCAAATGATACTGCTGTAGTAGGTGTGAAATTGAATGAAATGTTTCGGAGTGGGTGCTATTATTGACAAATTCTATCCACAATGAGAAGATTATCACAAGTTAGTGCAAATAAAAGCATAATAAAAAATAAAAAAAACAGGTTTATATGAATCTAAAGATAAGGATGATTGTATTACAAGTTGATGGGTTGGTTATGGTGCGCTGTACAGCTTGTTAGTAGTTAGTGGTAACTAATGACAAACTGTACACCTCACCATAACCGACCCATCAACTTGTAACAGATTGTATTAGAAGGCACGAATGAATGAATAAATTTTGGCTAATTCACCAAATTATGTAAAAATGAAGGGCTAATCAAGAAAATAATTACTTCCTACAACCCAAAGGCTGCATCTAGAGATTAGGGAAATGAAGGACGTTATAGGGAATGCAATGTTCTCTGTATTCTACGTGCGTTGGTGAGAGTAGCTGCTTTTAAGATAACAGAAGAAAATTTTTTGCCTCTTTGTTCGTGAGGCTGGAAATGCAGCATGGAAAACTCCGGAATCCTGCAACACATTTTCTCGATATCCAAAAGCAGCATAGTAGAATATCATACTATAAGGCTGCATTTGATTAGATGGACTCTATAGGAAAGGAAAAGAATTTTAACTTTGTCATAAGATTCTTTTGTTTGGTTCATTGAAAAATGAAAGCCCACTGAAAATTATTTTTCTAAAAGATCCTTGTATTTCCATTAAAATGCCCTCAAAATTTTCTCTTAAAATGATGGGGAAATAAAAGAATGCAATGTCATTCCTAGGCCAAGATTCAAGGCCTTTTTCACCCAAAAAAAAATCCTTACCTTAAAGACATCACAACATTATATGTCTGATCATCGTATACTGTTTCGGATGATGTTATTTTATTTAAAAAGGTTTGGTTTGCATGATAAGACTGTTTAGGGTGAGTCTATTACTAGTAACACAACATTTTGGTTTTGAGAAGAAAAAGTTAGAAATTCCAAAAAAAAACCCCTGATTTTGGGTTGTACGACACGTTGTACAAGGGTACCGGCACTCCGTATGCATTTCTGGTATGTCGTAGGATCCTTTCTGACATGGTGTAACCAATTTTCCATAGATTTTTAGTGATACTTTTTGAAAATTATTAAGATTTAATCAGCAAAGTTTCGAGTTTTAACTTTTAGTGTATCTTTATTAAAATAATTAATTTTTAGTGACATTTCACTATTACATCCCAACTATTCCAAGAATTCCCTTACATCACTCACTCAAATAGCTTATTCAAGTCAATAAAATGACTTGTACAAGTTAGTATACAATGTTAATAGAAGGTACAAGCCATTATTGACTTGTACAAGCCATTATAAAAGGTATAAGTTATTTTATTGACTTGTACAAGTCATTTTATTGCTTGTACAAGTCATGTGAGTGAGTGGTATGAGGGCATTATTGGAATAATTTTTTTTAACAATGAAATATCATTAAAAATCAATTATTTTGATAAATATGTATTAAAAGTTAAAACTCAAAATTTTGTTGACTGGATTTTAGTAATTTTCAAAAAGTATTACTAAAAGTTAATCTTCCCGATTTTTATTCTAGGGAAAATACAGCACGCTATAAATTGTTGTACGATACGCCTAATTCAATATTCGACACGTCGCAAGTGTGTCACGGCAAGCCACAAGTTTCATAGAAAATTTTGCAACTTTCTCATATGAAACCTATTTTCAACGATTCTCGTTTTTGAAAATTTCTTGCATTATGACTTTTCTCTCGAAAAAATAAGTTCGTAATGCTCAATAATTTAAAGTTGTGTAGGGTTTTTCATAAGAATGGTGAATTTTAAGAGTAAAAAGGCATGTTTTGTTGGAAATTTTGTAATCATGGCTTTTATAGTATTTTGTTTGGGTTGGTTTTCCTCTAACGATTAGAGAGTTGTCTGCCATTGTTAACAAGGTTGGATTTGGGCTTGTTTTTACAACCCTGGATGGTTTAAACTATTTTTGGATTGATTTTGGATTGTGTTTTCGTGTTGGTAAGGCCTATCTTGGAATGGATCCACACTATAGCTAGATAGTAAAAGTGGGGTTGGTCTTTATTTCATTATGCCATTGTTACCACTACGCGTTGCTTCAATGGTGGAGTCTTTCATGAGGGAAGTATTGCAGCAAATCCGTTGCCACCATGAGGGTGAGGTCTTTCGTTTTGGGTATTTAGTTTATTTTGGGATGGATTCTACTTACCAATTCAATATCTATATTAGGTTCGGGTACTTTGTAGTTGGTTGTGATGTGGCAATTGGGACATAGAGTTAATCTTATAAAAAGGCCCATGAGTCCTATGTAACGCTTGGTTTTATTGTGATTGAATTGGTTGGATTACACGTCGTTGGTTGGTTTATAAGCCTTTTTTCTTCTTTAAGTCTCATGATGGTTATTCAAATAAATGATACTGTATTTTAGGGCAAGCATTACTGTTACTTACTGAGCTTTGTATCATAAAATGTTTTCCAAATGTTTTGTTTTCAGATCCTTCTGTAGAGGACGTTCAAGATGGGTAGAGCCCACATGGAATTTTGAGGATTTAGAGGAAGACAATTTAGAAAGTCATATTTGTCTCATGTAGGATGGATTATTTGGCTTAGTTGGTTTTTGCCAATTTACTTTAATGTCAGAATTTTATTTATGTTATTGTTTTAGTTTGAGAGTGTGAAATTGTAGTTAAACCTTTTACCAGACTTGATGTCACGCCCCAGAACCAGGTATGCCTCTCCAAGGCATTCCCCCTGTCCCAAGCCGTGACAGGTTGATCTTCTTACCTAAAGAAATGAGGAGAATTTAAAACTTTTTCCTAACAAATGTAAGTGATAAACAATTAATAGTTGTGCATATCAAAAGTGTGTTCATATATATATATATATTTGAAATGTACTAAGTACAAGGACTCCAAAATAATTACAAAATAGGTTCTATCACTCCTCTCAAGAATAAGATTCACAATCCAAAAGAATCTATACATGTATAACAGAAATAAAACCTAAGGCCTATAGTAATCTTCCTCTCTATACCCAATGGCCTTTTCCTTGCCTTTATCCCCAGCTCGGTCCTTCACACCAGACGACAATGGATTTGAAAATAAGAGATAAAACAACTGTGAGACAGGTGTCTCAGTAAGCAACACATGCATGATCGGTGAAACCACAGTTTATGCAGATAATATTCGTTAAACCATGACATGCTGGTAATTCTAATACTACAAAATCCATGGCATCTTAGTGTCATACAAATAGTGCATGCATGTGCCTTGGTGTACAGGTAATCCATTTAATATCAATCATCCATTCAAGTCTTATCACTTGTTATTTAGGTTGTTAGGTATATACTACACATGACCCCATCTAGCTTCACCGATTCCACATGGTGGCTAGGCATCTACGCCGATTCCCCTTGACGTAGGCATCCATACGCCGATTCCCCTTGACGTACAGGCATCCATTGCCGATTCCCCATAGCAAATGGGCATCAGCCACCGATGTTGCTGGTGCCGGGATGATATCACAATAGAGCACAATAACAGTGACAACAACACTTGGCCATGACATATATATACAAACAATCTTTTTTAAGTTTATGGATCCATAACTTAAGGGTTCATTATGTTGATGTGTTCATTCATCAATTTCACAACAAATATATCAATAGAGAACAGAAATAATAACATTTCAAATATTCAAGCTTGTGTAGAGGATGCTAGTTCTCTATCTCCAAGTTAGGATGGACAATGGTCCACTACTCCAACTAAGATGAACCGCACACACTACCCACCAAGATTTACTGTTTAGTTATTCATAACAATACCACATGCACACTTGCATGGAAAGTGCTTAAGGGTAGCCCATGGCCTTACCCGAGTCAATCTTGGGCCAAGCCCTCTTTCAGTTCTCATGGATTCTGGGCCACTGCCCTCCATTCAATACATCAATATCAATGGGCCACTGCCCTTTCATCTCATATTACAAGTAACGGGCCAATGCCCTTAATATCATGCAATTCAATATGTGGTTGTGTACTCACAATGAGGTTCAATAGTAAAAGAATAGCTTTTCAGGAAATTCTACTTTCATGCTTGGGGCCTGGGGGTATGCTCCCTCCAAGGTCTCAAGTTCAAAACTTCTCAGGTGCTATCAATTCTTTGGGGCTACCCCCAAGGCCTTTGGCCTAGTAATTACCCGGTTTGTGTGGGACAGGGGGACTGCACAAGCCCTTGGGGATTAGTCGTGGTGCGCGCAAGCTGGCCCGGATACCCCAAGTTTAAAAAAAAAAAAGAACTTGGTTTTGGCTCTTGTTTTCTACTTCAAGGGTTATTTGGAAGGTGCTCGAAGTGGTAGAATCGAATTATCCTACTTCTATAGAAATTTGGGACAGAAACTCTCTGTAAGACCTTCTTTGGTAAAACGTACCAAAAATCCTTGTTATTTGGAATTTTGAGATACTTCCAGTTGAAACACTTCCTAGACACCTAACTCTCATTTATACATAGGTTGGATTTAAATAAAAACAATTGGTAGTTTGATCTGGGCTAAAAATCACATTTTTTGGAAAATCTGGACAGGGCGCTTGAGCCTGCTACGAGCGGCTGGAAATTAGCTCTCGGGTTCTCTGTTTCAGGTAGGTCACTCGATCAGTCGCTTGAGCGATCAGCGAGCGGCCGTGCCTTAAACTATTTTCTAAGAAGGGCGCCTGATACCGTGCTTGAGCGGTGGTTCAGGCGACTGTGCTTCTCGACAGTTCACGAAATCCGAACTTTTGGGATTTCTAGGTTTTATCAAATCTCACTCATTTTTGGTGTTTTTGGGCTCTAAATTGTTCCTAGCATGTGTGGTTATCTATTCCCTACAAAACCCTTAAAAGAAATCACTCCTATTTGTACAAATAAACGATTTCACATCTCAACCCTAACTCCACATTTCACATACGAAAATGGCCGAAAATTTAAGAATAGGTTGGGATGGTGTTGCTTACCTCTTGCAATCACCCAAGCAAGCTTCCTAGCTCCTTTTGCAACCCACGAATCAGCACCTCTTGGCTCTTTGGAGATTTCTCCACAAATCCCCAAGAAAAGTTCCAAACGAAAATGCCAAAATCCTTGGGATTTCTTCTTCTCTTCTTACAAGGGTTTCTTCAATTGGCTTTAAAGTGAATGGGATGTGACGAGGAGAAGAAAATGAAGAGAAGAAGATGAAGAATGGTAGAAGAAGAAGAAAGTGAAGGATGGGATATGGTGGTTAGGTCGTATGGGGCCTCTTCCTTTGTTTTTCCACACTTAAGCAAATTTTCCACAAGGCACAATATTACCTGTTTGCCACTCCTCCTCTTGTTTACACACAACACCAACACTTAGCTATTTTTCTCACTTAATACCAAATCCTATTCAACAATTAGAGGTTGCTGACCTTCATAGGCTACTGACGAGCCGGGGCTTAGCCACTTTGATTGGCTTCAAGCTTGGGCTTCTCCAACTTCACCTACACAACACATTCACTGATTGGGGTGTGTTAAGGGTATTGGAACTGGGGTTTCACACTTGATGTTTAGAGGTTGATTTAGTATAGAGTCGTGTTTTTGACTTCACACAATATTGAAGTATTGAATGAATTTAAATTCCGCGTACTTTGATTATATAAACTAATAGTTTGGTTAATTTATTTTTGCTTTCGATCAATGATGTTCCACTCCTTGGGATTCAGATTTATTTAAGTTGGGTAAATCTCGGTTTGGCGTGTAACACCTAAAGGTGGTATCAAAGCATAATTAGGACCCTCAACCTAAAGGTGGTATCGGAGATGTCTAATTCGTTACATAGTACCACAAAGATTTTATAGGTTGAGTGGTTTCTAACTTAAAAATTTTCTTGATTGTAGCTAAAAATCCTGAGAGCACGCAATCCTGATGGCAATTATGTTGCCAATATCCTTGAGATCACAGAGCAAATTGGGTCGGTAGTGTTAGGCGCCGTGTCCACCTTGCTGAATAAGGAGACTGATGAGAGGCAAATGAATCAGAATGGGACCCAAGAGAGAAAAAATGGGCATGGTCATTCCTCCACTAATGAGATAGAGCAATTTTGGTGAATGGCCCCATTCAGATTTCATGGTCTACTTGATCCCATGGAAGCTGAAAGATGGATTATGAGTACCAAAATATCTTTAACGCCATGAGGTGTTTAGAGGAGAGAACAGTTGAGCTAGCTACTTTCATGTGTAATGCCCCAAACCCGGGTCAGTGCAAAACCGGCACCCAATCCGAACTCGGTTCGCTACTGTAACAATCTGAATCCGGTTGAACAACCAAACTCGAGGTGTTACTGAAAAGTTGGGGTCAGAATGAGCTAAGATTAACAAGGAATTTTAAATCTAATTAACTACATCAGAGGTATGGTGGGAAATAAAATTTACATTCACTTTAATTCAAATAACTTACAGAGAATAATATATATGTATTCATGAATGTGATCTACAATTACAATTACAATTCTACCATAAAGTTCTACCCCATCTTTGCGATCTCTCCAAGCAATACCTGAAAAAAAAAAATAGGTGAAAACGGAGTGAGATTTACATCTCAGCAAGTAGCAGGTGCATGCAAATAAAACAGTCTAATTTTAATGAAACAGTCATGAGGTATTCGATTAATCCACGCTAAAGCAATAAATCCAAGTCAACCTAAGACAATTCCAAATAAAGCGATAAAATATGTAGACTTACAAAAATACCAGCAATAAGATGTTGTTGATAAAATAAAATCGACAAAAGCGATAAATCACTTGTGTCACTGCAGGACTGACAAAGAAAGATAAGTTTTTGAGATGATACTCTTCAATGCTATGCCACCGTGCGACTTATTGGCGAAGCTACTAAGACACTCAAACCCAAGACATTTCCTTAGATAAGAGCCGTAGTTATCGACTTATTGCGCTTGAACTCAACAGAGTTGGCATGAACCACCAGCATGCAGCACTGGAATCAATACATGGAGATGACCGCTAATCCACATGTACAGGTGTCAGCACCTCATTTTTGCGCACCAAAAATGCCGAAAATGAAAACCCTAATTGGAAAGTCAAACCCGGAAGGGTAAAAAAGTTGAATTTTTTGTTCGGTGCGAATTGACCACCAAACTTCATACCATTGGAAAGAGGATTCCGATACGGTTCTAACGACACCAAGTTTATCCAAATCGGAGTCTAGATGAAGAAGTTGTGGGTTGGTCAAAACTGGGAATAGAAGAAATCGATTTTTTGCTAAACCCTAGATTAGCTGTCCGACTCGATTCCAACGCAACTGAGTTTGCTGGAGTTTGTTGGAATCAGAGTCCAGATGAAGGAGTTATGGGCCGGTCAAACCTGGGAATAGCAGAAATTGGCTTTCTGCTAAACCCCAGATCAGTCACCCAAACTTATGTTAGTAGAAAGAGCATCTCGACACGATTCCAACGCAACTGAATTTGCTGGAATCGGGGTCCCGGATTGAAAGATATGAGCAAAACTGGCTCCGGGACGCGACTCTACACTTTTGCTGAAAAAACCCGATTTTGATGCTACACTTTGGCTCAGTGGGTAGAGAATCTCGACCTGATTCCAACGCCACTAAGTTTGCTGAAATCGGACACCAGATGAAATAGTTATGGCAAGTCAAAAAACTCGCAGAACTGCCCATGTGGCAAAAAGGACATTAAATAAAAAAATCTAAGAATATAATAATATTATTTTGAAAAAATATCTAATTAAGAGATTTAAGATAATTGAAAAATAAAATAAAAGAAGGAATTCTTGTATGTTGAGAATCCTTCAAATATAATAATCAAGGATAAAGGGGGGCAAAGTTGGAATAGAGAAAGTTTAAAAAAAAATCTATGAAATATCACATGAGATAAGATCACGTGGAAAGAATGCGGACTTGAACACAAATTGTAGTTCATTTTTTTGTATCTTTTAGGCTTGATCTCACCTTTTATTTTGTTTTAAGTTGACTTTTGATTTCTTTTTTAAAAAAAGGGGCTATAGCCCCATTATGATATGATGACCATTCGGCCTTGCTGTCAGAGAGACCTCTCAGAGACTCCTTTTTTTTTCTCTCTAGCTTGCTGGCCCCTTTAGCTTTGGTCTTCCCCATTCTTGTCCAAGCTCTCCAATGTTTTTCTTCCTTCGTCCTTACCTGCTCTCCCAAAAAACGAGCAAGTATCCAAGCCCATTCTCTCACCTCAAATCCTAGATGAACACCTATTTCTACCCTTGTAATCCCTCCTTTTCTATTTGATCTCTTCCCTATCTCTTTCAAGTGTTCAAAGAAAAGGACTCTTTGGAGTGGAAGGAGGCTCCAAAATCGTTGTCAACATTTTTCTTGGGACCACAGCACATCTGGAGGAATCGGTAAGATCAAGGTAATATTTCTTGTAATATTACATCCAATATATGTTAGAACAAAACTTTTTTTTTTCTTTTCTTTGAACATCTCTTTTTCTAAGTTATCTTGAAGTTATTTTTCTTTCTTCCTGACCTTACTCACTGTCTCTTTTGTCTTGTGAGCCATTGAGAATCTCTATGGTGAAGAGAAGTTTTTACGTAGGTTTGGGAGGAGGTTCTTGTGAATAAACCTCAAAGAATGTTGTTTTAAGAGCTGTACCCTTGATTGTTATTATTGATCTTCCTAGGAGGGCCTGTCCTCCTTTAGGTCTGTGTTGTACCCCTAAGATCTCTCTCCCCTCTCTCCCTTCACCTAAAAGAAGTAATTGGATTCCCTTTTATGTGTGCTGTATAGGTTATTTAATATTTTTTAGTTGTGCACATGTACGTTCATCTTGTCATGCATGTTTTTTAGTCACCTTCATACACACTTTTAAGCATTTTTTTTAAGGAAATGAGTCTCATGCACGTCCATGTTCCTAACCCATTTTAGTTTTGTTTTTATCCACTAAAAAAAATCGTAAGAAACCTTCTTTCAACCCATACATATTTATTCTTTTGGATTCCCCTTTAGCTTCCTTAACTTGATCTCGTTGCATGCATAACATCTTAAGCATCTAACTTTTGATTTATTATTGTGTAGTACCTGGTATTGTTGCCTTCATGCAATGTCATGTTCATTCTTGTCTCATTTACATTTTCATTCATCTTGGTTAGGTGTATATACATATAAATTCGGTGAGTTTAGTGTGGATTAAGGTTTTTTTTAGCCTTTAATCTTGTTCTGTCATGAATGAAAGGGAGGGATCAGTCCTTGACCCAAAGAAGAGACATCTAGAGTCTCTCCTGGGGAACCTAAAGGGGGAATCAAAAGTGAGAACGCTCTAATATTCACAGCCCCATGAAAAAGGCCATTTTTGGCCTAAATGAAGAATTTGAGCTACTGTGAAGCTGTTCTGGAGTTTGCAGAAGTCGGTGAAGCTTCCTAAAAGACTGGCGAGTGCAACTCTATCAGAGAATGGGCCAACTTTGATTTTCGGGTTGAACCGCATTGGGTCTGCGGTCAAACCCAACTCGCAAGCAAAGTGCGGTTAGGCCCTTGCAAATTATAAAAAATCAGATTCTTGAACCCAGTTGGACCCAATCCGATCCATTTTGACCTAAACTGATCCGTTGGGCTTTTGGATCAGCCCAAACCCACGTGTTTGACCCAAATAAGAGTTGTGGGCCTTCCAACGGGGCCCACTACCATTTTCGCCCAACCAAAGCTTGTTTTGATAAATGGGCTTAAGGCCATTTGCTTAAAAATCTATGGGCCATCTTAAGCCCAATGGACCTTTAAAAATATTTAACCCACTTTGATTAAATGCATTTTTAATTAACCCTAAATTAAAATAACCAAAATCCAATAAGGGTTACCCAATAACCCTAATGGGCCATGGGCTTGACTTAAAGCCCAGCTTGGCTACCCATGGGCCTTCCAACGGGGCTCATACCCGACCCACTTAATAAAAGGTTAATAAGATAAAAATCAAAAAACAAAAAGGGACTTATACCTACAAAAGTCCCTACCAGACTAATCTGATACATGCTGGATTAGGACAGGGTGAGTATAGTTGACTCAAACTAGGGTGACCAAGGGACCCACTGAACCGGTGGGGCAAACCGAGGTGTCTTCGGACTTCCCTGGACTGTAACCGAGCATTTAGCCAGATTCTCAAGCCGCAGACCAAGATAGACCCGGTTAGGTTACCCTGTATCCGCCTGCACCCCGTCAGGCTGTGGTGACTCTGGTATTCAATTTTTAGGAGGCACGTGCATGACACGTGCGCCCAGCCGTGCGATTTCACCGCGCATAACAGGAATCACCAGCGACGCATCGGGGTGACCCCACAGACACGGGACCTTCTAGTGCAAACTAACTTGTGAAGGAAGCGCGCTCGCACATGGAAGTAACCCAACCCGAAAGAAATATCCTTTAGCTATCTAGCATAATCTATGGATCCATATTCAGCTAAGCCCACTAGACAAAACCACAGGAAACCAACACATGGGAGGACACCCTTCTACTATAGGAGGCATACACACCTTTATCATAAAGGATTACACATCTTTACATAGAGGATTATACATCTCTACAACAGAGGATTACCCATCTCCGTAAAAGCTAGTATCAACTCAACCACAGGAAGCAGTATCACTTAACCTTAAAAGAAAAACGAATAAACATCACACCATAATCCAACCCATAAACCATATCCAGAATTCAGGACAGTAATCAAGATATCCAATTTCCATATGAAATTCCAGGACTCAATTTCCATGACCAAGATAAAACCTTTTGTGAGATAACATATGCAATTTCTCAACTATATTCAAAATAAAACTCATGAACATAAATTTAGTGGAAAACAGAATTCTTAGACTTTCAAAAAACCGGTATTCGCATTCTATAGCACAAGCAATAAATGATTCAAGACTTGCCTAAGGTTTCTTTATTAATCCTCTTGTTAAATTCCAAGTTCCTATACTTAAGACCTAAGATAGCAACTATTCCAATTTCTGTATTTTTAGTTCCAGCACATTCCACAGTCCTAAAACATAGCTTAGAAGATGGTTTTAACATATGAATACAAGTTGGTATTATTCCTAATCATTGTTTCCCATGTTTTGGCCCTTTAATGCACCCACCTATCTTTATGGTTCCAAATTAATTGGTTTACTGCCAAATTAAATTTAGTAAATTTATACACCTCAATTTAGTCTTTATAAAAGTGTTAAAATAATTATATTGCGAGAAAAATTATCAAACATCCTTTTATATTTGAAAAATCCTAAATTCTGAATTTTCTGTGTATGGGCGCCTACTACAGATCACCTAGGCGCTCGTACAATTTCGGCTAAGTTTGTAAAATTCTTCAAGTTCTGATCTTTGGACTTTTCCTTGGGTTTTACCTATTCTAAATTATTTCCCTAATGTTCTAAATCATACCTACATCACTCTAGATTAATTTGTGCCAATTAATTACCATCCTATGATTATTTACATGATCAAATCTATGTCTATTCAATACTTTTGCAAATTTCTTCAAGAACACAAAACTCTATGAAACAAACCATTCAATTCCATGTAAATTCTTTTCTGACTAATCAAATCAAACCATGTTAAATCACATAAACCAAAATCATGCAATTCCTCTAGTTTTCAAGGGTTTCTACTTGCCTCATACGCTAAATCCATCTTCTTTTTAGAATTCTCGAATCTGGGCCGAAATTTTGCTCCTATTCGCACCAGCTTAGAGTTCTCCAATTCCAATCTCCACTGTTTAGATTGTAGATCCATCAGCTGTGAACCAAACCTCCAAATTTGAGGTCATTCCAATGGCTGGATTTTCCCCCATCATCGTTTGAAGGTGGCTGGTCGGACATCTCTGTAGCAGCACCTTTTCTTCCCTCTCTTTTCTCTCATTATTTACCACACGAAAATCCTCTTTTGTCACACATTTCTCTTCTATTTATACTAAGCTAGAAAAGTCCTAAACTAACCCTAATAAGCTCTTTTAATTGGGCTAACCCTAAAGTGGTCTAATTAGAGTCAAACACTTTCTAATTAATTCCTACTTTCTCTCCACCTTCTAATTTTCTACTAATACTATACTAATTAAATTTCTCACTATCTAAACTCCTCCTTTTTAAATTATTTTTGTGCATATCACCTACTTAATTCCTAAATATCACCCAACACCTAATTAAGTTGCTTTTTCTCCAATTAAGGCCCGGAATTACCTAATTGCCCTTTTTCCTCTTTTATGCTTTAATTATCACTACTTTATTTCAAACTCAACTCAATAAATTATTTTCTAATTCTAATTATTATTTGATGATTTAATTCATGATTTGCTCTTTCTGAAAATTATCAAAATACCCTTATTACCCTTTTAGGTTAATTTCCTTAAAAATTCTCCTTTATTTACTAATTATTATTTATTTGAATTAATAATCTGCTAAATTCTCAATTTTTAGTTTAATTATAATTTTAAACTTATATTTTCTTATTATTTATCCTTTAATTATTATGAAAATTCGGGATCTTTCATCATGCTGGAGGGCGAGGTAGAGTGCTATTAGCAGGCGGTGCAATGTGAGATTGGAGATGATGTACCAAAGCAGTAGGACCAGTTTAAGGAGTTTTTTTTTTGGATATTACTTCTCCAAGGAGGTCTAGTTACAAAAGGAAATGGAATTTTTGAACATATCACAAGAGGGCTAGATAGTAGCATAGTACGAGTTAGGTTTTCCGAGTTATCCAGGTTTGCTCTTCATATGGTGAACAATGAGAGAAGGAAGACAAGGAATTTTGAGAGGGGCTTGAAGGCTGGCATAAAGGACAGAGTACTTTTATTGTATTCATATGTTCCAGATATGGTGATCTGGTTCGAAGAGCCATAGTTGCTAAGAAGGAAGTTAATGCTAGAAATTCTGAGCAAGGTAGGATGAGGATCCCACCCAGGCTCGTGGTTGAGCAGAGGAGGTTCCTAGGAGGGGACAAACGATAGAAAACTGGGTTTGGAAGACGAAGAAGCACAGTGAGTGGTAGTGCAGGAACTCCATCTGGGAGTTCAGGTGCCAAGCCAGTGGATGGTATTTGCATCAGGTGTGGATGCCATCATGTTCCAGGGCCCTATGTAGCACCCTATGGGGCATGTTTTCGATGTGGTCAGTTTGCGCACAGGATCACTAATTTCCCACAACCGGTGACTTACCAACTTCTAGAGATTACCTAGGTATTGTCTTCTAGCTAGCAATCATATGATGCGTATTGATTTCAGAATCATAGCCTATGCCAAGGTAATAGACCGCCTTTAGGCTAGAGAGAGCAAACGAGGTCTAGACCACTGGGTAGAGCAGCGTAGCTAGGAGTTGGTTAGAGGCAGTAGGTGGCTAGGCCTCGATGTAACGCCCCGAATCCGTGTCGTTCATTAATTCTCACAAAGTGTTATGTATGGGCCCAATTGTAACGCCCCGGATCCAAGTTACGTAGGTAGAATCGTAACTTATCTCTGAAGGTTAATATATAACACAGGATAGCAAATCAGAGTGAAGGAAAGACATGAATTAAACAATAACTATAAAATCAGAGTGCACTATAACCCAAGCTCCAATATAAAATACCATGACCGAGGCTAACTCACATTAACCAAGTCTATACCCGCTGGTGCCGTCCTTACCAGAATCTGAAAACAAAACAAAACGGAAAGGAATGAGATACGAATATCCCAGTAAGCAGCACATGCATGTTCAAATACAGTTCATCAGTTCTAAAATATAATGCAGTTGTAAAGCATGCAACAGTAGCGATAACACCTCAGTGCCGAATAATCCATCGATCAGTATGAGATATAAGAATAATCCAGTTAAACAAACATATAGGTAATATCAGATCAGCAATTTATAAGTCACAGCAGGACTCATGAAATAAGAGTGCCTTTAGCTAGGTAATGCCAATGTCCACTATGCCACCTCCCGGCTTAGGTGCGATATGCCGAGTACACGATCATCATCTTATTGCGGGAGAACCCACCCAGTACAGTGATGGGTTGGCATGTACTAATCCAGTCACAGTTCGAGTACATGATAAAATGAGGGATTGCCGCAGCCAGCCGAGTACACGATCAGGCCTCACTGAGTACACAGTGGAAACACGTGCGTGAACAAAGTATTACAACTAGCAAAGAACAATCCTTTCCACTAACTAGCTCCTAACATGGATCCATATCGAGCTATGCCCACTAGACTCTAAAACCAAAACAAATTGTGAAATCTAGCAAGCACAACTCATCTCAATCTCAATCATATCATCCCGAGTACACGAGGCATCTCTGAGTAAACAGAGGTATCAACATCCCAAGTACATGGGGCATCCCCGAGTACACGGAGGTATCACAACTACCCAAGTACATGGGCATCACAACTGTCTCTCCAAGTACATTGAGGAAAACCAATTCCAAACCAGAAACCAATCATTCATATTCAATTTAAAATTCTCTTTCCGTAGAATCCGCATAAAACCGGTGCAATGTAAAAATTACATAATCATGACAATCCCGTCAAATCCAGTGCTAATAAATCAAGGTTCAACCGTAATCACAAAATCAAATTTTATAGACACATCTTTATTCCAATAATAAGTTTTTCAAGCTCCTTTCATTTATTTCCATAAAATCCCTTTGAGAGACATTTATGTAAAAGTGATGTTTCTAAGTTAAACCGACATTTTCGGGTGTTAAAACCAGAGTTTACAAACTGATTTTAGGTTCATACTTAAATTACTGCCTTTTGTTCTCCAATAGTAGCTTACCCTATAGGTAATATCCTTTTAGTTCTAAATTTAGTAAAATTGTCTATTTCGGCTAAACCGGTAATTCGAGTGTTAAAAAAAACCAGAATTAAACTCCATTATTAAATTCAGTCTTGTATTATTAGTTTTATGCCCAAACAGTAGCTTCCTTATAGAATTTATACTTAATTTACTCTTATTTAACCTAAGCCATTATTGCCTACATTTATCACCTCCAATTTATTCAAATGTATTCCATTGATTTCCACTTCTAAATTAATTTAATTTCTGAAAATTTTCTCTAACATTTCTCCAAAGAATTCCCAAATACCATTTGAACCTACCAAAGGACTTTCATATGCTCTTTACTTTAGAATTTCAATACTCTAAAACCCTTATGCCGTATATCAAATATTCACCAATTCTCATAAGGTAAGACCCTTTTATACATTGATTTCAGCACTTCATTACTTTCTCCAATTACCTTAGTTCATCTCAATTAATCCTTTAAGTAATTTTCCCCAAATGAGTTTTACAAATTGAAAGTATAGATGCTGAAAAAATCTCAGCACTCTAAGAAAAATAGATTTTTATTTAATACCAGATCCTGAGTTCCTTAGCTGGAACCTTAACTATACTCCCAATTTCAACACCTTCTACTCATCCCAATCACTCCATATTTACCTTGAATTAAGTCCCTTAATAGAAGTTCCCTAATAGCAATTTAATAACAATCATGAAATCTAAATAAGAGGGCTGGGTGCCAGTCAGCAATGGTCAGCAATCCTAGGCCATCTTAGGCCCTCTCCAAATTTTTGTACTAGTGCCTACCTCCCCTTTCATTAAAGTTCAGTAACATCTATTCCATAAATTTCCTAAGAAAATCTCTTAATTGTATTTCAATAACAGTCATAAAAGCTAAAATGAAATACCTTAACCGCCCATGATAACTTCAAACAAAGTTCTGCAACATTGCTCATGCATTCCATTTTCAGCACCTCTTGCTTCCCGTAAGAACTTCCATTTACTCTTAAATAAGTTTACAGAACATTGAGTAAGGTCCCAAAGTAATACCCAAATTAGCTTACTAGGCAGGTTTAACAGTAGCTTACAATAGGACTCAATTATAAGCTTCTGATGAAGGTAGGCGCTCCTTAGCTATACCCAGAAATAGAACAGTTCTAGCATCACATAATTCCTTTAGAAGTTGACCAATTTCTATTCTCACTCATGACCCCTAATGTTCTCCAATTAACCTCTTACAGCACTAACAAGATAAACAATGTTACTTGAATTCCAACTGGGCGTTGATTTCTAAAGTGATTGGCGCCAGTTGGTAACACTCAGTGCCAACCTTCCTTGGATGTTGTACAATGCGACCATGTCATTCTTAGATGAGACTGGTTTAAAACTCCACTATCAAACCTCTTCTAGCTTAATCCTAACCCTTTAACTCATGCCAAATTGGCTATTTAGAATAACAACCTGCATTTGGACTGTTGAAAACCAGATTAGTACTCCTCAGCGATCCTAAGCATACCTGGGCACTCTATTTAAAATCTAGCAATATCAAGTGCGGTTGACTCAAGAATTTAAACACTGATCAAACAATTATCTCACAAACCGAACCTAACCTAAACCTAACACCTTAAGCTAACATTTAACACGTATTGAATTTAATTAATTCCTCCAATCAATTACTATAGACTAAGCCACCCCTGCCCTGTTCTTCAACTGAAACTTTTCTCCAGCAACCTACTTCCAGTTCTAACATGCACTATACACAATTTCCTTTATTATCTCATGCTCAGCAATTCAGTAATCATATGATCAACCAACAACCATGCTATGAAATTTCAATTGAGAACATTGCATGTTAGATCAGATCTAAACGCCAAAGATCAGTGAAACAGAGATTGGTTCGAATTCATGCTCAAGACACATTCAACTTCAGGTTTAAGCAACTAAAACAAATTCGATGGTGCTACTTACATATTAGAAGCAAATCTCGTTTTGAGAAACTCCTCAATTATTCAACGAGAATTCCAAAATTCTGCCTCTAGAATTGGTCGTACAGACAGATTACTGTTAAAATTCAGTTTCTGGTAAGATCTCTTTAGATCCGAAATTCTCTTGCTAGAACTCAACTAAATAAAATCTAATTAACCCAAACTCACCTGAATTTCGAATCAAGATGGCTCAGATTCCAGCTCTTGGACGAAATTGAATTGCTGCCGCAGGTGACTTCAGTCTCCTTTGATCAGAACCAAACGGCCACCAACCACTCTCTTTGATCTCCAGATAATTCTCCAAATCCAGCTCCAAACCCTCTCTCCTTCTTCTCCTCTCTCTCTGAAATCTCCACTTCAGTCGCTCAAATGCCAAACTAAACCAACAATCGAAATCCTTCACCCTTTTATAGTTGCCGTTTTCATGAAACTTAAATCACGATCCCCTGCAACTACACTCCACTAAATTTCTGCACCAACAAAGATAGATGGCCATGATCCCTTATCTGCCACATCATCCGACCATCTCAAACCAACCAAATAATATTTAAATAATACTCCTTCTTAATTAAATATACTTAACCCTTCTGGTTTGACCAAAAGACCGGGATTTAACTTCTTGGCCTTATTTCTTTGAAATTTACTAATTAACATTAACTTAATTACTAAACAAATAAATTTTTAATTCCATTAAAAATTAGGGATTTTACACCAATTTGCTCATACCAACTCATAACAATCATTCATGAGTATTATATTAGCGCGCAGAAATTAAAATTTTCTATTAAGCATGGAAAAGATAAACCATTCCATAAGCAAGTATATCATCTATCATGTAAGACCCTAACATTTCTAGAACTTTTAATTATATAGATATTTGAATATTTAATGTGATTCTTACAAAAATCTGTGATTGAATTCATATAGGTGATCACATGGATGAAGGAGATCCGGAGTATGAAGTAGATCCGATCGTTGGATCTTGAGATATAAGGGTGAGTATAGTTTAACAGGTTATTTTAAGTCTTATCGGGAAGATGTATGGTAAAGGGTAGAGATGGGATGCATGGGATCATACTTAATATAATAGGGTTTTCTTTCTTAAGGTACCCGTATGCTTTGATTGTATATCCTATTTTGTCTCTGGCGGCTAAAGAAGGAGAAGAGAGTAGAACGTAAGAGTAGCTTTGGAGGACTTTTGGTTTCTTGGAGGAGTTCAAATTTGCCGAAGGAGAGAGATCAGATCCAAGGTTAAGGAAACAGAAGATGAGATGGCAGTCTTCGAGCGACCAAGAGGTAGGTAACACACCAATTTATCGTTAATCGTTTGTTTTATTGAGTTTAGATCAAATAGCATGTTTTGGAATGATTTATTCATGTTTTTGGATGTATTAGAAGTGATTTTCATGGACAAAATATGTATATTACTAAGAAAATACGTTACAGTTTTTCCAGAAAATAGTTGTTGTTCAACGAGCGCTCGACACGATTGCTTGAGTGATCCTATTAAGCGTCTCGCCTATAAATCCCTTTTGAATGATCGCTCAATACATCGCCTGAGCGATAGGGGTTGAGCACCAGTTCAAAATTCTTAGTTAATTAGTGTAAAATCCCTAATTTTTAATGAAATTAAAAATTATTGATTTAGTAATTAAAATAAGGTTAATTAGTAATTTTGTAGAGGAGGAGACCAAGGAGTTAAACTGGGGACTTTTGGTCGAATCGGATGGGATAATTACAATTAAATAGGTATGAGAAATTGCTGGAAATTTATTATTGGTTAGTTTTGGTGGTTTGATGCTGTGGCATGTAAAGGATTATAGTTAATTAAGTGTGAGGGTACAGAAAGTTTGGTGGAGTGTAGTTGCGTGGGATCGCTATTTAAGTTGCCCGAAGGCAGCAACTATATAAATGGCTGATGGTTCGTTCAAGTGTTTAGTTTGGAGCTTGAGCGAATTAGCGAGAGATTAGAGAACTCAATGAAAGGAGGAGCTAGGGTTGAGAAGATTAGATCTAGAGTTGTTGTGGTGATCAGAGAGAGATTTGGATCAGATCATGATCTTTGTTTGAAGTTGAGCTGAACTACACCTGCGGCAGCATTCCAATTCGTCAAGAGCAGATTTGTTCTACAAATCCAGATCAAATTGAATAAGTTAGCATCAATCTATTGAAGATTTCGTGTAGATTTTAGTTCTAACTCGAATCAGAATTCAGATCTGGAAGGATTTGATTAAATATGCGATAAATTGCAAAGGAGATGTTAACATGAGTTGGAATTATGCTACAGAACTTCTAACCTGTTGATTTGAGTCTTCAGCAACTAGAATTCGGCAATTAAAGGTAAGTAGCACAACTTGGTTTTGTTTTTGGATGATTTAAATCGAATGGAGCTATAGATTTGAGCAAGTATTTTTCCGAACCCTGTTTTTGCTGGTTATTGGCGCCTAGACATGAGTAGCATCAAATTTTGATTCAATTAAATTCAAAAGCATGTTAACTAATTGTTTAGATGATTTGAAGTATTCTGGAAGTGAAAAAGAGGAGAAAAATCATATCAGTCCATATGGAAATTGAATTTACATTTGATGTTGCTGAAATTTTGATTTAGAATGAGATTGGCGCCTAATTATGTTGTGATTGTTTTAGCATCTGAATTAAATCCAAACTTGCATAAAAGTAATACTTAAAGTAGTATGAATGTGTTAGAAGTGGAATAGAAGAAAGAAACTAGATCAGTCGATGTTAATTTTCATTATCTGCAAGCTCAACATTGTAAAGTTGCATGGGTGCCCAGGAGGGCTCAAGGGCGCCTACCTCCCCAGGGTTGGTGCCCAGCATAAATATCAGACCAATTAATAATTGATAGTTAATTTCATTTGGAGATTTACTTTAGGGGATTATTTAAAGGTGAGTAAGGGAATTTGGGTGAGTAAAAAGATGCTGAAAATAGGTTTATAAATGAAGTATTTTATCTTAAAGAAAATGGGAGATGTTAATGGATAATGTATAGGTATTTCTTCATGCATTGGAACTTCAAAAGCAAATGGTTATAGTAATTTCACATGATCAGAATATTACTGAAATTTAAGTTGAGTGTTTTCTGGGAGGATTTTACCTCAAGCTGTGTCATTTAAGTAGTTATTATCATGATCAATTTTAAAAGGTAAATTGTAGGTTTTTAAATGGAGTATTAAGGTTATTGTTAGTAATGGATTTGGTATTAATAATTAAGGACAAAAATTAACTATACTGAAGCTCACCTCCTGATTTCTAATTTTATACTTAACAGAATTCTTTAATCTAGTTTTGGTAACGGTAAAGTGTGTTTAGCTTCTGGAAATGGCAGAATTTAATATTAATTTGTTTTGGGCTTCAGATTTACCTTATTCTAGAAATTCAGATCGGATTGAATAAGAAGTTGTGGAGTTAATTACAATGATAAGCTTATAGAGTAATTCTTATAAAATTTTAGTTGTCTAACTAAGTTGAGGAAAATGCTGGAATTAGAAGAGGGATGCTAGGATGTGTACTTTGGAATTGGAAAGACTAAAGAAAATACTTGTAAAACTTATTGTTTAGACTAAAGTGTGTCTATAAAATTTCTAATCTTTTGAATACAGTTGAATCTTGATTATTAGCATTGGATTTCACCTCGGACTTGATGAGATTGTCATGATTAAGGAATTTTTTACATCGAATCGGTTTTAAGCGGATTCTACTGAAAGAGGATTTTATATTGATTATGAATGATTGGTTTTTCCTCCATGTACGGAGAGACAGATTGTGATACCCATGTACTTGGGTTGATGTTATACCCCCATGTACTCGGGGATGCCCCATGTACTTGGGATGTTGATGCCTCTGTGTACTCAGAGATGCCCCGTGTACTCAGGATGATATGATTGAGATTGAGATGAGTTGTGCTTGTTAGATTTCATGTTTGGTTTTGGTTTTAGAGTTTAGTGGGCATAGCTCGATATGGATCCATTTAGGAGCTAGATAGTGGGAAGGATTGTTCTTTGCTAGTCGTAATACTTTGTTTACGCATGCGTTTCCACTGTGTACTCAGTGAGGCCTTATTGTGTACTTGGAGGGTTACGGCTATCACTCATTTTATCGTGTACTCGGACTATGTTTGGGTAGTACATGCCAACCCATCACTGTACTGGGTGGGTTCTTCCGCAATAAGACGATGATCGTGTACTCGGCTTCGCACCTAAGCCGGGAGGTGGCATAGTGAGCATTGTCATTACCCTAGTTAAAGGCAATCTTATTTCATGAGTCCTACTGTGACTTATCAATTGCTAATTGATGATACAGATTTGATGGTCATGCTGAATTATTCATTTTATCTCGTATTGATTGATGGTTTATTGTTGGATTACTCGGATTATTCAGAATTGAAGTGTTATCGCTACCTTTGCATGCTTTACAACTATATCATATTTTAGAACTGTTACAAATGTTTTTGGTGCATGCATGTGCTACTTACTAGGATATTCATATCGCATACCGTTTGTTTTGTTTTGTTTTCAGATCTTGGAAAGGACGATATCGGCGGGTAAATTTTTAGATCATGTGAGTATCAGATTTCAGATATGGTTTTTCATATGAGATGGGTTTAGCTGACTCTGATTCTATATTTGTTGTTTAATTCATGTTTTCCTTTACTCTGATATTGCGATCTTGTGTGGAAAGTTAACCCTTTGGAGACGAGTTACGGTTTATTTCACGTAACCCGGATCTGGGGCGTTACAATTAGGTCGCCCAACATGACTGCTTGAGCGCCCATGTTGAGCGCCAGTGTATTTTCTGATCAAAACTATAGTACTGAGACCGCCCAACCACATCGCTCGAGTGCGTGGGTTAAGCGATCAACCCAAAACTATGAATTTATGAAATTTTGAGAAAATCTAAATATTAAATGATTTTAAAAGAATTAAACCTATGTACCAACAATGATTAGTTGTTTACAAACTGTTCTCACTGATCGTTTGATTAAAATAATTTAATAAAGATTTTGGGTACGTTCTACTAAAGTATGTCCTACTTTGGTTATAAATGGATTTTTGGGATTTCCAAACTTGATTTGAGTTGAATGGGACGAATCTTACCCTATATAAGTATGTTTTTAAAGTGTTTTGAATACTGGAAATTGTTAGAAAGGCTTTATATACACCAAATTTGGGTATATTAAGTTAATTGTTGGATATTGAATAAGCTCTGAAAATCCTATATGCCACTAGGTACTATTTCTGATATGCATTGATATTGAGTGAGTAATAACTATTGGTGTATAGTGGGAATAGCTGCATATGTATAATAACCAAGAAATTTATAGGGGTATTTTAGCCTTTTCCTAAATAATATAATTAATTAATTAAATCCCTAATAGGCTTAAAATATTAATTAGAATTAAATTAGGTTTAATTTGAATCTAGATATGTAGTTTTATCATAATTAAGTGAGAAAAGGGTATTTTAGCAATAATATATTTTAGGAGTCATAATTTAGTAAATAAATTAAGTAACAGTGAAATTAGCTATTATTTAAATTATTAAATAAAATAATTACGAAAATTAGATTTTAAATAGCCACTTGGAATTTCAATAGAATTAGGATAATTTTATGAGTTCTAGTTCAATTAAGAAACCTAACACCCTATTATAAATACCAAGTTAGGATTTATTATTAGAACTTCTGTCAACCCTAGAAGGGAGCTTGGGCGTTGGAGAAGACGATTAGAAAAATCTGTGGAGAAATTCTTCAAAAGGTAGGTAGATCACAACCTTATTTCTTTTGGAGATTTTAGATTACGGAATAATATGATTCTAAATTTTAATGTTATTGATCTAACTTCCATGGGGTCTGAATATATTGTGTGATGAAATGATATAACCGAAACTGTTTCAATTACTACACTACAACAATATTAAAAGCATATTATATTAAGTTCTGATTTCTTTTGTATGAAAGGATGTTGTTTTATATTTTGGATTGAATCGATTAAACAAGATAGATGGAAGGTATGGTTATTCATGAATTAAAGTATCATTGTTTTGTTTAATGAACAGTAAAAATCCTGTTATGAGTGATGTTAATGTACTTTAAAATATGGAGAGATTATAACTTGTTTGGGACGTTTCTTGGATTAGAGATTAGAAGGAAAAGAACACAAAACAGGGATTGGGTTCTGTGTTCCTTGAGACAGAAAGATAAAAATCAGAAGTAAAAGTGAAAGAAAACTTGAGAATTAAATAGGACTGTTGTTAGCTAAGATAGGGAGGTTGTTGGATGATTCGAAAGATGAAAGGGTGGACTGTTATGGTCGTGCGACAGTTCACAAGCAAGAACTGTTGGGTTTTGCGTTTTGGAAGAGAGGGAAATCAGAACAAGAGAAAGAGAAAAGAAAGAGAGAGAAATAGAAGAGGAGAGAGACAGAGACAGAGAGAGAAGAGGAGAGAGAAAAAAAGAAAGAGAGAGAAATAGAAGAGGAGAGAGACAGAGACAGAGAGAGAAGAGGAGAGAGAAAGAAGAGAGGGATGGGGCTGCCAAGATTCTCTCACGGAAGAAAGAGAATCTCAGTCTTGATCGTGATATGAGTAGGGGCTTCCTTTTGTAAATTTGGAAAAGAATTAATCCCTTCGTAATTCAAAGACTTAAAGTTAAAAAGAGTTTCAATATCTACAAATTTACCCCTATTCATAACCCTCTTGATATTTTAAAACATTAGGTGATTAAAATGGAATATTTAAAAGTTGTCATAATAGCCATTTGGTCTTGATAATTAATCTTATATTTTAATGTATTACAATTACCCATACAGTATAAATACATATGTTTAGGGGTTTATTTTGATGTCATATTAGTAGAGTAGGTTACTTACATAATTTTATATTATTGATAGGTTTATATATTATCAGGTTGATTTAATGTTTTATGTGCACTCTGATATTATTTTAATTAATAGATGTGGATTTTAGTTGTTTTACATGTGCAAGATCTTGGAATTTTTATTTATTTCTTTTATTTGGAATTTATTTACGTAATGTTTTATACATCAATGCACTTGAGAGTTGGGTTATCTGCTTGGGTTTTTACATTGGGGTGTGTGGAAATTGCAGTTATGTCCTAAGATCCCTATTACCGCATTATCCTTATTTATTAATTATTAATATTATATGGATATTATTCGTATAAATTTCGGGGCGTGGCATATGGATCTATAGGGTTAAGCTAGAGAGTGAAGAAGTCTTTCTTTGGTTGGTTACTCCGAGTTTGCGTATGCGCTTCCTTTGCAAGTTAGTTTGCATTGGGAGGTCTTCATGTACAATAGGGTCTCATTTTAGATACCAGTTGTTGGTGAGGTGCCTTGTATATGTTGATTAGCGGTCATCCCCATGTTCAGATACCCAGTGGCTGCATGATTGGGTGGTACATGCCGAACTCCGTATTTTATATATCAGTTGTTGGTACGTGAGTTTCGTGCACAATAAGTTGATGTCTAGGCCCCATATTTCAGATCCCAGTTGCTAGTATGAGGGTTGTGATTACTAGCTTCACTCATAAGTCGCATGGTGGCGTAGTGAACAGAGAGTGTCATTTTAAAGGCTTACCTTTCTTCACAAGTCCTACAATATTCTGTGATGGTTTGAGTTATAAGTATTTTTTATGCACCTTGGGTTATATTGTTGACATTTCACTTACAGTGGTTTATTTGTCATATATGTTGAGTATTTCATTAATGGGATAATTGCTGTGATTATGATAGTCGGCAATATCCTCATATTAGAGATGGTATTTACATGGTAAATTGTATTATCTTGAGTACTGATTTATTATTGAGATTGAATCGTGATTACTCGTTTATTTTATCGAGCATGAAAGCATGTTAATTTCCTTATATGTATAAAACTGTTTATTCATGCATAGTGTTACCTATTGGGATATTCGTATCTCATTCATGTTTCGTTTTTTAGCTGATCCACGTAAGAGTGACATTGGGGTTGGCATACATGGAGAGTTTTCTGATTTTTGCCCAGAGGATTACTTTTATTCCATGTAACGCCCCGAATCCGGGTCTCCTTTTTCTTTTTTTTTTTTCATTTTGACTCGGATCAAGGCATTAACTTGTGGTACATTACAATCAGTTCAAATATAAGGAAATAAAGAACTAAGATTTATCAGAGTACTAGGAAGCTTAAATCATTTATTAGAAGCTGAGTCATCCGATTACATTAACTAATCAAATGAAAGGCAACTACAAATTTAACTAACTCTTAATATCCTACAAAATCATCTATTACGATTCCACTAAAATAAATACAGCTATATAAAATCACCCTACTCTTTTCATATGAAATTTCTAGACTTCAACCCACTATCTGTCTAACCCGTGGCGTCCTCTCCAAGATAACCTGAAAAAGTAGAATATGAAGTAGGGGTGAGATACAACTATCTCAGTAGGTAACACATGCATGCTAGAAACAGTTTATATATAAAAGTAATCATTCATGCACGATAAAATAATCAGGTAGTCACGGTCGATAATAAGAACGATTAATCACCACAGGAAACCAACATCTAATCAGTGTTTGGAATAAAGAGAGTTTATTATGTAACCTTCGTTTCAATTAGAAAAGCAATGTAATATAAATCAAACTCTTCTGATTCAAATGTAGATCATGTCATTCATAATTAATAGTAAGTCTCAATCTGATAACAACATTCTCCCATGGAGGATGCAATCACACAGTAATCACATCTACCCTACATGAGGTCTCTCCCGCAGGAGTCATCATATCTCACCCGCAGGTGGTCACATCTCACCCGCAGGTGGTAATCACATACATCTCCCTTGTGGGATGCAATCACATCGTGATTACATCTCCCCCACAAGAGGTCACATCTCTCCCGCAGGAGGTCACATATCTCCCCTGTGGGATGCAATCCAATCAGGATCACATCTCCCCCAACAGGAGGTCTCATCTCACCCGCAGGTGGTCTCTCCCCTGTGGGATGCAATCCAATCAGGATCACATCTCCCCCAACAGGAGGTCTCATCTCTCCCGCAGGAGGTCATCTCACCCGCAGGTGGTCTCTCCCCTGTGGGATGCAATCCAATCAGGATCACATCTCCCCCAACAGGAGGTCTCATCTCTCCCGCAGGAGGTCTCTCCCCTGTGGGATGCAATCCACCCAGGATCACATCTCCCCCAACAGGAGGTCTCATCTCACCCGCAGGTGGTCTCTCCCCTGTGGGATGCAATCCAATCAGGATCACATCTCCCCCAACAGGAGGTCTCATCTCTCCCGCAGGAGGTCATCTCACCCGCAGGTGGTCACATATCTCATCCGCAGATGGTACAATCTCTTATAGCCATCATGGCATTCGGTCAACGGTCCAATTATATTTTCACAAGGAAATTACCTATATAGAATCCTTGTAACCATTTCAAGTGAATTTGATCCTCTTTAAACCCCAAATTGTACTAAATCATAAAACATGGTAGTTAAATATCTAGTATAAACTTTTTAGTGTAATTGGACTTCAGGGACACCTTAAGAATAATCTTAGAGAAGTGTTACAAGGGGTGGAAATCCAAATACCCTATTTTATAATGATTTAGGGACTATGAATGTCATAAAGTTCTCAAAATACATTTTGGATGAGTGGAATAGTCTTAGGATCCCTAATAAGGTCACCATACCAATAATCAATCAATTCTGAGACAAAAAGTTTCGGACCCCAAAAATATTCTAAGTATAGTTAAAAACGCTGACTTTTGGTATATAATTTTTCTAGACAAATCGACAAGGAGTTTCGAGCTCAAATTTTGGTTGTAGTCTATTGAAGGGTAAACACATCTCCTACAATTTTATGGGCTCCTGAATCACTCATCTGGGTATTAAACCCAAACCGGGCTTTTTGATAAAAACCGGGATTTAGGCATGAACTGGAAAGTTGACTTTTTATTGGCTGGGAATTAGACCTTGGAAGTATTTTTATTGGTTCCAAATGGGGGGTAAAACCTTATTTACATGTAAAGACTTAAGTAAATGGAGCAATAAATACACAGGACATTTACTTAAATGTCTTTCATGTAATAAGGGTGCTATGCAAGAGGCTTGGGTTGTCTGGGAAAAGGTTGGTGAAGAAAAGGGAATGAAAAACGGTCAAAATTGCATTTTTTTGCTAGAGCGCCTAGGATCGCTCAGGATCGCCTAGGCGGTCAAAGGTCGGCGGTAGTACAAAATAGGTCGCCCGCGGTCCGTCTTCAAGCGATATTCGGCGGTCTCAAATTTTACACTAGCGCCGAGGATCGCTGAGGATCGCCGAGCGCAGAGAGGTAGGCGGTCTCCCAAAAACGAACATACAATGTTTAGAAATCTGATTTTTCATGTCCAGGATGATTCTAACATAATTATATGAATGATATCAAGCTAAATACATGTATATATAACATTAAAACATGCAATACGATCGATCAACCTCCAGAACACAAAACGAAACGAAAATCGGTGCTACCTACCTCTTGAACGTGTGCTCTCCTCTTCCTTCTCTAAACAGCAACTCTCAGACTCAAAAGCACTCCTTTGGGATGAAGAAAACCAGAGCAACCTCTTCCTCCTTCTTCTTTGGTCGCTCTTATCGCCGCTCTCCGTCGTGCGGCTAACGAATATGAGCAAGCCTTCCCAACTTATTCGTTTAGGTTATTTTAGCATATATATATATACCTTCTATCCCACGCAACGCACACACAACAAACTCAATGCACATCGCCCAATCAAAATACTTTAGCTTTAAAATATTAATCTTATCGCGATAACTCACGATCAGACGCTCCGATCTGCGCCAAACTCCCGATCTTCACTAATAATGATATTCTTTACAATAATAAATTATTTCCATCCATAATAATCCTAAAGAATATTAATTGTTATTTTATTTTAATATTTGGGAAAATTCGGGGTTTTACATCCTACCCACCTAACAAATAAATTTCGTCCTCGAAATTTCAATATCCATATTCCTTACTAATCCCTTCATTATAATCCAAGTTCCCATATTAATACCTAAGATAGTATCTATTTCAATCTTTCTGTATTATTTATTTATTTATTTTTTTCCAGCACATTTTACAGATCTCTAATATGGTTTAGAAGATGTTCTTACCCTATAATTACTAGTAGTATTATTCCTAACAATATCCCATACCATTGAGACATTTTCATGCACCAACCTATCCTTAGGACTTCCAATTACTTAGTTATTTACAAAATATAATCTTATAAATTTCTATACCTCAATTAGGTCCTTATAAAGTTGTTAGAATAATTATTATACTGGAAAAATTACTAGGTATTTAATCGTATTACAAAATCGCAAAATTCTGAATTTTCTGCAGAGAGCGCCTACCTTTACAGGGCTAGGCGGTCCTGGGCGGTCTTAAGCGCTCATACAAATTTTAGCTTAAATTTTCCAGATTTACCAATTTCAGATTTTTATGCTTTGGCTTTGTGTTTAATTGCTCTAAACCAATTCCTTAAGGCTATAAATCACACCTACTACCTCCAAAATTAATTTGTACCAATTATTTACCAACCTATTACTATCCACATGATCATACCTATGATTATTCAATACTTTTTATATTTCTTCAAGTTTTGATTTTTGTGCTTAGCCTTTGGGTTTAGTTAGTCTAAAATAATTCCCTCACATTCTAAATCATACCTACAACACTTTAGATTAATTTGGGTCCATTATATACCATCCCATAAATATTTACACGATCAAACCAAGATTTCTTCATTACTTTAACAAATCCTTCGAGAATACTAAACTCTAAAATATAAACCCTTTGATTCCATGTAAATCCAGTTCCGACTAATCCATTCAAACCATATTAAATCACAGAAAATGAAATCATGCAGTTCCTCCAGTTTTCCAAGGGTTACTACTTGCTCTCTCTCTCTCTCTCTCTCTGATCCCATCTATCAAAACTCAATCATATATAAAATTTTAAAGTAACTTAGAAGAGAGTTCCACAACTTTCTACCCTCAATCCTTTGCATATATTCGCGACTATATGAAGGTTGAGGAGAAAATCACTTATCTCCCTTCTAATTTAACTTATGCCAAAATACCATACTACACATATAACATACAAATGTATATTTTCTACAATATCCCATGTTTGTATAAAGTACAACACCCAAGTAAATGTTCAGCATTGGCCGATGCCTTACACCACTCAAGTTTGTCTAGATACAACTGGCTCATCAGGAAACAAGCAATAACATTCTACATAATTAAGCATTCATCCCAAATTACATATTAGAATATGATCAATGAATAATATAGGTCCTATTCCATATCCTAAGATCTACACATCGATCTCTTATCAAGTTAACTTAATTCAAACAGGGCTCAAACATGCATGAATTGAAAGGGGAAGGAAACATACCTCTAGAATTTATTTCATTATCTGCCTACAGTCATTCATCATTATAATCCATGATAGTCATGCAATTAAAATAAATGAGATCCTATTAAATACTTCCAATAGTCATTTCAATACTCTTCCTATCATCACATTCCAGTCATACATACCCATAATATTTCCAACATCTCAAATCTTACAATTAAATCTTTGCCTAACAGATTACATAAAATTCCTCAAACAATTCCTCTTACTATTTTATTTCAAATTCTGCTCTTTACAAAAATCATCATTTATCATAGCCTAGGATCACAACCATATCACAATTATCAATAAGAGTTTCTAGAGAATCACACTATGATAACTAACAATAAATAGGACATACCTTTGAAATTTGCTAGCAGCTGCAACAAAGAAATTGAGTCAGAGTACTCTCATCCTAGATATCCCTACTCAATGGCTCTATCTAACGTATCACTCCCAAGACCCGCCTAAGGTTCTCTAAAACCTAGGGCGCATGAACCAAATGCTCTGATACCACCTGTAACGCCCCGAATCCGGGTCTCCTTTTTCTTTTTTTTTTTCATTTTGACTCGGATCAAGGCATTAACTTGTGGTACATTACAATCAGTTCAAATATAAGGAAATAAAGAACTAAGATTTATCAGAGTACTAGGAAGCTTAAATCATTTATTAGAAGCTGAGTCATCCGATTACATTAACTAATCAAATGAAAGGCAACTACAAATTTAACTAACTCTTAATATCCTACAAAATCATCTATTACGATTCCACTAAAATAAATACAGCTATATAAAATCACCCTACTCTTTTCATATGAAATTTCTAGACTTCAACCCACTATCTGTCTAACCCGTGGCGTCCTCTCCAAGATAACCTGAAAAAGTAGAATATGAAGTAGGGGTGAGATACAACTATCTCAGTAGGTAACACATGCATGCTAGAAACAGTTTATATATAAAAGTAATCATTCATGCACGATAAAATAATCAGGTAGTCACGGTCGATAATAAGAACGATTAATCACCACAGGAAACCAACATCTAATCAGTGTTTGGAATAAAGAGAGTTTATTATGTAACCTTCGTTTCAATTAGAAAAGCAATGTAATATAAATCAAACTCTTCTGATTCAAATGTAGATCATGTCATTCATAATTAATAGTAAGTCTCAATCTGATAACAACATTCTCCCATGGAGGATGCAATCACACAGTAATCACATCTACCCTACATGAGGTCTCTCCCGCAGGAGTCATCATATCTCACCCGCAGGTGGTCACATCTCACCCGCAGGTGGTAATCACATACATCTCCCTTGTGGGATGCAATCACATCGTGATTACATCTCCCCCACAAGAGGTCACATCTCTCCCGCAGGAGGTCACATATCTCCCCTGTGGGATGCAATCCAATCAGGATCACATCTCCCCCAACAGGAGGTCTCATCTCACCCGCAGGTGGTCTCTCCCCTGTGGGATGCAATCCAATCAGGATCACATCTCCCCCAACAGGAGGTCTCATCTCTCCCGCAGGAGGTCATCTCACCCGCAGGTGGTCTCTCCCCTGTGGGATGCAATCCAATCAGGATCACATCTCCCCCAACAGGAGGTCTCATCTCTCCCGCAGGAGGTCTCTCCCCTGTGGGATGCAATCCACCCAGGATCACATCTCCCCCAACAGGAGGTCTCATCTCACCCGCAGGTGGTCTCTCCCCTGTGGGATGCAATCCAATCAGGATCACATCTCCCCCAACAGGAGGTCTCATCTCTCCCGCAGGAGGTCATCTCACCCGCAGGTGGTCACATATCTCATCCGCAGATGGTACAATCTCTTATAGCCATCATGGCATTCGGTCAACGGTCCAATTATATTTTCACAAGGAAATTACCTATATAGAATCCTTGTAACCATTTCAAGTGAATTTGATCCTCTTTAAACCCCAAATTGTACTAAATCATAAAACATGGTAGTTAAATATCTAGTATAAACTTTTTAGTGTAATTGGACTTCAGGGACACCTTAAGAATAATCTTAGAGAAGTGTTACAAGGGGTGGAAATCCAAATACCCTATTTTATAATGATTTAGGGACTATGAATGTCATAAAGTTCTCAAAATACATTTTGGATGAGTGGAATAGTCTTAGGATCCCTAATAAGGTCACCATACCAATAATCAATCAATTCTGAGACAAAAAGTTTCGGACCCCAAAAATATTCTAAGTATAGTTAAAAACGCTGACTTTTGGTATATAATTTTTCTAGACAAATCGACAAGGAGTTTCGAGCTCAAATTTTGGTTGTAGTCTATTGAAGGGTAAACACATCTCCTACAATTTTATGGGCTCCTGAATCACTCATCTGGGTATTAAACCCAAACCGGGCTTTTTGATAAAAACCGGGATTTAGGCATGAACTGGAAAGTTGACTTTTTATTGGCTGGGAATTAGACCTTGGAAGTATTTTTATTGGTTCCAAATGGGGGGTAAAACCTTATTTACATGTAAAGACTTAAGTAAATGGAGCAATAAATACACAGGACATTTACTTAAATGTCTTTCATGTAATAAGGGTGCTATGCAAGAGGCTTGGGTTGTCTGGGAAAAGGTTGGTGAAGAAAAGGGAATGAAAAACGGTCAAAATTGCATTTTTTTGCTAGAGCGCCTAGGATCGCTCAGGATCGCCTAGGCGGTCAAAGGTCGGCGGTAGTACAAAATAGGTCGCCCGCGGTCCGTCTTCAAGCGATATTCGGCGGTCTCAAATTTTACACTAGCGCCGAGGATCGCTGAGGATCGCCGAGCGCAGAGAGGTAGGCGGTCTCCCAAAAACGAACATACAATGTTTAGAAATCTGATTTTTCATGTCCAGGATGATTCTAACATAATTATATGAATGATATCAAGCTAAATACATGTATATATAACATTAAAACATGCAATACGATCGATCAACCTCCAGAACACAAAACGAAACGAAAATCGGTGCTACCTACCTCTTGAACGTGTGCTCTCCTCTTCCTTCTCTAAACAGCAACTCTCAGACTCAAAAGCACTCCTTTGGGATGAAGAAAACCAGAGCAACCTCTTCCTCCTTCTTCTTTGGTCGCTCTTATCGCCGCTCTCCGTCGTGCGGCTAACGAATATGAGCAAGCCTTCCCAACTTATTCGTTTAGGTTATTTTAGCATATATATATATACCTTCTATCCCACGCAACGCACACACAACAAACTCAATGCACATCGCCCAATCAAAATACTTTAGCTTTAAAATATTAATCTTATCGCGATAACTCACGATCAGACGCTCCGATCTGCGCCAAACTCCCGATCTTCACTAATAATGATATTCTTTACAATAATAAATTATTTCCATCCATAATAATCCTAAAGAATATTAATTGTTATTTTATTTTAATATTTGGGAAAATTCGGGGTTTTACATTCCGATTACATTTTTCTTTGGAGGTTGATATAGATGATTTTTTTTTTTTTTATTGTTACATTATGATTTGGATGACTATGCGAGAGAGGGTGATAGAAACCCAATTTTACTAGACTTAGGATTACTCTATAGCTTTTTAGTTGCAATTTTAGCTTTCCTATCAAGAAAACTTTCCGATTAATAGACATATACCATAGGATAAAAATCTTGTAAAATACAATGTGACAACTTATACTTAGGATGAGAGGGACCATGGAAGGTTGCATGTTTGATAAAATCAAGTTAGGCCCAAATCATAAATTTTTGGGAGAATTGGTTTTTAGGGAAATTTTTTTGATATAATTCAGATTCAGTTGTTTAATTCTTGTTAATTAAAAATTAGTGTTATATTTTTTAAATAATTGGAAATCAGTGTTATTTTACTATTCATGAAAAAGTTCTTCCAAAAATACCCTCAAAAAACTTTGAAAACCTTTTTACTCATTTTGTTACAAATGAAGTTTGCAAGTCTTTTGAGGGCATTTTAGGAAGAAATGCTTCATAAAATAACACTAATTCCTAATTATGTTAAAAAGTATTATTAATTCTCAATTAACAAGAATTTGACAACTGAATCTGAATTATTTAAAAAAATATCACTAAAAACCAAATTTCCCAAACCCTTAAAAGAAATGTCTATAATGGATGGGAAACTTATAAAAAATGGTTACTTTTTAAAAATATTTATAAAAACAGTCTACTAAGATGCTGAATTGTAGAGAAAGGCTACTTTTGATCGATAATTATAAAAAAGTCCATCGAAAATAAATTACAAGATCACTTTTAAAAAATAATCAATTTGACGATCACTTTACTTTGGACATAAACGCATTCTACGTGGATACAAGCGCATCATGCGTGGACACAAGCGTGTTTTGTGTATCATAAAAAGACATTATTTTTTAATTATTTTTAAAAATGATCCTTTAAATCAATTATTTTTTAAAAGTAGCCTTTTTCTGCGATTCAGCATCTTAGTGGACTGTTTTTATAAATATTTTTAAAAAGCAACCCTCCTCATAATTTTCCCATAATGTATTAGGTCTGGAGTTTAAACAAAAATGGAAGAGTATTCCGATTAAACAAAAATGGAAGAGTATTCCGATTGATCTAAAAGCTAACTCTGAAAACCTTGAACCTCATTTAACTTGAACCATCATAAAGCCTATAAATGATCAAGCACATTAAATTGCCTAAATCAAAGCATCGAAAAAATATATATTCAATATTGTAAGTGAAAAAAAATAAATGAAATAGATATTGAATAAAAAAGATGTTGAACCATCATGATTTTTACATCCTTTAATATGAAAAAAAATATATATCATAAACACGTAATTGAATCCAAAATAGCATTGATCTCACCCTAGGAGCTTTTCCTCATTTCGATCTCATGATGGCTTGAGACACAAGTTGAATGTGAGAACACTACTCTAGCATATTTTATTTATAGGTTTCCCAGCTATCAACCAAAAAAAAAACCTTTTAACCCCTTGTTACAACCCGTTATTCCATCCCCTTATGACTGAACTAATATAAACCCTTATACCACTTAATTGAATATTAGTGAAAATTAATTCTCGAGCATTAAGTTGATGAGTATTAATTTGTTAATATTCGTATATTAAGTTGATAAGGTCTGATATGTATGAGCCGAAAACCATTTTACAGATTATTTTTCTCCATTAAAAGGACTGATATTGTTGTATAAGCACCGAGCAGTCTCTCAAACTAAATTATGATTCAGAGGCCGGACAACTATCTGTATATACAGAGAGAGAGAGAGATTCCCAAAGGGAAAACAAAACTCTGTAACCGGTCCCCAGCCAGTTTTGGCTTTAAACTGTCACTAATTAAGAGGGTTTTACAAGAAATGGAGAACCCATTCACTCCCAGGATCTCCTACAGCGTGGGGTGGATAGACCCCTTCACGTAATGGCCCCATTCACTTTTTTTGGGCCCCACACACTCATTTGGGAGTGTATACAGACCCCGATGTAGACGAGGTCCATTCACTCCCGACAGATAGGAAGTAGTCTGGACAGGAGAACAGATCTAGCTAGCTGAATACAATAGATAGAAGTAGTCTCATAAAAATAAAACTGCATCAAAACATTCTATACGCAGTGAAGTAGAAAGAGACTGCATTATAACTAGCTACTTTTGGACTAATTAAGCCCAGTTGTTGATGGTAGATAGCTAAGAACCACAGCAAGATATGCAACAATATCCAAACCGAAAGGACCAAAGATGAAAAAGCAGAGCAAAACAAGAAAATTCACTTCAGATTCTGCATTGTTCAAGTGAGCTACACATCCAAATACCTAGATTCTGTAGCTAAAGGTGGGGGATTTTTTGCTGAAGCTGGGGGTTCTGTTTACATACAACTCTAACCTGAAAGGTTAAAGCAGAACAAAAAGGAAGGAAGAAATGTCTTAAGAAAACGAAAAACAAAAAAACAAAAGGAAAATCTTAAGACCCAGTTTCTCTCTCTTCTTGTTGATGAAGTTTAATTTAACAGAAGAAGCCAGAGCTGCCATTATCGAAGTTGAGAGCGTAAGTGAAGGGGTCATAGTGGAAACTAAACCTCTGCTTGGATCGATCCTTCATTTGTCTTCGAATCTCTGCTCGAACCCTCCAAAACAAACTCTTGATTCTCCTCTTCCCGCTGTCTAACACCATACTTGGATTCAGATACACAATACTCACCCCCATTTCAGAGTGCAGAGAGACGGCAGAAAGTCTGAGAGGCAAAGAGAGCTTGAGAGCTTGAGTGCTTGAAGCGTTGAAGAGTTGTTGGTACTGTGGGGTTTAAAAAGGGAAGTTTGGAGGAGTTGTAGCTTTCTGGGTACGAGTCTACGAGGCGTTGCTGCTGCAGTCCTCCTGCCACTGCTCGTACTGACGCTACAGTCTACGGCGCTGTTGTGCGTATATGAGTCAAGTGGGGGTCTGCTCAGTGGTCACATTTCACATGGAAGCGAGCATGGGATGGTGGGGTGTTTTTTGTTTTTCTTGGGACCAAAAAAAACACCTACTGTTTTTGGTAGAACAATAAAATCGACTTGTATATATTACAAATTTAACCCAACCCGAAACCTAATCAGGTTTAAGTAAATCGACACGAAGTTTTGATTTGATACCGAACCATCTTTAGTTTTTTTTTTTTTTTTGATGGAAAGCCTAACTAGGCTCTTTCATTAACAAAAAACACAACATTACACATACAAGTATCCATCATTGAGGACATGAACAAACACCAGAGAACCGTGAAACTTGGGGTTGCATAACCAAAGAGACATCCACCAACAGGATTAAGAGGCTTTGCACCGAACCAAAGGGAATTCAGGCAGACGGCCACAGCCGAGAAACCTGATGGAACACCATCAGAAACGCCTGATAAAGGGTCCGCTACCATGCGGATTTGAAGAGTCCCCGAAGGGGTCAGAGGCGCAAACGAAGTTGCGACGAAACAGGGAAGGAATGGGACACCGATCCTTACCGGAAAGAGGCACAAAGACCACCCTACCGTTAGGGAAGCATCCTGGCATCGAACTCCAAGCAACACCTTGACTGACAAAATACGGCCAACGGCCTTAGTCGGAGACGAGAGCCGACCAAACCTAAAACCAACTATAAGCAAAAAACTAGAACAGGACAAAGCCACGAACATAACCACCCACAACCAAAAACTATTGACAGAGACGAAATGCTGAGGCTGAGAACGACCGATCGATCGGCAGAAACTGCCGGTCCAACCAAGATCGGACTGTCGCCGGCCGCCGTCGTCATCAGCGTCGGCTTCATCCCCGTCAGCTTCAGCGGCGAGTTCCATCGAGCACCAACACTGTTCTAGTTTCCGCACAACTCAGACCTCCAAACAAATGACAGCCACAGTGAAAACGAGGAAGAAGCCAGATGCTCACCGTCGATCGCTGCTCACGAACTCCGGAAAACGCCCTAATATCGTCGCCCGTTCGCAAAACCCTAGCTCCCGAACCATCTTTAGTTGATGATCTAACTTAAACATGTGTGTATATAATTGGTTTAGTTCAATTTGATTTGACCTAGGGATGGCAATGGACGGGTTAAATGGATATCCCACCCCACCCTAATGGGACGGGTTTGGTATGACCAAACTCGGGTTACGGACAGGTTAGGGTTTAGCCCAACCTATCCCCGAATCTGACTTAATTTACTTTTAAATATTATTTTATATATTAACAATATAATTTTTAGGTATGTTATGTATAGAAATTATATATTTTATTAATATTTATACTACTAAGTTATATATTTTATTTTAAAAACATTTTTTTTAATTTTGTCAAGTAAGCGAGACAACCCCAACCCACTTGTTATTAACCTGATAGGGGCAAGTTAGGATTTAATATTACCTAAACCATTGACAGGGCGGGTCTGGGTTTGCCAAAACCCATCCGAACCGCCCCGTTACGGTCCCTAATTTGACCACAAAATGAAACCAAACAAAATCCAAGTCAGTTTTATATAGTATAAAAACAAAATCAAACCGAAGTCAATTAATAACAACCCAAAAGCAGCCTAATAGGTTCGGTTTGGTTCAATTTGTTGGCTTTAACCAAATCATTGCAATTCCTGTCATATTGATCTACATGCTAAACACAAAAAGGCACGTCCAATATGTAAACTTGCTCGTTCAAAATCATCCCATTATATAGCTAATTTTGGATGCACTAATTCATATATGAGATACACTTATTTGTATGTAGGGCACGTGTCTTAGCTAAATGCAACTTTAGATGCACCAGTGTAGGTATCGGACGTACTTATTTGTTTTGATTGGAGGGGGTGAATAAATTAATTTTGAAATCTTTTATTTATTGTTTATCATTTTATTTTTTTTTTGTTATTAAATATATTTTTTTTCATTCAGCTTCATTTTGACTTGTTTTTTTATTTTAATAAGCTTAATTCGGATTAGTTTAGGCTTAAGTAATAAACTAAACAAACCGATCAAATTACAACCCAAATTAAATAAATAGAGCCGGAGTTGTTCAAAGGAAGGCCGTATCAATATAATCTCTGTTCGTTTTTCGTATAATTTATGATAGCTCACTTTAAGTAACCCTACTCACCATTTACTATGAAGTAACCCTAAGACACACGTCAGCTCTAAAAATACTAATTTTCCTTCTGGAAAGAAAATAAAAAAAAATTGGCAATCATTAAACATATACAAAATCCAAAACAAAATATTAAATCTTTTCACCTTCGTTTTGTAATTATTATAACGCTTTTCATGCGCGTGCGCGGGATTTTTTTTTATTTTTTATTTTTCCTTTTCTCGTGTGAGAAACGCTATCATAGGTTCAACCTATCACCAAGCTTTGCTATGGTTGTGAAATGCTGCTACGTGGAGCATTTCATGATTAATAATTTTTTCATTTATATAAATGTGTCAAGTAGGTCTCATTTAAAAAAAACACTGAGCGTGAGATGCTCTACAACATTTCACTCCAGATTAGGGTGCTTTCCAATGGAACTTTACTAATATTTTAAAAAATAATTTCTTTTTTGAGTAAAATTTTTCTGCATAATTTAAAAGAATTTAAGAACCATTGAAGCCCATATAGTTAGTTATATGTTCTTATATATTGATTTTATTTATATATTTATTTTTCAAGGAAACGATTTTCTTAAAGGAATGGATAGGACTCTTTACTCCATGTGTAAGTGATTAATAGGAACTAAGAATGCCTTTTGAGCATTCATTATTGCCTTATTAGGTTCTCTTGGCCAAATAATATTTGCAGCAAAGAACCTTAATCCATACCTTTAGGAAATTATCCAGCTTACTTATTGGGGAGAAGCTATAAGGTAGGAAACTAGTCATTCATTTACTAGCAAGTCTTTGCTCCCTCAAGACGTAAGGAAATCAAATCCTCTACGATGCAGCTCTTTACTGCGAGCTTTACTATGCTATAATCAATTTGACGTGTGGCAGACGTTAGTAAACCATAGTTGCTTAACTTGTGTTACGCAACCCATCCTAGGGTTGCTTATTGGACCGGGCCGACACGGCCGTGCCCTGATTCTGGGGCCCGTTAAAGCACTCGCCCGGCCCCCGTCAAGCGGGCGTGTTGGGCCGTGCCGCATGCTGGTCCGTTGGGCCCGATTGGGCCGACCCACTAGGCATGAAAAACGGCTAGCTATTTTTTATCCCCCAAAAGTGGTTTTTACAATTTTACCCCTCCCAACAACCATATTAGCGGGTATGCTTGTAATTAATGGTAAATGACTATTTTCACCATTCCAATTGCCAAATAACAACCATATTTTAAGGTAGAGGTGGTAAAAAGCCACTTTTTGTTTTCTATAAATAAGCCTAACCCTTACCACTCCAAACCACACTTCTTCTACAATCTCTCTTACTATCTTCATCTCTGTAGTTATCAAGTAATGGTTTTTTTTTTTTAAATTGCTTAAGCATCAAATGTGGGAAGTGGACTTTGGAGGTTGAAGGCTTCAACTGCAAAGTTCAAGCTTCATTCTGAAGAGGTATTCTTCTATTTAATTTTCTGATTTTAAAATTATTATAAATATTATATATATATATATATATATATATATATATATATATATATATATATATATATATAAGTAAGTCTCTCCTTCTACTTTTCTTATTATTTTAGAGCCTAGTATAGTGGGTGACATACTGTACAGTTAAGTGCATCTCTAGGAAAGTTCTGTCATAAAGGACGAGATAATTGCCTAAGGAAACTAGGTGGGTTTTAAGCGTAATCGTTTGTGACCCCTCCAATCACCTGAGAATTTTTGTGGTGCATTTTTGCGTACATTATTCCTCGCTTTACTATAGGTAGTGTATCACCAAAAAATTTCTTATTATATTATTTATTAAGAATTTTTTTTTCGAAATTTGATAATAAACCCTAGGCAATCTATATACTTTAACATCAAGGGAAAGGAAGTTTCGTAGACCCTATTCTGACCCACCTTTTTCTGAGGATTTTGATGAGACCCAACCCCTGTATTGTGACCCTCCTATCCAAGATCATGAACCTGAGTTGCCTTACCCCCAAGATCCCACAGAAATGGGATCCTCTTCCTTACCACCTAGGAGCACAAAGAGGAGTAGAACCTCCGGTATCTATCTAAATTTTGCAATTGAAAATATGGGGAGTGAAGAGAGGGCAGTTTGTAAGCACTGCAAAAAAAAGTTTAGTTGCAAAGGTTCAAATGGTACAAGCTACTTGCAACGGCATTTGCAGAAATGCCTTCCAAAACATGGCGAAATAAACCCTAGGCAAACCCAACTTTCCAGCAGTAGTGTTAATTTCGGCAATTTTGTTTTTAATCAAGAAGAAACTATGCTTGAAATTGTAAAGTGGATAATACAAGAAGAATTACCCTTTAGACTAATAGAAAGTAAAATATTTAACTGTCTAATAACCAAATATCTAGCACCAGGATATAAACCCTTATTATGCTACACTTTAAAAAGTGATGCTATAACATTATATAAAAATAAAAAATAAAAACAACATTAATAGAAACTTTTTCAAACAATAGCTTTAAAGTGGTTTTAACCTCAGATATCTGGACAAGTAGACAAAACATAAGTTTTTTTTTTGAAAAGTAAGTAAGTATTTGTATTAATGAGAATATATTAGCTGTACAAAACATTACAATCTCATACAGAGATCCACGGTTACTCTAAGCTGAAGAAGCAACCGATATCTATCTCAGCTAAAGATACATGATTAGAACCTGGGATTTTCTACTTTGTATTCCATGCAACTCCCCAATTTTCCATAATTTGCCTATTGCCTTCATTATTAGCAACCTCCAGTTATTTAGCTATAACTGCACATTATATAGATGAGAATTGGAGTATGGAACAAAGAATACTAGTTTTTGCGTCACTAGATACGAGACATTCTGGACCAGCTATAGCAAATACTATAGCACATAATATAAGAAAATATAAATTACAAAATAAAATAATGGCTCTAGCACTTGATAATGCAATGCTAATAATGTTGCAATAAACATACTAAAAGTACAACACTTAAACTTAAATGTAATTGGATGTTTATTTCATGTTAGATGTTCTTGTCACATCCTAAATTTAATTGTGCAGGATGATTTAAAAATTGTGCAATATCATTTAACGAATATTAGAGACACAGTAAGATTTTTAAAACAATTTAGCACAACTGCTAGAGAATTTAAAAATTATTGTGCAAGTTTGGAAAAGCAACCTAAAAAAATTATCCTAGATGTTGACCATAGGTGGAATTTAACATATTTAATGCTAGATACTGCCTAGAATTGAAATAAGAACTTTTACTATTTTATAAAACAAAAGTGCCTGCAAGTGAACTAGAAGAACTTGACTGGTAAATAGCAGAAATTTTAAGAGATTTTTTAAAAGTTTTTTTTATGCAACAAGATTCTTATCAGGAATTTATTACCGAACATGCCTGAATATTTTAAATATACTATATCAAATAAGTAACTGATTTAAACAATATAGAGACACGCCCGTTGCTAAGAATATTTGCCCTGCAATAGAATCTAAATTTTAAAAATATTGGCAAGAAATGCCCCCTTTATATTGTTTAGCTAGTACAATGAACCTTAGGATTAAATTAGGAGTGGAAGATTTTATAGAAGGAATAAATGAAAATTTGAGATTTTCTTTTCAAATAGATATACATCAAATAAGAAACCTATTAGAAAGACTTTTTTTGAATATGATATTAGCAGTAGCAGATATGGTCAAACTCAGACCCAAGAAACACTACCAGATAATTCCCCTTTCGATTTTTTTAAATGGTAGAAGGGAAAAACAACCAGTATCTTGTAGTGAGGGATCATTTGAGTTATTGATTTATTTAGAAAGCCCTTCACTACTTTTACATACTATGGGTGAGCATAGTTCTTTTAATATTTTGGCATGGTGGAAGCAAAATCAGGTTAGTTATCTAGTGCTTTCCGTCATGGCATGAGATCTACTAACGGTTCTGGTGTCCACAGTTGTATTGGAATCAGCTTTTAGTGCAGGTGGACGAACGGTGGACAATTATAAGAGCAGATTAATACCGGAGATGGTGCAAGTATGTGTCTGTTTGACAGATTGGCTAAGGGCAGAACTGAGAGATCAAGAATATGCGGATGATCAACTTTTTGCAGATTTCGATGATTTAAATCTTGATGAATTTAGTCTTCCAGATTAGTTTAAGTTTTATTATATTTTTTGCAATCAAAGTTTAGAAACTTTTTTTTTTTTTTTTTCTGAAACTACAAATGAAAGATAGATGAGTGGGTGCCAACCTAGTTGGGATGTGCTCATACTATAGTGATGCAGTATTATTTGTGCAAGTGTATTATGTATTGTTGTATTTGCAAAGTTGTACTTGTAATAATTAATTTATTTAAATTTTTTGAGCAAATTCTATCTCAGTATGTGTAAGACATTTTTGTGAATAATAAACATATTTTTCAAAATTTTTTATGATTTTTTTACTATTTTTTGTTATTTTCTCCAATTTTTTGCAAAAAATGACTTAGGCCCGCCATGCTTGGGTTTTCAATGACGGGCCAAGCACAGCACAACCCATTTTCCAGACAGGCCGTGCCGTGCAGGACCGCCCCGTTAAGCAACCCTAACTTGTATTAGAAAGAGAGAGTGTATCTGTAATTTAAGCATATTCAAAATAATACAATAGTAACAAATTTATTGCGTTTCAAAAATTTTTAAAATGCAAAAAAAAAAAAGTTTTCCGAGGAATTCGGGCAGATAATCGGCGAGGATGACTTTTGTATCCCTCGGAGAGCTCAAATTCTGCGTTTTAAATGAATCTGGTGAGGGACATAAATCGGCGTGCCAACAGAGGCGATGTCGGACCTCGACCGACGAGCCCGCTGATCCAAAGGCAAATGGTAAAGGAATTGTAACGTCGCTTTCGCAATTATACCCCCAACTTTATCGTATTTACCGAACCGACCTCTTAAAATTCAAACCGCTTTCACGATTCTCTTGTCAGTACGGACTTCAAACAACTAAGACTAATCTCAGCCGTACAGCTGTCCATTCCATAGCGTTCACATCTTATACATAGACTCTTTGACTCAAAAATCTTATGGATCCATTATTAGACTCTTTATATAGATTCTCTACAAGATTGTGCCACATGCCCGTTAAAGCATTTAAGAAAATTACATTTACACCATTCAAAGGACACATAGCACAATCTTGTGGAGGGATTTACATAAAGGGTCTAGATAAAGGATTCACAGGATTTCCATTTAGACTCTTTAGTCTTTCCTGTGTGTCCCTAATAAGCCTGCAACTTGGGTCAGTTAAAACCGAAACCGAACTGGTCCAATCTGATTTTGGGTCGGTTTGGTTTGGGTTATATAGTCTTTGGATAGGTTTTGGTTCTAAAAATAGAGAATCGAATTTGTTTGGTTCAATTTTGGGTTGAAGGCTTGGGTTAATCGAACCGAACCGAAAATCAAATCGAATTTCTCAAGTGTAAAATTGAACTGAACCAAACCGAAATATAATGATATATATAAAAGTTTTAGAATCATGGTGATGAAGCAAATGATCTTGAGGAAGACATTTCAGATCTGATTGTATTTCATTAATTTTGTTTTGAGATAAAGTTGAATTGTCAATTAGTTATTGTGCAAGAAGAAAAAAGCTGTTGAGTGTATTATTTAAAATTTTTTTTGGGCAAAAGTGAGAATCTCTCTCTCTTTTCTTTTCTTTTTTTTTTGTATCGAAAATCTCTTTCTTGATAACAGGTTTTAAGTATGTGAAAATGATCCAAATCGAACTGAATTTGCAATTCGGTTTGGTTTGAGTTGGGTTACAAGTTTTCTTTAAATAATTAGTTCGGTGTTTGGTTTGGATATTTCAGTTCTAAGATCGGTTTGTTTCGGTTTTGGACCGATCAATAATAACCTTGGTTTGGTCTTGGGTTGAAGCCAACCCGAACCAAACCGCACCGAGTTGCAGCCCTAGTCCCTATTACTTACAAAGGATACTCGCACGCACAACACGTGCAAAAATAATGTACGAAGCAAGTAATTGCGTCAAATGGACCAACGTGACACTGGCTCACGTGCTGCGTTTTAGCCTTAGGCCATGGCTATATCGTGCCCATCTGTTTTATCAAATATTTTCATCAAAGATGTATATATAAATGCTCATGTGAGATGAAATCGTTTACTACTTCCTATTATACCAAAACGATGCATTTTGAGTGAGATATTGTCATTTCTTTTATGTTATGGTTACATTTTTTTGAATGGAAAAAAATAAAATAAAATTCACGCTTTTCAAGAACAAAAAATCTATCTATGAGATCCGGCATGTGACAATATTTCACTTAAATTGCATGGTCTACTACAACAGGTAAAATGATTTAAAGGGCCTAAACCATCATGGCCCCTACCTTTGAGCTAGAACCGGCAACTAGGAGGGTTTTAGATGGGTTTGACAAATCTTACCCCAACCTTAAAAGTATTTTGTCCATATTAAACTCCTTCCTAACTCTATAAGGTTAAGTTCTATAAGATATGTATTTTAATTATATGGGATCTATGAGCATATATTTTAAAATATTGAGGTTGGGTACGAGATGGGTTAGAATAAAACTTGACTCAAACTCGATTTATGAATTACCAAACCATAACAATTTTTATATGTAGATCAAGGCATGTTAGCCACACCATTCATATTGCAACCTCTATCTCCCACACCTAAGGGTATTCCATGTGAAGTTCAAGCTGTGTTATTGTTGCTCCGAAATTGGGCCGGTGTGAACACGTGTCGGTGTTGATGATGTGTCTCTACGCGGGCGTGCAAGTATCGTTTGATACAAATGATTTCGGGTCGAGCCCTGACCCCAGGCACCTGTTCCGAATCTAAACCGGGATTGGTTCAGTCGTACTGCAAGTCACCTGTAATAAAATCGGTCAGGCAATGTTATGAAGACAAGGGGTTCGGTCTTCGTTTGGGTTTTTGTAAGTGTTTGAAAGCGAAAGCAACTAATGGCACACAAATATTATAAAATCGGCCGACGGGCCAAAAGTGACAACAGATAATCCTCAAAAGGGGACCAAAAAGTAAAAAGAAAACTGACAGGGCTTGCAGGACCGGCCTGTCCTGGTCTTATAGCCATAATCGGGTATAAGCACAGGAGGAAGGGGCGCGGCTGCTAGCAAAGCCAATTCAGGGGGTTCACCTTGGATTGCTGCTTACCCGAAAATACAGAAGTCACCTGGCGTGATCAGAGCGAGTCTCGGGACCGGCTGCTCGGGATTCTGTAAACACAGAACTGCGAATCAGGGGCGGCCTTAACTTACTCTCCGGTGGCAGGATTCTAGTGTTAATCGGAGTAAAGAAGGGTCTAAGATGTCACTGCGACTGGAAGCAGTAAGAGAGGTCCTAGTTTATCCTTCTGACTACAGTGTAGGAGAGGGATAAAGATCACAGATGATCAAAATAATATTATAACCGGTTGCGGTTGGATGGATTGTGTCATCGAGTTCTTTGAAGTTTATGCCTTTTATAGCCGATCCTTGACGGTTGCTCAATGTCCTACTTTTGCACGATCTTCATGGCGGTTAGCCGTCTTTAGTCTTCTGCTACAGAAAGATAACCGGTCGGCCACGATCTTAAAATAGGTTACTCTTAAACGACCGATGGCACGATCTTCTGATAGTTGTGGTTTTGTCGTATTGGCTTGCGTGGCTTTAACTGTACTCTTGGTTTATGCGTATGTTGACGTGGCTTGTCCAATTGTACAAAGCCTACGTGTGTTGATGCCATGGCCTAAGTAAGCCACGTAGGTGCCACATGGCCTTCTCTTATTCGTTGGTTCGTATAGGGTGTAAACAGTTATGTTAGTGTTAGGTACAATTTGTCGTGTGGAGGTCTAGTAGTAGCCAAACACTACAATGGCCTTAAGTGTGCTTAGCTACCCAAAATCAATAATCCACTAGTTTTGTGGCCAAGAAAATAAACAAATATATAATATATTGTTGTGCATCTAATATATATATACCACTAATGGAATGCACGTGCTATGCGCGTCTTGAAATAGGGAAAAAATGTCACTATTTATTATTATTTTTTAGATAACATGACTTGCTAAGACAAAGAACTAGGGATGGCAACAGCTCGGTTAAAAATCGACAAACTGAACCAAACCAAACTTATTAGGGTTTGTTTTGGGTATTTAATAATTGGTTTCGGTTCGGTTTTGGTTTTTAACTGAAAAACCGATGTGGTTTCGGTTTGGTTATGTTTTAAGGTGGAACTGACCCAAAACCAAACCCACTATATATAACATGCATAAGCTTTGGATGAAATGGAGGTTTTAGTGGGCTAAAGGACATCACTATTGGAGTGGAGATGAATACAATTTGCCATTTCATCTCCCTTCAATGAGCATATTGAATATGTTTAAGTCAAACATTGCTAGGGGATGACGTGTCCCTTCTAGAGTTGAATGATCTTAAACAATTATTGAAACAAAAAACTTCACTTTAATTTTTCTTTTTCATTGTACTTCTATGGAATGAATTCTTTTGATATATTTTTTCATTAGCACATCCCTGTGTAGACATGATAAAATAATAAAATTTTAATCCATTTGAACTCCCAAAAAGGTGAAACGGTTCGGTTCGGTTTGGTTACGGTTTCAAGAATATGAAAATTAAACGGTTTTGATTTTATATTTAGTAAACCAAAACAGTTACAGTTCGGTTACGGTTTTCATTGTAAACTTGTCAGTTAAATTTTGGTTTTTTGCAAAACCGAACCAAAACTGAACCATTGCCATCCCTACAAAGAACTATAAAATTTTTTTAAAATTTTAATTCCATAGAAAATAATATCATTATATTTAAAAAATAATTTTACTATATTTAAAAAAAAATGAAGAAATAGTATGAAAACTAAGGAAAGGGCTGAAATGAAACAAAAGTTAGTAAAAGGGAAGTCTAAAAATTAAATAATTTTGTTTTGACCCCTGAACTTCTTAAAATGTCACAATTACATAAATCTTTATAAAATTTATGAAATATTCCCCTAGTTGTGTTTGACCAAATGAAGGTCTCGGGTTTCATCATGCTGTGATTTTGGCAACCAAAAAAACTGCAAAAAATTGTGGAAAGCGAATCCCATGAGATTTGAAAGAGAATAGAAGCCAATTTAGAAAGAAATTTGCTCTCGTTTGAGAAGTTCCCAAAAAGTTCAGAACTTGCAAAAAAAAATTTCTTAGTCAAGGGTTGATGGTTTCAGAGGGATTTTGTCTGCGAATTCAAGTGGAAAAGGTTTCCTAACCAGCTAATGAAGATTTCTAAAGAAATAGGTTTGTGATTTTAAGAAGGGATCTTTTCCAAAAGAAGGGGGGAACATGTTTTAAGAGGGAGTGGTTCTCTCTGTTTTACGGTCTCTTTTCTGGAGGGAGTGGTTCTCTCTGTTTTACGGTCTCTCTTTTGGAGGGAGTGGTTCTCTCTATTTTGCTGTCTCTCTTCCAGAGACTGCCCATGCGTTCAGCTTGTGTGCGATCATTGTTTCACCAACCATAATTCCTATTCCCTGTAATTTGCCCAATCTCCATCAATTATCTCCACTCGCATGAGAACCTAGCAAGTATCTTCAATCCCATTCGCTTACCTTATTATCCATGCATAAAAAGGGTTCTTGGTTTTTTTTAGGACTTGGATCCTCTAAGGTTGGGCTTGTAATTTTGACCAACCTGTAACCACTTATGTGGTGCCACATCAGCACCACGTAACCACTTATGGTCGATGGCTGCGCCTCGACTGGTGTGCCCTCTCCTCGACTGCAACAACCTCTCTTCCAAATCAACCTCATTCCCTAACCTCTGGTGGTTCTCTCTCTCAAGCCTTCCCTGATCTCTGCTTCTCTTTCTCAAGCCATCCTCCTCGTCTGGTTCTTTCTCTCAAGCCTTCCTTAATCTTTGCTTCCCATCCTATCGATGGCAGCAACCTAGTACTCAGTGATCGACGGTGAGGGCTTTTGGGTTGTTTGGGGTTATGAGGGGCTTTTGAGATTTCCCTTCATAACATCTTGAAATCCTGTGAAGATCTTCTTCCCATGGCAGAAGAACTCAACATCGTACAAAGATGTGTTGATGTTGCAAGTTGTAAGGTATCCATGAAAGCTCTCTTTGACCGTACGTTGAGTTTAACGTCATCTTTAGTTCTACTTCTAATATGTTTCTACATATATACTGCAAATCTCTTTTCAGGCCTGTAACGAGGCCAACTTCCCCAGTTGTTCCCCTCTGAACTGGTGGACAGAGGAGCTGTCGATCTTGGACATCACTTCGTTTCAGAGGCTCATATTTTCCATGAAAGCTCAAGGAGCAAAGACCTTGACCCTAGCAAGTGCCTTGGTAACGTTCACCGAGAAATCCCTCAAAGATCTCGTCCGGGACCATACAGGGAACGGCATTCAGTCTTCAGATTTCGGCGATGCGGAAGCAAGAATGGTAGCGTGAGCTACTGATTTTCCTACCAGAAAACAATGGTAGCATGAGCCATGTACAAAGCTCATTTTGTTTCTCCCATTTTTGCAGGCCCATCTAACCCTAGATGAGATCAAGTGGGAGAAGGTGTGCAGTGTGATGGACCCACTTAAGCTTTCGTACGAAGCTCGGGTCCATGCCTCGCAAAATGAGAGATTACTTGTTCCAATTGTCCTCCATGCGCTTTACTATGATCAATTGAAGCTGAGGAGTGGAGTCAATGACCAAAGCATGCCTGATGCCATCACAACCAAGAACCAGTTAAAATCAGATGTATCCCTGGTGAAAGAAAATGAGGAGCTGCAAGCAGAGTTGTTGAAAATGAAGTTGTACGTTTCAAAGATACAGACGAATCAAGCGACGACATCTGCAAAAGGTCCTAAGAAGCCTACATTCTTCTCTTCAGTTTCAAAGACATTGGGGAAGTTAAACCCCTTCCAGCATGGATCGAAAGACACTTCAAACATCCTAGAAGTGTGGATTGTCTTCCTTGAGTTGTCGATTGGCGTAGTTTTTTTTTTTTTATGGGGGTCAATTGGCATAATTGGATAATGAAATTGAAGAATGGGATAGAAGATATATTTTTAGCTGATTATGTGTGTGTCTTTTTCACCCTTCTATACAGTTTCTTGCTTGGTTATGAACATTTAGTCTATTTCTCCATTTTTCTTGAGATTCTTATGAAATATGTGATCATAATCTTTAGAAATATAATAAGCATGTGTATAATGTCTATTGAACGTTATGTTCGTGTAATTCTCTGCATCCAATGTTGTCAATCAATTTGGGGTGGTCATTGTTGGACTCAATACACCAAGTGAATCTAAAATGAAAAGACGGTCAATTCTAAAAAAATTGAATGTAAAAAGTAGAAAGAGGGTGACTTTCAACTGCATGTTTTCTTAGGCATCCAAATCCTTTAGATTGTTCAACAATAACTCTCCACATTGTTTTTACAACTGCGTCATTAGATGATATATAATTTATATACAAATACTTGCTTTCAAGAACCATCCCTTTTCTAGTTCCAATTCTCTCCATGGGACCCATTACCAAGAGAGAGTGGGAGAAGCTTCTATTGCTTTTAGAATTAAGAGACAAGGATAGTCATTCCACCATCTCCATTTTCCAAGGATCAACAGGGCTCACATGTGTGTGTTTCATTTTGAGACATGATTAATATCCAAGGAATTCAAGGCAAGGAGAGGTGGAGTGTGGTTTGTCTTTCACCATGGAATTTTGTCTGAAGGACCTCCTTCCTGTGCTTATCTGCATCCACATGGTCAACCAAAATACTGTTGTTGCTGGATATTTTCTTTGTTGTTGTGGTTGTAGTTCACACTCTTGATTGATTGAGCTTGCTTTAAGCATTGCATGTAGACATCTATAACAATGATGCATGCCAGGGGTAGTGGATGGTAATGTGACTTTAGATGTAAGGGTTTTTTTACTTATATGAGAAGGGAGAGGTCTTCAACTTCTTCATCATCACTATCAAGTATAGTAAAAATAGCTGGGAAGAAGGTTTAACTCTTCGACTTTTTCTTTACATTTATTTAGTATAGTATTGTAGTGCCCCAGATCTGGGTCTGCCCTATCATGGCACCAACCCGTCCCCGAGACCTACTTATGGGTCCAATAGAACCTGATAATCACAATTTCCTAGGCAATTACAATGTAATTATCAGAGTGCATAAGCTAAAGAAGCATTGAATAAAAATTTTCCATCTAACAAAGATCATCTGTATTATAATCTCCAAAACATGATATCTGTGTATACAAAATATACAGACATATACAAAAGATAACTCCCAAGAGTATAAGTCCACAAATATTATTTACATCCCATTTACAACTCGCTAACAAAATACAATATCATAAAGAGAGTCCTACTATGGGTAGTAGTAGTAGTCCTCGGGTCTATAGTTTGGGTCTTCCTCAAACTCTCCCCCAATGCGTGGCTCACCAGGAGGATCTGAAAACAAATCCGGTAAAACAAAACACGCGTGAGACTTAAAGTCCTAGTAAGCAGCAAACATGCATGGATAGAAACAGTTTATGCAGTTTAATAACATCATGATCACATTCACAATTATAAAATGTAAATCTCAAGTCAAAGCATCTCAATCGGATAATATATGAAATCAAATCGGCAATTACAATCAAATACTGCAAGTATGTGTTGTTAGGACTCGTGAGTTGGCGTGTCTCTAAATTAGATTAATGTCCACTGTCCATTTGCCACCTACACGAATTACAGAGAGAAGCCTAGCTAGGGACATCTTAGCAAGCGGAGCACCCACGTATGGGTTGGCAAGTGACAACCAAAGTAATAATCAAGGCTAAGTGGAATGCCCCATCCACTGCCGAACCAAACCATATGAATCACAAGAACGTCCCACGGATGCCCCACGGTAGGTGGTTGTCGCAGCACCTCTATGCCCCAAGAGGGCATCACTGATACCCCATAGTGGAAAGCTGTATGGATAAGGAAAATTAATGCTAACAAGCCAACACCAGTACACTACTAGACTCACTGTGGATCCACACTAAGAAAAATGTTCAATTAGACGACTCACAACTCAAAACAAACCAATCAAATCAAATCCATGAGTAAAACCGGTGCTCAATACAAGGCCAAGTGGAATACCCCATCCACCGCCAAATCACAACATAAGCCAAGTGAAATTCCCCATCCACTATCATATCAACCGAGGCCAAGTGGAATTCCCCATCCACCGCCAGTAAAACCATAAGTCAAAGCCTTGCAAAATCATGTAAGAGTTTTTCAATATCGTTTTCATAAATCCAAGCCAATCAAAACGAAGGTCATAAAATCCTTAAAACACATTTTCGGTGAGTGGGATGATCTTAGGAATCTCAAATAAGTCACCATACCAAAATTCAATGGATTCTGAGATAAAAAGTTTTGGACCCCAAAAATATTCTAAATCTGGTTAAAAACATTGACTTTTCGGTGTATAATTTTTCTAGACCAATCTACAAGGAATTTCAGGCTCAAATTCTGGTTGTGGTCTATTGAAGGGTATACAAATCTTCTAGAATTTTCTGAGCTTCTGAATCACTCATTTGGATATCAAACTCAAAAAGTGGCCTTTTTATGAAAATCGGGAAAACTGAAAATTTAGGCATAAACTAGAAAGTTGACTTTTTATTGGTTGGGAATTGGGCCTTGGGAGTATTTTTATTAGTTCCAAATGGGAGGTAAAACCTTATTTACATGTAAAGACTTAAGTTAATGGAGCAATAAATACACAAGACATTTACTTGTCTTTCGTGTAATAAGGATGCTTTGTCGAAGGCTTGGGTTGTTTGGAAAAGGGTTGGAGAAGAAAAGGTGAAGAACAGTCAAAAACAGGCCTAAGATTAGCCCTTGGATTAATCGCCCAGGGGCGATTAGCTTTAACGCGAGCGCGTTAAGGCTGCTTAAAACAAGACCAATGTGCGCGCCTTAATGATTGACGTTCGCACGTTGAGGTCAAAGCAAGCCAACGTTCGTGCGTTCCTTATGGACGTGCACGCGTTGGGGCTCGCGATTAATCGCCCAGGTTAATCCTGAGCCGTGATTAGGATAACAGAGGTTGGTTTTTGGGGGTTTTGGCTTAGGATTAATCACTAATTTCCAGGATTAATCGCCAGGTCGGGGTTTGAAATATTTTTAGCTATTTTCAACATAAAAACTCCTATAAATCATTCCTAACCTTTCCAACACCAAATTTGATGATCATACATCATCCCAAATCCTCATGAACACAAATCCATCACATAAATCATCATTCAAATACCCAACTCAAACCCTAATTTGAAATGTGAACGATAGAGTTGGAAATCCATGGCAAATCAATGGAAAAACAAACCAAGAGTGTTAAACAACCAAAACCTATGAATTTTAGAAACAAATAGCAACATGCAAGATCATTTCTTCGAATAAATCAAACCCTAAAGAGAATACGAATTTGGTAATACATTTTGTTTTGAAGGGTTTGCTACTTGTTTAATGGAGGAGCTTACTTTTCTTCAAGCTCTTCTCTTCTTCTCCTTCTTTTTCTTCTTCTTCAAGCCTTCAAGAAAACTTCCACTATTCTTCTTGTTCTATACGTCCAAGACAAGAGAAATGGGTTCTCAAACAATTAAAATAGAAATTAGGGCATCTTTTTATATGCCCAAGTTTTTGGTCTTTCAAATCTGCCCCTAAACAAGGCTTTTATTCAACTAAAACCCTTAATGGTACCTTAGTGATAAGTAGAGGGTACCTTAGTGTTATTTGAAGGGTACCCAGGTGTTTTAAGTTTTCCTTAGCTATTACAAGGGGTATACTTTAAGGATGCTTAAGGGGTGTACCTTAGTTATATTGAAGAGGGGTATTTAGCTATAGAATGGGTGTACCTTAGTTATATGAGGGGGTACCTTTAAGTAATACAAGGAGGGTGTACCCTAGGTTATATAAGGGATGTATCTTAGGTATATTGAAGGTACTTTAGTTATATAAATGGGGTACCTTAGCTGTATAAGGGGTGTACCTTATGTAAAACAATGGGGTACTTTAGGTAAAACAGTGGGGTACCTTAGTTAAAATAAAGAGGTACATTAGGCAATACAAGTGAGGTACCTTAGGTATAATTAGGGTGTACTTTAGGTATTCGAATGGGGTACCTTAGGCAAAACAGTGAGGTACCTTAGGTATTCCAGTGAGGTACTTTAGGTACACATATGGGGTACCTTAGGCAAACACAAGGGGATATCTTAGGTAAACACAGGGATACCTTAAGCAATTAAATTAGGTACCTTAGGTAAAACAGTGGGGTACCTTGGGTAATACTTGGGTGTACTTTGGGCATACAATGGGGGTAACTTGGGTAATACTTGAGTGTACCTTAGGTATAAAAGTGGAAGTGGGGTACCTGGGGTATACTTGAGAGGTTATTTGGATATTCTTGGGGGATACCTAAGGTACACTTGAGAGGTACCTTGGGTATTCTTAAGAGTTACTTTAGGTATTCTTAGGGGATAATTTGGGTACACTTGGGAGGTACCTTGGGTATATTCTGAAGGTACTTTAATTATACTTAAACTAATTGGAGGGTACCTTAGCCAGTTGAAATTTAGAACATAACATTAACTAAGCTTACCTTAATAACCTTTAATAGAGATCAATTTGATTTCCCCCCAAATCCTTAAGCTTGATCCACATCCACCTCACTTTCACAACACAAGTACTTAATTAGTTTAATAATCACACTTTAAGTAATCAAACATCCAAAATAAGTAAAATAAGTCACAAAATTACTTCAGTAATTTTACAATAAGCCACAAAATAAGTACTAAGGCAAATAAAAGGAATAAACACAAAATCCAGCAACAAGCCATCATCAATCCTTTATCCCAATTTGTAATTGTTAACCCAACTTTCATATCATTAATTGAAGACTGCTCTTGTTGCACTTTATGTTCATGATCACTTTCATGTGAGGTCAGACGAGTGTTCTTGTCGCGTCTATGACAAGGCATGTCACTTGTCCGCATCATGGTAGAAGTAGAAGCTCCTTCGGCAAGTTCATTGCACCAAATAAAAGATCTATTATGATCCTAAAATCAGTAATAATCTCTATTATGATCCTACAAATAAAGGATGAGTTTAGATCGATTAGTATTCACTTACAGCAAATAGTGGACATTTGTAGAAGAAGCAGCCATGATTTTTCTCTGTTTTTGCTTGAAAGACCTTCATTTCTCCAGCTCCACATGAACACATAATTGTAGAATATGCCCCCCCCCCCAATGACAGCTGAAAGAGATAATATTTTCAACAACTATAAGGAGTAAGGAGACACTAAGGTCCATAGAGAATGTAGATCAAGGATATCCAAACTAAATCATTAAGACCTTACACCTTACCTTGGATATAAATCATGAAGACACTCCCTCTTGGGGTGCACTACATTCAAAAAGTTGCTTCCCAACTCAGCATCTATTTCCAAAATATACACATGCACCTAACAACAACAACAAAAAAATCATTATCAGTGGAATTCCTGAGTGCATGAACCACATGATACCTTTAAAGTAACATTACTATTGTTCATACTATATAAGTAGGATTGTTTATATACATGCTCCATGGCCGAGTGCCATTGTTATTGTTCATGCTATATCATATCATTTTGGCACCATGTCTAATCGGTGGCCGATGCCCATTCGCTATGTGTAATCAGCAATGGATGAGTATCATTCCAGCATCGTGTGTAATCTGTGGCCGACGCCCATGTGCTATGTGTAGTTAGCAAGGGATGCCTAATCGTCATGTGTAATCAACGTATTAGATGCCTAGCCACCATGTGTAATCGGTGAAGTTAGATGGATATGTGTTGTTGTTAATGTTTTGATTATGCTGTAATACCACTCAATTTACCTTTGGGTAATCATTTACGTATATTTATACGACATGTGTGATCGGCAAATTAGACGCCTACGTCATGGGTAATCGGCGTAGATGCCTAGCCACCGCGTGTAATCGGTGATGCTAGATGGGAATCTTGAGTAGTATAACACTAGACTTCTTACATAACAATTGGTGAGATTGAATGAAAGGTTGTACTGAATTGATTAACTGTACACTGACGCACAAGCATACACCAACTTGTATGGCACTAGACTATGATATTTGGTTTATGATTTCAACTAACCGCATGTCATGATTTAATCGATTGATATATGCCTAAACTGTGTTTTCGCGCATGCATGTGTTGCTTACTGAGACATCCATCTCACAGTTGCTTTACTTCTTATTTTTCAGATCCATCGACGTCCGTTGTGAAGGACTGGGCCGGGGAATAGAGGCAAAGAGAAAGCATTTGGGTATCGAGAGGCAAATTTCTATAGGCCTTAGGTTATTTTTATTTGTGCATGTATAGTTTATTTTGGACTTGTAAACCCTTCTAATTGAAAGGAGTGATATAGTCACCCGTCATTTTGTAATCAACTCTCGTGTCTTGTTACACATCAATTATGTATAAACACACTTTGTTATGCACAGCATGAATTGTTTTATCACTTGAACTTGTTAGGAAAAAGTTTTAAATTCCCTGCATTTTTAACAAGTAATTGGCCCACTTGCCATGGTCTGGGATGGGTCGTACCTTGGAGGGGCAGACTTGGTTTCGAGTTGTGACACTAATGTCCATATAGAATGTAGATCAAAGATATCCATGGAAAATCATTAAGACCATACACCTTACCTTGGATATAAATCACGAATACACTCCCTCTTGGGGTGCACTACATTCAAAAAGTTGCTTCCCAACTCAGCATCTATTTCCAAAATATACACATGCACCCTAACAACAACAAAAAAAAATCATTATCAATGGAACTGAAATTCTAAGACACTAATGTCCATATAGAATGTAGATCAAAGATATCCAAGGTAAATCATTAAGACCATACACCTTACCTTGAATATAAATCACGAATACACTCCCTCTTAGGGTGCACTACATTCAAAAAGTTGCTTCCCAACTCAGCATCTATTTCCAAAATTTACACATGCACCTAACAATAACAAAAAAAAATCATTATCAGTGGAACGGAAATTCTAAGACACTAATGTCCATATAGAATGCAGATCAAAGATATCCAAGGTAAATCACTAAGACCATACACCTTACCTTGGATATAAATCACGAATACACTCCCTCTTGGGGTGCACTACATTCAAATAGTTGTTTCCTAACTCAGCACCTATTTCCAAAAACCACACATGCACTCAACCAAAGAAAAAAAAGATCATTATCAGTGGAAGTAAAATTCCACATTAGATCAACAAATTTAATAGGGAAGCACTTAATTTCAATCACTTGATCTAGTGTTTCCAGTTATCATTATTCATTACCTTTTAGTACAAAAACAAAGATCTATTGTCTTGGAGTGTTGTCACCTTTTGTTTGGCTTAAATTGTGGCTCATTGAGATAGATTCTTGAGAATATCTTGGATATAAAGATTGCTATATAACAATAGACTAGTATCATGAAAAATAACTATAATATATATTGACACACACACAATATAACCCATACAATAATCAATATAAATAAAAAATTACATGAAGTAGTTGTGTGTACGTAGGGAGATTAGGTTGACTATTGTTGATATTTGCTTGTGATTCATATGCCACCTATGCATTGAATAAGCATAATTTTAGTAATTAATTAATTAGCTAAAACTTTAGCAAGAAGTTCAATTAAAATAAAATAAAATAAACAAGTTCGTTGTAATTGCTACCTGATTGGAAAATGTTGGGGGTACAATTTGGAATGGATAATATTGTTGAGGAGGTAGTACACTTGATTGGGGGCTATTTGAGATAAAAGGTACCTATAAAAAAGATTATATATATATATATATATATATATATATATATATATATATATATATATATATATATATATATATATATGTACCAATATTTATGAGCTCTAAGTTTTCTAAAATAAATATATTTCAACTAATTCAAATATTACCTATGTTGAAAACATTGATGCATGGGTTGGAAATGGAGGATATGGATGTAGAGGATGTGGATGTGGTCGCAAAGGACGTGGATTTGAGGGACCTTTACTGAAATATACAAGCTTCTTCTTTTCAAAAGGAAGTCTATTCCTTTTTCTACCCTTGGTGCCTCCTTCTTTAATTTTCAATCCTTGCACTCTTTCCATTTCAAGTTCATCTCTCACTGTTGCTTCTTCATCTTGACTTTGTTGTACACTTTTCCCAGAACCTGCAAATTTCTGATTTGTGACTTCCTCCTCAATATGGTCTTGGAAATCTTCAACATCATTTGAAAGAGCCACAATATCTTCATCACGAATACTTTGTACACATTCAGCTTCATTTTCATTTGCATGCATATTAGGTGACCCAAACTGATTTCTTATTGGAGCTTCATTTCTTAATATATTCTCCACCTCATGCATCAAATTACCAATCTCAGCATATTTATACCATTTCTCAGACTCAGCTGCCATTGTTGTAAGTCTGACTGCATCACAACAAAGTTCCTTATAATGATTCACTACTTCTAGCTTAGGGTTGGGGTCAACTGTACGACCATGACTATCAACAATATTTGTAGCCCTTGCTTTCTTGGTCCATCGATGTAAGATGTAACGATGCGGTATAACTTTTATATTGCAAAAATCAAGAACTTTCGCCGCATGCCTACATAGAATCCCAAAAAACTCAAACTTTCTACAACTACAACAAATTGTTTCATCTGACATGTCAAATGTCACTGTATGCTCACGAGGATTTTCATAGCCACTGACTTTATATTGAACAATGCTTCATATCTGAAATATATGATTGATAACAACATTCAAAAATTGGCTATATTTCTCTTGAAACATTTCAAAAACAACAAGAGTATACACAATCGTTGCTTCTTTCAACATTTTGGCAGGTACACTCAAACGTGGTGTACGCTGACTCATGTTAAAACTGGCCATTTTTTCTTTGTAACGCTGATCATCTAACAACCTCTCAAAATGTTGAAAAAACCTTTGTAGATTGTGTATATTACTCACATATCTTTTCAAAGAAGAATTAAAGGATTCACTCCTTTGTGTACTCTTCATATCAGCACAAAATGCACCCTTTCCATATACCAAAGCCCACTTTTCCCTGTCACAAAACAACTTTTGCAACCATGTATTATTTTGGAGGCTATATTTCTCTAACATGTCATCCCAAGCCTTCAAAAACTCTTCTTCCTCTTCATAATCATATATACAATTATTAAAGTCCTGTGCAAAGGATTTAGACCCAAAAAATATATTGGCCAAATGCTTAACTGCATTTTGATGGATATGCCAAATACATAAATGATGGGATGTTTCTGGCTTTGAAAAGACAAGCTCAATTGCACCTTTCATGGCAGCATCTTGGTCTGTCAAAATCGTCTTGGGCTTTTTTCCAGACATTGCCAATAGAAAGGTTTCAAACAACCACTTAAAGGATTCCATTGTTTCATCATATAGCAATGCAGCATCAAAGACTACACTTTGCTTATGGTGGTTGAGACCAATGAATGGTGCAAATGGTCTATTACACTTATTGGTCTTGAATGTAGTATTAAAGCATACTACGTCTTCAAAATGATCGTAGTCCAATATCATTTGTGGGTCTGCCCAAAAAATATTAGTTATTCTATTCTCCATTTCAAGTTGCATAGCATAAAAGAAGGAGAAATTATGTGCTTGCTTTTCCTTAAAATATTGCAACAAATAATCTGCATCCCCTCTATTGATCTCTTTCATTCTTCTGGAGCGTAAAAAATTCTTATGATCCATATGCAGAAATCCAAGATTTTCTCAACCTCTAGCTTGTCTTCCCATTAAACCATGAGCCAACTTTGGTTTTACCCCAAACCTATCAGCAGCAATGATTTCCAGCCCATGTATCTCACCAATCTTTCTTTATGATTGTAACATAAGGGCTCGGCTGGGGGTTACGACCTCATGATTGTGTTTCGCATCAAATTGTAATATCCGATATTTGCCACTTGGTTGAATGCAAATATTCATTCTTGCTTGACAACCCGTTCTCGTTTCATCTCAAGGTTTTTTTACCAAATCATCACGCTTGTCTTTTGGTCTAAACCCTTCTTTATTACAACAAAATTTTCTAGACTGCACAACCCCTGTACTATTCCTATTAACATAATCCTTACGAACACTAAATCCAATTCTTCCAGCATAGGCATTATAGAAATTATACGCGTGTTCCTCAGTCTCGAACTCCATCCCTAGTCTTGGAACTCCATCATCATTCTCAGCTCGATCCTTAATTGGAGTAGTATGACATCCTTCAGCCTTATCAAAATCTAGCTTTCTAGATGTTGGAATTGTATCCTCTATGTCTCTTTCAAGATTATCCAATGCTCCATGCTCTTGATCATTCATTGACCTTCAATAAAAGGTCATAGATTAATGAACAAGATTATGTAAGAACTGGCCACTTGTTTCTTTAGAAAAGCAATTGACACTTGAGTTTTCCTAATCGGTTTAGTTTGGCCTTAAAACTGAAACTGAACCTAAACCAAATTGGAATTATTTAGTATAAACCAAATATAGGATTTAACATGACCATAAACTGTGAAGTGTGAACCAACAACAAATGTGACTCTGAGAGGTTGTGGTGTTTGCTGGGTGAGGTTCTCTTAAAACTGTAAAGCTTTTGCATTTCAAAGCCATGTTGAGAGCATCTCATCTTCCATATCTGACATCTCCAAGTCTCTGCAATCTTAGAGTCTCTTTGATTCCGTCTCTCTCAGTCTTGTCCTCTTGGAAGCTTGTACTTTTATGCTCTCATGCTTTATTGTTCTATACAATAAACTTTCAAGGAACTTTGATTGTATATTTCTCAAGAAAATTTTATGTATAGACGTATGATAATTTTAAATATTTCATGTCATCCAGCTTCATTTAGTGCTGGGAATAGTGCCGGTGAAGGAGGAAGGGAAATACTGGTACAACATTTGCTTGTTAGTGAAGACAACCTTAAGCTTCTCTTGGAGCTTCAACAGAGGATTGCAAGAGGTTAGCTACCAAGATATCTTTAACAAGTTCAGTTATTTGTTTTCCTTTCTATTATCTGACAATCAGAGATTTTTATGAACATTTGAGTTTTCTCTGTGTTACCATTCTTTGGAACTCTTTTGTATATGCTTTAATCAATTTAAAGTTTAGAATATTCGTGTTCATGGTATACTGCTTTTGAAAAATTATTTATCCTTTTAGGTGTGGATCTGAGTGACTTGGCTGTGGAATACTCAATTTGTCCATCAAAAGAAAAGGGGGGAATTCTTGGATGGGTGCGGAAAGGACAAATGGTATGCTGAAATTAGATACTTTAACATCTTGTTAGGTTACAAAATATCTAGAGAATCAATTCTATTATTCTTCCACATTCGATTTGCCAAATAGGCTTGTTGAAACCTTCCTAACAAAATTGTTTTTCTGGGTTCTTTTCTAAACCACAACCTGATATGACCATTTTTACACTAAAGTCTATATTCCTTGGTTTCAAATCAATACAAAAAATAAGTTTGTCCTCACAACTACTTTCAGAAATCAAAATACGTCAAATATAGCTTCCTTACTAAAATTGAAAAATGAATTATCCATTCAAAACATTTATCGACCATGACCACATTATTTCAAGACTCAACTTGCAATACTATCAGGGATTTAAACTTGGGGAATTTGTAATTCACAAAGGTTGATTACAATTCTGTATAAAACATATACATCTATACATTGTCAAATAAAAAAGTAAGAATGATCTTACTAATAATTTGCAAAATCCAAGGGAACTCAACCCACTTCTGAACAACCAACAACCGAAACTCTCTCTTCGGAACTTAACTTCTTCCATATTGTTTGAACTAACTTCCACAACAACCCACAAACACTACGGGGTAGGCAAAGCAAGATTTACAGCAAGAAAACTAAAGATACTAAAGAAAACGAAGAACAAGAATGTCTCTACAGAATTTCAAAGGTAAAAACCTCTATACTAAATTAAGAAAACTAAAGATTTACAGCATTAAAAACCTCTATACTAAACAGGAATGTCTCTACAGAATTTCAGAGGTAAAAACCTCTATACTAAATTAAGAAAACTAAAGATTTACAGCTTGAAAAGCCTCTATACTAAACAGGAATGTCTTTACAAAATTTCAGAGGTAAAAACCTCTATACTAAATTAAGAAAACTAAAGATTAACAACATTAAAAACCTCTATACTAAACAGGAATGTCTCTACAGAATTTCAGAGGTAAAAACAAAGAACAAGAAAACTAAAGATTTACGGCATTATGATTGACTGTAGTGATTATCAAACGATGATAGAACATTTGAATTTATAAAAGTAAATTTTTTCTTTAGAAACGTACCTGCTTAGTTCGCTTTCTTGTGCTTCCAATTTGGGGTTTTAGAACTCTCTAAAAGAGTTGTAGAAGAGTTTGCAGATTGAAGGAGACGATGAGATGAGATGCAGATCAAATATGATCAGACCATAACACGGCCCCAATAGCAAATGCTATTTTTTTCTTGCAGGGAGGCATTGACACTAAGCTCCATATTGAAGTTGTTGGTAACAAAAAGGTTCAAGGACGCTTTATTTCTCTTCCAGAGACCCTTCAATCACAGAAGGATGGTATGCCTTAGGTTCCCACCATCGAAGCATACGAAGCACACATCTTCTTCTTCCCTCTTCTTCCGATCTTTTCAAAATCTCCAATAGAAGTGGCTGGTTAGAGAGAGAGAGAAAGAAGCAAAGGTCAGACCATAACACGGCCCCAATAGCAAATGCCATTTTTCTCTTGCAGGGAGGCGTTGACACTAAGCCCCCATATTGAAAATAAACCAGGTTTTAGATCAAAAGAAAGAAGAGAAACCAAAATCCAATTAGTCAAGAGTGAGTAAAGAAGAGCCGAATTGTGAATCAACCAAGGAAGGTTGCATCATCAATTGAACACTGGAAAGGGATTTCAAAATCGACAGCCCTATCGGGGGAGATGGCATGTCGTTGCCAGTTGAAGTTGAGAAAGAGAATAAAGGAGACAACTAGAAGGCGAGAGGATGGCACCCGACAGGCTCTTGAAGGCAGCTTGAGAAAGGAAGTCCTCGGTTTGGCCGGTGAGGTTTCCGTTACAGTATTTATCAGTCATTTGGAGATACTCGGCGGCACAACGAAGTGCGGCAACGCTGTGAAGGGAAATCTCGAAAGCCCCTCATAACCCCAAACAACCCAAAAGCCTTCACCGTCGATCATTGAGTACTAGGTTGCCGCCATCGAGAGGATGGGAAGCAGAGATTAGGGAAGGCTTGAGAGAGAGAACCAGACGAGGAAGATGGCTTGAGAGAGAGAAGCAGAGATCAGGGAAGGCTTGAGAGAGAGAACCACTAGAGGTTAGAGAATGAGGTTGATTTGGAAGAGAGGTTGTCGTAGTCGAGGAGAGGGCGTGCTAGTCGAGGTGCAGCCATCGACCATCGATTGTTGCGCTCTAATAAAATATTAATATCTTTAGGTAAACGTTTAACGCCATTTGAGTTTTGGCTTTTGTGGTGACGTCGCGCTGATACTGCAAATTTGTTGATGTGGCACCACATAAGTGGTTACAGGTTGATCAACATTAGGAGCCCGACCTTAGAGGATCCAAGTCCCTTTTTTTTTTTTATCTCCAGTAGTCATCAGTTGTAAAACCCTAGATTTTCCAAAAAATAAAATAAAATAAATAAGCCTAAATATATAGAGAAGTTAAGATTTAATTTAGGTATTCGAGGAATAACAATATAATCCAAGAGATATTAGTAATTAAATGAACAAATAATAATTTTGAGTAATTAGGAAATTAAATAGTAACTCCAAATTAATTAGAAAAAAAAGAGAGGATGATTTAGGTAAATTGGGAGAGTAAATTAAATATAAAGGATTGGAGAAGATAGGTATTAATCCAAGTGCATTATATGGTTAAGATTTATGTGAGGAATAAAGAGGATAATTTTTGGAAAAAGATTCAAAGGTTAAATATGGAATTACAAGGAAAGGGTATTTTAGTCATTTTCCAATTAGCCAAATTAATATATTGAGTAAGTAAATAACTATTAGACTTGAAATATTTAACTAGACTTAATTTGGATTAGGTTTGAATTTAAATAGTAAATTATGGCTTAAAAGTAGGAAAAAGGGTACATTCGTGATTATGGTTGATAATGAGCCTTAAATTTGGGGATAAGAGGAGCTTTGAGGTGTCTTAATAACATTTTAAAATAAGAAATTAAATTAGCACGAAAATAAATTAAATTAAGTCCTTTTGTATGAAATTCTTAAAAGAGGAATTAGAAGGAGGGGTAAGATAGGAAGGTTTCCTATTAAGATTGAGAATTCTATTTAGAAAGTCTCCTAAACCTATTAGGACTTCTAATTAAGTGAGCTTATAAAAGGGAAGATCTAGGGAAGGTTTAGGGTTTTTAGCAAGTCAAAAATAAGGAGAAAGAAGAGGGGAATTCGTGCTTGGGCTTGGAGAAATAAGGGAAAGAAGAGAGAAGAGAAAAAGAGGAGATTCTATAAAGAAAAAGGGGTTGCAGAGATGGCTGACCAGCCAACTTCGAACGGCGATCCACGGAGATCCAACCGCTGGAATGAGTTGAAATTTTTAGGTTATGATCTACACATGAGGGAATTCAATCTGAACGGTGGAGATTGGATTTGGTGGAGTTTAAGGTGGTGCGATTAAACTAAAAAAATGGCTAGGCGAGCAGATTTCTGGGCAAACTTAGTTCATGTAATGAGGCAAGTAGCAAGCACTTAGAAAACTGGAGGAACTGCATGATTTTTGTGTTTTATTATTTAGATATATTATGAGATGATTTAGAACCAAACCATGTTCGTTTAGACGAGGATTTTCATAAGTGTTATGTGTTTGTTTGGGGTTTTCTCAAAAACTGTTAAAGTGTGGTTATATGATTGATTTTGATATGATTTGATTTATAAACGAAGTTTATTTTGTTTAAATTGTTCTAACATGTTTACAAAGTATTTTAGAATGATTTAGAATGGATTTTATGCATCGGATATTGAGTTGTGGAATTTTTATTGAATTTCGTAATTTTTCGGAAATTTGAATCATATTGGGCCGCCCGAACAGTCGCTCGAGCGCCCTGTGTATTTGCCAAAACCCGAGAGCAATTTTTCTCATATTTAACTGTCGCCCGAACAGTTGCTCGAGCGACCAACCTTAAAACGACCGAAGTGTAAGGCTGTTCGAGCGCCCTATTGCCGCTGGAGCGCCTTGTCTGTCAGATTTTGAAAATTTGTCTTCCAACCTAGTTTTTCACTATGGAATTGTTGTTATCCATTTTTAACCTTTGTACTATCAAGTTTAGGGTGTTTGGAGATTGTAAGCACTGGCGGATGTTTAAAATTCATTTTTATAATAAATTTGGGTAGATTTTACCAAAGAGGCTTTTCAACTTAATACCTTTGTTCCAAACAATTCTATTCTTAACCAAACTTGATTCTAAGAGTTTCTACACCTGTATTTGGTCTATCCGGACATGTTTTGAGTTCCGAATGATGTTACATATACCTGGATTATTTTGTCCATTGAAACCGTGATCTTGATGCATGTATTTGACTCCACTTGTGTGGGTTTTTGGGTCACAGTTGTGACAAGGCAAGTGCCTGATTTATTATTTCCGCAGGGTGGATTTGGTTATTTGTTTATCCTCAGTCCGTGTACTCGGCGGGATACGTCCTCAATTCGTGTACTTGATGGGAAGCTGGTTAAATGTGGTTACTTCCTGAATCCATGTACTTGGTGGGAAGCTTGTTGTTTTTTGGCTGGTGCCTTTTATCCTCAGTCCGTGTACTCAGCGAGATACTTCCTCAATCTGTGTACTCGGTGGGAAGCTGGTTATTGGTATTTATATCCTTAGTCTGTGTACTCGGCGGCAAACTTCCTCAATCCGTGTACTCGGTGGGAAGCTGGTTAATTGTAGTTACTTCCTCAATCCATGTACTTGGTGGGAAGCTTGTTGTTTTTTGGTTGGTGCCTTTTATCCTCAATCCGTGTACTCGGTAGGATACTTCTTGGTGTTGTTGATTATTTTTCATTGTGTGATGTTACAAGGTAGTATGCTGTTTGTCGTGATTCCATATTATCGTTTTTCTAGTTGTTGTTCTGGTTTAATCGTACACCTCATGACTTATTTTTATGAAAATTTTGGACTAATTTCATGCATGCACCTTGCTACTTGTTGAGATTTATTCTCACTCCAATTTTCCCCAATTTTTCAGGTATTCTTGGCAAGGACGATGAGCTTGGGCTAGTATGAAAAGGGGTAGTCAATTTAGTTGTAAAATTAGTTTCATGAGAATAAGAACATTGTAATTGTTAAAAATTAGTTGTTAGTGAATATTATTTCAGGTTTCCACATATAACTCTGCTGATGTAATTAATAAAAGATTTAATTTGATCTGGATTTTAGTTGCTTTTGTTACTTATCATAACACCTCGGGTTAGGAAAAATTTGACCCGGAACTGGGGCGTTACATCAGTCATCCACATGTCTAAAGAACTGTCAAATCTCTCGTTTTTGACTGGGCATCACTGCCTTTCAATTGCCTAGCTACATTCCACTGTCTCAGGTCACCAAAACTCCTCGACTGATTCTAGACGACAAATCTCTGTAAGCAATCTCCGCTTGCCTGAGAAAACTGAACCAAGTCTAGCCATTATTGCTCACCTTCAAACATCCCTCATGACCTTTTTTGAGCCATCATCCGAGCTCTAATCATCGTGGAGTTCGCTTATGAGTAGCTGAGAAGATGAAAAGTCAGTTAGAAATTAATGTAAAAGTCCTCATTTTTTCCGAGGAGAATGACTCACATTATTTCAATGTAAATACATATGTTTAATGGGGGTAGTTTTGGCACTAAATATCATGCTAGAATCTGGCCAGTTCTCTTTATAAATAGTATAGATTTTGATCTTAAGTACTAGTATAATTGCAGCAATACAAAGAACATAAACGTGAAAACATGTAATTGAAATTGAAACTTACAAACAACTTTGAACAAGATTGAAGAGAACTTATGGATGGCATATTTAAATAAAATGCTCACAATTGATCACTTAGTTAATCAAGGATGGGGGTTACCCAATAGGTGCTCATTGTACAAGGAAAGGGAGCAATCAATTGACCATATTCTCCTCCATCGTAAATTGGCTAGTAATCTATGGAACTTGATTATTAGGAAACCTCTCAATTCATTGGACTCGACCTTCTTTCGTCCAGCAAGTTCTCATGGTGTGGAAATGGAGGACAAATCTATTCTATATATAAAGAGAACATGGGCTTGGGAATTGTGCCCATCTATAATAACCTTATTAACCATTACTAAAGTTACTAATAAGGGGCATAAATGTCTTTTTCTTAAGAAAGAAAAAGGGAATTTTTGCCCTCCTCTTCTCTCTCTCTCTCTCTCTCTCTCTCTCTCTCTCTCTCTCTCTCTCTCTTGCTCTCATCCATAACAAACATTAATGTTAGGCATAGTGTCTTTAGTTGGCTTAATTCTGTTCCAAAAGGTTGTTTAGAGTGTTTAGGATAGATTCTAGGAGTTGTGGTTCAAACCAGGTTGAAAAAGGAGTTCAAATAAGCAATATTGCATTTGGGGCCAGGTGGGGGCTCGAGCCTGACTCTAGCCTGAAGAAAAAGCTGTCTTTCAAACTCGAATCAGTCCTAAGCTCAAGCCTGACACTGGTATGAAGACAAAATTGATCTCCGAAAAATTTAGGCCTTGAAGTATCATGTACTGACACTAGAATCAACGTACGAACCTTGGTATAATATTTGATGATTCCTGATACGACGTTTGCACCTTGAAGATCAAGATATGAGTCGCGCTCGACCCAAGCTTGAGCCTGAGATTAGCCTGAAGAAGAAATGTAACGCCCCGGTTCCAGGTCAATTATTTCAGACCCGAGGAGTTATTGAATGTCGCCAAAGCAACTATAACAATTTAAAACTTTTACTAATTTCTTTAACAGAGTTATATGCAGAAACATGAAATAATATTTACTAAATATTAATCTTTAACCTTTATAATTTCCTTAAGCTCATGAAACTAGTCTACAACTAAATTTGCTACCCCCTTTTTTAATACTAGCCCAATGCTCGTCGTCCTCGCCAAGAGTACCTAAAAAATAGGGAAAACTAGAGAGAGATAAAAATCTCAGCAAGTAACAATATGCATGCATTAAAACAGTCCATAATTTTTATAAAATAAGTCATGAGGTGTGCAAATAAACCAGATCAACAATAATAGAAATGATAATAAATAAACCATGGCAAACAGCATACCACACCTGTGACATCATAGGACTAATAAAATCGTAAACAGAGTTTTCTACAGACATGTGCCAATATGCTACCTAATCAATTTACAGGTGGATCAGCCAATCCCGGACAGGTTATTCGACACCCAATGGAAGTACCAACCAATACCGGAGTGAGTTAGCATGTACGACCCAACCAATTCAGGAGTGGGTAACGTAGCGACTGACCAATCCAGGAGTGGTACCATCCTTGAGATGATGGACTGCCTATGACATAGAATAAGAAACTCCAGAAGACAATTCTATTTGCTAGCTACTCTATGGATCCATGTATGAGCTAAGCCTGTTAGGCACAATTCACAATCAAAAATTCTAAATAACTTAATAACATATGGCAATAGCCAAATCCCATCCGCAATGGCGGAATAAATCAATAGAGGCAATAGCCTAATCTCATCCACAATGGCAAAATAAACAGTAAAACTAAACCGTAAAATAATGGAGAATAAATCAAGACATTAAATACACCCCAACGTCAAGTTCTTTTAGGAAAACCCCCAAAACTGCGAATAAATCCTTTAATCAAATGTTACAATTGTTGCTGTGCATGAGTCATTATTATTTAAGTTTTTGGCATGTTTTAGTTCACATTCCTAAGCACTAACAATGTTTCTAATTCTTGTCTAAAACTTCCTTATTTCTATGATCTAATAATATCCAAATTTTCCCTCATTTAGAGCCTAGGGTGTCAAAACTTAGTAACTCTGTTATTTAGTTCATCCAGAAGGTAACTTAGGTCTGTATTGAAAGTTAAGAATAGGTTAGGTTACCCAAAATCAAATCTCAATAGGTTGTGCCCTCTTTCCAGTCAAAACATCTCCAAAAGTTTCATCTTTACAATCATCATCCCAAATTACTATCCTTTAATCCAAATTTAATTCCGCCAATTCCTACATCTCAAATTAACCTAATTACACTTGTTACAACTTTAAAATTTCCAAAAAAAAAATCATTAAAAATGGATTTGGGCTTGAATCTCAAAAATCTGGAAATTCTGATAGAGGCCGCTCGAGCGATAACCGGACGGTGGTTATCAGGTTCATTTTCAATTCTGTTTCAGAACACACAGGCGGGGCGCCTGCATTTGCGCTCGAGCGGTCACTGGAGCGCTAGGCCAAATTTCACTGTTTTTCTGAGTTTTACAGGTTTCCAAAATTTCCAATTTTTCTATGGGTTTAAATTGTTTCTAAACATCTGAATTTCATTCTAAAATACTTCTAAGACAATCCTAACCTAATCTCAGTGACTAGAAGTGGATCTAAGTCTTTCCAACCGAATTTAATCTCCTATAATCAACACTTTTCTAAATTCTTAAATGAGTATGGAAACCAAAAACCTTCATATAAATTTCCAACTCTACAAACGAAATCTGAGTCCAAATAAACCATGATTGAACATCTAAAACATACAAAAAAACATGCAGATTCTCCAGTTTTCACAGGGGTTTGCTACTTGCCTCATTATGTGAATTCTTTCTTCTGAAAATCTAATCGTACACCGATTTTCTGAGCTTGATCGCACCCCTTTAAACTGCTCCAAATCGAATCTCCACCGTTCAGATTGTAGTTCTTCAAGGGTAGATCAAAACCACCAAGTTTGAGGTCGATCCAACGGCTGGATTGCTCTATATCTCCGTTTGAACTTGGCTGGTCGACCATCTGCAACACTCCTTCCTAAAATCTCCTCTTTCTTCTCTCTATTCTTCCTCAATTTTGGGCATGAATTTCCCCTCTATTCTTCCCCTCATTTTGGTTTATTTTGAAACCCTAGCCTTCCTTAAAATTCCCTTTTTATAGGCTCACCTCAAAAGAAACCCCAATAGGTCATCCTCACTTCAAGTTTTGAAACTATTTCCTCCTTTACCCCTCTTCCTAATTATTTCCCTTAAACTTTTATTTTAAATAATTTTCTAATTAATTTCGTGCTAATTCTCATCCAAAATTTTAAATTTTAATTAAACACATATCATTCTCCCATTTTACTAAAATTAAGGATCCTAAATAGTACAATTACCATTAAGTCCTTATTCCTTCTTTTAAACCATAAATTCCTTATTTTAAATTCAACTAAACTAAAATTTAATCTAGTTTAGTTTATTAACTTAATAATTAGTTATTTTATTTCCTTTCATGAATTTGACGAATTGGAAATGACCAAAATACCCCTTTTCTTTGATTTCCTTACTTAATCTTTTAATTTCTTCACAATTCCTCAAATCTTATTATTTCTCTTCATAATTTGGAATTTTAAAACTTAAATATTAGTTCTTGAAATTTTTTTTATAATATAAATTAGATTCCTATACTTGGTTCTTATTTTTCCTTTCTAATTTATCTTCACTTCTAAATCTCTCTAGTTTATTTATTAATTATCTATTTATTGATTTATTTTATTTTAGGAAAATCCAGGGTTTTACAATATAGCCACCTAACAAAAAATTTCGTCCTCGAAATTTAAAACAATTATACCTCATGCAATTTTCCACACAAATAATTTTCTAAGAAAAGGTTTTTCCTTATCTTTTTATTCTTCTAAAATATCTCTTATTCGAAAATACTTTAGAAGAAATCCGTAACTCTTCTTCCATCAATCTTTACATATAAACACGTCCGCTTATATGAAAGCTTTAGAAGAGAATTGCAAAATTTCTTCTAGCTTTAACTTGTACCAGAAGTATCACATTTCACACTACATACTTACACATTATATGTACACTTTACATATCGCATGTTGCAAAGGATTTCACACCCAAGTAATTGTTCCACATTGCACACTGCTTCACAATACTCAAGCATGTCCGTACAATTGGCTCATCAAGCATCAACTAATAATTCACTCATATTATATACTATCATTTAATCCTCAAGTATATATATAGTATGATCAATTATTCTATCTCATTTTTATTCATCTAACCCAAGGTTTTGAATTTCGGTTGACCTGGGCGTGCCGCCTAGGTCACCGAACGGCATTTCGTCGGCGTGCCGACGAAATGCCGACGATTCGCCGGAAAACGAGATTTTCCTCGGTTTCTGGCGAATCGGTCGAAATTTCAACAGAAACATAAAAGTTTGCTTTTTTCCCCAAAAAAATCAAAAAATTTTACAATAATTCAACAAGCATAAGTTATATACTTCAAAACTGCACTTAAATTACCATGAAAACACAATGTGGCATGTAAATGTAATGATCGGGCCTATCGGGGTGATGCCTGTGTTTGCTATGTTTAAACTTTAAACTTTAAATAAAAAATAACAAAGAGGATCCAAATTTTAAATTAAACTAAAACAACAATATATAAAGTAAAAAATATATAATCATACCGTCAAATCAGACATGAAATGAATGACGTGGTGGCTCAAACCCTGATCTCTCGCCAATAAAATGACAGTAGCGCTTCCATCCCATCCGAAATCTGTAATCTCTCTTATATGCACGGACATGTTGCTCATACTCCTCCTGTGTCATATGAGCCATGATACCAACTGGAGGGAAATCATCATAATAGTAGCACGTCTCTTGATCTGGTGGCGACGGAGGAGACGGCACAGGATAACCGGGATGCTCGTATGGAGGGGCTACTGGTGCAACTCCAATACCAATAGGTACAACAGGCATAGGATAATATCCGGGCGGATATGGATTCACTGGAAAGATCCCAAATGGATCAGATGTCTGCATGTGTGCTCCAGGATATCCGTATGATGTACTATAACTACTAGTATCTGATGAATCTGCTGGCCCAAGCTGCTGAGGATAATAGGCTGGATAGTGTCCCTGGGTCAGCTGTGGTGGATAGTGAGGATACTGCTCTCCATAAGAACTCGATGATCCTCCAAGATCTAAAGATCCGAAACTCTGTGCCACGGAGGACGAGTCATCGTGCATCCCTGTATGCTGTCTCTCCTTGCCTTTCCTCCTCTGAAAGGAATATCCCCCACTCTCATCAGGATCTCTATCTCCGTGGTCAGTATCCTGTGTGGTATGATGGAAAGCCGCCTCTCCAGTAAATGGGCTCAACCCCGGGCCACTGGTGCCAACACCACCATAACCACCATAATCATCATAACCACGACTAGCACCACCATCTCCATCATCATCATCTGAAGATCCAGACTCATCCTCATCATTTGTCTCCCCCTCAATGTCCTCATCAGTCTCCTCCTCATCTGTCTCCTCCCCCTCCTCCTCCTCCTCCTCCTCTGACAATGAAACATGCCTACGGGCTGGGACTGGGGCTAGGATTGGGGCTGGTGTCGTCGCAGTAACGGAGGAAGGAACAACTCTGATGAGGTTATCCAATGAGTCTCCGCGAACCTCCCCCCTCTCCTCCTCCATAGCTGCGTCTACATCGATGCCCAACTCTGCTGCAGCCTGGGATATGACTGGGCTAGGACTACGATCAGGCTGATCCATCTCAACACATCTAACCCACTCTGCAAATGGATCCTCGTCATCGACTTCATTACTGAATAAATAATCCAAAGGATCATTCACAGTCCCGGCGGCGGTGCCGCGCTCTATCTCTAACTGCTTCGTCCTCAGCCTCATGTTATAATGGCAGAAGACCAACTTCTGTAACCTCTGATAAGCTAGCCGGTTCCTCTGCTTCGTGTGTATGAGTGCGAACGTACTCCAATTGCGCTCACAAGTAGAAGAGGATGCTGTCTGAGCCAATATTCGACACGCTAACTTCCTCAGTGTAGGGGCACTTGTGCCATACATCGCCCACCATTCACCTGGATTTACAAATAGAAAATATTAAAAATTATTTAGAAATTAGAAATTTAAAATATTAATATTCATAATCCCTTGTCACTTACACGGCATCATCTTGTCCCTTGACGCAATCGCCGTAGTCAACCCGAATGAGCCCATCGCATCTCTAAATTGTATGATCTGGTATTGGAATAATTTGAAATGGTCAATACTTAATAATTAATATAACTATTAAGAAAAAGTGATATCCATAACATAAGTGAAGTTAAATGCTACGGTCCCTACCTCGTTTCCAAAATCCCCAACTGATTCTGAATGGGGGTCCAACTTCATGAAAACCTCGTGGACACGAGCGCAGAGATCGTGCTGTGCGCCAAGATTATCCTTATAATGATATTTGGGATTCAAATAATACGCTACATTGACGATTATAAGAAAAAACATCAGTACAATAATTAAAATATAAGTATAAACATGATTCAACATTAAATGATTTAAATAAAATTGTAATTATACCTGCTGCATGCAAAGGATGACCTAGCGACTTCATCCATCTGTCTTTAACAATCTTCAGTATCCACTGATGTGATTTGGGTGCTGCGGCCTTAATCTGAGCTTTCATCACTGCCATACACTTAAAAATGGATCCGACGGTAGGATAGGAATCTGTGTCAAGCAGCCGCAGTATAGTGCAGTACAGCAATCAACTTTCGCACATGCTCCCAAAAAGTATTGGACCAAACAATCTCTTCTACTCTCCTCCCGGTCTCTTTGCGACTCTGAGCACAACTCGTCCATTCGTCACTGGTAAATAGAGATCTCAATCCCTGCCTGTTGCTCAGAATACTATCCAATGCAATATAGTTCGTACCGAATCTGGTAATCCCTGGCCGAACTAAGTCCCCACCACATTTCTCTCTCATCTTCGCTAGTACGAAATTATGGTTGTACACAAATGTGGTGAGTGCTCGTGCATCCTTCAATGTCGTCAGCACATTGCTTCTCTTGCCAATCTCCTCTAGTATCAAGTCAATGGCATGTGCAGCACAGGGCACCCAATACAGGTTATACCGCTGCTGTAATATTTTGCCGGCTTTCATGAACGCACTGGCACTGTCTGTCACAATCTGAACGACGTTCTCAACGCCAACCTCCTGTATCACGCTCTCTAATAAGCTGGTAATATAGGGCGCATCCTTGATATTGTGTGATGCATCAACAGATCTCACGAACACTGCCCTGCCTCTACAATACACCATGAAATTGATGATGGACAGTTTAGTAGGACCTGTCCATCCATCACACATGATCGTAACTCCAAACTGCTCCCAGTGGGGTCGTAGCGATGTAATAAACTCTCTTATCTCTGCCTCCTCCTGATCCAAGTACGTACCCATAATCTCCCGTGGCGTAGGAGGCAAGACTCCCTGACCCGACTCCTGGATAACATCGAACATGTTCTTGAAATGGGGGCTCGCTGCTGCATTCGCTGGAATGTGATTGAAGATAAAAAATTTTGATATAAACTTCCCCATTTTCTCCCAGACAGTGCCCTTGCTCCACATATCCTTCAATCTCTTCTGCTTGGCACCAGATGAACGCCACATACTAGGCTCCATAGGATAATCAGGCATCCTGGTGCTAGGTCCAACCCCAGCCCCATGTCTAGAACTAGGAGTAGGAGCATCAACATCTGCATCTCCTCTAGAAGTACCACCCCTGTGAAATCCATGCCTCGCAGCCTCTGCTCTCTCAAACTCAGACTGTAAAGATGCTTGCACTGAGGCTCTGAATGCTGCCCTCTCTCCCTCTGTCACGTACTCGGGTGGGTACACCATATCATCGTCGTCATCAATATCAGGAGCCACAGAGGGTCTGATAGGCTCTGCCAATCTACGTCTAACCTCCTCCCGTGCATGCCTCTTCCCCTCCCTAGCTGCACTCCCTGATGCCAAGTGTTGTTGCATCAGCTTCTTAACCTCTGGAGGGACTTGACGACAGTTGGCCACGTTATTGTAGCCGCGTGCCAAATGCTGCTTCAACCGTGATACTCCACCACCCTTTATGACTTGGTGGCAATAGTTGCAGACCGTCTTATTTCTGTCTCCCTCGAATCTCGTGCAATAGGCCCAACCAATATCCAGCCTCCTACCAGCATCTCTGCCCTCTCCACTACCACTACTAGATGCCATATTGTCTATCCGTCTGACTGTCTCTAACAGACTAACCAAAAAATACTACACTGGAATCTGAACACCTGCACAAACGCACAGTAAGTCAATAACCGAGCACAATAACAAATTATAAATATTAATCCACATTAGACAATACTAACATTACCAACTAATTATAATTTCTTATTTATAATTTATAAACTATATTATTAGTTATGAATTTTATGAATAATTTGGGATTAATTAATTCGAAAAATCATAATTATATAAAAAATTATAAACACTCTGATTCTTCAAAATAAATTGTTCTATAAAGACTATAATAAACAAATTATCTTTAGGAATTTAATTTGCGTACTTATATTTTTTTATTAATTTTATGAATAATTAACTAATTTTCAGATTAATTAATTCCAAAAAATCAAAAATATATAAAAAATTATATAAACTCCAATTATTTAACATAAATCATTCTACAATAACTAAATCAATTTTATGAATTGAATTTGAGTATTTATCTTTTTTATTAATTTTATTAATAATTAATTAATTTTCGGATTAATTAATTCCAAAAAATCAAAAATATAAAAAACAATTTATATAAACTCCAATTATTTAACATAAATCATTCTACAATAAATAAATCAATTTTATGAATTGAATTTGAGTATTTATCTTTTTTATTAATTTTATTAATAATTAATTAATTTTCGGATTAATTAATTCCAAAAAATCAAAAATATATAAAAATTTATATAAACTCCAATTATTTAACATAAATCATTCTACAATAACTAAATCAATTTTATGAATTGAATTTGAGTATTTATCTTTTTTATTAATTTTATTAATAATTAATTAATTTTCGGATTAATTAATTCCAAAAAAATCAAAAATACATAAAAAATTATATAAACTCAAATTTTTTAACATAAATAATTCTATAATAACTAAATCAATTTTATGTATATAATTTGGCAACTTATCTATTTTTCTTCATTTTATAAATTATATATCAATTTTCGGATTTAAAAATTAATAAAAAAATTAATTTTCTAAAAAATTAATCCGGGGGCACCCATTTGTAGATCGGGTGCCCCCATCTAACATATATAATTATCAAAGTCAACAACAATATTTATCTAATTTAAATGAATTAAAAAGAAATTATATGCATTTTCGACACAAATAATTGCAAAAAATATTTTTTTGTGCAAAAAATAAAACGCCGACACCCATTTGTAGATCGGGTGTCGGGCTTCAACATATAATAAATTCAACACATTCCACAAGCATTTCATCAAAAATTTTTGAAAAAAACGATCTTACCCCAACGTGTGCAATGAACCAAGCTTGATTCTCCACAAAATCCATAAAATCCTCTCTCAAAGCAGTGTAATCTTGCTAGATTATGAAAAACGACCAAAACCCTGCCTAATCCACTCAAAAATCACAGCAAAATACCCCCCCATAGCCAAGGAGATGATCTGGCGTTCGTCCCCCCTGTTTTTCAGTTTGCATGTCGATTTGGGCGAAATTTCGCCCAAATCGACCGGCGTGTCGGTTATAATCCGCACGCACGTGTGCGAAACGCACACGTGCGCGCGTTTCGTTTTCTTTTAAAATGCCGACCGCCGCCGAGCAAAATTTCGCTCGGCACGGTCGGCATTTCGAACCATTTCGCTGGGGGCACAACCCCAAAGATTTCCCCCGGCAAAACGCATCGCCGGGGGTCCCCGGACCGAAATTTCGGCGACACGCTACGGCGTGCCGCCGAAATTGTAAACCTTGATCTAACCTATTCAAAAATCTGCCTACTTTATTCAATCATAGCATAACACAAAGAAAAATTTAGGGATTCTGAATTCTCAAAATGCCCAAAACTTGAATTTCTTAGTTCCAATTAATTGTTGCTTTATTTCCAAATTTTATACTTATAATTAAATTTTTATTTTCTACTTGGTTAATTTAATATCTTATTGCCTTACTTCCATATGGTTACAGAAAATTTTAGTTACTTATATGTTATTTTATTTATTTCTTGATTTTGTTTTTTACCGGGCGCTCGGTATAGCGCTCGTGGGTGCTCAAGCGACCGTTTACTGAACCCCCTTTGTAGCGCCCCGAACCTGGGTCAATGCAAACCAGCACCCAACCTGAACCCGATTCGCTACTGTAACAACCCGAATTCAGTTCAACAACCAAATCCGAGGTGTTACTGGCCCATATCAAATAATCATCAAGAATATACCAGACTAAAGAATTAAATAATCCATTCAATTAATTAACTATCAGAGTGCGGAACATGTATGTGCAGAAGTATAGTCTAAAATCCTCAACTAATTTATATAGTTAACCATCAAAATCAATATGAAAGTCTGGTAAAATAAAACGGTCCTTATCTCTCTCATCTCTCAAATACATCAAACCAAATGAATAATAGTCTAATCAAAATAACTAAGTCTATATCAATCCACAACCTCAGACAATATCCGGATAATAGAAATCCTCCGGCGAATAATCAGCTAGCTCTCCTTGGAAATCACTACTATGATCCCTCTCTCGTGTGTCAGCTGAAAAATGAAATAAAGGTAGGGTGAGATACGAATATCCCAGTAGGTAACACATGCATGTTTAAACAGTTCATATAAGTAAAATAACAGTTCATGCACGATTAAGCAATCTCGACTAAGCAGGTTCGTATAATCATTCGTATCGATCATGAATATAAAACAGTACAATAACCAGTTCTAAATATGAATTTCAGCATGTTATATTATAGGAATCCACTATTAGAATCAATAACATAATCCATACGTCACTAGGATGCACTAAACAGTCACATCCAATCAACATACCAATTACATGCCTCCAGCATGTATGCAACCGTAATAACAAGTGTTTATGATTTTAGTGTCATTGTAAGACTCACATAAGTAGATAAACCTTTTGAGATGACTCTCGACCAATCGCTATACCACCATGCGGCTTAGGAGCAATGCTACTAATGATACTCAAGTCCTATGCAACGCAGCTTAGACAAGAGCCGTAGTCACTGACTTATTACACACGTACCCATCAGAGTTGGTATATACCACCATCATGCAGCACCAGAATTAATGCATGGAGATGGTTGCTTATCCACATGTACAGGGAATCACCAGCGGCTCATCAGGGTGTCCCTTCAGACATAGGACCTTCCCAAACAAACCAACTTGCAAGGAAAGCGCGCTCGCACAAGGGAGAAACTCAACCAAACTGAAATATCTCTTAGCTATCTAGCCACAACTATGGATCCATAACCAGCCATACCCACTAGACTCTAAATATCCCTAAAGTCTAATAATTCTATAAGGGTTGGTGCTTAGCGGCATATAAAGGTTAAATCTGACATTCACTTCACAATTCGGGTTAACTGAGTTGAACTTATGATCTGAATTCTTTTTATGTGATTATCTGGTTTATAATGAAATTTAGAGATGTTCTAGTAATCAAATAATAGTCAAGTTTTCCAAATACAAGATTTCTCAATTACGTTCAAAGTTTGGCAACTAATGTCCTAAATATCTCCCTAATTTATTTTTCTGTAAAACAGGAAATTGAATAATTTATTTTGGTCTTAAAACATCTTAATTAATGATTAAAATTGTTTAAAAATAGTTTGGAATTGAATCAAGGTTTGAAATTATGAAATTCTGCATTTTCTGCACAGAGTGCCTAGGATCGCCCCGGCAGTCTAAGGTCAGCGGTAGTTCAATTTAGATCGTCGATGATAAGTCTTCTCGAGAACTTGAGCGGTCTCAATTTTTGGTCTAACGCCTAAGAGCACCGAGGATTGCCGAGCACAATCGAAGTCGGCGGTTACTCGAAATCATTCAGAAACAGTGTAAAAATATGATTTTTCACGTCCAAGATCATTCTAACATACATATAGTATTGTTATCAAACTAAATACATGAATATATCATACAAAAACATGCTTTGGAGATTAAACGATCGTAAATCCAAAAACAAACAGAAACCGGTGTCACTTACCTTTATCAATCGTTCCCTCTTCTTCTCTTCTAAGCAACACTTTGCACAGACTTAAGTCTCTCTCCAGATGGTGAAGAACACGAGACCAAAGTCCTTCTTTTCTCCTCCTCCTTCTTCTTCTTCGGTCGCTTACGGCTTGTCTCTTGCGGCTGTAGAATACGTGCAAGTATTCTAAACGTATAGAATTAGGTTATTAAACTATTATAAATACTCTCTGATCCCATGTAGCTCACTTACAAATTTTCCTATACACACTGCCCAATCAAAACACAACAACTTGAAATATGAATCATACCTTGATAACTTATGATTAGACGGTTGGATCTGCGTCCAACTCTGGATCTCCACTATTTATATCATCCCCTACATTAATAAAATATTCCTATCAGTTATAACTCTCAAGGATATTATTTATTAATTTATTATATTATTTAAGGAAAATTCGGGGTTTCACACCCTTTTTAACCCGAATCTTCGTTTCTTTTTTTATTTTTTTACTTTTACTATTCACTATTCACGAACACAACCCTTCACTCAAGCCCTCTTGCGTGCGCCTGTGCTCATTTTGCCTTTGGAAGTTCTAGATGACCATTTCTCCACGATCTAAAGGTAAAAATTTGTAGATTCATTGCGTAATAGTTCAAATCTGTTTAGGGTTTTCGTTTTTCTCAAAGTGTTCTAGGGTTTTCAACTTAAAGTGTTTATTTTGACTTCAATACCGAATGGTTTTGTAACGCCCCGGATCCGTGTTGTTCAATAAATGTATAACACGTTTCACGGATTGTTAAGTAAGGATCTTAAATAATTGTGATCGCTGGATAATCACCTAAACTAAACCATATTAGAGTGCACAAACATTTTTCATCTAAGAATTCAATCTTCAACTTTATTAAAATCAAATGATTCAACCTCGAACTGTTTTATTACACTTCCAACATTTAAATAAACCAAAGTCCAATTCAAAATAACCTACAAGTCTATGGAATATAGTAGTAATCTTCCTCCCTATATGTCTCAGTCGGATCTACTCCAGTAGTCGCCTCACCTCGAGTATCTGAAAACAAAACAAAAACAACGGAGTGAGATACGAATATCTCAGCGAGTAGCATATGCATGCATAAAATAGTTAACAACAGTTCAAATTATGCATCGATAAATAACCAGTACGCTTAAAGCAACCAAGACAATTTCCAAGTTTAAATCCAAAACCCACATTATTATCCAATCATATTTCAATACAATACCGACAACACATCGAATAGTCAATGTCATGACTATTATTAAGTTGATTAATTAACATGCCAAGTAAACACTCCACACCTCCATGTACACAGTTCCAGCCTACTCAGGGTTTCGAAACTCTGAAATGACAGCCTACTCAGGGTTTCGTCATCCAATGTCGGCCTACTCCCCGAGTTTCGGCATTGACAACCAGGCCTACTTAGGGTTTCTGGCTACTCTACACCGGTCGTGGCAACACACAAGGCCATGCAATTACACCAACCAACAATACCATCACATTACTAAACTTAAGCATAGATCTAGGACAAGCTAAACCAAAACAGAAAACCATCGTATAAACTCAACTCTGACATCATATTAAATCAACCATACTCATCATCATGCATAACACAACACAGCTCAACACAGGTCACTCCGGACCAGAATAGCACCTCATGTACTTTCAGTAATTACTCCAATTCTATAACACAAGACCATTGGTAATAAAACCCATTTACTCACACCAAGATAAACTTTACAAATGTAGTTCAGAACTTTAAATCAAGTAAAACCAGGCTAAATAATTTCTCAATCAAGAACAAGTGTATAACAAAAGAGAGAACTAAATCATGAACCCCTAATGTCAGGAATAGTAACATAACCTAACGATAGCCCTTCAAAATTTACTTCAGAAACTCCTAAAATTATTAATAAGTCAACTTAATAATCTCTGGGTGATTTGAATAGATAAAAGTAGTTCTAAGATCCTAATCAGGTCATTTTCTAAGAGATTGGAACCCCAAAATATCAGAATCTGGCTTTATTTGGTCAAATTCACATTTCGGCTAACTCTTAGGGTTTGCGCTGACCTCTGGCGCTTGGCGTGAGGTTGGTGGAACTCTGCGTATACCCAAAACTCTGTCTCGCTAACTAAAAATAGACTTAGCAAGAGATGAGCACGAACTCGGCGATATCGGAAATCGATCTCGCGCTTAATGAAAACACTCGGCGCGAGATGAGCGCAAGCTTGGCAAGAACCAAATCTAATTCTCGCGCTGACTAAACTTGTTGGCGCTAAGTAGGCGCCAACCCGGCAAACACCACCTACGAGTTTCGACTCTCTGTTAACTCTAGATCTCCATGATTGACCCATTTTCTCACCTTTATAACAACTTTTATACACTTCTACCATCCTCCTAAGACTATTAGACACGATTCGAATTTAATCTAACAACCTAAAATTTTTGCCTCTAAAAATTATACCAAGAACATACGCAAAACATTATTTTCTCCGAGATCATGCATACGGCTAAATCATATGGACAAAACCCAAAAACCTCAGATTAAAATGATGCTACTCACCTCTTGCACGCTCAAATCCCTGCAACAGCAACTACTCGAACAGAAAAACCGACAGTCGATCTCGAACAGCAAAACCCACAATCGATCTTCCATCGATCCTCCTGTTCGCAAGTCTACAGTAGACCCTCTGAACTCTCTTCGCAAAGAACCCCACCAGTCGGCTCCTCTCCAAAACCCTAGAACAACAGCCGTAATCTCCTTCAGTCTCAATGGATGCGAAATGAAACCTAAAAATCTACTTCCTTAAGTATTTATACTTACTATACATACTTTGCCGCTCGACGAGTTTTGAAAACCCACGATTTGGTACATGCTCGCCCACCGAGTTTCCCTACATGCACACAGTTTATAAATTTTATTGTTTTATTTTTTTTCAATAAAAATCAATTAGAAAATATCGGGGTTTTACAAGTTTTTGCTCAAATTGGTTTCTTTTACTTCATGGCATGTTCTATTAGTGATTTCGAGTGGATTCATTGAATGGTTTTTGCAATTTGATCGTTTTCTATAAAAATCCCCAAATCTAGGCATTTTCGGCTTTGGCTGCTCGGTTCGTCGCTCGAGAGACATATCGGGCGCCAAGCCTAAGTTAAATTTAAAATTTTTGTTCTTATTTTCTCCATTTTTGCTTTTGATTTTTCTATTTTCTAGGAGTTTTTCTAACATATCTAGGCATGCTTTAACATATAATTCAGTCCCTTTTATTTTAGCATTGGAATTTCATATATTTATTCTTTATTTCTTGTTTTTATCTCTAACATCCTATTTCTTTCCTTGTTCTATTTTTCTATTATTTCTTCTCCTTTCCATTCCACTCTTAGATGGCTAGAACCTCTAGTAGCAACCCTTCTAAGAGACCTAGGGTTGAGGTTGATAGGAGGTTTAAGAATGATGATCATAAAAAGCTCTTCAATGATCACTTCCATGATAGGATTGTCCTCCTAGAGAGGAAAGTGTCCTTTGAGGCCTTTGACTCTAGCATCAAGGAAATTTTTAATGCTAGGGGCCAGAGTTCCCTGTTTGATAGCCCTACCCTTCCATGTGCTGACATGGTAAGGGAATTTTATAGTAACATTCATGGGGCTTCTTCTGATAGGACCACATTTTTAGGGTATGTAAGGGGCACACATTTCCTTGTTACACCTGACACTCTTGCCTCCTGCCTTCACATTCCCAGGGTGAGGAACCCTGTCTACCCTTACTCTACACCCCTTGATTTCTCTACCGTTGCCACATTTCTTATGGAGCAGGAGTGTGCTTATGATGGGGTGGCTTCTGTGCGCATAGGATTCCGCACGGGCGGGGCGTACGTGGAGTGTGTGCCTCGGGAAATTAAGAGTCGCCACTGCCTGATGAGGTGCAGGCAGACACCAGGGTACCTATGCAGGTGAAAGAGTAGGAGACTACTCTTCAGGTCCTCGATCTACAAAAATTATGATCTTAACAATGCAGAAACATACACACAGAAATTATACGAGGAAACCTGAATCCAGATCCAGGAAAAAACCTCAAGTCTATATGAGGCGACTAACCCTTAGAATCTCCACTATTGAATGAAAGTCAATTACAAAGGAAAACACACTTAACCTTTACAATTGAACTCACTCAACAGCAATCCACAGCTCGAATCCACAAACTGTAGCACAACTTGAATCCACAAGCTGCAATTCACGATCTATCCAGATCCACAGCTCGAATCCACGAACTGCAACACAACTTGAATCCACAAGCTGCAATTCACGATCAATACAGATCCACAGCTCGAATCCACGAACTACAACACAACTTGAATCCACAAGCTGCAATTCACGATCTATCCAGATCGTAACAATCACCTCAGAGTCCACTGAGATGATCCAATGCAATAGGAATCCACCTATGCATCCAACAAGCTTGATCACCAATCCAGGAGATCATACGATCGTGTGAAGTTCCGAAATAAAGAAGAATCCTCAACTTCAATTCCAGGAGATCTCTCTCAGATCTCCCCCTCACTCGATCACCGACTCTCTAAAGATGAATTTATTGAATTTCGAACACCTCAAGATCCAAATCAACTTGATCAAAAGAAAAAGTCATTCCAAAAAGAATACAACTCGTCTATTTAAAGAAGAAAACACAGATCGCATCGAGCGCTGGTGGCGTCGCCTTGCGATCGGGGTAGACGGCTGGAAGCGAACTCAAGTCCCGCTTAAATCCAAATAGATTCAGTTGAGGGCATGCTGCCAGCGCGCTGCTAGCGGGAGGGAACGCGGCATGTGCACAGCTGATTTGTAGATTCTTCAATCTTGCTCTGCGCTACCAGCGGCATGTCGGCGTCGCCTTATGACGCAAATGCACATTCTTTACTTTCAAAGCACTGTTTCACTTATGCGCTGCCAGCGGAGTGGCAGCGGCGTTGTTCCTCGCAAGTGCCTTTACAAGAAATGCTTTATTTAGAAAACCGTTCATTTCCTTGAGCTACCAGCGGCATGGTAGCTGTGTGGCAGCATTACCTTCCTCTTTATTAAATTCACTGAACTTATATTGTGATTCTGCACATCTTGAAGATTATTAGAAGATATAATTTGTCAAACATTTGCCATATAAGGAGTGTGAGTTTTCACACTTACAGCAGGTCTATTTGAATGGTCTGCGGCTTATTAAAGATTCTGGCCAAGTTCTCGGTTACGGTCTGAGGAAGTCCGAAGACACCCCGGTCCTACCCATTGGTTTGATGGGTCTCTCGGGTCTCCCTGGTTCGAGTCAACTTATTCTCACCCTATTTCCTAAGTTAGCATGTACCCTTATTAAGTCTGAGTGGGGACCACCAAAGCGGTGTGGGTCCCCTTCCTTTTTATTAATTTTTTATTTTTATCTTTTGGTGAAGTGGGTCAGATATGGGCCCCATTGGACGGCCCATTGGATACCAAGTTGGGCTTAAGCCCAAAGCCCATTTAGGGTTACATTGGATAACCCCAATTATTGGGTTTGGTTATTTGATTTTTGGGATTAATTAAATTTACAAAATTGGTGGGTTGGGATTTTTAGGGTCCATTGGGCTTGGAGGTGACCCATGGGTAATTATCCTAATGGCCTTGGGACCCATTATTGAAATGGGCCCTGGTTTGGGCCGGACTAGAGGTGGGCCCCATTGGAAGGCACACAAACCCTTATTGGACCCATGTGGGTTCAGGTCTCAAAAATGGGTTTGGGTTGGCCCAAAGGCCCAAATGGTTCAAATTGGTTAAGCCGGATCGAACCGGGTGGGCCAAGACCCACAGAAATGAAATCGGGAGGCCAAATGGGTCTGTCCACAGACCTAGTGCGGTTAGGTCACCGCCTGATCCGCTCTGGGTATGCGGATCCGACCCGAATAGCTCAAATCGCCAAAGCTGCAAGGGGGGTCTGCTCGCCTTCCTTCTGGATGGCCTTGCGAACTACTGTGGGTCTTCGAGCAGACCCACAGTGACTTCAAAGCGCCACTTTTGGCTCAAACAAGCATATTTTCACCTGTTATCCACACATACCTTCAATCAATGAACGTAAACACATGGGCAAAGATATAAAGTAAGCAAAACAGTGTTGATCATGTGTGTAGGTAGTGTTTTAAAATTCACAAAACAATGAATGAAAAGGAGATATTATGCATGATGCTTGCTACAACTTTGGTGCATGTGGAATCAACATAGATAGTATACCGAATATGCTAAATAAGAGGCCATCCATAGCTATTCATGGTGATGTAGATATGTGACAAAACAGGCCCCTAAGCATACTCTTGAATATTATACGTGGGTGTGTGTAGGGTGTTCACATACAGCCTGTACAAACATGCTAATACAGTAAATAAAGGGAAGTAAAAGTGTATGCCTTACCTTATACTATGCATGGAATGTTATAATGAGGCTATGATCAATCATGTAAAACAAAGAGAAAGCAAATAAAACCATAGATGAAGGGAAAGAGGGGGATTTTAGGGGTACAATGGATATATGACACAGGGGAACATGCTCCCCTCGAAAGGATATATTGATCAACCCATGAACATGCTTTTTAATTCACAAAGCAAAGCCTCTATTATCATGACTTGTGATCATCAAAACAAAGCCTCTCCTCCCAACTTTCATATGGGGAGTCCCCCTCACCATGGGGGACTCCAATGGCATGAAAAACAAAACAAATGGTGAGAAAATGCAATAAAAATATAGATCCAATAGCAGTCCAAAAGAAATATACTTAGAAGAGCTCTATTTCAATATATATTGAACAAAATGTTACAAATTTTCTCACCTTGGTATTACCTTCCCTCTTAGTCAAGTGGTGGTCCCCTTGGTGTACAAACAGCAGCTTGGAGTTCTTTTCTCGCTCCAAAAGACAGCTTCCTTTGATCTCTTTGTAGTGGGGATGAGAGAAAGGGGAAGGATAATGGCTTAGGGGGTATTTTGGGCATAAAAGGGGTTTAGGTGAGTAAGAGGAGGTTCAGATGATTGCAGGTCGCCGGTGAGTCATGGGGACGATAGGGAGAAAGAAGAGTCGAAGAAGAATCCTCAAGCAATGGGGCTGGGGCCCCTTTTATAGAAAAAACAAGCCAGATCCCACATACTGTGCGGATTGGCCTGATCCACAATTAAAGTGCAGACGAATTTTTCCTCTTGCGCAATCAAAAATATCTCCTAGCTGTCGTTGTGGATAAGGACAGATCCGCATAGTATGTGCGGATCAGGCGCATCCGCACATACTATGCGGTTTGCACGTGTTAAATGCTTGGATTTCAAACCACATTCCATTTTGATGAATTTCTTTGATATTATCCGATTTTCCCTTTTATTTTTCATTTATTTTAAATGTAAAAAGATTATTTTATTCCCGATTTTTATTTGTTTTGTCCTTTTCTGCTTTCTTGCCACGTGGGCAGTTTTCCTTAAACTTTGACTTGCCATAACTTTCTCATTCGATGTCTGATTTTAGCAAACTCGGTGGTGTTGGAATCAGGTCGAGATCCTCTATCTATTGAGTTAGAGTTTGACAGCAAATTCAGGTTTTTAGTAGAAGTGCAAAACTGCGTCCCGGAATCCAATTTTGCTTATATCTTCTTCTCCGGGACACCGATTCTGGCAAACTCAGTTGCGTCGGAATCGCGTCGAGATTCTCTATCTGCTGAGATCAAATTGGGCAACTGATCCGGGTCCAAGCAGAAAGTCAATCTCCGCTCCCCTAGGCTTGACCAGCCCATAACTTCTTCATCCGGACTTCGATTTAGGCAAACTCAGTTGCGTTAGAATCGTGTTGGAATTTCCTATTCATTGGGAAGAAGCATGGTGGTTGATTTGCACCAGATAAAAAAGTCAACTTTTTGTCCCCTGAGGGTTTGACTTTTCAGTTAAAGTTTTTTATTTTCTGCACTTCTAGGAGGTGCAAAAATGAGGTGCTGACAGCTTCCTTTTCTACCTCCCACCTTCCTGTTAACACCCATATTCTTCAAATAATTACTTTTACCAACCTTTGGCCTATTTCTCATTTCTCTTCTCTCCCTAGCTCCAAACTTCTCTTTCTTTACGCCCTTAAGAAGGGTGATTCTATTGACCTAGCCTCTCATATCATCTTAGTTATGCTTGGGATCCTTGATGATCCCAAGAAATCTTACTCTTGCCCATTCGGTTGTGTGATCGCTAGACTTATACGCTCTTCTCCCGTTGAGTACCCACCTTACACTCCTATGACTCAAGGGCAGCCGATCAACTCGGGGACCATGCAGTTGAGTTCGGCTCACTCTAAGAGAGCCGAGATTGGAGGTAAGGCTCCTCCTACTGGTTCTTGACGTAGGTCAGCCCCTACTCCCTGTGTTCCTTCCTCTTCTTCTACTCCCTCTACAGGTGACATGGCCTCTCTCCAGGAGCAGATTTCATGGATGGCTCTTAGCCAGAGCCGGATGGAGGAGATGATGATGGGGATGCAGCAGCAGCTATCTAGGCTTTACAAGGAGTTCCACACTTTCATGGTGCCTCCGAACACACCCATGCATGGAGCTGGACCATCTACGACGGCAGCGACCAAGGACGAGGAGGGTGATGATGAGGATGATGGGGCGGAGGGTGCTGGAGAGGGTGAGGATCCTAAGGGCGATGGGGAGGATGAGAGTGAGAGAGGAGATAGTGATGGGCCATCGAGTTGATGTATTTGCGGTTTTATTTTGTTTGTGTGAGAGAAGGGGAAATACATGTATTTGTTTACTCTTGTTTTAGTTGATTTTGTATACCTTTGGAAGCAAAGCTGTAATTCCGTCTCTTCATATATATATCATGATCTTTGTATTGTTCTACTCTTCCTTTTGTTCCATTTTTGTTTTCTTTGCAATAATATTTAGATTTGTATATTATTAATAGTTTAACTAATGTTCGCAATTTAAAATTTTCAATCAACATAAGCAAGCAATATAACACATCCATGAAATCAAAACAACAGCAATTATAAGAAATTCGGAAAACTTTGGATCTCTAATCTTAATATGGCCCTAAAATTCCTAACTAACGAGCACATAGTCCCAATACCCACCTAAGGTTTAACTTCTTAGGTTTAGGGATCCTATATGCTCTGCTACCATCTTGTAACGCCACGATTCCGAGTCAATTATTCCAGACCCCATGAGTTATTGAATGTGGCCAAAGCAACTAAAATCTAGAACAATTTAAAACATTTACTAATTTCTTTATCAGAGTTATATGCGGAAACATGAAATAATATTCACTAAATATTAATCTTTAACCTTTATAATTTCCTTAAGCTCATGAAACTAGTCTACAACTAAATTTGCTACCCCCTTTTTTAATACTAGCCCAATGCTCGTCGTCCTCGCCAAGAGTACCTAAAAAATAGGGAAAACTAGAGTGAGATAAATATCTCAGCAAGTAACAATGTGCATGCATTAAACAGTCCATAATTTTTATAAAATAAGTCATGAGGTGTGCAAATAAACCAGATCAACAATAATAGAAATGATAATAAATAAACCACGGCAAACAGCATACCACACCTGTGACATCACAGGACTAATAAAATCGTAAACAGAGTTTTCTACAGACATGTGTGCCAATATGCTACCTAACTGATTTACAGGTGGACCAGCCAATCCTGGACAGGTTATTCGACACCTAATGGAAGTACCAACCGATACCAGAGTGAGTTAGCATGTACGACCCAACCAATTCAGAAGTGGGTAACGTAGCGACCGACCAATCCAGGAGTGGTACCATCCTCGAGATGATGGACTGCCTATGATACAGAATAAGAAACTCCAGAAGACAATTCTATTTGCTAGCTACTCTATGGATCCATGTATGAGCTAAGCCTGTTAGGCACAACTCACAATCAAAAATTCTAAATAACTTAATAACATATCATTTAATACTATAATAAAAAGAATACACTATGAAATAGCCGCAATAGCGGAGACACAATCGTGCCAGTAACACACCCGCAATAGCGAAATAAATAGTATGGCAATAGCCAAATCCCATCCTCAATGGCGGAATAAATCAATAGAGGCAATAGCCTAATCTCATCCACAATGGCGAAATAAACAGTAAAACTAAACAGTAAAATAATGGAGAATAAATCAAGACATTAAATACACCTCAACGTCAAGTTCTTTTAGGAAAACACCCCCAAAACTGCGAATAAATCCTTTAATCAAATGGTACAATTGTTGCTGTGCATGAGTCATTATTATTTAAGTTTTTGGCATGTTTTAGTTCACATTCCTAAGCACTAACAATGTTTCTAATTCTTGTCTGAAACTTCCCTATTTCTATGATCTAATAATATCCAAATTTTCCCTCATTTAGAGCCTAGGGTGTCAAAACTTAGTAACTCTGTTATTTAGTTCATCCAGAAGGTAACTTAGATCTGTATTGAAAGTTAAGAATAGGTTAGGTTACCCAAAATCAAATCTAAATAGTTTGTGCCCTCTTTCCAGTCAAAACATCTCCAAAAGTTTCATCTTTACAATCATTGTCCCAAATTACTATCCTTTAATCCAAATTTAATTCCGCCAATTCTTACATCTCAAATTAACCTAATTACCGGTGTTACAACTTTAAAATTTCCACACAAAAAAATCATTAAAAATGGATTTGGGCTTGAATCTCAAAAATCTGGAAATTCTTACAGAGGCCGCTCGACTGGGCGCTCGAGCGGTAACTAGGCGGTGGTTATCACGTTCATTTTCAATTTGGTTTTAGAACAAACAGATGGGGCGCCTGCATTTGCACTTGAGCGGTCACTGAAGCTAGGGGTGCAACTTGGTTCGGTTTGGTCTGGGTTGAGCTCAACACAAAACCAAACCAAAATTATTTGTAGCTAACCCAAACCGAACCGAACCGAAGTTAAAACCGAACACCAAACCGATTAAAAATTGAAAACCCAAAACCCAAACCAAACCGAATCAATTCAAACATCGGTTCGGTTCTAATAAGGTGCAGAATTGGCACGCAATACGAGGTTCCGGGAGAGTCCTCAGGTAAGTGGAGGGTCACTGGCAACCACTTAAATTCCACTTTCCTTAGGCAATTATCTCATCCTTTTGACAGGACTCCCCAGAAGACGCAGTTGCGCATATTCTATGCCTTACTTAAGGCATGACAGTAAAAGATCCTAGAACCAACTAAATCCCTCTTATGTTGACTTATTCTAACCAGGGGTTCTATCGGGTTGAGGGGTCCCCAGTGGAGTCCCCAGGCTGTGCGCGGGGTTGCATGGTGGGGTGCACGGATTCTCCTTGGGTGCCTCCGGATGGGTAAAAGGGAATGTTGGAGTCGCCACTGCCTGATGGGGTGCATGCGGATACCTGGGTGCCTAAGTTTGTCTATTGGGCTGGTCTGCGACTTGAGATTTCTAGGTAGGGTCTCGGTTATGGTCCGGAGAAGTCCGTAGACACCCCGGTCCACTCCATTGGTTGACGGGTCCCGTAGGTTTATCTTGGTTTGAGTCAACTCACTGGTTTCTCACCCGGTTCCTAATCCAGCAAGTGATTTGGTTAATTCTGGTGGGACTGCCTGAATGGTGTGGATCCTTTTAATTGATTTTATCTTGTTTAATTAAGGTGGTCTTGGGCTGATTGAGTGGGCCCCGTTGGAAGGCCCATGGTGTCCATAGGGGCTTGGTTAAGCCCACATATCCCCTGGTGGGCCTCGGTCTAGCCTGAGAGGCCCTTTGGGTTTAGGTTAACTGAATTGCTTCTTACTTTAATTGTTCAAGTTAGAGACTTAAGTGATTTTCATGCAAAAGTGTGTCTACATTGGTTCGTGGGCCCCTGGGTGGGCCCTCGTGAAGTTTGCCAAGTGATTTAAGCTATTTTTGCTTAGTTTTACCAAAATGGGCTAGACATTGGGCTTGGGGCCCGTTAGTCCAGACTTGGGCTAGAAAACCCAAGGTTTTCTTGCAGTTAGGGTTTGGACCCTCACTTGGTGGGTTAGTGGGCTTGGCGGGCCCAGTAGGCCTTGGCCCATGGTCTCGGCCAAACCATGCTAAGTTACGCATCATGCTACAGAAAATGGGCTCTGGGTGGGCCGCATTGGGTTTGGCCCACTTCGCTCAGTTGGTTAGTTTGCTCATCTTGCTTAAGTTGCATGCTTATATTTCATTACGTATGTCAGGCTTGGTGGGTCCCATTGGAAGGCCCAAAAGTGTTCCTAGTTGGACCGGCGGTCCAAGTCCCATGTTGGGTTTTCGGATGACCCGGAAACCCTATTGGCTTGATTAACTTAGTTAACAATGGCATTAAAATGACATAAAATCAAGAAGGGCACCAAACAGCACTTGCAACAGTGTAGCCGACCTGAGTTGTCGGCTACACATAAACCCTATTGTAGCTTACCTAAGAGATCGGCTACACACTAAAGTACATGTAGCCGACCAGGTTGGTCGGCTACAAATGGGCCCCTGTTGATCCGACTTGAGTTGTCGAATTAGCTAACAGTAAGCTGTTTTCGGATTTTCTCAAAGGGGTTAAGCTTGTGGGCTTCCCAGGAGTGTTCTAAGGTTTTGTGGGCCCCTGGGAAGGCCCACAGAGGTTCAGGGGGTGGGAAGCATCCCACTTGAGTCTCCTTTGAAGGATTTTACAGCAAGTAAAGGAAGGGGGAGGCATGGGGGGTTGCCTCCCTCCATTTGAGCCACCTACGGTAGCTAAGCAGGGACCATGTTGTCCCTGTTTTGGTTCCTCGATTCCATACAAAACAGCAAGCTTGAAGGTCAATTAAAAATCCATGCAATCAAACACCCAAAGCATATTTGGTTCCCAAAAGGAAATACTATGAACATTTCATGCCTCATGCAAGAGAAGAGATAGTGATGCAAGCAAGAGAACCTAACATGCTTCTAAAGTGAGGGGTGGGTGCAGGTGGACTTGAGCGTATACAAGCAAGCCACATATGCAAATGTTAATGAAGAGAACACATGATGTGAAGAGGGAGCAGCAACTATACATGGAGAAAAGAGGGTATTAACATGCATGGAAGTAGGGGTGGCAACGGGTTGAATACGATATGGATCTGCCATGATCCAAATCCGAACCGAAAATAAAAATCCGATATCCGAATTCGATCCGAAATCCGACGGATCTTTTATACCTAAATCCGAATTTGAAATTCAATGAATGTTCGAAATCTGAATTCGATTCGATATCCGATCCTAAATCTGAATTCGATCAAAAATCCGAATTCAAGCCTGTAAAAATCCGAATTCGAGCATGTTCGAACCATGGTTTAACCTATTTAACTTATGATTGAACCATGGTCTGGGCTAAGTTTATATATACTGTAAGTATATTTTCGGTTCGGATCTTTTTCAGATCGGATACATGTATATCCGAATTCGGATCCGAATTTTTTCAGATCCGAAATTCTAGATCCGTATCCGAACCACGGATCTAAATCCTATATCCGAATTCGGTAATTTTGGATCGGATTCGGGTCGGATTTGGATATATATCCGACCCATTGCCAGCCCTACATGGAAGTAACATGAACGGGTGTGTGTGAAGTGGCTTGCATGCATAAGGTAGTATGCTGGTCTTGGAGAGTGCATGGGTACTAAAGTAGGCATGTGGAGGGTGCAATATAGCAAGGAAAAGAGAAGTAACATGCTGCTGTTTCCAGCAGCAGCTCATGGGGAACATAACAGGGGGCTATGGGTAAGGGGACTTGCTCGTACATATATAAAAAAACAACAAGTAAACAAGGACAAAGTGAGGGTACACAATCAGTAGCATACTTGGGTTAGTAAAAAAAACAGTAGCTAGGCATGCGGTGGGGGAGCATAGGCACCTTGATAGACTTGCTGGAGGGTGTGGGACAGCAATAAATAGTGAGGGTTTGCTGCTGTCTCCAGCAGCCAACTGCATGGGTCATAACAGGGGATCATTGGGGTGGGGGAGCATAGCAACGGGATCTTTCCTTCATGGTACAAACACCACAGGCACGGTATACCAATTAAACCTACTGAAAAAAGAACAATGGGGGCTGCGGCTACTGCCCACAGCAGCTCCAAAGAACACCCTACATGCTTACTAATTTAGCATAAGAAATTTTCTACATGTGTCCAGAACAGCAGCCACCAAAGAAAAGAAAAGGAGGGGGGGGGGGGTCATGCTCATATACCAAGATGCATGCTCCATGATCACTACACATGCCAACACATGCATATGATTCCCTTTTCTATGCACTTCATAGCACACATTTTATACCTATTTTAGAACAACTTAGCAAAGAGCATGCACATCATGGAAGCATGTTGAAGAAGGAAAATGAGAAGTAGAAAGAAGAAATACAAGAAGGGATACCGGGGGTACATTAGACGAGCTCAAGAGGGAACAAACTCCCTCAAGAAAAGGTAGCAAGGGACAACCTGAAACAGCAACTTGGAAGCCATAAAAGTACATGGACGACCTCTCATCCTCTCCCTAGAGTTACACGTACTTTACTTCTTACCTTGGAGACCTCCATATGGCTAGGTGGGAGCAAACATACAAAGGTAATGCAAAAATAACAGCTCCAGGTGAAGGTTAGATCAAACATCATGTTAATAGCTCATTTTCACTTATGTAATGTAAAATACCACAAGAAACAATACTTGAGGGGTGAAGAGGTTCTAGAGCAATGTATGGAGCCCCTTGGAAGCCGAACCAAGTGCTAGAAGTCTCCTCTCTAGCAGCAACAGCAGTAACTCCTCCTCTTGCTTGGGTGAAAAATGAAGAAGAAGAAGGAAAAGGAAGGTAGGAGGAGCAAGGTGGGGTGTTTGGGGAGTAAAGGAAGCAAGGAGATGTGAGAGGGGAGAGGTACGAACCAACACAGAAGGGGGGACAGGGGGTTAGGCCAGCAACCTTCAGCCAGGGGGGGTTGCTGGCCCTTTTATAAACCCAGTTTTGTATTCGGCCTTGATGGCCGGATACACAAGACATGGTGTGTATCTGGCCATGGAGGCCGGATACACTAGATGTGCTTTGTATCTGACATAAAATGCCGGATACAGACAGTATGATTGCAAAATTTTAATTTCATCAGAAAATCTGTCGAACAATCCGACAAGATTTCGGCGGAGATTTTTGTATCTGGCATATAATGTCGGATATGAACAAATTTATGTATATCTGGCATACTTCGTCGGATCAAAAGGCAAATTTTTGATATTTGCAGATTGCCCCCGGATTTGACCGATTTGACACCTAAGATAATCGCAGATTGCCCCTGCGCAATTTCAGTTTAATCCCTGAGATATTTTGCAGATTTTGGATATTTACGGATTGCCCCCTGAGATATTTATTTGCATTTCCTGCCACGTGTGCAGTTTTTTTGCCACGTGTGCAGTTTCCGGCATTGCTGCCCGGAAACTTCAATTGCTCATATCTTCTGCATCCGGACTCCGATTTGAGCAAACTCAGTTGCGTTAGAATCGTATCGGAATCCTTTATTCATTGGGTAGGGTTAAGCAGCTGACTTGGGTTTTCCCTCTCAAGTTTGACTGGCCTGTAAATCCTTTATCTGGGCTCCGATTCTTGCAAATTCAGTTGCGTTGGAACCGTGTCGGGATTCTCTATCCATTGAGATAAAACAAGGTGGTCAATTATCACTTGGTCAAAAAGTCAACTTTTGACCCCTTAGGGTTTGACTTTCCAGCTAGGGTTTGCATTTCCAGCACTTCTGGGGGCGCAAAAATGAGATGCTTACACGTGGCATATAGTTGAATGTCACACTCTCAATTTGCTCTTCTAGTTCCTTAATCAGTTCTTGGTATGATACCAGTTTCACTTCTCTTTTCTTCCAGTCTCCCATCACTTGATAAATTATAAGACTTGAGTCACCGAATTCCTTTAACTCTTGTATGTGCATTTCGATTGCTCCTCGCAAGCCTAACACGCATGCTTCATACTTTGTCATGTTGTTGAAGCATGTGTGTTTGTGCAATCGAACAAGAATTTTGCTGCTATTGGATGATGGACACCTTCTGGAGAGATTAGCACAGCCCCTATTCCTTTTCCATTGACGTTGACTGCTCCGTCAAAAAACATCTGCCATTTGATTTCATTCATCTCCTCTGTCAACTCTTTACACATTTCATCTTCATCCAGGAAGTGTGTTAGAAGTGGTTGGTAATCCGGCAGGGGATGTTCTGCTAGGTGATTAGTCACTGCTTGTCCTTTTATTGCCTTTCTTGTTGTGTAGATGATGTGATATTCAAATAAAAGGACTTGCCAACTTGCTACCCTCCTAGTAGAGATCGGCTTCTCAAAGATATACTTTAGTGGATCCAAACTTGAGATCAGTAGGACTATGTGGCTGAGCAAGTAGTGCTGAAGCTTTTGAGCTGCCCAGACCAAGGCACAACACGTCTTTTCAAGCAATGAGTATCTTGCCTTGAAGTTAGTGAACTTTTTACTTAGGTAGTAAATTGCTTGTTCCTTTTTTCCTGTCTCATTGTGTTGTCCTAACACACATCCTACAGCCATTTCAGAGACTGTTAGATACATGATCAAGGGTCGTCCTGGGACTGGTGGGACTAGCATCGGCGGGCTCATTAGATATGCCTTGATTTTGTCTAATACTTATTGACAATCTTCATTCCAAACCACCAGGTTATCCTTTTTCAGCAACTTGAATATCGGTTTGCACACGGGGGTCATCTGTGCGATAAATTGATTGATGTATTGTAGTCTGCCAAGGAAACCTCTCACTTCCTTTTCTGTCAATGGAGGAGGCGTCTCCAAAATTGCCTTTGCTTTGACGGGATCAACTTCAATTCCCCTCTTCAAAACACACACTTGTTTGGATTGAGCCTACGCTTGTGCTTTCTAAGTCTGTTAAACACCTTTCTGAGGTTCAGCAAATGATTTTCTTTTTCCTTAGATTTCGCAATCATGTCATCCACATATACTTCCATTTCTTTGAGCATCATGTCATGGAATAACAAAGTCATTGCCCGTTGGTAGATTGCACCCGCATTCTTCAGTTCAAATGATATCACTCAATAATAGTAGGTGCCTTAGTGTGTGATAAAGGATGCCTTTTCATGTCTTCAAGTGCCATCCTTATCTGGTTGTAACCAAAGAATCCGTCCATGAACGAGAACATTGAATGCATCGCAGTATTATCAACTAACACATCAATGTGCGGCAATGGGAAGTGATCTTTCGGGCTTGCTTTGTTCAGATCTTTGTAGTCAATACACAACCTGAACTTTCCTTCTTTCTTTGGAACCGACACAATGTTGGCTTACCACTCTAAATAATCCGTCACTTGAAAGAACCCAGCATCCAACTGCTTGGTGACCTCTTTCTTAATCTTCAGGGCCTATTTCGGCTTCGTGCGTCTGAGCTTCTGCTTCACAAGTGCGGCTTCAGACTTTGTTGGTAACCGATGCACAACCAAGTCCATGTCTAACTTGGGCATATTCTCATATGACCATGCAAACATGTCAGAATAAGACTTTAGAAAATCAATCATCTGTTTTCTCAATAATTGTGACAACTTTTTACCAATTTGCAGTATTTTCAGTTGTGCTATTTCACCTATGTTAATTGGTTCAGTTTTCTAGATGTTCGCCTGGAGACCCTTTTCATGCCTTTCCAAAGCAAGTTGGATTTTAGGAGGAGTCTCCAATGATTTATCGTCGTCCTCATGCTCTTAGGACTCACAGGGGACGATATTTGAATCATTTTGCTGCAGTGGGCAAGTGCCCCAGTCTGATTGGTTGAGGTCTGGTTTATTTTCAATATTGAGTACTTGCTCATGCTTTTCCATTATTGTTGCTTGTTCAATTGGATTTTCAAAGCTAAGGGTTTCAATTATTTTTTTCTTATTTTTGTTAAATTACAATAGCTTTATTACCGATCCTGAGCTCCTGTTTTTCCGGGTGTATGTTTGAGGAGGTGTTCGAATGTCGGCACCAACTTTCTTAAACACTACTCTCGGGTTTCTCTATCTGTCACTCAGAACTTGACCACTCGACAGCGTGAGATGTCTTGCTCGAACGCTCCTTTTATATATCAAAAGATGCTCGAACGACAACTCAAACTCTCTCCAACATTAGGTTTGGGTTTTTCTGCAACTCACTAAATAAAGCCACGCTCGAACGCCTCCTCAAACCCTCTCTAATGTCAAACATAAAATCTTCAATTTTGACCCGATTTTGATGCCATTTGAACCATGACCTCTTGAATTCAACATAACCAATTTAAACACCTTTAAACACACTTTTTGATATGGAATCAAGCCAACCTAAAATACTAAACCTAACAATATTAAAACATTGTAATACTAAATTATCAAAATTACTTTTATTATTTTTTAATTATAATAATATATATTATTAAAAATATTTATTAATTGCTTTGATAATTATTAGAAAAATATTTAATGTTAATTATATTAATTTTATATTGATATGATTATATTAATATATTAATATGACACTTTAATATATATTAATTATTTCAATAACTAATATACTTAATTAATTAAAATAAGTATTTTAATAATTATTAATATATATTAAGAGCTGAATTATATTCTATTTGATTAATTTTATTATTATTTCAAGATCTCATGCACTTTGAGATGATGTTGATGGTTGTTTACAGCCAATGATTCACCATTTTAAAAAATGAGCAATATGAGTTTGCGTCCCAAGGAATAGAAATACTGACTAAAATATTTCAAATCATCTATACCTTAGGAGTAGCAACTAAATGAAATATGGTATATGGGGTACGAACCATGCTATATATTAGAGATCTTCCTTGAGTCATTAGGGGTTGAAAACACATTATTATAAATATTTTTTTATTTTTATTTAGTAGGATTTTTTTTTTCCAATTATCAAAATTCTTTTATTTAGTTTAAGTATAAGAGAAGAGTCTAATTAAGTAGGATGTTATTACTATATGCAATTATTAAATTTCTTTTAGTTAGGTAAGTATTGGACAAGAAGTCTAAATGCCTAAAAGTGGTAATTAAATTAGTCACGGCAATAATTAAAAAAGTATATGCTTTTGTTAGTAAAATTCCAATTATTAAATTCTTTTAGTTAGATAAGTATTGGAGAAGAAGTCTACATGCTTGACTTATAAAATGACTCCCAATGATAATAAAAAGGGTACTTTTGAAATCAAATATTCTAGAAATGGATATTTTGGTATGTAAAAATAAAGCACACTTTAGGTAGTTAATAGTATTATATATTTAAATTCTATAACATACAAAACTCTTTTGATGTTTGAAAAATTAATTGTAATAAAATAATTGAATATAATAATTTCAATTTGCTAATTAAAAAATAAAATTATAACATAAGAAATATAAATTCAATGAAATTTTGAGAAAAATGAATATCTTTTGGGAAGAACCATAATAATTAGTAAAAGAATTTAGCATTTTCATTTTATAACCAAGGTCTGTTACTCCAAAATAAAGAACAATAAAAATCAATCTTAACGTGCAATGCACATTTACAATTGCCAGTTATTTTAAGTTTATTTTCTAATTAACTATTTTACCCCTTTTAAATTTCTTAGATGTTATAGGTGGCAATTGGACCATTTATGGCTTCTCAAAGAGGTGCAACTCCTCGAGTCCTATGATGTCACATCGGTTTTGGTTGGTTTATGAATATTAATTTTGGAAATCACTACTTGTTTTGTGTTAGAAAAGTTATAGACTTGGTTTACATGTTTATTTGGTTATTGAAATATTGCTTTGCAAAATTCATGAAAATGTATTTGGAAAGGCATGTAAATATGTTTTACTTCATGCATGTTGATACTCACTAAGATGTAAATCTTACTCCTCATTTTCAAATATTTTATTTTTAGATATCCTAAGCGAGGGCATACTTGCTAGGGTAGACGATTTGAGGATGCAGAGGATTACATAGAGTATATCATTAGATGACTATTATTGCTTAATGTAGGATGTTTTATTTTTTTTGATAGATGGATTTCATAGGTGGCTATGATTTACTTTTGTTTGAGGATTAATAATGTTTTCATAGTGAGTTGTGAGAGTTTAGTTGACCTTTTATCCAAACATGTTATTAGAGGTATTTGATTTAATATTTACTTACATTTCTGCATTTTATTTGAGATAATTAGTTAGAAGTTTGAATTTTGGCATAATTTGGTAATTTCTAGCAATTGCTTTTGTTTGGATATTAGTTGGTTTGAGCTCGGAAGGTCCTCATATAGGATTTTGGGTTTATTTTAATGAATAAATCCATGTCCGCAATGTGACACAAAGGATCAACATGTTCAAAAGATGAGTGTTACAGAGATGAGGATGCTAAGATGGACATGTAGTAAAACTAAAAAAGACAAATAAGAAATAAAAACATTTGAAAAGTGTTAGGCATGTCATGCATTGAAGATAAAATGATGGAGAATAGGTTAAGATGGTTTAATCATATAAAGTGGAGACCTATAGGAGCACATGTAAGAAGGTACGAGAGTATGCATATTGAAAGGCCTAAGCGAGCAAAATGGAGACTTAAAAAGACGTGGACAGAGTCTATAAAACAAGATTTACAAAAATGTAAATTAACTGATAATGATGATGTTAATTTATACTCCAAACCATGATAACCACGTTTCATGTGGGCTATGGCCAGTAGGGCACACCTAGGTGAACATCCCAAATAAAGGATGTGGACTTGGATAATTTACGCATTATCTTAAACACTGCCGTGGCCAAAATCATCACATCGCACAGGATTGAAATTCTAAGAAATTTCGCACAAATAGTACCCTCTCCAACATATTAAAAACCGAAACGTAACGCCAACACACTGGAGTGGGCCAGTGGAATCACAGCAGAAGTGCGCAGAGCCACTAATAAAACATTTATCAAGCACTGTTAGTTCCAGCGTTTTAGCTCTCTCTGATCAGTCATGACATGGAGGAGTTTGAAGAGATTTCAGACGGTTCAAATGGTTGGGAGAAAATCCAATCCCCAACAAACCCAATTCCCCAACAAACTGTGGTCACCATACACCGACACAACGATGACTGCTCCGTCTTTCCTCCCAGCGAGCACGAAGGCTTAAACATCTCCACAGAACCAACTCATGATGAACAGAACACATTATCTTCATTTTCGTCTGACGTTGATCAGGTGGGCTCGAAACCTCTGCCGACCGATTCCCGGCTCCGGGTTCTGGCGAATGACATGACCAGGCGATTGAGATTGGGGTTTGAGGTCTTACACTCTAAGATTCTTCGTTTAGCTTGCTGGGTTCGTTGTTACGGTTCCAACCAGTGGAAAGTTTGGTCAATTAGCTCTGCTGCTGGCGTTGTTGCCGTGCTATTGTTTTCGATATTGTACTTGCGTGCGCAGCGATGGCGTCGGCGCTACAAGCAAGAGAGTAATAAGGACCGCTTGATGCTCCTCATAAAAGAGAAAGATGAGGTATGTGGCTAATATTTGATGATTCTCTTGCATTCCATATGTCTGTGAAAATGCCTATTAGAGTATGTTTTGTATCATGCAGTATATAGAGAACTCTATTCCTACTTCTGATTATTGATCTGTAGAATTTAATAAAATCCCAGTTGATTGTGATAAAATTCAACTGGGGAATTCCACCTTTATATAGTAGGCAGCCATGTCAGTTACAGAAACAAGCTGTTTTTTGTCTTTATTTTTTTTTCTAAACTCATGAGAGGTGTTTGTGCATGGGTTCTATTTTGAGTTTTTGTTTCTTTGTGCATGGGTTCTATTTTGAGTTTTTGCTGTTAGACATGTTTGACATATATACCCTCTAAAACCAATTAAATGTTTATTTTATTCTCTTCTTTTATTTCACATATGCATATTTGTTATCATTGGTATTTAATGTGAAATGAGATTTCATATGGAAATTTAATTTTGGGCAACATTGTAGAAAAATCATGCTAATGGTTTATGAACCAGAAGCAGGGAGTAATGATTTTTCAGTTCCTTGTAAACCCATAAAGTTCTAGACCATATTATTATGTGTGTTTACAATTATTGTGCCGCTATAAGATAGGGTAATGATTCCATCATCAAGGTAGAGACCTTAAGCAAATAAATGGGTGTAATGTAAGAGTACATGCACTGGACATGACCAAATTCAGAACACCTTTTGGAATATTTACTGAAGAGAAAAGGTGGTTCAATCACAATTGACTTGTTTATTCCCAGGCTTGATAGATTTATATTTATTCGTTTATTGTGCCTATAAACTTTAACTATGTCAAACAGTTGATAGTTCTTAGAGGACTAAATATACAGATTTTTCGGGTGGTGTGTGTGATAAATAGATTTATATAAATGCTAAATAAGGGATCCACCAATCTTTAAATAAGATAGTATATTAAGTTAATTCATATTAAAGTTGAACTTAAAAATATTGGCTGGTGATTTTGAAAAATGTTTATTTTTTAATATATATATATATGGCTGGTGATTTTGAAAAATGTTTATTTTTTAATATATATATATATATATATATATATATATATTATATATCATATGTAAATTGTTTTTTGAAACGGTTTTTGGAAGTCCAACTGGCATATGAATTAAGATTGATTAATTATATGATTTAGGGATTTATTTAGTGGTGAGATTCCAATCCTAATAGAACATGTGGAATATAGTATGGTGGAGGGATAGATTTGTAAACAATTGTATGTGACAGGGATCTTATTTTAAATCTCAGATTCTCGCGGGTTTAATTGCAATGTGTTGATGGGCATTGTTGCAATTTTGTAGAAGCCCAAAATTCAATTAAAGGAATTTATGGGACCCTATTGAAAAATAGTTTTTCAAGTTAATCCTACAGTTGAGAATTGAGATCCCTGAAGGTCCCACGCAGATCACTCTTAGGGTTCGTATCTATATAAGGCCAGATATGACCATCAATTAGAACTTTTTGAGAAATTCAGTTCGGAACCCTAGTGAAAAAGTGAGCATGGATTCTTCAGGAGGCAGAACGCGTGGGTTGCTATCTTCCGTTGCGAATCGAAGAAACTTTCAATCCTGGTAGAATATTTTCAAGTAGCATAAATTGAGTACAATTTCTTTTTGGAAAAGTTGTTTAGATTTTATGTTTTAGTAAATCTGTTCCTGGACTATCAGGGGAATGAGTTCATTGATTACGTTTATACTAAACATCAACATCAACATAAACATAAAGAAAATGACATTGTATCTAGTTGCAGTCGGTGGAACAAATTATTTTCTGTTATCCAAATCTACTGAAAAACCTTCCATCTGTACCTTCAATTCACTTATGAATTGACTCCCTTTCTTCATTCCTTTAGCCTGAACCATTTCACACAAATCACACCTTGTCATAGACTTCTCCCTAGGTCTCCCTCTTACATGCTCAAACTATTATAGCATACTTCTCTGATATTTAATCTTTTGTTTTGATGCTCCCAGACTATCTTTGATTGTCCTTTCCTTAATAACCTCATCTCAGCTAATTTCATCTTACGGATGTTGCTTTTTGTTTCTACTACATTTGCTCCATTCTTGATGGTAAGATTGATAGTCATCTCAGAACATCTTTTGCTTAGGTCGAATGAATTCTGTTATTTTCATTACAAGTCAGAACTGTCTCACCATTTAAGCAGTCAAACTGAACTCTATCTTCTATATCCTCCTAAATTTCTGCTTTGTGGCCACTTAATTAAAGATAACAAAAAATTCTACTTTTAGGGATCTTTCTTTTAGTTTCAAGTCCAACTGTTGCTTGCACTTGTATTAAAGTTTCATTTGATTTTAACACGACTTATTTTGAAAATCTCCAATATATCTTTGATTTTAAGGCACCCATGATAAAATAAAAAAGGAGAGAAAAAAAAAGGAAAAATAATTCTGGGTTCCTTATTAATGAATTACTGGTCTCCATTTTGAGCTTAATCCATCCTTGTCCTCCACCCGAACCACCACCCCCCCCCCCCCCCCCCCCCCCCCCCCCCCCTCCACAACACCAAAAAGAAAAAAAAAATTGAAACAAGATCCATCCATAGACCTTCGAACTTTGGTGAAAATGAAAGCCAATTAGATACTGACTGCTTAAATTCTTCTGATACAGTGTGCCGCTTATCTTAGAATTATTGTCGTTCTGTTCTTTTGAGTGCAGTAGCCTACTGCAGACTGTCAACGTTCCCCACCAACAACAAAAAAAAAAAAAAAAAGAAAAAAGAAAAAATTGTTACAAATTTCTGCACTTTGATTTCAGTAGGCAATAATTTGATGCACTTTTCAAACTGTGGCATAACTCGAATCATTCTGTCCTTCTAGGCTCCTAAGTTCCACAACTATTTTCCGAAGGAACAATGCTAAAGTAGATTAGCCGAAGTTTCCGGATTTTTTCTTTTCAAGATTTGAACAATTATGATGATGCCTATGGGCTTTTGAGAGGCAATTCTAGGATGAGGGAGGAGAAAAAGGGAACAATGATTGGGTTACTTTAGGAGTTATTTTTTGGGCGATTTGGAGGATAAGAAATATTACATTCTAAAAATCATCTCAAAAAGAGCTGTCTCCTTGGTATTTCATAGTACAAATCTATGAAGCATCTAAAAAGGAGCTGTCTCCTTATCATTTGGTTGGTGAAGTTGTGCTTCTGGAATTTAGGAATGTGAGTTTTGCAAAGATGTTGAAATTTTTTTGTCATCCATGTTACCTTTGGAATGTTGACTTCGTTGCCTGCTGTGCCCCCCACCCCCAGCCTGTGTTTTCTTGTCCTTTCCTTCATTAGAGTAATATTCATTTTTTGTGTACTTAGGCTTGGATTTTTCCCTCTCTACTGTTAATAAAAGTCTTATTTATTCGATTAAGAAAAGGGATTTCTAAAACCTTGAGGAGAGTACGACCAGGCAAGTTCAAGATCCATAGAACCTTGACTTGGATTATGTTTTATTGAGAATATTTATCTTTCTGGGGGGAGATTTTATGAAATCTATAACGAGTAGCAATACTAGGAATTCCTCAAGAAAGTGATTCTGTTAGGACCAACGGAATTCTGTTGCTAACAAAGTGGTAAAGCACAGAGAAGATTTTTTGACATTTTGGTGTTGTATATTATGGCATTCATTTCACAGCATAAATGATAGCAAACTCAACTCTCTAATTATTGTGAGTTGATTCGAAACTAGAGGAGGTTTGATGAATTAATAAGGAGCTCACTAATGATTGTTTTATTGAGCTGTACAATGTTAGCCAGTAATAAATATGGTCCAAAAAAGAATGGTGGCAAATAAATAACTCCATTATTCAGCCATACATTGCTAGACAAAAAGTTGCTTGAAATGGTTAAAAGAACAGTAATGGTCTTGTTTTTAGTTCTGCTTGAAGCCATTTCTTTTGTCTCTTTTTTTTTTTTTTTCTCTCTCTTTTAATATCATCACTAGGCACTAAAGAGATTGGGGTGAAGGAGCTGATGAGTCTTCTATTATTAATCACCTGTCTAACTAATAAAAATTGTCCATGTTTATTGAACGGGATATTTGCTTCAAAAGACCATCAAGATACATCTTGTCACGTTGAAGTTTGGGTATAAAGTTGGTTTGAAGAATCATTAGTTTTGGGACAAAGGTGGCATGAGAGACCCTTTTCTTAATAGTCAAACAATATTCATTGGAAATTTGGTAAAATGGAAAGAGATCTTGAATGGCAATGGCCAGGAAAGGTCCCTTGCAAGATTGAATTAGGAATATTTATACGTAGATGATACACAGTTCTTCAGAACACTCATTAGGCGTAGCTTATGGCAATGGAGATACACATACACCTGTAATTTTAAATCAGGAAGGTGCATCAACTTTAGGTAGGGGAACTATCTAAGGCAAGAGATCTGAGTATCTTTGTTGGAGGTCGTTAGTAAGGTTCTCTGTAATTGAATCTTGTATGTTGTCCACTTCGTAAAAATAATTGTAAATTTTCATAAAGCATGTGTTTTGGTCTATTCATGTAATTAAGACTTTGTTTGTATTTTATTTGTGAGAATAAAGAGTTGGAGGAAGAAGTGTGGGTGTGTTGTTGGGAATAAATTTCGAAGTCATGTAAGTGCTGTCTTTTCAAAGTTTGGTTTAAGCTTTTCGTCTATATCAAGTCTTATACTCATATAAAAGTTTGGTGGCTTGTTGTGCTTCCTGGACCTTCTTGATTTAATTTGAGTTTGTTGGGTATTTTAATTTGTTTCATTTTTTCTCTCATCCCCTTTTTTATGCTTATATGCTTGTCAGTACCATAAATTCCACTTCGTAGACTTCCTTTGGTAAGATAATACCCATAATACACAGCCTGATAATTTAGTGGAAGGGTAGGGCAGTTATAAAGTATACAAAAGAAAAAGCTTGGCCCAAGAAGAAGGTAAGCTTTGGATCCTAACCTTGGGGAATTTTTCAAATTTAATGTGAAATTTTGGGGTTAGGGTTTAGCTCTTCCTTTGCCTTTAGGGTTCTAGAATCAGTTTTGTTATGTATATTTGTATTTGACAAAGAGATCGAGCATGAAAAGCCAACCTCCGTACCTTCATGTGGAGAAATGTGAGAGAAGCTGAACTCCATACCTTAATGTGGACGATTTGAGTATGAAAGGCATAAGTATTACTTTCAGATGGAGGATAAGAGTTCCATCCAGTTTTATGTGAACTAAAACATCCTATGTTTTGTATATCATTGAAATCACACTAAGGGGACCTTCAAGTCATTAGCTAATTTTCTTGCAAATTTTTTTCCCTTCCAGGCTTTCAAATAATAGAAATTCTACCACTTTCACTATTTTTCTGATCATTTGTTGATTCAAACACAAAGTTTCATTGCTTTAGTAGGCCATCATATATGAGATCATAACTCAAGTTATCAAGAGAATTGTTATTACAATGTTATAGAAAAACATTAAGGGAATATCCATGAGTAGGTCTAAGATGTTTGAGTTTGTTGATTTAACTTGAAATGCAGCCAAGTTGACATAATTTGTTAGTTCCATTTTTTTTTTGATGAATAATGAAGATGTATCTATATATATATATATATATATATATATATATATGTAAAGAGAAGAGAAGTGCTGTACAAACAAAACAATGCCATAGCCGGCGTGCCCCTGTATCAAAAATCAACCCATCCCATGCACCCTACCACAAGACCCATCCTAAAAGTGTGAATACATTCCACTACCACATACCCCCACAAAAGTGTACCTTGGATAGCCACTGAAGAAGTTGTTCAGCTACGTACCAAGGATGACTAACCTCCCAAAATAACTACCCGACATCCCATGATACCTGTAGGTCCATCCCTCTTGACATTCCACCATCTATAGTAGGTGTCGAAAAACACCACCTATGCCATTTCCTCACTATGTTTGAGGGCCAAACACCCCGAAACTTTGGAAGAACAGATACCCATGAAGCAACAACTACCATAGTGCTATCAACCACTTGGTCCACCGTTGACCGAGTATTTCGAAAGATCCTAAAATTCTGCTCCAACCAAATAAACCAAACAACATCATGAAATAATGCTCTATACATGATATGGCCTCTTCTCCCCAACCCCCCACTTGCCACTGGTCAAAAAAAGCTCTAAGTGACTCAAGTAGAACCCATGAGACTTCAATCACTTGAAACAACTACATCCATATAGCTCTCGCGAACTGGCACTGAATGAACAAATGATTGATGCTCTCCCCTGCATCCATACACATAAAGCACACTTGTGGGGATAGGGCATTCGTCTTCTATTTTTTATGGATTCGATCAATCGTATTAATCCTGTATAGAAGGGCAGTCCACAAAAAGGCCTTGATCTTAAGAGGTACCTTGGGCCCCTATAGCCTAGACATAGGAAAGGGCACATTGGAATGCGAAGGATTCTAACTCACAAAGTTGAAAAAGGACTTACATGAATAAGAACCAGAAGAGGAAAGAGACCAGATAACCTTATCATGACCTAATGGATCAAGAACCATGTAATGCCCCAGATTCGAGTGTTTTATTTTTTAAATGGATCAGGGCATTACTTGATTGGTAACAAAACAATTAAGAATAAGGCATAAAAAGGTAGAAGAAAAATCAGAGTGCACTAATAAAGTGTTTAATTCATTATCTAGTTTGCAAATGAAAACATAAACTAAGTATCAGTTTACAACATTAACACACATTTGGATCACAACTAGATTCTATCTCTTTGATAATCACCCCAAGCTTGTCGATGTCTCCAAGAGTACTTGAAAAATGGGGAAAACTGGAGTGAGATATAAATCTCAAGAAGTAGCAATATGCATGCTAGAAATTGGCCCATAATTTATTAAATAACTTTCATGAGGTATACGAGTAAACCAAATCAATAATAACTAAATCCAAAGCATCCATCAAACCATACATATCAATATACACAAAAATCCATCTCGATACACACTGCATTCCAACTCATACAAACTATCTTTTTGCCTATTACACTTGCTAAGGAAGAACAAATAAATTGCCAATACAACATTCCCACCGAGAACATGGATTTAGAATGTAAGTAGTCCTGCCAAGTACACGGATGGGGAACAATAAACAAATTACCAATACCACATTCCCACCGAGTACACGGATTTAGAATGTAAGTCCTACTGAGTACACAGATGGGGAACAATAAGGCATACGCCATAAAACACAATCTTCCAACTGAGTACACGGATTAAGGAAGTAATACCCATCAAGTACACGACTGGGTCCCGTTGAGTACATGGACTGGGTACGACACAACCATATTACCAACACACTCTTCCCATCGAGTATACGGGTTAGTGAAGTATCTTGCCGAGTGCACGAACTGAGGATATAAGGCATACACCATGAAATAACCGTATACGTGAGAGCATAAGGCATACACAATGTCACATACGTGATAGAACAAACCCACATACATGGAGAGATGTACATGTCAAAATCACACCCCCATACGAGGAGACACATACACGTCAAATAAAATACCCATACATTCCACCTCTTTAAGCCATAAGCTATAATATAATCAAAATACTCAAATCTGGTTCAATTTCTTTTTATACCTTTCTGGAACTCAAAACATGCCCATTTAGTCCTAATACAAGTGCTGGAATCATTAAATATAACCTAGGTTAATAGAAATCCACATATTTTTCCAAATCTCCAAAACTTGAGTCACTTTAGTAGAACGCACCCAAAATCCATATGAAAATCCAAATAATTATTTGGCTAGTGTAAACACTCTCTAAATACCCTAATCTAGTTGTTACATGAGTTGGAATCCCTCAAAAACAAGTTTAGAATCGAAAACTAGGTCAAAATCCCTAAATATGAAAGTCTGACAATGAGTGCTTGATGTAGCGCTTAAGCGACCCGTCAGTCGCTCGGCTTAAATCAAAACTATGCTTGGTCGCTCAAGGTGATGCTCGAGCGTCCTATCGTACGACTATTTTCTGGGTTTTTAGATTTTGGGTACTTGCTATAGTGTTTGAGCAACGGGTCAGGTGTTCGTACAATTTTCTAAATTATGCTCTTGGGTTTCAAAATCGAAAATAAAATGCAGCCGGGAAGATTGGGCGCTTGATCCATATCGGGCATCCTTATCACAAAACACACATATAAACAGGCGCTCAAGCCATAATTCAGGCGTCCTTGTAAATTCGTAGATTTCCAGATTTTTTTTATATTTTTTGAAATTTCAAATTAGAACTATATATTTTATTTCCAGCACTTCAAAGCAATTCTAAATCATCCAATATCACTTTTAAAACATAACAAATCATCCAAAAACCATCAACTCATAAAATCACAGGTTTTCTAAATCAAAATCCTAATTAAACCACACTTTAAAGCATATTGACAATGTTTTCAAACTTCAATCTAATTTATGCTTAACCACAAAATATACTTCGAACAAATATTTGATTTCAAATAAACTAAGATTGATCATCAAAACACACAGAAATCATGTAATTCCTCTAGTTTTCAAAAGGGTTTGCTACTTGTCTCAATATACGAAATCCATCTTTTCAATATCTCCAAATTTAAGGCTGATCCAATGGTGGATCGTTTGCAGATCGCACTTTGATGGTTGCTGGTAAGGAATTTCAACAAGTATGCTCTTTAAAAGTCTCTTGTTTTTCTTTCCCCATCTCTCTATATTTTCTAGTCGTGTGAACCCTCCTTTTTCTCCATATGTTTGAATTATTAGGAAACCCCAAATCTTCCATAATGCATTCCTTTTATAGACTCACCTAATTAGAAGTCCTAATTGAATTATGAAACTTCCCAACTAACCCACTTGCCTATTTTATCTCAACTCTCCTTTCTAATTCCTTTTTCATGAATCCCATACAAAAGAAACTCCTAATTTAGTCAATTATCGTGCTATTTTTAATCCTTATTTTTAAATATTACCCAAACACGTCATTATCTCCCATATTTCCCAAATTAAGGCTCCTAATTAAACATAATTACTAATAGGCCCTTTTTCCTTCTTTTAAGCTATAAATTTGTTATTTAAATTCAAACCTAACCCAACCTAGGTCTAATTAAATTTCTCCCAATCTATTAATTACGTAATGAATTATTTTATTAATTGGCTTATTAGGAAATGACTAAAATACCGTTTTATTTACCTAAATTGGATTTCTTCCAAAAATGCCCATATTTATTCCTTATGTTTTTTTCTTATCCATAATACATACTTGGAATAATACCTATCTTTCCCAAACTTCCATATTTAATTTACTCTCCCAATTAATCTTAAATCAATTCTTTACTTTCTATTAACATTAATCACTATTTAACTCTTCCCAAGGTCAAGTTCATAATTTATCTTCCAATTAGTTGAAGCTACTATTTAAATTCCTAATTACTCAAAATTATTATTATTTATTTAATTACTAATATATCTTTGGATTAAAATCCAATATTTAGGTTTATTTAATTATATTATTATATTCAAAAATTCAGGATTCTACAAACCATCTCCTTTAGGCATAGCAAGGCAATCTCTTCCATCTCGGGAGGACGAAGATCTCTCAAAAGATGAAGGTTCCAAGATGTACCAGATGGTAGGGATGCTTATTGGGCTGTGCCGGCCTGGGCATGCCAACATGTCGGGCCAGGGGTGCCTGGGCCACGGCTCGGTTAGGCACAGCCCGCTAGGGCTCGCGACCTGGTGGGCCGTGGCACGCCGAGCCGTCCAGTTGAGAGCTAGCCAACGACCCGCCGAGAGCTACCCTATTCCTTCCAAAAAAAGTGGTTTTTAACCACTTTTTTACCCCTTTTACCTCCCCTCCCCCAACAGCTATATAACAGCCATATTGGGGGGGGGGGGGTATGGTTGTAATTGACTATTAAAAGACCTTTTCTACCCTTCCAACTGCCAAATAACAGTCATATTGGAGGGTAGAGGTGGTAAAAAACCACTTTGGTTTTCTATAAATAGGCTTACCCTTTCCCACTCCAAACCATACCTCTTCTACAATCTCTTATTCTCTTCTTCTACAATCTCTCTAGCCTATCAAGAAATAGTTGCTTTGCTTAAATTGTTCAAGCATTAGAAGTGGGAAATTGGACTCTGGAGGTTGAAGGCTTCAACTGCAAAGTTCAAGCTTCATTTTAAAGAGGTATTCTTCTATTTAATTTTTCGATTTTAAAATTAGTATAAATGTTATATATATAAGTAAGACTCTCCTTTTACCTTTCTTATAAATTAGTGTATCACAAAAAATTTATTACTATATTATTTATTAAAAATTTTTTTTTCTGAAATTTGATAATGGACCCTAGTAGGCATCTTATGTTCTTTAACACTGAGGAAAAGGAATTTCTTAGACCCTATTTTGACCCAACTTTTTCTGATGATGTGACCCAATCCCCATATGGTGACCCTCCTATCCAAGATCATGAAACTCAGTTGCCTTCCTAAGAGATGGGATCATCTTCCCTACCAGTTAGGAGCACCAAGAGGAATAAAACCTCCAGTGTTTGACTTAATTTTACAATTGAAAATATAGGGAGTGAAGAGAGGGAAGTTTGTAACCACTGCAAAAAGAATTTTAGTTGTAAAGGAAAAAGTGGTACAGGCCACTTGCTACGGCATTTGCAGAAATGCCTTCCAAAACATGGCCAAATAGACCCTAGGCAAGCCCAAATTTCCAGCAGTAGTGTTAATTTAGGTAATTTTGTTTTTAATCAAGAAGAAACTAGGCTTGAAATAGTAAAGTGGTAATACAAGAAGAATTACGGTTTAGATTAATAGAATTTAAAAGATTTAACCGTCTAATAATCAAATATCTAGCACCACAATTTAAATCCTTCTCATGCCATACTTTAAGAAAAGATGCTATAAAATTATACGAAAAAATGAAAACTGGATTAATAGAAACATTTTCAAACAATAACTTTAAGGTAGTTTTAACCTCAGATATTTGGACAAGTAGACAACAAATAAGTTATTTAGCTATAACTGCACATTATATAGATGAAAATTGGAGTGTGGAAAAAAGAATACTAACTTTTGAAGCACTAGATTCTAGCCATTCTGTACTAAATATAGCAGATACTATAGCAAAAAATATAAGAAAATATAAAATACAAAATAAAATAATGGCTCTAGCACTTGATAATGCAAGTGCTAATAATGTTGCAGTAGATATATTAAAACAACACTTAAACTTAAATATAGATGGATGCTTATTTCATGTTAGGTGTGCTTGTCACATCCTAAATTTAGTTGTGCAGGATGGCTTAAAAATTGTCCAATATTATTTAATAAATATTAGAGAAGCAGTAAGATACTTAAAACAATCTAGCACAACTGCTAGAGAATTTAAAAATTATTGTGAAAGTTTAGGAAAGCAACCTAAAAAAATTACCCTAGATGTTGAACATGGGTGGAACTCAACTTATTTAATGCTAAAAGCTGCACTAGCATTAAAACAAGAACTTACACTATTTTATAAAACTAAAGTGCCTCACAGTGAACTAATAGAACTTGATTGGCAAATAGCAGAAATTTTAAGAGATTTTTTAAAAGTTTTTTATGATGCAACAAGATATTTATCAGTGGTTTATTACCCAACATCCGCGAGTATTTAAATTGTTTATATCAAATAAGTATTTGCTTTAAAAAATATAGAAACATGCCCGAGTTAAGGATATTTGCCCTGCAATGGAAGCTAAAATTTTAAAATATTGGCAAGATATACCTAATTTATATTGTTTAGCTACTATAATGGACCCTAGGATTAAATTAGGAGTGGAAGACTTAATAGATGGAATAAATGAGAATATGAATTCTTCTTTTCAAATAGATATACGTAAAATAAGAACCCTATTAGAAAGACTTTTTTGTGAATATGATACTAGCTGTAGCAGACAAGGTCAGACTCGGACCCAAGAAGCACTACTAGATAATTCCCCTTGGAATTTTTTAAGTGGGAGAAGAAAGGGAAAACAACCAGCATCTAGTAGTGGGGGATCGTCTGAGTTAAGGATTTATTTAGAAAGCCCCCCAATACTTTTCAATACTATGGAAGATCATAATTCTTTTAACATTTTGACATGGTGGAAGCAAAATCAGGTTAGTTATCCTGTGCTTGCCGCCATGGCACGTGATCTACTAACGGTTCCGGTGTCCACAGTTGCATCGGAATCAGCTTTTAGCGCAGGTGGACGAACCATGGACGACTACATGAGCAGATCAACGCCGGAAATGGTGCAAGTATGTGTCTGTCTCTCAGATTGGTTAAGGACGGAATTGAGAGATCAGGAATATGAAAATGATCAACTTGCTGGAGACTTCGATGATTTGAATCTTGATAAATTTAGTCATTCAAATTAGTCTAAGTTTTGTTATATTTTTTGTAATCAAAGTGTAGGAACTTCACTCTAGTCTTTTTTTTTTCTTTTAAACTGCAAATGAAAGATAGATGAGTGGGTGCCAACCTAGTTGGGATGTGCTCATACTATAGTGATGCAGTATTATTTGTGCAAGTGATTATGTATTATTTGAAAAGTTACTTGTACTTGTGATAATTAATTAATTTATATTTTTTGAGCAAAATCTATCCCAATATGTATAAGAAAATTTTGTGAATAATAAAAATATTTTTCAGAATTTTTTTGTGATTTTTTACTATTTTTTTGGATTTTTTCTTGATTTCTTTTAAAAAAAATAATACCCCTGGCTTGCCAGGCTCGTCGGCGGCCCGGCACGGCCTGCCGGCTGGGGCATGCCGTGTCAGGCCGAGGGTATTGGATAAACAGGCCGCGCGTGCCACGGCCCGCCGGCCGGTGCTAAACGGGCCCGGGCCGTGCCAGGCCAGCCCGTTTAGCACTCCTACCAGATGGGGACCAAGATAAAACGTCGGTCACTAAAGCATTAGGGTGGAGAACAATAGAAAATAGACTAGGGAATTGACTCGACTATACATAATTGCCTCACCACATATCACGCCAAAAACGAATAGGCGCCCCAGACCCAATGTTCAATTTAACATGTGGATAGAAGGAAGATGCTAATCTCATGATGGCCTTCCATGGGCAATTTTCAAATGGACGTGCCCTTTGATTAATGAACCATCCATTATCATTGCTACTGTATTTGCTTACAATCACCTGATGCCATAAACTTTCCTTCTCTGTGCTGAAGCGCCACAACCACTTAGCTAAAAGAGAGGAATTTTGGGCAGCGACCTTGCCCATTCCTAAACCTCCCTGCTCTTTTCCCAAACACACCTTTTCCCATTCCACTAAATAGGCTTCATTTAAACCCCATCTCCTATAGGAAATCCCTTTGTGCTTTTTCAATGACCACCACAACCCTCCTAGGCATCTGGAACTGGGACATAAAGTAAACTGGTAGATTTCCAATAACCGCCTTGATCAATATAATCTTGCCCCCAAAAGAAAGATAGTTCCTTTTCCATAATGCTAACCTCTTCTCTACTCTTTCTATCATCGGCTTGCAAAAAATTCAAGCTACGAGGTGACGCACCAAGTGGAAGACCTAGGTATGATATCGGCCACGAGGCCACTTGACACCCTAAAATTCGGTTAAAGGCCAAAGAATCCTCCTCCCCAATATTCAACCCCACTAGAGAACTCTTACCCCAGTTAACCTTCAACCCTAAAACCATATGAAATGTGTGTAATACTCTTCAACTAAAGGATATGGTCTCTGGATGCCTCAAGGAAAACTAAGGTGTCATCAGCAAACTGAAGGTGGGATATCTTGATCTCATTTCTTCCAACCTGAAACCCCTGGACCATACCCCTACCCATCCCAACCATGAAGGAACTGTGTATTACCTCCGCTACTGAAGTAAATAAAAATGGAGAAAGTGGATCTTCTTGCATAATACCCCTCAATGATGGAAAGAAACCTTTTAGCCCTCCATTTACCAAGATAAAAAAATGAACCTTACCCAGTCACCCTCTAATCCATCGCCTCCATCACTCTCCAAAGCCTTTCCACCTCAATACCGAATCTATAGAACCCCACTCCACTCTATCATATGCTTTTTCAATGTCCAATTTGCATACCACACCAAGGATCCCAGATCGTCTCCTACTATTCACACATTCATTTGCTATTAACGCACAATCTAGTATTTGACGACCCTCCACGAAAATACTTTGATTAACAGATATGATCTTAGGCAACACACTTTTCAACCTAATGGACAACACCTTGCAATAATCTTTGATGGGAATGTAAAATAAATAAGTAACGAACTGATTTATGGCTTTCTGGCATAGCAAACATCGTTTTTCTGTCGTATAACTGCTAGAAATAAGATTGAAATTCAGAATAGGGATTCTTCAAGAAAAATGGCATGACAAGGCATTCAAGTGTCCAACTGGTGTGGAGAAAGCAGTCGTGCGAGTCTCCTCTTTTGAAATTTTTATCTGATGCTAACAAGATTTGAAATCAATGGTTGAGCAAAAATTCTTTTGAACTAGACTTTTGAGTGTGTTCTTAATTTGGATTGACCATTTGATACCTACTAAAGTAACATTATTCAATGTATCATAGTTAATGACCATTCAAGCTTTTCCATGTTTTTATTTAACACAATTCCTGATAATAAATGCTGCTCAGCAGCAACTGGCTTGCAAGTAATGGATTAAGCATTGGCATAGCAATTCTTATATCGTGTCTTTATTTCTTGATCATCTTGTAAATTATGTTGAATTAGTTTATTTTGCGGTCAAATGCTCTGTATGGTAGAAAATATGAGATGGGAGAATTTGTATCCTTTTTTTTAGAGGGCACTTAAAAAAATGTCTTTAACTGTTCTGTAGAGGCTAAAAATGCAGTGGTGCTTTGAGAAATAAGACAGTAAGTGTTTTGCCAACAGATATTTGTCAGTCTTTTCCTTAAGTTTCAATTCTCGGGCGATAATGCAGGAAATTGAAGGATTATCGGGGTTGAAAGATTTCGGAAGCTTGAAAATTAGTGCTACTGAGAAATTATTTCTCTATCTCCTTCCACTTGAAAGACAATCATATCTTTCGTGACAGGATACAGGCTAATGGTGTCAAATACAATAGAACTAAAATTCATATCATAATCAGCATTAACTTGAATAAGATAAAAAAGATAATCAAATATTATCTTTTTCCAGAGAATTGGATGATTGTCAACATAATGAGAAATACTTTGAGATCCATTTAGTGTTTGAACGAAACTTCCGTCTGAATGATAAACTAATAGTGCAAAGAAAGTTGGGTGCAGAAATTGATGTTTGCAGTAGTGTTTATAAATATTTGACTTCTTTTCCATTATTGTGGTCCACCTGTAGCAGTATGTCTTGGAGTTAGAAAGAAATTAGCTTCCTCAATGAGCTTTTTGATTTGAAGATCTTTATCTATAATTTCTTGAGTTAGCTTGGAAGGTAAAATAGGAGATGAGAAGCCTGATTTATGCTCACTTTGAAAATATGATTTTGGCTGTATGACTGGAAAAAATTAAGTTTTTGACCTTCTTCCAAAGTAGTTGATTTAGAGGAATATTTTCCATCATGGTATGCTTGGCTTGAAGGAGTAGAAATGCTGTAAGATTTGTCCAATAATCCTCATGTTCTTCAGATTTGTCTGAGAATTCAAAAGAAGAATCATGCCTAAACATTTGGATTTTGAGATTAGACAGATATGCACAAACATTTGGATTTTATGATTTGATGAATCACTGGCTAAGGAGTTTTTTGGAATAGCAGCTGCTTCTTCATTGCTATTGTTGTTTTCAAGTTTATAAATTGGCTGTAATTGCTCAAATGCTTCAAAATGATTCTGTTCATTTTCAATCTTAAGAATTGGAAAGGATCCTTGACTTGCTTTGGAGATCGAGTTAGAAACATTTTGGGCATATCCCATTTTTCATACCATGCAACTTATTTGTGAGATAATCCTTTGTTTTGATTTGTAGAGGCTTTCTTCTGGTGAAACAATTTATGAGGCTTGAAAATATGACTCTTGTGAATTTGCCTAAAACATGATTCTCTTTGAAAGATAACATGGTTCTTACCCATGATTTGGAAACAAGTGCTACTGTTGACAGAAGGCAAAGTTTTTCCTGTATGCATACTGCAATAAAACTTCTTTAATCTATTGCCTAACAAGTGGGATGATATAAATTGAGAACAAATTGTTGAAAATAAATATTTTTTGCAGTTAATTATTCAAGGGAAAGATAGCTAATGGCTTTAGGGGGTGAAGCTATAATTTGAACATTTGTAGTAGAGAAAAGATGAAGGCCAAGTTGATAAACCTCAAGTAGATAGCTTTTTTTTTTTTTTGGTAGGGAAAAAGGAGGAAGGCGTGGCTGAACACACCCCCCCTTCCCCCCCAAACCAACCCGGCACTGTGACCATAGTGGCTTTCCGCACTGCGAATGTTGAGATTGAGCCAAAGCTACCAACCATCCTGCCTTAGTCAGGGGGATTGAACCGTCACCACAGCAACATGAAAGTGCAATGAACCTTGCAGGCGGGGGTCCAATCATTGGGACTAACCCCTGCATGTGGGGGGATTTGATCCTAGGACCTCCAGCCCTCCAAACAACATGGTAGTAACCCGAAAGACCATTGTGCCACCACTTTTGTGGTCTCTAATAAATAGCATTTGCTATGTACCTCAAAATGACTTAAATTTCTTCGAAGACATGGGCAAGCATTAAGATATAGGATCCCTTTGGTGCTTGTAAACGTGATTGAATTGTTTTAAGAGTTTAGCACCAAGTTTATAATAGCCAGTAGTAATAATATTTTGTCCTTGAGGCAGAGTGATTTACCTCCTCCACTAGCAGGAGAAAGTGAAGTAATTTGGTGTTTTCTCGTTGGTAAGATGTCAAGCTTATTGAGCCAAATAATTTCTTTGGAATATACAAAATGACATATTTGCTAGTGTATTGTCAATATTGACAACTGTAAAATTTATCCTGAATGGAATGATTTAATTGGCGTAAACATGAGGAGTTGGTCTTAAAAGCATCATAAAGGTACGAGATGAAATATCACAAACTTTAGAGGTTGGATCAAGATCTGAGTCAACTTTTGGCTCAATAATAGGAATGGTAAGTTGTGCTTTTGCTGCATCTAATCTCTGTATTTTAAACTATTTAGTTTATTGTTGCAGAACTTTTGTGTTTCCATAGCTCTAGAAGCAGCAAATTTTCTCCTGACCTCTTTTGAGCAATAAATCATTGAAAACTTTATTGAACCTGTTGCAAGTGCAACTCAATTTGTTCGATATGCTTTTCTGCAAAAGTACTTTAATGGATTAAAAAATTCAACTGCCAAGTTTTGTCTTATTGAGTTTTGTTGGAGTTGGCATAATGTAGCAGCAAAGACTTTAGCTCTTGAAACTGATTGAGGCAATAGTATTGTTTATTGTGGTGGTTTTATACACTATTTTGAAGGCCATTCAAAAAAAAATTTAATGGTTATCAGGTTTAGAATCTTCAAGATTTGAAGTTTCTGCCTAAGGTTGTATCATTTTCTTGGCTATAGAGTCTCCAATAGGTGGAGTTGTCACAAATACTGTTTGAAACTTCAGTACAAAAGATAAAACAGGTGGACGAATCAATAGAGGATATGAAATTAATCAAGCTGGATTGTTGAAATTTGAAAACAAAGACAATGGGCTTTGGGAAATTTTTTATAATTCTTTTTTCTTTATGGACGTTTCTTCAAAACTTTCAGAGTGTTGAATAAATCCTTCAATATCAGGATATCCTTATAAAAAAAATGTTTATGTGAATATTTGGACCAACATGTCCGGTAGTTTTTTCATTAGACACTGGAAAATGTACATCTTGTGAATTTTTAAATGAGAGATCACATAAGTTGTAAGATTGAATATATGTTTAGCAGCTAATGTAGCATGTATAAACTTTGGAAGTATATTTATTGTTTTATTTGAACACATACTACAAAAGCTTTAGCTGGATGGGGATCATGTAAAGAACAAGTGAAAATTGGTTGAATAAACACAAATCATCTTTTCCTAAAATAACAGAAAATTGAAAAATTAATGCTTTTTCCCATATAAACGCCTAACCAAGTAAAGAAACTAGATAAGGTGCATTTAAATGATAATTGAAATAGGGATGAACTAAAATATTTATTTGACTGGTAAGTACAAATTCATATATTATTACAAATATTAAAATACATATTCAAATATAAATTACATGCGCATAGTATATGTATGTGTGCACATATACACACACACACAATCACACACACACACCGTAATTTGGATTTTAGAAATTCTGAAGTTAAGTACCTAGAATCCTTAGAATGACATTGGAGATGGATTTCGATTTTGAGTCAAATTGTAAAATTGGATTTTAAAATGTAACAAAAAATCTGTTTAAAATTACAGTTATGAGATGCTAAGATTAGATTATATAAAAATTTGGACCTAGAATGGGAAAGAAAATGAGATGAAAATGGAATATTGTTGTTACAGAAATATCTCATACTGTTTTGTTGAGTTTGAGATGTATCTCTGCATTGTTATTGTGCCTAAATCATCAATGCACGCTAAAAGGGGGGCAGGGTATCTGCATTCATTAATAAACACAATTTAAATCAGCAGTGTTTGAGACACAGAATTAAGAGTGGAGTCAAGCCTTAAGAAGTAAAGTTGGGGTTAAGATGTTTAATTCTGCTGTTTGATGGCACACAGGGAGTTGGATTTAGGACTATACCCTATTCCTTGCAAATAGTTTATAAGGTAAACTAGGTTTCTACACATAATCAACCATCCCCCTGATTTTGGCAATTCTCAACCATGGGATCATTAGAGCCCGACACAACTTAGTGCATCCTTAAAGCAAGATATTCTACTTCTCTCCATCACTATCTTCTATCATCACCAGCCAACAATATTGTTGATGTGACCTATAAGAATATGATTCATACTCTCCATCCATCCCTAACCTTACTGCTGCCAATGGCATTACTGCTTCTCCAACTTCTATGATGCTTATAGAAATGTTGATAATTTTTAATGGTTAACCTTAAGTTGAATGATTTGAAGTAAAAAATCATTGCTTCAAAACACTGCTTTAATTACTAGTTAGAGCTATATGCATAAAAGATTTCAAATCCTCTCTCCTGTATAGATTTTAGAATACCCCCTCTCACTATCTTTCTGCATGGTTTCTTTAAGAAAATGGAAAGAGAAGGGAGAAGCAAGGTATCTGTTTTTATTAGTAGAGCACCGACCATTTGTAAGTTTGGAATCCTAGAGTAGTCCTGTTGTTTGCTGAAATGTCTTTGTCCTTTGGTTGATTTTATACAACTGAATGTAGAAAATTGTTTTCGTCATATGAAGAATCATAATTAAACAGCTCATTTTGTTTTCTTTATTTGTTTGTGGTAGATAATTTGGTTATTTGTTTGATAAAATTCCTGAAAAACCTTTTTATCAGTTTTCAAGTGATGAATTTTCGTTTGAAGCAAAAAAAATATATTTACAACTCTATGTAATCTTAATTCAATGAACTGGAATTGATGAATTGCAATATTCCATGCATCAAACAGCCCCTACGGTTTTTGTGGCAGGCCACCATTTTGGGCAAAAACACTTTGCATAATCAATTACATGCATAAGCCTTCATCCTCAACTTTACAAAACCTTTAACACTAACCTTGGTATGAAGACAATCAATCAAGTATACATGATTCGGCAAAGGCAGAAGTGCCATCCATTAGATATAAGAGAGGCTGTTGGAGTTGCTATATGAGTGGAGAAAATTGGTTCTATCACGTATGTGTGAGAAAATTAAAAGAGGAGTGAAGGTTATGTATTAGGATTCAAACTTGGAGAGGTTTAATTGACTGCAAGCAATACTAGTGTTTCCTATTAAGATTAGCTTTCACACAGTTGAAGTTTATTTGACTCAAAACTTTCAATAGTCTTGCTTGAAATTGCAGATTTTGACACACTGTTGGTGCCAAAATAATTTTGAAATTATTGTGAGATGATATGCCAAATGTTTGCAAAGTAAATGCTTAAAACCCTTAATGTTTTAGTATATTGACAAAGATTGAGTGAAAAAGGATTTCAGGAAGCTTCAAAGAGCCACATCTGGTGCATATTCATTTTGAGTCAAAGATTTAGTTACCAAAACCTAGACTGATCTGTTAGATGTAGCCCTGAATTCCCACTATTCAACTTCTCAATCTAGAAAGAAGAACAAATGCCCATATTGGTTGAGGATGGGTTTTGATGAACATGGATAATGTGGGACAAGAATGCATAAGAAATCTTGAATCTTCAATAGATAGTCTATATGCACTTCAATTCTTTTTATTAATTTTCCCTTGTAAATTGAAAGTACATCTTCATGGCTAGATTTTGAATCCTCATTCCTTTCATGAAATGGGATTTTTGCTTATACTCCAATTTTGACTTGCTTATTTGCAGAAGATAAATCAGCTGTTGCATCAAATTGCACAAATGAATGAATTGTTGTTTGGCCGTCGCCGAGTTCTTGTACTCAGGAGCAATTGATAGATAATGCCCGGTAGCAGCCTGATGGTGATCTAATTGGTTATCACTATTTGCTCGTCGGAAGTTAACTACCAAGATTATTTAGTTTACATAAATATTTATTTTGGAGCTTCACAGCGAAATCTGGTGACAACACCTTTATTTAATTATCCCTTAAAGAATTTAGTGAACTTATGGCAACAGGAAAGGTTAGAAGGATGCTGATGAAGCACTAGCCAAAACGGCAAGGTGTGAGGAAAAGTTAAAGGATGACAAACTTACAGGAGGCAATTGATGCTGGCATGATGGCATGATACAATGGGTTCACATCCTCTGATATGTCTCCTGCAGTGTGACACATAAAGATAACTGGTGACCTGATTTTCTGATCAGCGATTCCCCACCAAGCAGGCGACTGGTTCTACAATGTCTCACATCGGAAGAAAGGAATTTAATGAGACAATTCGGCTGCAGTTGTTCTTCGAGTCCTTGTCATATGATATTGATTTTCGTCGGCATATCTAAACCTAATTTGATTAAAGTGGTCATATATTCCAATCAGTTAAAGTGACAAGAATTGAGTGGTAATTGTATGTGTGTGTGAAAGGAGAGAGATTTGAATCCTTGTAGTTCTTTGTTCAGAACCATACAGGTTTTCAAGACCGCTATCAACCACTCAGAGCCATCTCTACGGCACAAATCACAGGGGAGGTTTAAATCAATTATACCTAAACTAGTACTTCAAAATTTTATGTCAAAGGAACATTACCCCATATATCAATAATCATTAATTTTAGGTGCAACCAATGACAGATTCCAGATAAATATATTCTCAATATGTTTATGTGAAAGAATGATTTGACCAATTTAAATGATCCATTTGATAGGAGACATGCTAGGTTAGTTATGTGAACAATATCTTAGTATATTCATCATACTAATCTTTTTTTATTTGACTTCCTTCAATGTCAACTTTTTAACAAGTCAAAGGTCATTGTTAATGTGACCATTTATAGTTGCTAATGTACGGTTACAAATAATGATTTATTTTTTAAAAAGGCCCTAACTATTTAATAATATACACACCCTACCTTGATCAATGCCAACTTTTTAACAGGTAAAAGGTCATTGTTATCTGAAAACCTCCATATAAAGACGCTTCTTCATTAAGGAGGTAAGCGTGCGCATGTGTGGTCCGAGTGGGCCCCTTTGGTAGACCCCTAATTCCAATTCTTTGTGAAACCTAGGTTATTTTGGGATTTATTTAGGAATTCCGGACAGTGCATTTGTCTGTCAAATGCACAACAAACTCATTTAAAATTCCTTTAATTTGGATTTATTTTCTGTCTTTTTTGGGGCTTTACAGGCTATGGGACATTTCGAGAAGGATGTATGGCCAGTGCAGGCCCTACCAATATTTCTTTTAAACAATTTTATGCTTATTGCAGTTGATAATTAGGATTTTAATACAGAAGGACCTAACAATTTAGCCGGTCAATATTGTAGGCGGAGAAATCAGAAATACAAAAGTTTTATTATATCTTGATAGTGACTGCTGAAAATCTTGAAAATTCGCCATTGATTCTCTATCTTCTGCACCAAGAGATTCCTGTTGCTGCCATATGCTTCTCTCCATGCTTTTTCCAGAAGTGTTTCTTTATGCCAGTCAAGTCACCTAGAGCCTGGTTTGGGTCATGATGCACACAGCTCGGCTCGGCGCAGACGTACAGTCGTACACCCTCTTCTTAACCAGAGAGTTGGGCCACTCTTCCAGCTTCCATGGCAGGTTGTGGCCTCTCCTGTGGAGCTGAAGGTTCTGATCTCTTTGGAAGCCCTTATGAGACACCTCACAAACGTACATCTTTGTCGCCATTAGAGTACCCGGTGATAGGGCGGGAACCTCTATATGTTGGTCTGAAGTTCATTCTCAAGTAGAAGAGAAAAGCGTTAATAAACATGAGTCCAATCAGAGAAAAAATTTTCTGCGCGCATAGGATTTTACAAATGCCACCAATGCATGCTTCAAGAAGTAATCAAAGGCTAGAATATCAACTGAAACGATTCGAGACCAGTACAACACCGTTTTGTGCTTTGGACGATTGACTGATAACTGGATTGAATCACAGTCATAATAATCGAAGTTCAATCGTGGGATTGATCTCCCACTAAATACGCACGCTAAATCTAACTGGCAAAGGAAAATGACAGCATCTTCCTGTGCACAAGACGGATTAAAGAAAGATTGCTCACCTGGGTTTTCAGTAGGGGTTGAGCTCCCACCGGAGGACTGTTGCAGGTTGATGTCTCGGAACTCCTCATCTAATTCTTCAAATTCTTGACTGAAGTTCGACATGTTTGAAGCACTCAGAAAGAGTCTTTGGATTTTGGGGGAATTGAAGAGGTCAGCTGATGATATATATATGGAATGGGAAGGTAAGGAGTTTCAGTAGTAGACAAAAGGTAGAATAAATTCCATTTCGACCTCCTGTTAAAAGACAAAAGACCATCCAAACATTCGATTATATCTACAAGAGAACACAAGCTTTGGGAAGCATGCCAAAACTAATAAATTTATTCCCCAAAACAACTTTATAACATCATATTGTCTTATATTTCTATGAAGGTATATTTGTTCTTTCTTTTTCTTTTTTTTACTTTCCAAAAAAAATCCTTTTACAAATTTTAAGCTTTAAATGTCCTAAACTTTTTTAATTACGCTTGGATTGTTGAGCAGACCATTAGGATAGACTTCCTTAATTGTCGATGAGTATGCTATTTAACTTTTTTGGATACTTAAAGCTGTGTTTGGAACCCTGGATTTGGGGAGAAACGAAAAAAAAATTCTAAAATTTTATTTTCTCTTGTTTGGTTTAGATGAAGGGAAATGAGATTTTCTCTCCCTCTTTCTATCCAATGTAAAAAATTTTCTCTTCAAAAAGGTACGAATTTTGAAAGAAAGGAAAATTCACCATAAGTTATCACTATTCACACCACCCACCCACCTCACCACTAGCACCATCCACTACCATCACAATCCACCACCCATCACCACCATTTGCTACCACTGCCCACCACCACCACCACTAGCCGCAACCACCACCCGGTACCACCACTACCATCTCTCGCCACAACCACCACCACCCACCACCCACTGCGGCCTGCTACCACCACCCATTGCCACCCAGCACCACTGCCCACCACCCCAACCCATCATCTTACTAAAATATATTTTTCTTTTTTTTTCATTTCTCATTTCATCCAAACATCGGAAAAGAAAAGAAAATCAGAATTTTTCTTTTCTTTTCCTTTTTAGCTTTCTTTTTTTTTTTCTACCCAAATCAAAGGCTCCAAACATAGCCTAAAAGTGGAAAGAAGAAAACCACCGGAACAAATTTAGCAGGGGAAACTTTGAGGTGATTTTTTTGGTGGGCTTGAGGAGTGTTTCAAGTGGCAGTTTGCTTTGTTTTTTCGTTTGGTTTTGGCTTCTTCTCCCCTTGTCATTCCGCTTTCTTTTAGAGGCTTTGATTAGCCATTTGGGCTCTCTTCCTCCATCTCCTAGTCGTCTTTCTCTTGGCTTTTGCTGATTCCTGGTTTTTCTCCTTGGGTCTCCTCTTTATTTTGGTCCTTGTTGTCGTGTCGTGTCGCATCGCCTCTCTCCATTGCTGGTTTGAAAGAGTAGAGGACTACTCTATAGGTCCACGATCTACAACAATTAAGAATTTAACAATGCGGAAACATACACATAGAGAATTATACGAGGAAACCTGAATCCAGATCCAGGAAAAACCTCGAGTCTATATGAGGCGACTAACCCTTCGAATTTCCACTATTGAATGAAAAGACAATTACAAAGGAGCACACACTTAACCTTTACAATTGAACTCACTCAACAGCAATCCACGAACTGCAACACAGCTTGAATCCACAAGCTGCAGAGCACGATCAGTCCAGATCGCAACAATCACCTCAGAGTCCACTGAGACGATCCAATGCAGTAGGAATCCACCTATGCATCAAACAAAGTCGATCACCAATCCAGGCGATCACACGATCAGGTGAAGTTCCGAATTGAAGAAGAATTCTCAACCTTCAATTCCAGGTGATCTATCTTAGATCTCCCCCTCACTCGATCACCGACTCTCTAAAGAATAATTGATCGAATCTCAAACACCTCAAGATCCGAAATCAAATTGATCCAAAGAAAAAAGTCATTTCTAAAAATTACAGCACGTCTATTTAAAGGAGAAAACTCAGATCGCGTCGAGCGCTGGTGGCGTCGTGGTGCGATCGGGGTAGACGGCTGGAAGCGAACTCAAGTCCCGCTCAGAACAGGTTGAATCAATTAAGGGCGCGCTGCTAGCGGGAGAGAACGCGGCATGTGCACAGCTGATCATATATTCTTCAATCTCGCTCTGCGCTACCAGCGGCGTGTCGGCGTCGCCTTACGACGCTAGTGCACGTGCCTTACTTTCAAAGCACTGATTCACTTATGCGCTGCCAGCGGAGTGGCAGCGGCGTTGATCTTCGCAAGTGCCTTTACAAGAAATGCTCTATTTAGAAAATCTTTCATTTCCTTGAGCTACCAGCGGCGTGGTAGCTGTGTGGCAGCATCGTCTTCTTCTTCTTTACTAAATTCACTGAATTTTCATTATTTAATCTACACATCTTGAAGATTTATTAGAAGACATAATTTGTCAAACATTTGCCATAAAAGGAGTGTGAGTTTTCACACTTACAATCTCCCCCTTGGCAAATGCCTGACAACAACCTTAAAACAGTGTTTAATATCAAACTCAGTTAATATTGATTTCCATTTAAGAATTTTAAAACCACACTGATAAGGAGAGACACAATGATTTTGGAGAATCCAGAATTTCATTCATTCAAAAAGGATATACATTGTTCCAACAGATATATACACAGATATATACACATCCAACCAACCAACATAAAAATTCCCTTACAAACCCACAGAAAACTCCTCCACAAGCCAACTTTCAGAAACATAACAAATACACAACACATAGAGAGAAGAAAAAAAATAACAAGCAACAAGCAGCAAGCAAGCAGCAGCAACAACCTAGCAGAACCATCAACAGAAACATCAACCCCAGCAGCATCATCATCCAAAAAACTCCCCCTTTCTGGAAGGTGGTTTTGGTTCCCAAGTCCTTGAGTAATGCTTGTATGCGTCTTGGGACCTAGAGTGCAGCCAACAAAGTTTGTGATCCATCTCCAGCTGAGTCTTCCGAATGCTTTCCAGAAAATGATCAGCTTCATTTTGCATTCGTTGCTGAGCAGCAACATCCCTTTATACCTCACCACAGGTAAAATCAACATCCTTTGCCAGTTTCTCCAGCTTCTCTTGGGTCTCTGATTTGAAAATGCTTTCCAGAAAATGATCAGCTTCATTTTGCATTCGTTGTTGAGCAGCAACATCCCTTTGTACCTCACCACAGGTAAAATCAACATCCTTTGCCAGTTTCTCCAGCTTCTCTTGGGTCTCTGATTTGAACATGCTCATCATGAGCATGTGAGCCCTAACTTCAGAATTGAAAGCCTCCTAGGAGGCTTGCATGGAATTCAGTTTTTCCATAATTGCCACAGAATCAGAGCTGGACAAAGAGGACTGAGAAGAAGAGGGTTCAGAAGACACCAAACGAAAAGGATTTGCTCGTTTACTTCTGGTCAGGGTGGAGGAATCAATGGGAGGTCTGGGATGAAGGATCATTTCAACAGGATCAGGGAGTAACCCCTGATAAATGCACAGGTAAGTGATGAATATGCCAAAAAGGAAGAGCAGCAGTCTTGGATTTTAAATTCCGAGACTGAAGGATCTGATGGAATATGATGGAGGGAATACAGACACTGTCTCTGTTCCAGAGAGCATGAAGAAGTCTTGCTCTCGAGTGAGAAATCTCAGAATGGTGATCTGAGGGAACAAGAGAAGCACACACAAACAGATTCAAGATCCGGAGAAGATCTTGAAGAGAGCCATGAGGAAGGTAGTTGGGCTTGTTTTTGATGGAAGTAGGAGCACCCGGAACAATTAGAGAAGGAATAATAGACTCCATCGGAGGATTAGTATGAGAATCAAGAAAGTTAAAGGAAGGAGAATCAACAAGGGGCAGTTCGAGAAGAGAGGAGATAAGCTCTTTCGAGAAGTCGAAAGAGATACCCCTGACATAGGCTTTGACATAGCCTTGATTGGCAAGATGAAGATGGTGGAGGTTCGAATAAAATTCTCGAACCAGGTCCGGATATGCAAAACCACTGACCAAAGCAAATTTTTTCCAACCATTGTCCGAAAACAATGAGTAGAGAGGAGATTCAGAAAATGACTCAAGCTTAATGGCCCTTTCCAACAGGAGTGGCCTATGCTTGAAGAACTCATTAAAATCAGATAAACCATTACCAATGAATGGTTCATAGGACTGAGAAGGGGATGGGGGTCTCACTGGAGGAGAAGAGATAACAGGAGAAGACCTCACAGGAGGAGAAGATGTGGAAGGAGAATCAGTCCTCGATTTTCTCTTGAAAATCACATGGTGAAGATTTAAAAAAATGAAAGAGAAAGAACAAACAGACAGAAACAAACAATGCACGATAAAGCCCTAATGGCAGAATAATCTACCAAACCCTAGCTAAGAAGAACAAGAGAAGACCACTGAAATAGGAAGCAGAAAATGGAGAAGCAAGATGAAGACAGTAAAAAAATTTTACCTGAACAGTGAACAAGGTGACGGAGGGTAAGCACGAAGGCAGAGTATGACCACGACGCGAGGAGCGAGGTGAAAAGCAGAGAGAGTAAAAAAAACAGAGGTAAAAAAACATGAAACAGATTTCTCCCTTTTATAGGGAAAAAGATTTCGCTGCCAGCGTGCATCCAGCGACGCTTACCACGGCAGGTGCCAAAGCATGAAATAGAGGAGAGGCTACCAGCACGCTTCTAGCGATGTAGAAGGTGCACATGCACACTCAAACAGAAATACACTCATAAGGCAAAAATTTATAAAAAGAGTTTGAACTATTCTTCATGAAAAAAAATCATACTTCTAAACACAAAGCTAAGATTTTAACTAAACTAAAATCATCCAGATAATCAATAGTTATTCAATCCAAGAAGTACTTATTCACAAAACTGATCTTAAGGAACCTATCAAGGTTAATTCAGATGTGACACATTTCATATCTATGACCAAAATTCCTTCATGGTTTCTCATACTATAAATTTTCTTCAAGATATTGAGCTCATATGCATATTAATTAGTCAATGTTTGTGTAGTGTGTGAAAAACATTTTTTGACTTTTACACTTTATACATATGGAAGGCTATTTTAGTGTAATCATATTTGGAAAGTATAGACATACCCCAACTTCATTTTGGTGGCTTTCGCACATCAGAGATAGGTAGCCTTTTCTGATCTCTTTTTCTTTTCTTTTTGTAGAAGGCATTGACCCTTAAAAAACCTGAGTTTACAGTTCATTCCAAGGATATACCTTCTTTCACTTTTTCTTTTTGAGAATTACAGTGGCTTTCACTCTAGTCTCTATGGTAGCCATTTCCAAAACTTTTCTTTTCATAAAGGTGATAGCCTATAGAATCCAAGCTTCAAACACACAATAAACTTCAATGCACAAAAGTGTTTAAGACAAAAATGATAGTTGATTATAAGACATTTCTATCAATATGCATAGACTCAAGCTTCCTGAATTAAGATTTCAGTATCAAGAACACACAAGATCATTTTGAACTGATATGTAGATTATTTTACATCTAAATTAACTCAAAACAGAACCTGATTTTCAGTTTTGAGAGCAAACTCCTAGGGATTTCCTAAGAGTTTCAAATCTGTTCTGATCTAAAGGTTTAGTGAAAATGTCAGCCAACTGTTTTTCAGTAGATATATATTCAATCAAAACAGTTTTGTCTTCAATTAACTCTCTTATAAAGTGATGCCTGATGCCTATATGTTTGGTCCTTAAGTGTTGAACAGGATTTTTGGAAATATTTATGGCACTCTGATTGTCACAGAAGAGAATCATTTGGTTCTGATCTAAACCATAATCAGATAGCATTTGTTTCATCCAAATTAGTTGAGTACAACTGCTTCCAGCAGCAATGTACTCTGCTTCAGCAGTACTCAAAGAAACTGAGTTTTGCTTTTTGCTTAACCAAGCAATGAGATTATTTCCCATATAAAAGCAACCACCAGAGGTGCTTTTCCTATCATCCATACACCCAGCCCAATCAGCATCAGTGTATCCAGTCAGATATGGGTTTGTTTCTTTGGAAAACCAAATTCCCAGATCAACAGTACCATTAACATACTTTATAATCCTTTTTACAGCATTTAGATGAGATTCTTTAGGATTGGCCTGATATCTTGCACAAACTCCAACACTAAAACATATATCAGGTCTACTTGCTGTTAAGTACAGAAGACTTCCAATCATCCCTCTGTACAAGGTAGGGTCTATATCCTTACCAAATTCATCTTTTCCAAGCTTTAAGCTAGTACTCATAGGAGTCCTAGCATGTTTTGCATGAGTTAAACTGAATCTTTTGACTAGATTTCTAGCATATTTTGCTTGAGAGAAAAAAAATCCCTTGTTGAGATTGATAAATTTGAAGTCCTAAGAAAAAGTTCAGTTCACCCATCATACTCATCTCAAATTCACTTTTCATTAAGTCTGCAAAGGAGTGAGCATGATTTTCAGAAGTAGATCCAAACACTATGTCATCAATATAGATTTGAACAATCAAAATATGTTTGGACTCTCTTTGAATAAAGAGAGTTTTATCCACATTTCCTCTCATAAAATCAGATTCAAGTAAAAAAGAGGTGAGTCTCTCATACCAAGCTCTAGGAGCTTGTTTGAGTCCATACAAGGCTTTGTTCAGTTTATAAACATATTTAGGATGATTTGTGTCCTCAAATCCTTTAGGTTGCTCTACATAGACCTCTTCATTCAGATATCCATTCAAGAATGCACTCTTAACATCCATTTGAAACAGTTTAAACTTCAAATAGCATGCAATAGACAAAAGTAATCTGATTGATTCTAACCTAGCTACAGGAGCAAAGGTTTCATCAAAATCTATTCCTTCTACTTGGGTGTATCCCTGAGCAACAAGCCTAGCTTTATTTCTGGTTACTATCCCATTCTCATCAGATTTGTTCTTAAAAATCCATTTGGTTCCTATCACATTCAGATCAGAGGGTCTTTCAACCAATTCCCATACATTATTTCTAGTAAATTGGTTTAGTTCTTCATGCATAGCATTTAACCAGGATTCATCCAACAAGGCATCTTTATACGATTTTGGCTCAAATTGAGATAGATAAGAGGAAAATCTTACCTCATTATGTACTTGATGTCTTGTTCTTACACCATCTGAAATATTTCCAACAATTTGCTCAGTTGGGTGATCTTTGAGAGTTTTTGTCAGAGGAGCCACTTCATTGCTTGAGGAAGCATCTCTGATTTCATCCTCTTCATCTACAACCTGCAAAAGTTCACAGTCAGTTCCTTCATCATCTATTAACACATTAATAGATTCCATTACAACAGATTTTTTCAAGTTAAAAACTCTGTATGCTCTACTAGAAGAAGAATATCCTAGAAAGATTCCTTCATTACTTCTAGAATCAAATTTTCCTAGATTTTCTCTGTCCCTTAGAATATAGCATTTACTTCCAAAGACTCTAAAATATTTCAGGTTTGGCTGTTTTCCTTTCCAAATTTCATAAGGAGTTTGTTTCCACCCAGATCTGACATATACTCTGTTACTTATATAACAGGCAGTATTTATAGCTTCAGCCCAGAATTTTGTTGACACTTTCTTTGCTATCATCATGGTTCTAGCCATTTCCTGCAAAGCTCTGTTTTTCCTTTCCACAACTCCATTTTGCTGTGGAGTCTTAGGAGCAGAAAATTCATGTTTAATTCCCTGGTCTTCACAGAATTTGGAAAACATCTGATTTTCAAATTCTGTCACATGATCAGATCTTATTCTAACAATTCTCCCTATTTGCAAGTTCTTTTCAACTTGAATTTGACAGCACAATTGTTTAAAACAATCAAAACATTCAGATTTTTCTCTTAAAAAATTTACCCAGGTGTATCTACTGTAGTCATCTATAGCAACAAAGATATACCTCTTTCCTCCAAGACTTTCAGTCTTTGTAGGTCCCATTAAATCCATATGAATCAGTTCTAATGGTCTAGAGGTTCCTACAATGTTGGTTTTCTTGTGTGTGGCTTTGATTTGTTTTCCTTGATTGCAAGGACCACACATTCCTTTCTTTTTATTGTTCCCAAACTTGGGAATTCCTCTAACCAATTCAGACTTAGAGATTTTTGACAAATCTCTATAGTTAATGTGACCAAGTCTTCTATGCCACAAATCAATTTCATTACATACAGAAGGTTTTAAAGATTTTTCATTGTTTCCAATGATTCCATAACAATTGTCATTTGTTCTTACACCTATAAGAACAGTTTTACCAGAATTATCCAAAATTTTACATTCTTTTCTGGTAAAATTGACAAACAATCTTGAATCACATAACTGGCTAATACTAATCAAGTTTGCCTTCAAACCAGATACAAGTAACACATCTTTCAGACAAACACCATTAGGACCATTTACAGTTCCTTTACCTTTAACTTGAGAAGTGCTTCCATCACCAAATGTAACACTTCCACCAAAGTATTCTTCAAAGGTACTAAACATAGACCTATGTCCACACATATGTCTTGAACAACCACTGTCCAAGTACCACATGTTGACATCATGAGCTTTCAAAGCTATATGAACCACATTAGCAACTAAGGAATCTTTTCTAACCCAAATCTGTTTTTCAGGAGTTTTCTGAGAAGTACCTTCATCAACTACTTGAGATTTTGAAGGAAGTTTCTTTGACAGATTTGTAACTTCCTTATTTAATGTTTCAGTCAATTTTAACAGGGAATCAAATCTGTTATATAAATCCAGGGACTGACTTTGATTTACTTTCCTCTTATTGTCAAAATATCCCTCAGGAAAACCATGTAAAACATAACACTTAGGTCTTATATGACCCTTTTTATTGCAGTGATGACACACAGGTATGAACCTATGTTCAGAAAAATCAACATTTCCAGATTTGATAGTATTTCTAAACTGCACAGATTTAGATTTTGCAGATGTTGAAGATTTACCTGTTGGTCTTACTTCTCCAGCAGAAATTTTCTGTGAAGATTCCTTATTTTGATTACTTACACTCATTCTCTTTTCAGCAGAATTTGAGCTTTCAGGAACTTCCTTTGAAGTTGATTCCTCATCAATTTGATGATTTCCTGCAGAAGAATTTAAAGCATTAGATTTAATTGAATTTGAAACTTTCTCAAGTTCAATCACTTTACCTTGAAGTGCAGAAATCTGAGCTTCCTTTTCTTTTAATTTTTCAGTTTTTTCAGTTAAAGAAGTTACCAGAGAATTTTCTTTGGCATGTCTTTCAAGTAACTTCTTGTTTATTGAATCTATTTCTACAAGAGCTTTATTTTTCTCTGTTTCTGATTCCTTCAATTTTTTACTCAGTTTCTTGACTTTCTTCTGAGCTCTATTGAATTCCTTATAAAGCTGATTGTAGGCTTCTTGTAATTCTTCGTCATCATCTGATAAAGTCTCTTTATTATCTCTTGCAATTCCAGAGATTGAACTACCAGAAGAAGATGAGTAAAAAGAATTGAAAGCAGTAAAATTAGCAGAAATATCCTCATCAGATTGTGAAGAATTATCAGTATTACTGTCATCCCAAGTAACCTGATAATTTGTCTTTTTCTTTTTATCCTTTGAGGGACAATCAAAGGCAACATGTCCAAATCCTCTACATTTGTAACATTGAACTTCATCATTCTGAGAAAATTTCTTCTCCTTTCTTGGATCAGAAATTTTCTTATCAGATCTCCTATTAGATCTGTCCATGGATGATGAAGGATTGGATTGTCTCTTTTTAAACATTCTCTTAAACTTTTTAGCTAAGAGAACAAGTTCATCCATATCTACATCAGAATTATCTGATTCTTCAGTATTTACAGATTTTAGAGCTATTCCTTTACTCCTTTTAGGAATATTCAGATCTAGCTCATAAGTCTGTAAAGATCCTACCAGATCTTCAATTCTCATGGTATCTACATCTTTTGCCTCTTGAATGGCAGTTACTTTAGGTTTGAATTTTTCAGGCAAAGATCTCAAGATTTTTCTAACAACCTTAGATGTAAAGATCTTTTCTCCAAGATTAAAACTTGAATTAACAATATCTGAGAGTTTAGCATAAAACTCATCAAAAGACTCATCATCTTTCATATATAGAGTTTCGAAAGATGTAGTAAGTCTTTGAAGTTTGGACAGCTTGACAGCTGAGGTTCCTTCATGAGTGACCTCAAGAATGTCCCAAGCTTCCTTACCGACTTCACAAGAGGAAATTCTCCTGAATTCCTCAACACTAACAGCACAAAATAAGGCATTCATTGCCTTGTTGTTCCATCCACAAAGATCAGATTCAGCTTTAGTCCACTGATCATGAGGTTTAGGGATCACAACACCTCCTTCTGTTGTGATCTCAGGTGGACGATAACCATTACATACCGAGAGCCAGACATGCTCATCGATAGATTTCAGGTAAGCTCTCATTCTTGCTTTCCAGTAAGAATAATTGTTACCTTCAAATAATGGAGGTTTAGAGGCAGATCCTCCTTCTTTTCCAAAATCCATGCTATAGATCTAGATCACACTTTGTATAGCAATTCAAAGTGAATAAGCTCTAATACCAATTGAAAGAGTAGAGGACTACTCTATAGGTCCACGATCTACAACAATTAAGAATTTAACAATGCGGAAACATACACATAGAGAATTATACGAGGAAACCTGAATCCAGATCCAGGAAAAACCTCGAGTCTATATGAGGCGACTAACCCTTCGAATTTCCACTATTGAATGAAAAGACAATTACAAAGGAGCACACACTTAACCTTTACAATTGAACTCACTCAACAGCAATCCACAGCTCGAATCCACGAACTGCAACACAGCTTGAATCCACAAGCTGCAGAACACGATCAATCCAGATCGCAAACAATCACTCAACAGTGATCCACAGTTCGAATCCACGAACTGCAACACAGCTTGAATCCACAAGCTGCAGAACACGATCAGTCCAGATCGCAACAATCACCTCAGAGTCCACTGAGACGATCCAATGCAGTAGGAATCCACCTATGCATCAAACAAAGTCGATCACCAATCCAGGCGATCACACGATCAGGTGAAGTTCCGAATTGAAGAAGAATTCTCAACCTTCAATTCCAGGCGATCTATCTCAGATCTCCCCTTCACTCGATCACCGACTCTCTAAAGAATAATTGATCGAATCTCAAACACCTCAAGATCCGAAATCATATTGATCCAAAGAAAAAAGTCATTTCTAAAAATTACAGCACGTCTATTTAAAGGAGAAAACTCAGATCGCGTCGAGCGCTGGTGGCGTCGTGGTGCGATCGGGGTAGACGGCTGGAAGCGAACTCAAGTCCCGCTCAGAACAGGTTGAATCAATTAAGGGCGCGCTGCCAGTGAGCTGCTAGCGGGAGAGAACGCGGCATGTGCACAGCTGATCATATATTCTTCAATCTCGCTCTGCGCTACCAGCGGCGTGTCGGCGTCGCCTTACGACGCTAGTGCACGTGCCTTACTTTCAAAGCACTGATTCACTTATGCGCTGCCAGCGGAGTGGCAGCGGCGTTGATCTTCGCAAGTGCCTTTACAAGAAATGCTCTATTTAGAAAATCTTTCGTTTCCTTGAGCTACCAGCGGTGTGGTAGCTGTGTGGCAGCATCGTCTTCTTCTTCTTTACTAAATTCACTGAATTTTCATTATTTAATCTGCACATCTTGAAGATTTATTAGAAGAAATAATTTGTCAAACATTTGCCATAAAAGGAGTGTGAGTTTTCACACTTATAGTTTGGTTTTATTTTCTTTTTCCTTTGGTCATTTTTTCTTCTTCATTTCTTTACAGTTTTCCTTCAGTTTTTCTTGCTTTTCTCTGTGTGGGTGTTTGCGTCTGTTTCAAAGTTGGGTGTTTTCTCTGTTTTTTGCTGCTGGTTTTTGCTTCTGTGTTAGTTTTTCTCCTGTCCTGTTCCCTTCGATCTGGGTTTTTTTTTTCCTTCTATCGTTGTTTCTTTTCTGTGGTTGTGTTTGTTTACACCCGCCGTAACTCGGAAAATGAAGAAAAGCCACGTGGCGTCTACATGGGCTAATCTCATCAGTAAAGCCACATAAGCATATACATATGTCTAAAACGGGAAAACCGTATTCATATGTCTAAGGGATGACGTCACCATCAGTACAAGACTGACAATTGAGACCATCTAGATAAGCAACGGGAACAAGGAAGTTGTTTGCTGGGATCGCGGCAAGCGGTTTTCTTACCCGAATGAAGTGGAAAAAGGTGATAACTGTTGGAACTAACATGAGGGTCATGCAAACATGGGACGGTAAGCAACCGTCAAAGTTTGGCTATAAAAGGCACAATTGCGAAGGGCTCAAGGACAACATCCACTCAATCGCAACCGGTTACTATGATTATAATCCGATCATCTGTGATCACTATCCAGTCTACTACACTCATCTTGTAGAAAGAAAGGATAATTTAGGACTCCTCTCACTGTTTCCTATCACAGTGACATTTCAGGTTAGTATTTACTCCAATTGAAGTGAAGATCCTACCACCAACAAGGAAGTTGAGGCCACCCCTATCTCCTAATTTTGTACTCCGATTATGGCTACAGGGTTACAAACAGCCGGTACTGAAACTATCTTTGGTCAAGCCAGGTGATTAGCGGAACGTCGGCTAAATAGTTTTCTTGGGTGAATCCCCGAATCAACTTTACTAACGGACGCCCCTATATCCTTACCTTATACTCCGATTACGGCTATAAGGCTAAAGGAGGCCGGTACTGTTAGCATTGGTCGTTTTCATTTGTTTTATTTCTTTTTGAGCTATTTGGAGACTTATTGTAATCAACGGTTGCGTTTTTGGTGACTGATATATGAATATAGTATCTTGTTATATCCATCTGTCATTTTCAAACACGAATAAGAACCCAAACGAAGACCAAACCCCTAGTTTTCATTCTTTTGTTTGATAAGTTTTATTATAGGTGACTTGAAGTACGATTAGATTGACTCCGATTTAGATTCGAAATAGGTGCCCGGGGTCAGGACCCGACCCAAATCATTGTATCGATAGATACTGGCATGCCTGCACAAAGACACATCATCCCTCCCACCACGTGTCGAGCCCGGACCAATTTGGGAGCAATAGTTTTCCCTGGTTGGGGTTTTCGTTTGTCCCTATGATATTCTAATCTCCTTTCTTCCCTAAGAGTTGTTGTTTCTTCTGGGTTTCCTTGGTGCAATGTATGAGATTGCGGAGAAATTTCAGAACCTACTTCTTCCAGCTATATCTAATAAGGTCTTTACTTTGAGGAATGAAGAAAAGGATCGCTTATCAATCAAATGGAAACATTTGCTGCTGGTGGAAGTCTGCTCTTCAACCTCTCCTCTCAATTCTATCAAAAGCTTCATGGATTGTGTCCGAAAATCCATCAATATTGTTGGGATATTGTTAATATCATCAAATCAGTTTTTACTCTCTTTTGCTTAGATGAACTTCAAGTCATCCTCCAATGCAGACTTTGGTTTACTAATGGATTTTTACCTACATGGAAAAGATCAAATGTTCGAAGGAGGTGGCAGAGAGATTGCTATCTAGTTTTGTTGTTTGGACTCAGCTCCTTAACTTGCCGAGAACGCTAATGAATTCTTAGTTGATCCATGTAGATGATAGTTTTTATATACTTGATACCTCACCTATATAATTATCTGTCATAAGTTATTTGTTACCCAACAAAAATAATAATTAAATGTGATATGGTTTATTTACATTAAATGTGTAAATCTTATCTGGCATATTGGAGTGGAGATTTCTGTCTTGGGCGAAAGCCCACTTAGAGGGGATTTCTGGTGGTCCTTAAGGTGTGGCGGACATGGGCGTGTGAATCGTCGGCAGCTAGTGACGAGTCATGGCATGTTGACCTAGAATGACGATGACGTCAAGTGATTTATCATTCCACATCCTGACATGCGGGACCAAGTGTACCAATTAGAGAGCTCTATCTTTTATTCTCATTATCTCTTATTTTATTCTTATCTTGAAACTAGACCTTTATGAGACTAGATTCATGATAGACATATAAGCATTCCTAAAGCCTCAGTTTGTGACAAGTGTCACAATCCTAAAGACCCATTCCTTCTATAAATATGAGAACCCTCTTCCATTTGAGGCCCTCTCCCCCAGATCTTTGGTTGCTTGGAACAAGACTAGATCCCTGATTCTTGGACTGCTAAGAACAAGACTTTACTTCTTTTCTCTCAATCTTCTCCAAGTTCACTAAGAATTCTTTAGGTCCTTCAGATGTCTTTGTCTTCAACATACTTTACAACCATAAAAGGAGCTCTCTAACTTGGTATATGGAAGGATCACTTGAGTATCTCCTGTCTCTCATTCTAGCCATTGCTTACCTGTCACGTCTTATCGACTCTAGCCCCTCTTCTGTTCAGAAACGGTGTGGGAACGGCTGCTGAGTCAGTGGTTTAGGCCAACGTCGGACGTACTTCTCCCACTCAGAATCTCGGTCTGAAGACATGTCATCAGCATTTCGATATCGTTTAGACAACACTGGACACGTGGACGTAAATTCAAAAAAGGCACCTACATTTTCTGGGGACTTCCCTGAGGAGGTAAAGTCATTGACAGGAGAAATCGTTGAGGAATTGGCAATATGGTGGGAGCTAGAAGGACGCGAGTTGGACAAAGTGATTTGGCACCGGTTGCATCTAGAGGACGTTCCCAACATCAACAGGCCCCAGCACATGATGAGAGTGAAAATTCACGCCCAGCATAGTCTGCACAAAATACTGGTGGACCGGTGTAAACTACTCCATAACTGGCTCAAATACTATTTGTGTTTCATGATTTGAGCGGACGCGTTGAGGAACTCTTTCACATCATTCATGCCAAGCAACCAGAGGAGTCTCCTCTTATCATTGAGGAGAATGCTGAGCAACAGAAGATACTCTAAAGTTCAGTTGCTGGAAAAGAAAAAGTCAAGTGATTATGTCACCATGACAGACTTTGAAAGCTTGCTGAGAAGGCAATATTTCTGGTTTTATGGAAAAAGCTACAAGATTGCGTGGTCTGATTCAAAATACACAAAACCCTACTATAGCTGACATATCTGGCAAATGTTCCCAAAACCAAGAGTGGAACTGGCAAAATAAAGATGCTCACAATGAAGTTAACTCTCATAACACGAGTGCGGGCTGGCAACAAAATCTGGACTTCCTGGTAGATTATCATGATATGAATGCTTGTGTGGATGAGATATACTGGATGATGCTCGAAAGATTTGTAGACAAGCAGCCTGCCGAACGACCAGAAAGTGTCATTGTGCACAGGATCTATTATAAAAATTCGTCACTATCAAAGAAGCTGAGAAGTTTGCCCAGTTTGTTACACAGACATATCTGGGAGACATACTATGAAAAGAGAAGAAAAAGCTAGGTGCCGAATACTACCGATGTGATTTTACTTCACCGTTTCTACTTTCTCTGTTGGACAAGAAAATGCAGTATGGTATTACAAAGTCTCCATGATGAGATTCTTTATCCTAATGATTGCCAAAAGCACGACAATTAAGCAAATGCTGGAGATTGTTATAACATGACTATAACGCCCCAAATCCGTGTCATTATTTATTTATTTTATTCGGGATCAAGGCATTACTTAATGATACAAAACAAATCAACTCAAGAATAAAAGAAACTAAGAGATTTAGAGTGTGCTAAGAAAATTAAATTATTCATTAAAATCTATCTCTTACAATTACATCAAATAATAAAATGAAAGGCAACTACAATTTAATTAACTCCCAAAACTCTACTAGATCATCTACTATTATTCTAAAAAAATATAAACACCTATATCAATATCTTACTCTTTGTCTTCTGGATTCTAAAATCTTTCATGCCCACTATTTGATTACCCCAGTGGCGTCCTCTCTTGTAACCTGTAAACAAAACATTTAAAAAGCAAGGACGAGATAAAAAATCACAGCAATTAGCAACATGCATGAAAGAAAACAATTTATATATACATAACCTTTACAAAGCTTTCATGAGTTGAAAATCAATATCACAAGTATCAGTAAAACAAGAAGGCAAAGCCGTATAAGTCAAATCTACAAGTTTCCCAAATTAATACACTTAGTATTTCCCAACACAATTCATCATGTCATTCATATAATTTTACTATCTATTTTCAAAACCGTTCTTGTCAAAACATGGTTAAACCAAGCGAAACTGATCTCATCAAGCGAAACCGAGAACTCAAACGAGCTGCCTATTTATAGAATTTGTTGGCGCTCAAATGCCAAACCACTTCATGATCCACCGCGCGTTCGCCTACCCAAGTTCTCTACATGATCAACCTCTTAACCCTCTAATTATATACTTGCCACTTCCCAAACAACCTACATTAGCACCTTATCAAATTAAAATAAAATTTTAAACATATTACCACTAACTATTTAGATTATTATCATAATCACTACTTACCTTAGTTTACATCCTTCCTTACTTAAATTCCCGAAATTCCAAAATTACCCTTGCTCCTCAGTTACCTGGAATTTCCACCAATAAAATTAATTAGAATTATTAAATAATACTCTCAACTAATATTAACGAAATTTGGGGTTTTACAAAGCCACTCGACTAGATCGCTCAGACGATCATGTCAGGCTCTCGACAAACAGTAGCTATTTCCAACCTCCGAAACAAGTTTTTATACAACAAACAACATTCTATACATCGAAATCATCTTTGATATCTTCAAAAACATTTATTCAATACTTCCAGATCATACAAAATGATCAAACCACAATAAAACTCAATATCGACTAAACGGGTGTGCTACCTACCTCTGTTCATTCAAGAACTCCTTTTTCTTCCTCTTTCCTCTTAGTGTAGGTTCTGATCTCTCCCTCTTCAGCAACACAAGACTCTTCCTAGATGCAGAACTCTTTAAGAACAGCAAAGCTCCTTCGTCTCCTTCTTCTCTCTCGGTTATTCTCTTCTTCTTCTTTCAGCCGCAAGAAAATACAAAGAGTAGGTATATGATTAGTTGTATACCCTCTTAATAAGACCCTATTTTTAATCCTTATGATCCAATGTATATCTCCTCCATCAACTCCTACACTTCTAACCAATCAAATTAAAAGATAGCCTTAATTAAATACTTACCCCTTTATTTCATGATCCAACGGTTGTATTTGCCTCAAACTTCTGATCTCCTTCATCAATGTGATCACCTATATATTTAATTACAAACCATCAATAAAATACTGATTTTTATTTAATTAAAATTTCTGAAAATTTTCGGGGTATTACATGCATGGCACCGATTTAGCTGATGAGTTTGACGGGAGCCACATTCCTTCTAGCAAGAGAGAAGAGAAAGATTAGCCTTCGAGGTTTGTGCATGGCATCGATCTCGCTGATGAGCTTGACGGGAGCCACATTCCCTATGGTTAAAGGTCTGTGCATGGCACTGATCTTGTTGACAAGCTTGACGGGAGCCACATTCCTTATGGCCAAGTTATCAACTCCAAGGGTTTGTACATGGCATCGATTTTGCTGACGAACTTTATGGGAGCCACATTCCCTATGGACGAGGTTATCAATGCCAAAAGATTTTGTATGGCACTGATCCAGTTGACAAGCTTGTCGGGAGCCACATTCCTAATGGCTAGCCTTATAATGGCATATGGATTGTGCAGTTGTCATAGAGGAGGCTTGAAAAATGAACTTTGATGACATATTATTGCAATTTATTCTTCTGATCAAGAATTAAGAATATGTATGAGATATGTGACACAAATATATAACTTGTCTATGGAAATATCATTATAGCTACAGCTGAAACCTGCCAACTATCATTGGACATAGATGAAACGTGATATGTTAAAATATGAATCCTTATTCAAAGACGACGGACTACCATTAGATCCGTATTAAAGCTGTCAAGACGAAGAAGAAAGCTGCCAGATTTTTTTATAAAAGATGGAAAGCTAATCTGCTGATCACAAGATGAACAGACATTGCAATGCATGTCAAATCGCGACAAGAAAGAACTTCTGCATTTAGTGAACTCTGCTAAATATATCAGCTATCAAGAAAGATAACATTATATTAACAACTACAAAGTCAAAGGTATTATTGACCTATGACAAAAGCAGATACATCTATCTATGTCAAGAAATTCTGTCTATATGAAATGCATGCCAATCTTATCTATGCTTATTCAAGTACTTAAAAGTTCTGTGAAGCCATGGCACTTCTTATATGTGGGGGCTAAATCTATAAGAGCCAATCAACTTAGATGTTGAAGGATAAATCTAGATTTTCTCTGCTACTAAATACTTTATCAAGTGCATAGGAGCCTCCATCTCAGCTCTCATACTCTACGGCACTGCCTAAGCATCATTAAGCTATATGGTGATATTTTAAAGAAATCTTTCTTGTAAAGAAGCTCTATCAATAATCTTGGCAAAAATCTATTTCTCATTTGACAACTCCAATTCTAAGGCATGATGGGTCCTGTCTGACTTGAAAAGTCGACAAATAAATGAGACAAAAGAAAACGAAGGATGCAACGAGACAAGTATGTAACATGACATGAGAAAGGGCAAGAAAAATAAAAATCAGATGAATGCCGTCATGAAAGACGTCAAGAAGCTGTGAGATTTGATGACCTAAGCCAAAGATTGCGTATGGCATTGCTCAGCAGGAGCTGCATTATTTATGGCACAAAGTATCATGACATGTACGGGAACAAATGACCTATGCCAGGGTTTGTGCATGACACTATTCAGTAGGAACCACATTCCCTACGGCAAAAGGCATCAACATTGTGAGATTTAATGACTTGATACAGGGGTTTGTGCATGGCACTGCTAGCATGCTGGCCTAGGAAGGGTGAACTTGACTCAAAAACCAGGGAGACCCGAGGGACCCGTCAAACCGACAGGGCGGGCCGGGGTGTCTTCGGACTTCCCCGGACGTAACCGAGGACTTAGCTAGAACTCTGAAAAGCCGCAGACCAGACTTAGACCCGGATAGGGCAAACACCGTGTTTGCCTGCACCTCTCAGGCAGTGGCGACTCCGAAAGTCCCGGGGCACGCACGAAACCTCCACGTGCGCCCCGTGTACGATCTAGATCGAGATTCAGGTGCGCATAGCTTGGCGACTCTGCTGGGGACCCCTTAACCCAGTTGGACCCTGGTTATCAAATGAGTCAACTAGGAGGATATAAGTCAACTGAGGAAGTATTTTCTGTCCGACCTTAGTAAGGTATGGAACACATGTAATTACATGATATTAGGGGATCCTGTCAAAGGGACGAGATAATTGCCTAAGAAAAGTGGAATTTAAGTGGTTCCCTGTGACCCTCCACTTACCTGGGGATCCACCCAGACATTGTATTGTTTGTTGTTCTGTACTCTTACTATAAATGTGACATTAAGAAACCCTTTGTTGGCCCTTATCCAAGAATCACCCGAACAGACACAGCACTTGACCCCACTGCACATACAAGCACCTCACTACACCGTGAATGAATTTCTTAACTGCATGGGGTGACATGCACGAGGGAGTCTGCTTGGATGATCCGAACGGAATGCCTCTGTGAATGCTCTTCTTAACCAAAACTTAGATCTCTCTAGCAGCCACCCTTCTTCAATCGAGAAACTTACTTTTGGGATGGTATTAGCCCTACGCTCCCGTGGCTTGCCGGGGAAAGCAGGGTAAACCCATCTCCCCAGGTTTCTGGACTCTTCAAGCGCCATTGGTTTCTTGCCATGGTAAGCAAAGGGTCTGGTACTTGGCTCAGACCCTTGCAGGCAGATGCCTCGGGCTAGGTATCCTTCCCCACATATTGATTCTGAAAAATCTTGATACTCTGAATGTGAATGGATCTGAATTTGAATGTGAATGTGAATGCTGGAACAAAATAAGGGAAAAATCAATTTAAAACCCAAGAGTCCATTAGGGGTAGCAACCCCCGCCGTTTTTTGCATCAACCTGAGTAAAACCTAGACCATGGGCTGCCTTAGCCCTAATTTAGGAAATCAACCCAATTTGATTAGGGTTCTAACCCCAGATCCATGCATTTGAGTCCTGTGAACCATGGGCCTCGACCCATTGAGTCTGTTGGAAGCACTTTAAGTCTTAGTCGGCCTTTTGAGCAGATGAGAGCTGGCCAGATCAGACAATCAGATAGAAACAGGCCAGAACAAGGGTAGAAAAACCCTAGATTTAGGATTTCAGCCCACCTGCCAAGAAGCAAACTTGTACCCTCCTTTTGGGTTCCCAACAACCCTAAAGGTGATTTTCTTTACAGAATTATTTTTGTAAATTTCGCCCTCGATGGCAAGTTGTAAACATTTTTGTTATGGTCTGACACCCAAAAGCAGATGAAAGAACAGATGAAAGATAAAAGGCTAATCAAGACTTAGGAGTGCCTCCTTACACAAGTATGTCTAGGAGTCATGCCTTAACAGGCACCAACCCTTTTAGGACCATGCACACACCTGTGGGTTTTTTTTTAAGCATTTAACTTTCACTTTACTTGTGTATATATTTGTTCTTGCATTAAACATGTGCACTTCGAGATCATTTACACCAACCTGTTTAGTCGAACTATTTTCAAAAATGCACAAAATATTTTCCGGGCATGCATTGAGCCAGCTTCTGAGGTGCTCATCAAAATTGCTTTTCAAAGCACACAACAAAGTGGCCTTCGGGCCTACATTGAATCGTCTCCATGACAAACATTAACATTGTCTTTTGCAATGCATAGTAAGGCCGTCATTCGTGGTTATATTGAGCTAGCTGTTTAGACATAAATCAAATCGCCCATCTTGCGGCGTAAATTCTCCATGCCATTGTTCAGGACACGTTCTCAAAGAAATTTTCAATCGCCGCCCATTAAGGCACGGATATGATTTCCTGAGGTTTGCACTCATAAAGCACGTGTTGCACGGTTTTGAAAACCATCAAACACGATATGATCTCCAGAGTCTCAATCTCTGAAAGATCGAACTGCAAATTTTTTTTTAACATCGCAATTTTCAGGAAAAACTCTTGATTGGATATGGCACTGTCACACACTGTTCACAGTAATGTTTTGTCGAAGTTTTGATTTTCATGCATGAATCGTCCCATATTTGTTTTCACTCATCGTGACACCAGAGCACCACTCACGGTGTAAATGATCTCGTCACACACAACACCTTGTTCATAAGTTGAAAATAAATTGATTGAGATCTTTAATGAACAGGTACGATTCAGGTACTTCACATTAAAAGCACTACCCAGAATGCTGCATTTGCATTGAAAAAGGACTGCAATGAATTCTTCTGAGGCTCCAACTTCGTCATCCTCACAACCAAGAACTGAAGAACAGCAAGTCATGATGGATCTAAGTCAACAAGTAGCCATGACACATGCCACGGGGGTTCAAGTACCAGAAATCCAATAGGGACAACCAACCCAGTCGAACCTCATGACAGTTGATCTGCCACCACGGGACACCCAATTCCCACATCCGGCAGCAATAGCCACCCACCCTCCACAACAAGAACCATGTGTGCCTGTTCAGTTGGGGCAGGAAAAGCAAGACCGAAGTAGGGTATGGATGGCCCAACTTGAGGAAATGTTGACTACAATAAAGGAAGATAGTAAGGCCCAAATAGCCGCAATAAGAGAAGAGCTCTTGAAACAACTCCAACCCAACCCAGTAGGTGAGGAAACCACACTGGAGAGCCTGTGTCTTTTCCCAGACATCCATCTGCCAGCAAAATTCCGATGTCCCGACTTGCATAAGTTCGACGGCACTGGCTGTCCTTTGATACACCTGCGATCCTATGTTGGTGACATGTGCCAATATGCAAAGGACCAGAAGATCATGGTTCAGTTCTTCCAGAGATCACTAACTGGGGCAGCATATTCTTGGTTCCTAAGTCTGGACAAGCAGAAGGTCAAGACATGGAACGACCTTGCTGCTATATTCATCCAATAGTACCATTTGAACAGTCCGACGATTCAAACCCGGGCAGAATTGCAGAAATTGTCAAAGGGAAATAGTGAGTCTGTAAGAGACTACGCTAAAAGATGGATGAAACTAGCAAATATTGTTCAACCCCCTCTTCTCGAACAAGAACAAACCTCTCTGTTCATTTCATCACTGGGGCAGCCATACTTTACAATGCTGTTGGGACAATGCGCTGCAAGTTTCGCCGATCTGATGATGACGGCTGAAAGGATCGAAGATGCAGTTAAGGCTGGAAAAATAGGAGCTTCTATGACAGAATCCTCCCAAGAAGACATAAGATATGAGGGAGCGATCAACCATGTCCGATCTGCTAAGCGCAAGAGAGGAAATGATAACCCCTGTGCAAATGTCACCATGACTCGACTGAAGGAGCCCTTGACTAAGGAAGAAAGAAAGAACCGTGTGTTCACACAGCTCCCATATTCCCTGGCTGAGTTGTTGCCTACCTTGCTGCAAGAAGGACACCTGAAGCAGGTTCCCCCAAATCCAAGGGCACCAGCGAGTAGAGGGTATGACCCATCCAAGACATGTGGTTACCATAAGGGAGCACCGGGGCATGATACTGATGAATGTTGGAGCCTCCGTCATGCAGTCCAAGATCTCCTTGAAGCTAGAGAACTCAAAATTGATCCTCCAAATTGAAAAGAAAAAAAAAGAAAAAAAATCAAGAGTAAAAAAAAAGAAAAAAAGAAGAAAAGATCATCATCATCATCTTTATGCATCTCATATATTCTACCTTCTAATGTTTCCCTCTCCTGCAGGAACCCTATCAGCAATCAGCATGGATAATACTTCGGGGATAATTCTTGTGATGGTTCAGATGGTGGATCTTTTGCGCATCTTAGTACAAGCAATGTAGGACAAAGAAGAAGCGTGGAACAAATGCTGGGAAACACTGAGGGAAGAAAATTTTGAGCTGCGATCTCGAGTAAGGGAACTGGAAAAAGAGATTGAAAGTTTGAAGGCAGAAATACCTCGGAGTAACTTGAAAGTGAGCCTCCCCTCTGTCAACAATATTGCGCCTCCCCTCAGAAAGCGCCTCACGAAAGAAGAAAGAAGGAACCGGGAGTTTACTCCACTTCCCTATACACTGGCAGAATTGTTGCCAATGCTTTTGAAAAATGGACACCTACAGCTGGCAAAGCCAAACCCTAAGGCATCAAAAATGAAGGGCTATAATCCAAGCAAGAACTGTGAATACCACATGGGTGCACAAGGCCATGACACCAATGAATGTTGGGGCCTTCGACATGCAGTTCAAGACCTTCTGGAAGCCGAGGAACTCCAAAACTGATCCTCCTTAGGGTTAAAAAAGGATCTCGGCATATAATTGAATTCCAAAAATGTTGATTCGTATCAGCCACCTTTTTGCATAAATTACTTTCTTTTAATTTCTGAACTTGATAACATGCTTCTTTTTTGCAAGCTAATGAAATCTTTTGGGAAATCACCAGAGTGTTGAACCACACCAAGGCATGACTGTGATCTCAGGACAAACTTGAACAATCAAATTTGACAAATGAAATGTGTTGAACAGCACCTAATGTGTGAGTCTCAACATAGCCTAGGGATCCCCCATTAGCGTCACATTTGAACCCTACCTTGCCAAACAGAGAAAAAAGAGGAAGAAGGGGCAAGGTGCCCATACCAGTTAAGGGTCACTGACATGATCTAGGATCAATGATCCCAATGACATGATGAGAGGCCATTTTTGGCTAAAATACTTCAAAACAAAATCCACTAGTCAAACATGTTGAGCTTGATCGTCTCATTTTTAACCCATGTTATGTCTAGCCACTCCAAATTGGGGCAAAGTCAAAAAGAAAAATGAATAAAGATGAAAATGTTTCATGAGCCAGTCAATTGTGCAAAGACAAGTATGTGTTACATTCTCTGTAAAAGGATGGAAGGCCATCCTTGATTTCTTCAGAAATCATCTGACACAAGATGAAACCCTAGCAAAACACTTTGGGCATAATAAATTCCTTTATTGACCCTACCATGTCCTGTCTTCAGAATTGGGGCATGGAGCTTCTCGAAATTGGAGACACAAGAAAGACCAAGGTGAAGATAGGGTAAAGCGAAAAGCACCCAAAGAACAGAAAGAAGTGGAAAAACCCCAGAAAACAAGAATGTGAAGAAAGAACTGGGGTAATTCCTTTTGAGAAAAAAAAAAGAAAAGAAAAACAAAAGCTGGGGCAAACCCTAAAAGCAAAAGTCAAGGATTGGGGCAAAGAACCCAGGAAAGGAAAGGAAAGAAAAGAACAAAGATGGAAAAAAGGTAAAGAAGCTACACAAAGCTGAAGGGACAAAAGATGAAGCAACCCCTAACCAAGAAAAGTGGACAGGACATGGCTCTTTCCCTACTCACAAATTTTGAGCCTTTATATCATTTCTTCTGGACCCATAAACCCAGCCTACGTTTCGTCCTGTTATGAAGTCCTTTCTGATTACAGAGAATGTGACACTAACTCCTAGACAAACTAGCAATAACAAAATCAAAGGAACAAAAGAACTTTGGCTAGACATAATGGTTACCCATAGAATGAAGTTATATAGGATTTGAATCTGTTTATCCTTCATTTCTAAACACTAGAACCAAAGCCTACATTTCGTCCTACTAATAAGTCCTCTCTGATCGCTGGATCATGATCCATGAAAATTGACAGGGCCCTCGGACTGGGGCAATGCACCGAACCCGAATAAGGGAACCAAGTGAGAGAGAAAAACCATTTCAAAACCCCCGACCAAGGGTGGGAAAAAAAAAAGAAAAAAAAGAGAGAGAAAATTAAAAGAGCTGGGGAAGGGCAGTGCCAAAGAAACCCCCTGAACCCAAAACAATTCCCCTCATTCCAACTTGGGGCATGCCATTGAAGGCAAAAATGTTGAGACATTTACAGGGAATGCTGAGAAGCACCATTTCATAAAGTCTAAATGAGAGTGTCAGGTGACTGACCCAAAGATCATTGGTCTTGTCATGGACCCACCTTGAAAAGCGGGAATTCCAAACATTGATGAATTCCCAAAAGGTTTTAATTGCTTATGTTTTGCACATAATTTTGATTAACTAAATTTCACTTGAACTTTTGCAGGTACTGACAAAGCTTGAAACAGACAGACAAGGCCATTACAGCAAATTCACACACTGATGCAGGAAAAATTGCCTCCATGTATTCTCACATGGGGCATAAAAAGCTAAAAATCGTCACCATGTATTCACACATGGGACGTAGAAAAGTCGTCACGGCATATTCACATGTTGGATGCCATCACAACGTATTCACACGTTGGATGTAAGAGTAAAATTCGTCACCATGTATTCACACATGGGGGGCAAAAAAAAAGAGTCATCACAATGTATTCACACATTGGATGCCATCACAGCGTATTCACACATTGGATACCAAGGCAAAATCCGTCACCATGTATTCACACATGGGGCGCAAGCAGAATCGGCACCATGTATTCACACATGGAACGCAGAAAAGTCATTCCGGCGTATTCACACTGTGCGCACCTGATTTCGGTCGCATGACGAAGTGCATGCAAAGTGATGTGTGCCTCGAGATTTGTTTGGAGTCGCCACTGCCTGATGGGGTGCAGGCAGATACCTGGGTGCCTAATTTTGTCTATTAAGGCTTGGTCTGCGGCTAGAGATTCGAAGTAGGTTCTCGGTTGCGGTCTGGGGAAGTCCGTAGACACCCCAGTCCACCCCGTCTAGTGACGGGTCCCATAGGTTTCCCTGGTTTGAGTCAACTCTAGTCTCTCACTCACCTGATTCCTATTTCCAGCATTCAATTTAATTAAGTCTATCGGGACCGCCAAAGTGGTGTGGGTCCCTTTACTTGATTTTATCTTTTTTAGTTAAAGTGATGTGAGTCTGCATGGTCGGGCCCCTTTGGAAGGCCCGCGGATTCCTTGGTGGGCTTGGTTGAGCCCACGTGTCCCTTGGTGGGCCTCGGTCTAGCCTGAGAGGCCCTTTGGGCTTGGTTCAAATGGATTGATTTTCTTTAAAGTTTAAGTTGGATTACTTAAGTGGATTTCATGCCAAAGCGGGCTGGGATTGCTTTGTGGGCCCTTGAGTGGGACACACAATTGGTTGCAAAGTGATTTTAGCTTATCTTGCTTAATTTGTGCCAAAATGGGCCAGGCCTTGGGCTTGGGGCCCTTTACCTGGGCTTGGGCTTGAAAGCCCAAGTCTTCACAAGTTAGGGTTTGGAAACCCTAAAATTGGTTCGATTTAATGGGCTTTAGCGGGCCGGATAGGCCCTGCCGTGGTCTCGGCCAAACCAAGCCTAGATCTAAGCGACATGCTTCCCAAGTGGGCTTTGGTGGGCCTCCAATGGTGTGGCCCACTTAATTAGATTGATTTTATCTTTATTTAACAAAATGAGTTTGTCAGGCTTAGTGGGCCCCGTTGGGAGGCCCACTAGGAATCATATTGGACCGAGGGTCCATGTCCCATCTTGGGTTTCCGGGTCCCCCGGAAACCCTTTTGGTTCGTCCGGATTGATTAACAAGGTACAAAAAATAGCAAAAGATCGGAAAATGGCAAGAAAGAGCAATCTGGCAGTGTAACCGGCCTAAGATGCCGGTTACACGTAGGTCTCAGTGTATCTGGCATCTTTTGCCGGCTATGAATACAGCTCTGTTGATCCGACCTGAGTTGCCGGATCAACATACAGAAGCTGTTTTTGTGATTTTTGTATTGGGGTTGGGTTTTTTAGGCTTCTTGGGGAGTTCCAGTGATCGTGTGGGCTCCTGTGTGAGCCCACATTGGTTCAGATGAGAGCCACTTGGCTTCTTTTTTGGGAGGTTTAAAATCAAAACCCAAGGAGAGGGCTAGGGCTCCAGCTTCTCTTTGCTTTGAACCAGATTTGGTGAAGAAACAGGAACACAAGAGTCCCTGTTTTGGTCATTCCTTCACTCCAAAAAAAATCCAGAACCAAGGCATATGAGTAAGAGTCAATGACATGGAATCAAAGAGATATGCTTCACTCCAAAAGTATGTGTGTGTGTGAGCTTTTCTGTGCCTAAAAGCTGAAGTAAGTACTCATATACAATTTACAAAAATAATGAATGAAAGGAGAAATAACTAAAGTATTTTCCTAATGCATGGTCATGTAATCTTATACATGAGAAAAAAAAAGGGGCTAATTTCTCATAGGCAAACCATGACCGATATAAGGTAAAAATATGGTGAGGAAAGAATATGCAAGATACTAACAAGAAAACCATTGCTCAACTCATATGCATGTTCCTAGTACTATTAAATGATGAGTGAACTTTGTATATGCTTAAAATAGTAGTTAAACCATGCACAAGCAAACTAAATAAAGAATATGAAATTCAACATGCATCTCATACAAGTTTATAGCATATTTATATTAATCTATCTAGCTTAAGAAAAACATTTAAAGAAAGGGTAAAAGGGGGGTTACACAAGGGATACAAAGGATGAAAATGCCGAGAGGGAACATGCTCCCCCATTAGAAACAAAGAAGGAACAGCACAATATTTGCATAAAACAGTGGCCATGAACACTTTAAACCAAGCTTAAGACCTCTCATCCTCTCCTTAATCCGACCAAACCTTCATTTTTACCTTTGAGTGTTAACCACTCTTAGAAAACCATGAAAAGAGAGCGAGGAGCAGAGGAAAACATGCACACATACTCATAACAGAAACCTCATAACATGATTAACATCCTTCATTCTTCAAATGAGTTAATATTCATGTATGTGGAAGAAAATGACCTAAAGGAACTCACCTTGGGTTTCAAACCCTTGGGGAATGGGTGTTAAGCCTCCTTGGAGTCCGAGTGGCTGCTGGAGCAGCCCTTATGCGGCACCTCCTTCACTCCAAAAAATCTCCTAGGCCTCCTCCTTTGAGCAACAATGGAGGGAGAAGAAAGTGGGAAGGGTTTGTTCAAGGCTTGGAAGAGATGAAGAGAGTTTGGGAGAGAGAATGGAGCTCTTGGAGTAGAAGATGATGGGAGATAAAAAGTGTGCTCAAAAAATGAGAGAGAGGAAGGGACTTATGGGTGCTTGGGAGGTTTTATTCATGTGGCAATGCTATGGGCATGCATGCATGGGGGGCATAATCATGGGAGAGAGAGAGAGAGAGAGAGTTGCATGAGGGGTGGCATGCATGGATGATGCCCATGCATGTCCATCCACCATGAGAGAGAGGGGGATGCATGTATGAGGCATGCATGGTTGGTCATGGGGGGAGAGAGAGTGAGAGAGAGATGCATGAGGGGTGGCATGCATGGATGATGCCCATGCATGCCCATAGGGGACATTAATTATGAGTAAATCCCAATATTTGTGGATTGGTCCCTGCAACTTTGGATTTTTACAGATTTAGTCCCTGATACTTTTGGATATTTACATATTTAGTCCTTGATACTTTTGATATTTACAGATTTAGTCCCTGATACTTTTGGATATTTACAGATTGGTCCCTGGGATATTTTCTCAAGTTTTGATACTTATGGATCTAGTCCCTGATACCCTTGGATATCTGCAGCTTTTCCATTGAGATATTTTTCACTGATTTGGGTAATTACAGATTTAATCCCTGAGACCTTTTTGCTCAGCTACTTGCCACGTGTGCAGACTTTTGCCACGTGTGCAGTTTTCTAGCACTGTTGCCCTAGAATTCAACTGCTTACATCTTCTTCATCCGGACTCCGATTTGCGCAAACTCAGTTGCGTTAAAACCATATCGGAGTCCTCTATCAATTGGTGTAGGGTTAAGCAGTTGATTCGGGGTTTAGCAGAAAGTCAACTTTCAGCTCCCCTCAAGTTTAACCGGCTCACGGATCCTTCATCCGGACTCCGATTCCAGCAGACTCAGTTGCGTTAGAATTGTATCGGAGCCCTCTATCCCATGACCTAGGGGTAGGCCTCTGGATCGGATTTTAGCAGAAAGTTAACTTTTGGCTCCGCTCAAGTTTGACCGCCCGCAGAACCGTCATCCGGACTCCGATTCCTGCAAACTCAGTTGCGTTGGAACCATGTCAGGATTCTCTATCCAATGATATAGAAGTAAGCACCTGGATCGGATTTTAGCATAAAGTCAACTTTTGCCTCCGCTCAAGTTTGGCCGCCTACAGAACCATCTGGACTCCGATTCCTGCAAACTCAGTTGCGTTGGAATCGTGTCGAGATTCTCTATCCAGTGACACAGAGCAAGGTATCTGGATCGGATTTTAGCAGAAAGTCAACTTGTGGCTCTGCCCAAGTTTGACCGCCCGCAGAACGCTCATCCGGACTCCGATTCCTGCAAACTAAGTTGCGTTGGAACCGTGTCGGGATTCTCTATCCAATGATATAAAGCAAGGTGGCCAAATTTCTCTTGATCAAAAAGTCAACTTTTTGCCCCCTCGGGGTTTGACTTTCTGCCAGGGTTTTCATTTTCAGCACTTCCAGGGGTGCAAAAATAAGGTGCTTACAGCAGTCCCTATTTGCGGGATTCACCTTGGGGATGAACGATAAAGAAAAAGAAGAACCTTGTTTTTGCGCCTTGCATTTCTGTCGTCATGATTGACGAGCTTAGTCCTTTTGATTTTCAAAGCAATGGAAACACGAAATGGTTTCCACTAAGATTTCGAAGTTTGCTCACCCATTTCGGGCTTCTCGGAGCAACTTCTAATTTTGATTTAGATTAAGAAGGATGGGGTTGGACTTAAGCTCATCAACCCGTTTTGACGTTGATGCAAAGCACTCAACAGTCTTCTCTTTCCTTTGTTTGTTCCATTAAAGCTTGTAGGTGTTTTCAGATTTCAGATTTGGGATTTGATTTCAGATTTTAGATTTTTAGACTTGGGACTTTTGAGGACAGTTTTTTTTTAAAAGGGTTTGGATTAGGGACTGGAAGGAACGAAGAAGGAGGAGATGCTTTTGGCGAGGAGGTGCTCTCAGCGCTGCTCGGTGCCTCAAGGGAGCTTACACACCTATCCTACTCTATTTACAAAAGTGGGAAATGAAAAAAATTTACAAATGGGGCCATCTTGCCTGAAGATTTCTTCTTTTTGTCTTCTTCTTTTTGAGAGGTTCTTTGTCTCTCTCTGCTCTTCTAGAGGGGAGGGTGCTTCTGCCAGTCCCCGTTTTAATGAGGTAGGGGCCTCCCAGTTTGAAGTAACTCCACTGGGGATTGGTGGGAGTCCCTGCCATCTCACTTTTTTGCATGACTCAGTTCCTTCTTGTCGTGTGTGAGTTGGTCGGCCTTTCGGCTCTTGTCTTTCTGAGTGAAGGCCCTCCTTGTGCTGGGGAGGAGATCATCATTTTAGGCAAACCTTGGGGCTTCTTCACTGGGGGTTCATGGAAGCCTTCTTGCATTTGTCTTTCTTTTGCAAAACCAGCCTCTTCAGACTGGGCATGGTCTTGACATACAGCTTCAGGTTTCTTGGACATTCCGTTGGGGAAAAGAGTCAGCTTAGGGATAGAGGAAGTCTTCGCCATTCCCCCTGCCGACATATTACCGCATCGGCTTTCCATTGTTTTGCCTTTCTTTTGTTCTTGGCTTCTTGATTTCCTTTGATCTTTTTGCCTCGCTTGGGTCTACAAAATTCTCGCAGAGCAGTGAGGTATCTAAAGTTCAAACTGCAGGTACTTATGACTTATTGTGTGCAAGTGCCCATGATTGTAATGAAGTTTTCTTCTTCTTCTTCTTCTTTTTTATTATTATTATTTTTTATTTTATAAATTTGTACAAGTGATTTTTTTTAAAAGAGAGGCGAGACCAACAACCATGGTGAATTGCCTTGTTAGCTTGAGGTGTTTCGGGATGGTGTGCTCGACACGCATTCCCATGAAATTCCGGACTAGCGCCATCGAGGGCTTCGCAGAGGTTTAGAAAATTGAAGGGCATCTCGAGGGATGTTCTCCCTTTCCCAGTTTTTGTTTTTCTCTCACCTTGACCCAATTTTTTTTTTAGGGTGGTTTCAAGATTTTGCCATTGAAGGTTTTTCCCTTTTTCTTTTCCCTTGGGTTAGTGCTAGTCCCAGTTTACGGGTTTTGGCCGACTCGTACATCATGTTTCATAGATCAGAGAGGTCTTTACATTAGGACGAAACATTGGCTTGGTTTTAAATCTGAGAAATGAAGGGATATAAGGCCTAAATTCTTATCTTTTCATTTCCAGGTTTTGCTCTGTGTCTTGCCAAAGCTCGTTATCCTTTTTAGACTCTTTCATCATAGATCTGCATGAATCCCATTGTCACCTCTTCTGCAATCAGAAAGGGCTTTTTGATAGGACGAAAGGAAGGCTGAGGTCTTTAGTTCATGAAAGGAAGGGAATATGGCTCAAAATTTCTTTGTAAATGGGTCGAGTCATGTTCCACCATTTTCTTGGCTGCTTGGGCTTCGCCAATACCTTTTTGCTTTCCTTCATTTTTTCTTTGTGAGGTCTTTTGTGACCTTCATTTTTTCCTCTAGAATTTTTGCCTTTCTTTTCCTTTGCTCTGGGATTATCTTAGCTTTTTGCTCTGATTAGCAAGTCCCAGTGTATTTCCTGCTCTCTTTTTCTCTTCTTTGTTTCTGCTCATTCAGGTCTTCTCTTCTTTACCCAGCGCCAGGTTTAGGGCTCATGACTCAGTGGGTTAGTAGAAAGAAGATTAGGCTCAAATGGTTTGTCTAGAGATATGATTTTGAAAACTGGGGAAATGAAGCAAGGATGGCCTTTCATCCTTTTGCAGAAGTTGTGACAACTCGGAATGCTCATGCAAACTCATTCAAGAATCTATTTATCCTTTCCATTTTCTTTTGTAGCTTTGCCCCAGTGTGGGGCGGCTAGACACAACACGGGTATTTGAATGATACGATCAAGCTCGACGTGTTTTGACTAGCGATTCTCGCAATTCAGGATGTATGGAGGATGGCCTCTCATCCTTTCTTAGAGACATGATGCTAAAGCTGGCCTTAGCCCTTAATCGGTTCTTGCGCTCTCTTTCCTTTTTTCTCTCAAGGGTCGCTCCACCCTATTGCAAAGATAGGTTGTTAGGAGGGAAATTATGATCTGGATCAGGAAACGATTGCCTTTGGCTCAGTCAAGGTTCTCATGGGACAGTGTACTGCACCCAGCTGAAGACACCTTTAAACAACTCAGCAATTTTTCCATGATCGTGGTCATTGCCAAAAAAGGGTGTGGTCTCAGAGCAATATCATCACCGACCACTCACTTGTATTTTTTTCCAAAAGGTATTTTTTCTTTTTTTTCTTTTTGTGTTTTTCAAAAGGTTTTTTACAAAGCTTGCATGAAAGTAAAAAACATTTAAAATATTTACAAAACAGACACTCCTACCAGGGATACTTGGTGCAAAAAGCAAAGTTCAACTTATCCTGGTCATGGTAGACTTGAAGATTTTGGATTTTGGGATTGCTCTTTGCCTTGCAGTTTTACCAACTTGTTCAGCTGGTGCCACTTGAAGACGCCCGATTGTGGTCCGGGAGAGGATTCGTGGTGATGGCCGCAGGAGGAGTCGATACCGGGGGATCAACCGAGATACGCTTGTTGTCGATCAAATCCTGGACATCATGTTTCAGTTCCCAACAGCGATTGGTATGATGTCCGGGGGCTCCCATGTGGTAGCCGCAATACTCATTGGGGTTGTAGGAGCGACTGTTGGACGGTTGCTGAGTTGGCTGCTTCTTCTGTAAGTACCCTTTCTTCAATAGGGTTGGTAGCAATTCTGACAAGGGATAAGGTACGGGTGCGAACACTCGGTTCAACCTTGCTTGGAATTCCTCCTTGGTCCACCTCGGCCGACCTGTTGATTGCGCTCCCTGACCACCGTTCTGATTCTCTCTCCTGTCGGGTGCCGCAAAGTGGAAGGGCCTATTCTGCTGGACATAGTTGACATTCTCGTCCTCTCTCTTTCTGTCCATGCCTCTTCCACTAGTAGGGCTCCTTCTTTGCTCTGTTGCAAAGCCAGCCACTCTGCCAAACTTCACCCCATCTTCTATTCTGTCTGCTACCACCACAAGATCAGCGATACTCGCCGCAAACTGCCCCAGCAGCAATGTGTAGTATGGCTGCCCCAGCGTTGAGATGAACAATGTCACCATCTCTTTCTCCAACATGGGTGGCTGGACCATTCCGGCCATTTCTCGCCATCTTTTCGCATATTCACGAATGGAATCAGTACCCTTCTTGGCCATCTTTTGTAGTTCCATTCGGGTGGGCAGGACTTCTGTGTTGAACTTGAAATGTTCAAGGAATGTACTAGCTAGGTCGTCCCAAGTCCTGATCATGTTTCTGTCCAGACTGGCGAACCATTTCTGTGCTGAGCCTATCAATGAACGCTGGAAGAATTGGACCACAATTCTCTCATCATAGGCGTACTGGCACATATCCCCGTAGTATGCCCTTAGGTGCGACAGTGGGCAGCCACTTCCGTCAAACTTCACAAAGTCTGGGCATCTGAACTTTGGTGGAAGCTGCAGATTAGGGAAGAATCCTAGACTGTCCAATGAGGCTTCCTTCGGCATAGGACCTTGTTTCACATTCCGCATCTGTTCTTTTAGCATTTGCACATCTGCTTGCACCTGGGTTGAGACACCTATTGCCTCCCGTGCTCGGTACCACTCTTCTTCTTCGTGCCCCATCCCTTGTGGTATCACTTGCTGTGGTGGCATGGCCAAGGGTGCCGGAATCTGTAAGGGCCGCTCTGGTTGGCCTGGCAAACGATGTGGGATCTGTGGTTCTGGTGGCTGTAGGTTCAACTGCGGGAGAACTGGTGGTGGCTGTTCTAGCTGTGGCTGTTGTACCGGAGGTATCGGCTGCTGTGGCGGAGGTACCGTTGGTGGTGGCTGTACAAGCTGCTGTGGCGCTTACATTCTCTCCATTTGTTGCATCATGGCAGTCATCATGGTGGTCATGTTGGCCATCTGCTGATTAAGGCCAGCGATCACAGGGTGGCCTTCCAAGTCCTCCTGCCCATGAGGCGGGAGAGGTGGCGCTTGCTTGAGTCCTTCAACAGGATCCATCTGTAATCTTCTTCTTGAACGTAGGAGGTATGGACTGTGAAACTCAATCTTGGTACCTTGGTGAAAATGTACAAGTCAGTATAAAGAATGCACATTATAATGAAATATAATGCATGTTTGTGTAGATTGACTGTGATGATTTTCCATTATTTATTCTCCTTTTTAACCGCCAATTCGGAGGTAAAGGAAGAGTCCCTGTTTTGACTCTAGGAACTGCGAGAATTGATTTCTGCAAATTTTGGAAACTGCAAGAGTTGATTTCCAAATATTGGTACATGTCCATGGGACAGTCCCTGTGTTTGATCTCCAAGAACTTCTGAAGGATAAATAATTTCTACCGAATTTGGGGAAACGCGAAATGATTTCCAAAGCAGCAGAAGCACGAATGACTCCTACTAAGATGTGGGGAAGCGCAAAATGGCTTTGATTTGGGTTTTGGGAAACGCCAAATGGTTTCAGGGTAGTGGAAGCTCGAAATGGCTTCAATTTGGAAACACGAAGTGGTTTCAAATTTGGGGAAGCACGAAATGGCTTTGGATTTGGGGAACACAAAATGGTTTCAAATTTGGGGAAGCACGAAATGGCTTCAGATTAGCGGAAGCGCAAAATGGCTTCGACTAAGATTTTGGGAAACACAAAGTGGTTTTAGATTTGGAAACACGAAGTGGTTTCAGATTAGTGGAAGCACAAAATGGCTTCAATTTGGAAACACGAAATGGTTTCAAATTTTGGGGAAACACGAAATGGCTTCGGATTAGGGAAACACAAAATGGTTTCAAATTTGGGGAAGCACGAAATGGCTTTGGGAGCAGTAGAAACATGAAATGGTTTCGGAGTAGCGGAAGCACGAAATGGCTTCAGATTTGGAAACTCGAAATGGTTTCAAATTTGGGGAAGCACGAAATGGCTTCAGATTAGCAGAAGCGCAAAATGGCTTCGACTAAGATTTTGGGAAACACCAAGTGGTTTTAGATTTGGAAACACGAAGTGGTTTCAGATTAGTGGAAGCACGAAATGGCTTCAATTTGGAAACACGAAATGGTTTCATATTAGTGGAAGCACGAAATGGCTCCAAATTAGGAAATACGAAATGGTTTCAGTTTTGGAAACATGAAATGGTTTCAAATCTGAGGAAGCACGAGGGTCCATGTCCCATCTTGGGTTTCCGGGTGACCCAGAAACCCTTCTGGTTCGTCCGGATTGATTAACAAGGTACAAAAAATAGCAAAAGATCGGAAAATGGCAAGAAAGAGCAATCTGGCAGTGTAACCGGCCTAAGATGCCGGTTACACGTAGGTCTCAGTGTATCCGGCATCTTTTGCCGGCTACGAATACAGCTCTGTTGATCCGACCTGAGTTGCCGGATCAACATACAGAAGCTGTTTTTGTGATTTTTGTATTGGGGTTGGGTTTTTTAGGCTTCTTGGGGAGTTCCAGTGATCGTGTGGGCTCCTGTGTGAGCCCACATTGGTTCAGATGAGAGCCACTTGGCTTCTTTTTTGGGAGGTTTAAAATCAAGACCCAAGGAGAGGGCTAGGGCTCCAGCTTCTCTTTGCTTTGAACCAGATTTGGTGAAGAAACAGGAACACAAGAGTCCCTGTTTTGGTCATTCCTTCACTCCAAAAAAAATCCAGAACCAAGGCATATGAGTAAGAGTCAATGACATGGAATCAAAGAGATATGCTTCACTCCAAAAGTATGTGTGTGTGTGAGCTTTTCTGTGCCTAAAAGCTGAAGTAAGTACTCATATACAATTTACAAAAATAATGAATGAAAGGAGAAATAACTAAAGTATTTTCCTAATGCATGGTCATGTAATCTTATACATGAGAAAAAAAAGGGGCTGATTTCTCATAGGCAAACCATGACCGATATAAGGTAAAAATATGGTGAGGAAAGAATATGCAAGATACTAACAAGAAAACCATTGCTCAACTCATATGCATGTTCCTAGTACTATTAAATGATGAGTGAACTTTGTATATGCTTAAAATAGTAGTTAAACCATGCACAAGCAAACTAAATAAAGAATATGAAATTCAACATGCATCTCATATAAGTTTATAGCATATTTATATTAATCTATCTAGCTTAAGAAAAACATTTAAAGAAAGGGTAAAAGGGGGGTTACACAAGGGATACAAAGGATGAAAATGCCGAGAGGGAACATGCTCCCCCATTAGAAACAAAGAAGGAACAGCACAATATTTGCATAAAACAGTGGCCATGAACACTTTAAACCAAGCTTAAGACCTCTCATCCTCTCCTTAATCCGACCAAACCTTCATTTTTACCTTTGAGTGTTAACCACTCTTAGAAAACCATGAAAAGAGAGCGAGGAGCGGAGGAAAACGTGCACACATACTCATAACAGAAACCTCATAACATGATTAACATCCTTCATGCTTCAAATGAGTTAATATTCATGTATGTGGAAGAAAATGACCTAAAGGAACTCACCTTGGGTTTCAAACCCTTGGGGAATGGGTGTTAAGCCTCCTTGGAGTCCGAGTGGCTGCTGGAGCAGCCCTTATGCGGCACCTCCTTCACTCCAAAAAATCTCCTAGGCCTCCTCCTTTGAGCAACAATGGAGGGAGAAGAAAGTGGGAAGGGTTTGTTCAAGGCTTGGAAGAGATGAAGAGAGTTTGGGAGAGAGAATGGAGCTCTTGGAGAAGAAGATGGTGGGAGATAAAAAGTGTGCTCAAAAAATGAGAGAGAGGAAGGGACGTATGTGTGCTTGGGAGGTTTTATTCATGTGGCAATGCTATGGGCATGCATGCATGGGGGGCATAATCATGGGAGAGAGAGAGAGAGAGAGAGAGAGAGAGTTGCATGAGGGGTGGCATGCATGGATGATGCCCATGCATGCCCATCCACCATGAGAGAGAGGGGGATGCATGTATGAGGCATGCATGGTTGGTCATGGGGGGAGAGAGAGTGAGAGAGAGATGCATGAGGGGTGGCATACATGGATGATGCCCATGCATGCCCATAGGGGACATTAATTATGAGTAAATCCCAATATTTGTGGATTGGTCCCTGCAACTTTGGATTTTTACAGATTTAGTCCCTGATACTTTTGGATATTTACATATTTAGTCCTTGATACTTTTGATATTTACAGATTTAGTCCCTGATACTTTTGGATATTTACAGATTGGTCCCTGGGATATTTTCTCAAGTTTTGATACTTATGGATCTAGTCCCTGATACCCTTGGATATCTGCAGCTTTACCATTGAGATATTTTTCACTGATTTGGGTAATTACAGATTTAATCCCTGAGACCTTTTTGCTCAGCTACTTGCCACGTGTGCAGACTTTTGCCACGTGTGCAGTTTTCTAGCACTGTTGCCCTAGAATTCAACTGCTTACATCTTCTTCATCCGGACTCCGATTTGCGCAAACTCAGTTGCGTTAAAACCATATCGGAGTCCTCTATCAATTGGTGTAGGGTTAAGCAGTTTATTCGGGGTTTAGCAGAAAGTCAACTTTTAGCTCCCCTCAAGTTTAACCGGCTCACGGATCCTTCATCCGGACTCCGATTCTAGCAGACTCAGTTGCGTTAGAATTGTATCGGAGCCCTCTATCCCATGACCTAGGGGTAGGCCTCTGGATCGGATTTTAGCAGAAAGTCAACTTTTGGCTCCGCTCAAGTTTGACCGCCCGCAGAACCGTCATCCGGACTCCGATTCCTGCAAACTCAGTTGCGTTGGAACCATGTCAGGATTCTCTATCCAATGATATAGAAGTAAGCACCTGGATCGGATTTTAGCAGAAAGTCAACTTTTGCCTCTGCTCAAGTTTGGCCGCCTGCAGAACCATCTGGACTCCGATTCCTGCAAACTCAGTTGCGTTGGAATCGTGTCGAGATTCTATATCCAGTGACACAGAGCAAGGTATCTGGATCGGATTTTAGCAGAAAGTCAACTTGTGGCTCCGCCCAAGTTTGACCGCCTGCAGAACCCTCATCCGGACTCCGATTCCTGCAAACTCAGTTGCGTTGGAACCGTGTCGGGATTCTCTATCCAATGATATAAAGCAAGGTGGCCAAATTTGTCTTGATCAAAAAGTCAACTTTTTGCCCCCTCGGGGTTTGACTTTCTGCCAGGGTTTTCATTTTCAGCACTTCCAGGGGTGCAAAAATAAGGTGCTTACACACACGTTGATGAAAAACAAAACCGTCACAGTGTATTCACACATTGGACGTAGAAGAGATTGGAATCAAAACGACTGACGGATAAGTCAGAAATTGACGGGGGAATGTCCCATCATAGTTTGTGATATCAGAGCTGTTGATACATGAATTTGAAATTGATAGAAAAAAATGGATTGAAAAAAAAAAGGATAAGAAGAAGAAGAAAAGAAAAGAAAAGAAGAGAAGTGGACAAAGACAAAATGAATGTCTCCTACAAGAGTCACCATGTATTCTCACATGGGACAGACAAAATCCGTCACCATGTATTCACACATGGGACGCAAAGAAAGTCATCACAATGTATCTACACATTGGTTGACGAAAGTTTGTGAAGCCACCGACAAGTAAGTCAGCTTTGAATATAATCAAGACAAAAAGACAGAGAAATTTGTCACCATGTATTCTCACATGGGACACAGATAAAATCCGTCACCTTGTATCCATACATGGGACGCAGAGAGAGTCATCACAATGTATCCACACATTGGTTGACAAAAGTTTGAAAGGCCACCGACAAATAAGTCAGCTTTGAATTAAGACAAAAAGACAAAGAGAAGAGTCACCATGTATTCACACATTAATTGACCAAAGTTTATGGTACCAACGCCGCCAGTAATTAAACTGAAGGCTGGCTGAGGCACACCTGGGTGTTGTTTTTCAACTCACCGCCTGCGGAGACTTTACATGGTCCAACCCTGAGATACCGAGTTCAAACCAACCAGTTTAACTTTGGGTTCCCTTTCCCAGCCGTTTGGCTAAAATAGACCAATCTAACTTTGGGTTCTCTTTCCCAGCCGTTTTGCTAAAATAGACCAAATTTGACCATGGGTTCTCTCTCCGAGCCGTTTGGCTAAAAAAGACCAAACTTAACCATGGGTTCACTTTCCCAGCCGTTTGGCTAAAATAGACTTGTTTAACTTTGGGTTCACTTTCCCAGCCATTTGGCTAAAATAGACTAGTTTAACTTTGGGTTCACTTTCCTAGCCATTTGGCTAAAATAGACTAGTTTAACCTCGGATTCCCTTTCCTAGCCGTTGGCTAAAATAGACCAGTTTTAACTCTGGGTTCCCTTTCCCAGCCGTTTGGCTAAAATAGACCAATTTAACTTTGGGTTCCCTTTCCCAGCCGTTTGGCTAAAATAGACCAATCTAACTTTGGCTTCCCTTTCCCAGCCGTTTGGCTAAAAAAGACCTGTTTAACTTTGGGTTCCCTTTCCCAGCCGTTTGGCTAAAATAGACCAATCTAACTTTGGGTTCCCTTTCCCAGCCTTTTGGCTAAAAAAGACCTGTTTAACTTTGGGTTCCCTTTCCCAGCCTGTAAGCACCTCATTTTTGCGCTCCCAGAAAAAAAAAAACCAAAAATGCAAACCCTGGAAAGAAAGTCAAACCCTAAGGGGTGAAAAGTTGACTTTTTGATCAAGTGAAAATTGGCTACCTTGCTTTATATCATTGGATAGAGGATCCCGACACGATTCCAGCGCAACTGAGTTTGCAGGAATCGGAGTCCGGATGAAGGTTCTGCGGGCGGTCAAACTTGGGCGAAGCCAAGAGTTGACTTTTCCTTGAATTCCGTGCCAAGTACCTAGCTTTATATCATTGGATAGAGAATCTCGACACGGTTTCAACGCAACTGAGTTTGCAGGAATCGGGGTCCGGATGAAGGTTCTGCGGGCGGTCAAACTTGCGCAGAGCCAACAGTTGACTTTCTGCTAAAATCCGATCCAGAGACCTACCCCTAGGTCATTGGATAGAGAATCTCGACACAGTTCCAACGCAACTGGGTTTGCAGGAATCGGAGTCCGGATGAAGGTTTTGCGGGCGGTCAAACTTAAGGAAAAGCCAAGAGTTGAATTTTCCTCGAATTCCGTGCCAAGTACCTTGCTTTATATCATTGGATAGAGAATCTCGACACGATCCCAACGCAACTGAGTTTGCAGGAATCGGGGTCCGGATGAAGGTTCTGCGGGCGGTCAAACTTGAGCAGAGCCAAAAGTTGACTTTCTGCTAAAATCCGATCCAGAGACCTACCCCTAGGTCATTGGATAGAGAATCTCGACACGTTCCCAACGCAACTGAGTTTGCAGGAATCGGGGTCCGGATGAAGGTTCTGCGGGCGGTCAAACTGGAGCAGAGCCAAAAGTTGACTTTCGGCTAAAATCCGATCCGGAGGCCTACCCCAAGGTCATGGGATGGAGGGCTCCGATACGATTCTAATAAAACTAAGTTTGCCCAGATCGGAGTCCGGATGAAGAAAATATGAGCTGATGAAATTTCCGAGCAGCAAAACTGGCAATCTGCGCACATGGCAAAAAGCTGCACACATGGTGAGTTGCGCGGGAAAATATCTCGGGGATCAAATCCGTAAATATCCGAACATTCGAAATATCCCAGGGACTAAATCTGTAAAAATCCGAGAATATCGGATTTTACCAAAAATTGTCAGGGACTAAATCTGAATTTTAAAGATTTTTACGTCCGGCGAGCGGCGGCATTAAATGATTTTCATCATTATGCCGCTCGCGCGGACGTGGCGAGCGGGCTTGCGCCCACCTTGAGCTGGGCGCCAAGGTGGGCGGCACCTTTTTTTTCTTGGTCTATATAACCCGCGCGACTTTTCGCGCAAGGGGGTTGGAAGATTTCGGAAAAAAAAAAGCTAAGAGGCTGGATTTTTTGGTTGGCTGTTTTCGGGTTGGGAGCTTCTTTTGGAGATTTTGAGCCCCTTCTTCGTCGGGCATAGGTGGTCTTGACCAACATCTTCCCCTTGACCACCATCTTCCCCAAAGAACAAACCAGACACTTCTTCCCCCACCTTTCTCGGACCTTTCTTCCCCATTCCTCTCTTCCTCTTCTTCCTCATCAAACCCAAAGGAGAAGGAGGAGCTTGCCGGGTGAGCCTAAAGGAGGAGAGTCCAGCCGCTGCTTGAGCTTCAAAAGGGGGAGCCTACCTGCTCACTTCAGAAGGGTGTTCCGACACCCAGGTAATGTTCCCGACCATTCTCTTTTTTTTTTGAATATAAGTTCATTTCGAGCATAGCATGTCATGATGTTTTACATTCTACCATCTTGTTTACTAATACTGCTTGTGTGATTCGAAGGGGAGCATGTTCCCCGTGGTCATTTCATCTCGTGTACCCCATTATAAACCCCCTTGTCCCTTCACTGTTAATATGTTGATGTGTGATTTTGAGGTTCGGTTTGCGATATGTTAGCTTAGGTTAATTTCAATACGAGTTTAAGTGCCCTCTGGGAGTGGTCGAAGCCCGGGGAAGTGTCCTGGGCATATTATTCGTGAAGTATTTTGAATGCATGTCTGTACTGTGAGTTTTCTGGGTTTTCAAAACTTGAAATAAAATGTGTTTAGATTAAATCCAAAATTTGTTGGGAGGTGTTCTGGGCATGTTGGGAGGCTAGTGGAACAGTTACAGACCTAAAAAAATCGGCCAGAGGTGGAGATCTCAAAAAAACAGAGAGTTGAAAATTGCAGTGACCTGCCGCCCACCTGGCGCTCACCTAGGAGGTGGGCGCCCCTTGCACTTCACTTCCCGCCGAGCTGGCGCCCACCTAAAACCAAGTGAAATTCTCGCGCTCACCTCCCACCCATCTCGCGCTCACCTCCCGCCCAGCTCGCGCTCACCTGGTATCGGGTGAGCGCCAGGTCAAAATTTCGCCCGATTCTGGCGCCCACCTGGCGCTCACCTCAGGAGGTGAGCGCCAGGTCCAAAACAGGCCGAATTGTTATTTTTTTTTGAAAATTCCAAAAATACCCCTTACCATACCGCGGGGGGCGAAGCCCCCCGCACCCCCCACCCCTTGGTTCGCTGCGCATCCAACTCGTACCTTGGTACGGGGAGGTACCCCACCCCGTGGGCTCCGCTGTGCTTCGCCCACAGGGCCCCCGGGTACCTCCCCTTGGACCCAGCACAATGAACCGGTTTTTTTTTTCTGACAGAGTGTCTATCTTGTGTCTTTTTGTGTGATTATTGCTAGATGTGAATGATATTTCTGAACCGAACCGGATAAACCAATAGGGTTTCTGGGTCACCCGGAAACCCAATGTGGGACTTGGACCCCCGGTCCAACTTGACTTCCTGTGGGCCTTCCAACGGGGCCCACCAAGCCCAATAAACACCAAAAGCATGCCATTAGAATAACTTAAGTAAAATGAACAATTTGAACTGGCGCGGGCCAAACCCAATGCGGCCCACCCGAGCCTTGTTATGTGAAATTGATGCATGAATTGCGTGGTTTGGCCGAGACCAAGGGCAAGGGCCTACCGGGCCCGCCAAAGCCCACCAACCGAACCAAGGAAGGGTGCAAACCCTAACTTCCGGTAACTTGGGCTTACAAGCCCAGATTTGGACTGCGGGCCCCAAGCCCAGTGTCCGAATCACTTTGGCAAAATTAAAAAAGATAAGTCCAATAAAAAATACTTGGCCACCATGTGGGCCCACCTAAGGGGCCCACAAACCAGTCCGGCCCACTTGTGCATAAAAAACACTTAACCTTCAAATCTGAATCTAAAGTAAAATCAATGCACCAACCAAAGCCCAAAGGGCCTCCTAGGATAGGCCAAGGCCCACAAGGGCACACGGACTTGACTAAGCCCACCAAGGATACCGTGGGCCTTCCAACGGGGCCCACCCAACCAGACTCAGATCACCTAAGTAATCAAGATAAAAGCAATTAAAGGGACCCACACCACTCAGGTGGTCCCGCCAGACTTAACCAAACTGCATATCGGATTAGGAATCGGGTGAGACCAATGGAAGCTGACTCAAACCAGGGAACCCACGGGACCCGTCATCCGATGGGGTGGACCGGGGTGTCTACGGACTTCCCCGGACCATAACCGAGAATAGACTTAGAATCTCAAGCCGCAGACCAAAAGCCCTAATAGACAGGATTAGGCACCCAGGTGTCCGCCTGCACCCCATCAGGCGGTGGCGACTCCGAATCACCCCGTGCCGCGTTTCCCACGCGCGCACACAGCCGTTTGGCTAAAATAGACTAGTTTAACTTTGGGTTCACTTTCCTAGCCATTTGGCTAAAATAGACTAGTTTAACCTCGGATTCCCTTTCCCAGCCGTTGGCTAAAATAGACCAGTTTTATCTCTGGGTTCCCTTTCCCAGCCGTTTGGCTAAAATAGACCAATTTAACTTTGGGTTCCCTTTCCCAGCCGTTTGGCTAAAAAAGACCTGTTTTAACTTTGGGTTCTCTCTCCCAGCCGTTTGGCTAAAACAGACCAGTCTAAACCGGGTTCCCTTTCCCAACCGGTTGGCTGAAACAGATCAGTCTAAGGTTCTCTTTCCCAGCCATTTGGCTAAAATAGAACAGGTCCAGGGTTCTCTTCCCCAATCATTCCAAATGATTAAAATAGATCAATTTGTCTTTGGGTTCTCTTCCCCAACTGTTTTAGGACAGTTAAAATAGATCTATAATCAGGTACCAAAATAGCTTTCCAAAGTCTGTAACTGTTAAAATGGCACAAATCCCCAGAAGAGTACTACTACTCGAGTTCTTCAGAAGAACCCCACAGAGTCGCTTGATTAGTTGAAGATTACGTCAATCCCTAGCATATCAAGCACTAATGTTTTGTTCCTTGTACAGGTTCAAAAGAGGAAAAAATAAGACATAAGATGAACATGAGAAAGGGCACTTTCTTCCCCATCGGAGGCCTCTTCCCTTTCATCCCCAGCGGAGCTCAGAAGAAAGAAGATCGTCAAGATCCTCAGACTCTCCAACAAAACTTCAAGAGCAAAGAAAGACATCACAATAATCCCCAGAGAGTCATCTAGACGGATTGTATGCCCGCCAAATCCCCAGTGGAGTTACGTTAAACTGGGAAGTCCCCGCAAGAAAGCTCTTTGCCTCGACAAAGAAAGCCTGGCAAGAAGGAACAACAAACTCTTCAAGGAAAAGAAGATGAAGAAAAGCAAAGCAATAACGGGCCAATTCGCCCCCTATTGTAAATTTTGATTTTCCACTTTTGTAAATAGCATAGGCTACAATAGGTGTGTATGGTCTCCGAGTTGATGGACAGCAGCGCAAGAGCCTCCTCCCGTCCTCCCAATTTCACCCCCAATCCCTAACCTTGGCCTAGCACATTCCCACTTACAAAAAAAAAAAAAAAAACAAATTAATGGAACAAACAAGAAGAAAAGAACATTGTTAAGTGCCTTGCATCAACGCCGAAACAGGCTGATATGAGCTCAAATCTAATCTTATCTTTTTTTCAAAAACAAAGAACTAAGGAACAGCCCTATTCAAACCCGAAAGAGGGTATAGGGATTCCAAAGTCAGGAAGTGATACCAGACATCTGACACTTCCCTTTCCCTGAAAACAATTCAAGAAATGAGCTCATCGACCATGTCGACAGAAATGCAAGGTGCAAAAATAAGGTTCTTTTTTCTTCTTTGCCGTTCATCCCAAAGGTGACTCCGGCAAAGAGGGGCAGCTGTTAGCACCTGATTTTTGCACCCCAAAAAATGAAGAAAATGAAAAATTTCAATTAAAAAGTCAAACCCTGAGGGGCCAAAAATTGACTTTTGATTCAAGTGAATTTGACCATCAAACTTCATCTCATTAAAAAGTGCATTTTGACATGGTTCCAACGCAACTGAGTTTGCTAGAATCAGAGTTCGGATGAGAAAGTTATGAGTTGGTCAAACTTTTGGGGAGCGAAAAGTTGACTTTTTGCTCGACCCCAATTCAGCTGTCAAACTTGATCCCAGTGGATAAGTGATTTTGAGCCGATTCCAACAACACCAAATTTGCTAAAATCGGATATTGGACGGAAAAGTTATGGACAGTTGAAGTTTCAAGAAAGCTGCCTATATGGCAAAACAGTAGCAAAAAGCAAAATAAATGAATTAAATAAATAAAATAATCATTTAATAGAAATATCTTTATTTTTTAATAATATTTTAATAAAAGAATCTCGTTTTTATAATATAATAATCAAAAAATCGGATAAAAATCTTTAAATAAATCAAATTTAATAAAGCATTTGAAATCCAGCATTTAAAAAACGTGCGTGCCCGTATTTGAAGTACGGGCGAGGCATGCCCGTATTTCAAATACGGGCAAGCTTCTAGAAGGGGACGCGTGTCGCTGTACGGCGGGACACGCGTCCCGTACGGCCGATTTTGCGAGATTTGGAAATGTGCGTTTTTCTCCCGTATTTGAATTACGGGCAAGGCATGCCCGTACTTGAAGTACGGGCAAGGCATGCCCGTACTTCAAATACGGGCACGATTCTTTTTGCCTATAAATAGGGGGCCACCCTCTCATTTGAACAAGCCTTCCCCTTGGCCTCTCCCCTCTCCGTTTGTGTGTTTTCCAGGGCCGAAACCCTGCCCAGGTTCTACCACCTCTAATTCCTAATTCCAAAAATCCCCGAAATGCCCCTGCATTGCCCAAACTTTGTCTAAACCCTGTTTGTTTACCATTTAAACATAGGAAACCCAACCAAGCCCTTTCAAAACCCAATTTGGAAACTCAAGGGGACGCGGAAGCGCTGCCGAATTCACTCGGACTTGGAAGAATCATCAAAATCAATTAGAAATTACATTGTAAGTATGTTCACTAAATTAAGTGAATTTTAGTTACTTTTTCTTACTTCTTCACTTACTTTCTTTTTATTTTATTTTCATTATGTCATTTCTAACATGTTTTGGCTGCTATATGTGGTGAGCAACTTGATCCAAAGTGGTCATTTCCATGAAAAGGAGGAGAGAATAACCAAGGGTTATCAAAAGAATGATACTCTACCTAATTTGGTTACAATTCTGGAACTTCTTTGAATATCTGATATTCGCTGTAATCTTCCTCTTATTCCCTTCTTAGCAATGGTCACAAATGGTTAAAAGGAAGCTGTACTTACTTGGAAAATGCCAAAGAGGAAAGAGATGGCTTTTTAAGCCAAATGGAGGAAATGGAGAATCACGGGGATGCTGGAAGTCTGACGGAGGTTGTTGAAAGCCCCAGAAAACTAATCAAACTGATCCCAAGCTGAATCGGCACCAAATATGCAAAGTTGGTTGAGCCCGTAAACTCAGAACGGTTCAAGCATGCCCGTATTTGCTTCATGGGCGAGCTTGAATCGGATTTCATTTACGGGCAATGGCAGCCCCTATAACAAGCACGGGCCCGTGTAAATATAATTTAAAAAATGTAATGTTTGGCCCGATTGGAGTTAACCCGACCTGAACCGACCTTTTAGACATTTTGGGCCATTTTAAGCCCATTTGTGGACTGTGGACCTAAGTAGGCCCACCAAGACCCCCTTGGGCCCACCTAAGGGGCCAACTTTTGACTAGCCTATACCAGGCCTGTTTTCAATAAACAGGCCCAGGCCCCTTGACTCTGGCTAACGGGCCAAATCCAAGCCCATCAAGCCCAAATAAAAATGTAAATAAATAAAGCTTAATAAATAACCAAATGGGTTACCCAATAACCCAACTGGGCCCCAGGCCCAACCATGGCAGCCCGCGGGTCTTCCAACGGGACCCGGGTTCGACCCATTTCACTTCACTAAATAAAAAGATAAAATCAAAATAAAAGGGACCCACACCTTCAGAGGGTCCCACCAGACCAAATAAAGCAGCATGCTAGCCTAGGAAGGGTGAACTTGACTCAAAAACCAGGGAGACCCGAGGGACCCGTCAAACCGACGGGGCGGGCCGGGGTGTCTTCGGACTTCCCCGAACATAACCGAGGACTTAGCTAGAACTCTGAAAAGCCGCAGACCAAACTTAGACCCGGATAGGGCAAACACTGTGTCTGCCTGCACCTCTCAGGCAGTGGCGACTCCGAAAGTCCGGGGCATGCACGAAACCTCCACGTGCGCCCCGTGTGCGATCTAGATCGAGATTCAGGTGCGTACACCCGCAAAGAGGGGCAGTTGTAGACACCCCAAATTGCACTGTCAAAATGATCAATAATCACCAAAAATCATTATCTCCTTGAAGGCCAGCACAGAATTTGAGAAAATGAGTTTTTTCCTTGTATCCGGTAACTCAGGCCGGATACAAGTGTCCTTTGTATCCGATGGAATATGCCGAATACAAGCAGACCTCAGTGTATCCGGCATCATAAGCCGGATACATTAAGGCACTTGTGTATCCGGCCTGATATGTCGGATACACAAGTTTTGCTCAAAATTAGGGTTTTCCGAGAGCTTTTCACTTTTACCATCATATCCCTCATTAAATGAGTGGAAATCTCGGAAATAGCCTTAGGGTTAAGGTTGGTGGGCTATAGACATTATGTTGTGTCTACCATCTCACCAACCCTAACTCTAGCCTTTGCCTATAAATAGGAGGCTCCTCCTTAAGCAAATGGCCATTAACTCTCTTGCCAACAATTCTTGCCAAGAACCTTTGCCAAGAAGAGATCCAAGAGAAGAGGGAAACCGCTGCGGAAGTGCTTCCAGAACCTAGGTAAGCCTTCAACCTATCTTTAATTTTCTGTTTTTACATTTCTAGATCTAGATCTCTCCTTCTACCTTTCTGTAGAATAAGGCCTTCTATGTGTGTGAAAACCCTTCCCCGGCTCAAAGTATCTCAAGACTCCCCCTAGCCGTAAAACGTGAAGGCGGGATCTAGGAGAAACGAGAGTGGGGATTGATCCTAGTACTAGAACCTCTCTTGATTAAGCCTTGTGATTCTTTGAAGACCGTTTCATATTCAAAGTACCCCAAGATTATCTTGAAGAACCGTGTTTAACGGGGAGAGAGAACTAAGGGAAACGATAATGGAACGGAACCCTAGGTTGTTTCAGAACCTTATTTTGATTGATATGAATGCATATTATCTTTGCTACGTTGTTGGAATGGTTTTTACACCTACACATACATAGCACATGATTTTGGCGGGATAGGCTCACATTTCGGATTTATGGCATTTATTGTGATAAATCTGAAGTAAATAGCCCCAAGCAATTCTGGAATGTTTTCAAATGATTTTCAAAGGATTTTGATTAATCTTGCACGGATCACACACATTTTATCACTATTTGGAGTTAATTTTATCCAAAAATGGCTTAACTTGACAGCAACTGTACCCCGACTTCGGACACTCATAACTTCATCGTCCGGATGAATTTTGGAGTGATTCTAGAACCATGGGAAAGGTTACGCTGTCTAGTTTATGCTTACCAAATTTCATTAATTTCTATCAAGCAGATTTTTGACACCTCTCTGTCGAAGTTGATTGGTCAGTTCAAGTTTAAATACGGAACTTGTCACTTCGACTGGGCGCCATGTGCTCGTTTTAAGTCCGATTCGAGTGCTTCTTGTTTCTGAGTTTTCCTATGGAAGTCTAGTTTTAAATCCAATTGGTTTTATAATTGTTTGACTCCATTTGTGTCGTGAACAACAGATTTACTCAGAGCTGTTCAACAGCACTTTTTTGGGTAAATCTGTGATCTTCGGGGCCTGTTCGGGAGCCCACCCAAGGCACATCCGAATGAATTTTTGTATGAGGTTAGTTTCATGTGAAATATGGCCATATAGACTTCAATAATACCAAATTTCATAAATTTATATGGAGCCGATTTTTCTAAATGATTTTCCAAAGTTGCCCACTTGTTACTTTTAATCATCTCCCGCAGCAACTTCAAAGGAGGCATAACTCCTAGGATTTTAACCGAATTCAATCGAAATTTTGCATGAGTCTCCTATCTATCATAATCTTTCAAATGGATTTGGTTTGGTTCAATTTAAAACCGGATTTGAATGATTTCAAGACAAATGGCATTACTTTTGACCAAATTTCCCGGATTTGATTCAACTTGGTATTGGGTAACTTTTGCTTTGATTTCCACCTTTTTGTGATGTTCCAGAAATGATATTGACATAAGAGAGGATCTGAAATCCATTTAGATCTTCATGTGAAGATATCATACATTTGTCCTTTTGCAAGGTTTTTAATGATTTTTAGCAAGCTTTCTTACTTTTTTGCATGAACAAACACTTGGCAACCACCTTTGTGGGTGAATGGGGGTGCCTAACACCTTCCCCTGTTCACAATCTAATCCCCTTACCCATCTCTAGGTTTGATTTTCAAGTAGAGTTATTTTTACTCTAGAATTGGCTTTTTTACTCCTTTCGTTATTTTTTGAATCTTTTGGTGTCCATTCTCACCTCAAGACTATGAATGGCGGCGACTCTCCCGTATTTTACGCTGAGCCCATGTGTTGACGGAGGGAAATCATCCACGGTGATTTTCCCGTGTCTCACAACTGGCGACTCTGCTGGGGACTTGAGGATTTAAGCCAATTTTGGTGTTTTGGTCATGCTTTTCTTTAATTTTGAATGCTTGCTATTTTGCTTACTTTATTTGGGCATATTGTTGTATTTTGAAATCTGATTGGGATACTTTGAAATCTGCATGGATAAAGGCATGTGTATATGGTTGGATTATGCTTAGGATCATGTTTATGGTCTTATCTTGGTGTGCATGCCTACTTGCTATATTTTTGTACCATGTCTTGGGAGGTTTTAGTGCCATGTTTTGAGCATGAAAATGAAGTGCCTCAATTCAGTAAACTCAATGGGTATACATTGGGAGTTCCAAGCATGTTTTCCCTAATTCAAACCTTTCTTATGCCATATTTTAGTTATTGAATTCCTAGGCTTTGATTTGGGCATGAATAAAGCATGTTGAGCACCAAAGATGAAGAAATACAAAATTTGGAAATTCAGTGGATAATTTTGGGCTTTTTCAAGCATGTTTCCTTGAACAAAACATTTCTTGTACCATACATTTAGGTGCTGTATTTTTGGGCTTTGATTTGGGCATACAACAATGTCACTTGAGCATCCAAATGAAGAACATGAAATCTAGAAAGTTAGTGTATATTTTGGGAGTTTTTAAGCATGTTTTTACCATCAAAACTCTTCTTATACCATGTCAAGTAGTTGCTGAATTTTTAAACATCAATTTGGGGTATAAGTGATACACTTTGAGCATGAGAGCAAGAAAAAAATCTGGAATTTCAGTAGCCATTTTGGGAGTTTTTAAGCATGTTTCAACCATCAAAACCTCCCTTATATCATATCAAGTAGTGCTGAATTTTTAGGCTTCAATTTGGGTAGAAATGGTACACTTTGAGCATGAGAAAAAGCATGAAAATCTGGAAATTTGGGGTAATACTTTTGGGGTTTCAAGCATGCCTTCCACGTTTTAATTGGTTTGTACAATAACATGTTTTGGGTGTCATTTTTGGTCATGAGCATGTTTGGGTGTTTACCATCTTGATTGGCTTGTATGTAGCTTTCAATATGATAGTTGTATATGCCTTGGCTTGGAATTGTATGCTTGGCTACGAAAAAGAGTGGCAAGGGGCTGGGACGTTGTGAATGTACCTCAATTTTAAATGCACTTGAGCACTTTAAACACTTTGCACAGCCTACCCATTACCTATAGGAAGTTGAACCATGAATGTGGGTAGCTTGGCGCACCGAGGTTGTGACTTCGGCAAACGAAAGTGAAAATATTCACCTTAGAATTTGAGTCAATGATGTGATGACAATGGGATCTGTGATTCGATTCCGGGCATCACTAGACTTGAGTTCTAAGTTGCCAACTAAGCCAAAACCCAAAAACCATACGCTTGAAAGTGGAGAAACACGTTTTCAGCTAAAAGTACACAATTGCGTTTGGGGAATTGGGTGTAAATGTGGGAATGCCGTTTTCATGTTTTACAGGCCAAGGTATAATATGAATACCATATTGAAGGTAATACAAGGTGGCAAGGTAAAGCCATGTTCTTTTTCATCATCTTCATGTAAATTAAAAGCCATGGTGTCCATATGCTTGGGATGAATTTTTTCCCAAAAATGTATATAGCCTAAGGTTGGTGTAACCTATAGGATGAGTTTCCAGCTCAATTTAATAGTCATCCTACCCACAATCCATGCAAGAGGCAACCAAGTGTACAAAGTCCAACAATTGGTATGTAACTTTGGAGGGTACAAGTACCCTCATGAATTTGGAAATTTTAGCTAGAATGATGTCAAAGCCCAATTTGGGGCAAGTTTTAAAGGCCAAGTCAAGGTGAACATCAAGTGGGAATGAAAATAACACAATCTGTTGAAAAAATGAGTCAAAAAGGGCCATTTCGGCAATAACCGGTAACTCAGGTCGGTTAAGAAGACTTTTATTCATATCCGGCATATATTATCGGTTACAAAGACCTATGCGTGTATCCGGCGAATTATGCCGGATAGAATAAGCCATAGCCTTATCCGACATTTCATGCCGGATACATGTAGAAAATTGCACAAATGAGTTTTTCAGCCCAAATTTTCAGAATAAAATGCCTAAAATACTGTGGATAATCCCTAGGCACTCCGAAAAGAACATAAAAATGTTCCAAAAAATAAAGAATAAAAAAAAAGAAAACAAAAAAATAAAAAAAAGGAATAAAATAAAATATTCTTTCAGGATTTAACCTAATTTTGAAACTCAAAGAAGGCAAACTAAGGTGTCATATTTTTTGATACCAATTCATTTCAAACATGTTTCAATCAAGCTTTTGCACTTGAAAACTGAGAAAATTCAGCAAGAAAAAAAGAATCCTTTGGTTGGTTATTTTTATCAATCAAATCAAAACATTTGTGGGACACTTGGAAGCCCTAGAATATTCCGAGAAACCTTTGGTTGGTTATTTTTATCAATCAAATCAAAACATTTGTGGGACACTTGGAAGCCCTAGAATATTCCAAGAAACCTTTGGTTATTTTTATCAATCAAATCAAAACATTTGTGGGACGCTTTGAAGCCCTAGAATATTCCAAGAAACCTTTGGTTGGTTATTTTAATCAATCAAATCAAAACATTTGTGGGACACTTGGAAGCCCTAGAATATTCCAAGAAACCTTTGGTTGGTTATTTTTATCAATCAAATCAAAATATTTGTGGGACACTTGGAAGCCCTAGAATATTCCAAGAAACCTTTGGTTGGTTATTTTTATCAATCAAATCAAAAATTTGTGGGACCTTTGGAAGCGCTAAAATATTCCATAAAACCCTTGGTTGGTCTTTTTCGTACCAATCAAATCAAAAAATTTGTGGGACCTTTGGAAGCCCTAAAATATTCCAACACACAAAAAAATAAAAAAATATATATATAAAAAAAAAGCAAACAAAAAAAAAATCTGGACTGGTGTTCACATGACCTACTTGTCTACATCTATAGGGGTGTAACTCAAGATTAAATGGAAGCTGACATGTTTCTTTGCTTTTCTTTCGCCAGGTACACTTACTTGCAATCATTGCTCCCGTGACCAGATCCAAAGCCAGAGCCATGAATATTGAAGAGAACCAAGCTCTAGCCTCCGTACCTGCTCAAGACTTTGCTCAGCTGCAGGAGCAAGTGGCTAGTCTTGCCAAAATGCTGGGGGACTTACTGGCGGCTCAGGCCCAACAGGCCCAGGCCCAAAACCAAGCATCAACTTCCCATCAGGCACCACCACCACCTCAGGCCTACATTTCGCCTCCAGCTCAACCCATGCCTGAGCCCATTTCTGAACCGGCCCCTGAGCCCATCCTGATCAGGGAAAACACTGGAGAATCTGAGAAAGAAATTGAAAAGGAAAAAGCCAGGGAAGAGATGGAAAGGAAACTCCTGCACAAGATCGAGAGAATCCAAGATGAGCTTAAGGAAGTGAAAGGGGGAAACAGCTACGGAGGTACCACCTTCGATGATCTCTGCATGTACCCGGATGTATGTCTACCAGCCAAGTTCAAGTGCCCGGACTTCAACAAATTTGATGGCACGGGCTGCCCATTGAGCCATTTGAAATTGTACTACGGGGCTTTGTGCTAGTTTGGCCGGGATGACGGCATACTGATCCAACTCTTTCAGAGGAGTTTGACAGGGTCAGCTCTTAGGTGGTTCGCCACAGTGGACCATGGAAGGATCAGAAGATGGAAGGACTTGGCAGACGCCTTCCTGGACCAATATAAGTTTAACTCTGAGATCGTGCCAAACCGGTACGACATGATAAGGATGAATAAGGGGAAAGATGAGTCTGTAAGGCAGTACGCCAAGAGGTGGAGAGAGGCCGCCTCCCAGGTCAGGCCGCCTATGCTGGAGCCTGAAATGATCTCAACATTTATGGGCACACTGGGGCAGCACTTCTACAACCATTTGGTGGGGCAGATCACCACCAATTTTGCAGCCCTAGTCCAGGTGGCAGACCGGATCGAGGAGGGGGTCAAGTCAGGAAGGCTCATCGACTATTCTACTTTGACCGGGCAGTCTGATTCCGCTGCTTCCCTGGCACAGAAGAAGGGAACTGGGTTCAAAAAGAACGGAGCCAGAAAAGAAGGAGAGGTAAACCTGGTCCAGGCTCCTCCGGCTAAGAAACCGCTCCATGTAAACATCTCTGCACCCCAGCAGGCCCAGCATTCTTATCAGACCCCGCACAATGTCAATTTCTCCCCTTCCGTGCCTGCAAACCAGAGGAGGGCCTTTACTAAGGAGGAGCGGGAGGCCTGGATGGCAGCAAAGAGGAATAGAGTCTTTACTCCCCTTCCTGTGTCTCTTTCCCAATTACTGCCAACCCTGCTGAAAGGGGAATATGTGACCTTGAAGGAACCAAGCCCGAATGCCACTAAGGGGAGGAATTTCGATCCGGCAGTCACTTGTGACTTCCACATGGGTGCACCAGAGCACTTTATAGATACTTGCTGGGTTTTGAAGCATGCGGTCCAAGACCTGTTGGACTAGAAAGCCTTAGTGTTCAACACTGCTACACTCGCCCCGTCGGGAAATGATATTGGACAGAACCCTCTGCCTCACCACAATGGGGCAGGCCCATCCAATTCTATCACTGCCATATCCACTACGAGAAGGGCCTTTGACCCATCTCAGCTCATAGCTCCCGTAGGGACCACGGTCAAGGTCCAATTTTTCCAATAGAAGGAGGAAGAGGAGGTCAATATGGTCTCCCAGAAAAACAATCATGCTGTTGAGGACATCAGTTCCTCTTTGAACCGGGTCTCCTCCCTCATGGCCCAAATAAACACTGCAAGGCCTCCATTGGTTTTTAATTGCAGTCCACCCACTTGTTCACCATCCAAGCCATCAAAGACTCCACTGGTCATCAACCTTGACCCCACCACTGCTTCCATCACCTCCTCTGCTACCACAAAATCTAAACTCCAACCATTGGTTGTAAACATTCAGCCATCCTACAGTGTCCCTAGACCGGCCCATACATCCCGGTCCAAACTCCAACAGTTGGTGGTCAATGTCCCCAAATTAGCCTATTCTGAGGCTGCTGTACCATAGAATTACAGCGAGGGGGTCACGGTTACGGTTCCAGTGGTCAGGAACCAGAACCAGGAGGAAGTGAACCTCATTACGAGGTCGGAGAAATGTGTGGAAGGAGTAGAAAAAGAAAAAGAAAAAGAAACAGAGGTGGAGAGAGAGAAAAAAGAAACTGATGAAAAAAGAAAACAAAAAGGAAAAAACAAAGTAGGAGAAGACACCCCCCAGGGCATAGAAAATGAGGCATCAGACCTCATAAAAATAATCAAAACAAGTGAATTTAATCTTGTGGATCAGCTGAACAAGGTCCCGGCCCAGATTTCAATACTGGGCCTTTTGCTGAATTCTGAAAAGCATAGGGATGCATTGTTAAGGGTGCTACATAGTGCACATGTATCCCAGACCATTGATCCGGACCAACTTGGCAAAATGGTTGGTCAAATCTTGTCACATAATGTGATAAGTTTTTCAGAGGGTGAGATCAGCCCAGGTGGGTGTTATCATGGGTCGGCGTTAAACGTCTGTCCGTTAATCACTTTTACCAAGCTTGGTCTGGATCAGTCAAAGATCAAACAAAATGGGAGGATAGTGAGGGCTTTTGATAGCTTCAAGACCCACTCCCTAGGGGAGATTGAACTGCCGGTCACAATTGGACCGAATATCTTCAACATCACATTTGAGGTGATGGATATACCCGCAGCATTCAACCTACTCCTAGGGAGGCCGTGGATACACTCGGCTAGGGCAATACCATCCACGCTCTACCAAAGGGTAAAATACATAAGAGGGCAAAGGGTGATAACAGTCCTAGCCGAGAATTTGGTGCCTCCCATTGTGTCACCTGATGTACCCTTGATAAATGTTGACTTAACTGTCGACAAGATTGCGTTTCATTCATTTCAATTTGAAACGGTCAATTACATACCTGGGGGGTGTGAGAAAGTAGAAAGAAAAGGGACCACTACTGCTGAGAAAATGATAAAGAAAGTGATGGAGAAATACCACTTTCACCCGGGGAAAGACCTGGGAATCAATTTGCAGGGAATGGTGGAGCCAATCACGGCCAAGAAACTGATCCCTAAAGTAGGGTTGGGCTTCAAGCCTAGAGGATGGAGAAGGCAGAAACATGAAGAAAGAGAGAAAAGAAGTAAAGGAAAATTCCCTCATTTAAGGGAAAGTTTCCCAAAAACCCTCTTGTATAATCCAGCTGTCTCCTCCCATGGACCAATCCAAGCCCCCATACCGCAACATCAATCATTATCAAAGGCCTTCTGTTCCAACCTTGCAACCCTATAACCCATCTCCTATGCTTGGAAATTTGGGCGGGCCTGGGCCACAGCCCGAGCAGCAGGTGGACTACTCTGAGGATGTTGGGGCTTTCTTCGCCATGACTGAAGGCGAAAAAACTGGTGGTGACAACGAGCTACCATTCATTGACTGGACAGCAGTGAAGATTCCGGAGGAGGTCATTTCAGGATTGGGCCCCGTAGCAGAAAAGGGCAGTACCCACCCAATGATAATGGCATCGGATTCTGGGTTTGAGGAGCAGGCTTGCACAATTTCCCCTGCTCCCAAAAATCTTGTATTGAACAATTGGGAGGAAACTCCCCTTACCTTTGAAGCAGCGTTTGTTTGGCAAACTGACGCGGCTTCCAAAAAAAAACTCCAATAGTGGAATGCCATTTCCCTGAAGGTTCTAATGAGCCTTCGTCTTCAGGGGAATTATATTTAGAAGGCTCACAAAAAACCCAAAAAGATTTTTCTATTTTTTCTAGAAAGTTTAATTTTTTCAAAAAGGTCCAAACCACTTATGAACCATATAATCAAACCGAATTGGACCAAGTTGAATATAACTTCGACCTTGAGCTCGACTTTGACCTCATGGGGATCGAAGAAGAGACCGAGGTCGAAGAAGAAGACGTTCCAAAAGAAATTGAATACCAATTGGAACGTCATGAAAATGGGGTCCAACCTAATATTGAGGAGACCATATCCATAAATCTTGGGACCAAAGAAGACCCAAAAATAGTGAAAATCGGGGCATGCTTGTCTGATGTGCAACAAAATGAAATTACACGATTTTTGGCAGATTACAAGGATGTGTTCGCTTGGTCATATCGGGACATGCCGGGGTTGGACACTGACATGGTGGTGCACAAATTGCCATTTTTGCCAGGGGTTAAGCCAATCAAGCAGAAGCTGAGAAGAATGAAACTTGAATGGACTCTGAAGGTCAAGGACGAAGTGGTCAAACAATTCCAAGCAGGATTTCTGGCAGTCTCTACGTATCCTGAGTGGCTTGCAAACATAGTGCCGGTACCAAAGAAGAACGGGAAAGTCAGAATGTGCGTGGACTATAGAGATCTAAATAAAGCAAGCCCAAAGGATGATTTTCCACTTCCACACATAGACATCTTGGTGGATAATACTGCGGCACACAGCCTATTGTCGTTCATGGATGGTTTCTCTGGATACAATCAGATCAAGATGGCTAAGGAATACCAAGAGAAAACAACATTTATCACGCCTTGGGGCACCTTCTGTAAAACCCCAAATTTTCACCTAATAAATAAATAATAAATAAATAAAAGAAAATATGAGTTAAGTGAAGATTTAGAGGTAAGTAATTCAAATAGGTCATAAATTGTAAATAAAGAAAGAATTTTAATGAAAGTAACCTAAAAGAATAAAAGGGTATTTTGGTAATTTTCAGAAAAGGTAATTAGTAAATAGATCATCAAATAATAATTAGAGATAGAAAATAGAAGAAAACAAATTAGTGTGACAAGTTAGAGATCAAAAGAAATTAATAAAAGCCTAAAAGTGGAGAAAAGGGTAATTAGGGGATTTCACGTCTTAATTTGGAGAAAATAAGGTTTTAAGTGATAATAATGTTTAATTAAATATTTTGCACGAAAATAGGTTATAAATAGGAGTTTAGATAATAAGAAATTTAATTAGTATTGTTTAAGTAGAAAAATAGAAGGCGGAGAAAAAGTAGGAATTAAATTAGAAGGATTAGACTTTAACTAGACCATGGTTGGGTTAGCCCAAATTAAATTAGCCAATTAGGGTTGGTTTAGGATTTCTAAAGCTTAGTATAAATAGGAAACTAAGGTTAGACAAGAGGGAAATTTCGTGGGTTATTATTGAGAGAAAAGAGGGAGAGAAAGGAAGAAGGTGGCTAATGGAGGTGTCTGTCTAGCCATCATCAAAACATGATCGGGGAAACTCCGTACGGTAGATCGCCTTCAAATTTGGAGGTTTTGTTCATCACTGATGGAACGACATTGTGTACGGTGGAGATTTGAATTGGAAGAGTCTAGCTTGGTGCGTTTGGGAGCAAAAGTCAGGTCCAGAATTAGAAGTTTCAATGGAAGAAGGATTTAGCGTATAAGGCAAGTAGTAACCCTTGGAAAACGTGTGGAACTGCATGATTTCGTTTTCTGTGATTTCATATGGATTGAATGGATTAGTCGGAACAGTATTTACATTGAATCAAATTGTTTATATTTTAGTGTTTGGTGTTCTTCAAGGATTTGTTGAAATAATGGAGAAAACTTGGTTTGATCATGAAATAAATTATAGGATGGTATTTAATTAATAAGAATTGATCTAGAAGGCTTTAGGAATGTTTTAGAATGTTATTAGATTAATTTAGACCAAAGAAACATATAGCAAAAGTATAAAAATCCGAACTTTGCAAATCTGGAAAATTCTGTTAAAAATTGCACTAGCGCCTAGGATCGCCCAGCCCTGTAGAGGTAGGCGCTCTAAGCAGAATTTGTAGATTTTGGTGATTTTTGGAATCCGAATAAATCTGTAATAATTTTTCTAGTATCTTAAATATTCTAACATCTTTATGAAGGCCTAATTGAGGTATAGAAAATATAAAAATTAAATTTAATAAACATCCAAATATTTAATGTCTTAATGGTAAAATAGTGTATAAAAAGGCCTAAACAATGGAGAATAATGTTAGAAATAATATCCCTAGTATTTATAGCTTATAAACATCTTCCAAACTTTATTTTAGGTCTGTAGAACATGCTGGAGAAATAAAATACAGAAAATTCAAATAGAAACTAGCTTAGGTGCTAAGGTAGGAAATTGGATTCTAATAAAAGGGATTAATAAAGAAAACTCTAAGTAAGATTGGATTTGCTTTATTTTGAGCTTTAAATATGAATATTGGCTACTGGAATTGCATAAACTTAGATTTTATCGGATTTATGATACTTGATTTTATTTTGAATATAATTGGAAGAATTGCATATGTTATTCTGAAAAGCCTATAATTGGATTTGTAATGATTGAATCATGATTTTCACTTGGAATGGAATACTTGGGTATGGTTTGGTATGTGGTATGATGTTGTTCATTTTACTTTTACGGTTGGGTGATACGGCTTCTGTGGTTGAGTTGATATTAACTTTTATGGCAGAGATGGGTAATCCTCTGTGTAGAGATGTGTAATCCTTTATGGGTAAAAGTGTGTATGCCTCCTACATTAGCGTGTCCTCCCGTATATTGTTTTATCGTGGTTTGTGTCTGTGGGCTTAGCTGTATATGGATCCATAGTTTTGGCTGATTAGCTAAATGGTATTTAGTTTGGGTTGATTTACTCCTATATGCGAGCGCGCTTCCCTTTGCAAGTTAGTTTGCTCTGAGAAGGTCCTATGTCTGGAGGGACACCCCAGTGAGCCGCTGGTGATTCCCTGTACATGTGGATAAGCGACCACATTCCATGTATTGATTTTGGTGCTGCATGCTGATGGTACATCCAACTCTGTGGGGTTCGTGTGCAATAAGTCGGTGACTACGGCTCTTGCCTAAGCTGCGCTGCATGGGGCTCGAGTATCATTAAGTAGCACTGCCCTTAAGCCGCACGGTGGAATAGCAGTTAGTTGAGTGTCATCTCAAATACTTATCATCTTTGTGAGTCCTGCAATGACACATGTTTTAACGCTTTTGTCGGTTTTACCCTGTTAACATCAAGTTATTGGTATTTATACATGATCGTCTGTTTTATCGCATTATTTGGAATTGCCATAGATAACTTGGATTTCTCGTCTTATCGTTGATTAATCGAATACCTCATGACTATTTGCTTACATTGGACTGTTTCAAATTGCATGCACCTACTACTTGCTGAGATGTAAATCTCACTCCGTTTTCCCCTATTATTTTTCAAGTTGCTTGGAGAGATCGCGAAGATGGGGTTTTAATTTGATGGGTAGAATTGTAATTGGTATTAATGTCACATGTTGATTAAATAAACCTTATTGTAAACTGAATTGATATTATTGAATAAAGAATTGTTTTTATTGGCCACCATAACTCTGATGTAATTAATTAGTAAAGTTTAAAATTATTGTGAATCTTGGTTTGTATTTGGCCACCACAGTCTACAGCTTAACCCGGCTAAATGCATCTTTGGGGCTACATCAGGGAAGTTGCTCGGATTTATTGTGACCCGAAGATGAATTGAAATTGACCCGGCTAAAGCCAAGGCCATGATTGAGATGCCATCACCCAGAACAGAGAAGGAGGTTAGGGGCTTTCTTGGAAGAATTCAATATATAAGCTGGTTCATAGCACAACTCACTGCTATCTGTGAACCAATTTTCAAACTTTTGAGGAAGAATAACCCGACGGTCTGGAATGAGGATTTCCAAGAAGCCTTTGACACAATCAAGGAGTATTTACTGATTCCACCTGTGCTAGTGCCACCAACTCCAGGAAGACCACTGATCCTGTACTTGTCAGTATCGGAAACGTCGATGGGATGCGTCTTGGGGCAGCATGATGAGACTGGTAGAAAAGAAAGGGCAATTTACTATCTGAGTAAAAAATTCACAAAATATGAGGCCAAGTACTCACCATTGGAAAAGACTTGCTGTGTTCTAGTGTGGGCAACTCAGAGGCTAAGGCATTACTTCCTTAGTCACTCCACATTATTGATATCCCGGATGGACCCTCTGAAGTATTTGTTTGAGAAACCGGCATTAACTGGCAGAACAGCAAAATGGCAACTACTACTATCCGAGTTTGACCTCACATACATCACTCAGAAAGCGATTAAGGGTCAGGCCATAGCTGATCACCTGGCTGCACATCCTTTGCCTGAATACCAACCATTGAAGACCAACTTTCCTGACGAGGCAATTCTATTTACTGAAGAAGAGGAAAGTGAAAGTTCTTGGCAGATGTTCTTTGATGGGGCCGCCAACATGAATGGAAATGGAATTGGGGCAGTCTTGGTTAAACCAGATGGTTCACACATCCCGATTGCAGTGCAGCTGAGATTCCAGTGCACCAATAATATTGCAGAATATGAAGCATGTATAATTGGGTTGCAGGCCGCCATAGATCATGAAGTGGAGGAACTTGACGTATACGAAGATTCGAGTCTTATCATCTTCCAAACAACTGGTGAATGGAAAACCAATGATCACAAATTGATCCCCTATCACCAGTATTTGGAAGAAATAAGCACAAATTTTACTCGAATTTCCTTTAACTATATGCCAAGGGCCAAGAATCAGTTCGCGGACGCTCTAGCAACATTGGCTTCAATGGTCAGCATGCCAGAAGGAGTAGACATCAAACCATTGGAAATCGAGGTCAGGGATGAACCGGCTTATTGTCTCGTTCTAGAGGGAGCACCCGAAGAAGAAGCACCATGGTTTCAAGACATCAAAAATTTCTTGAACAATCGGAGTTTGCTAGAAAATGCTACGTCTACTGAGAAAAGGACAATACAGAGATTAGCCAGTCAATTCCTGATAAGTGGGGGACACTTGTACAAGAGATCACATAATGACATTTTGCTCAGGTGTGTTGCTAAGGATGAGTCGGAAAGGTTGATTGAGACTGTACATGGAGGAGTTTGCGGACCCCATATGAACGGACACATGCTTGCAAAGAAGATCCTGCGGTTGGGATACTACTGGTCGACGATGGAGCATGATTGCTGTATACATGTCAGGAGGTGTCACCAATGTCAGATATATGCAGATAACAAGCATGCACCCCCAAGCGAGTTGCACAGCATGACGTCCCCATGACCCTTCTCTATGTGGGGCATAGACGTCATTGGCATGATTTCCCCTAAGGCATCAAACGGGCACAGATTCATCCTGGTAGCGATTGATTATTTCACTAAGTGGGTGGAAGCAGCCTCATATGCGAACATCACAAGCAACCATGTTATTAAATTTTTGAAGCACAATATTATTTGTCGCTATGGACTCCCAAGTGCCATAATATCAGACAACGCTTCAAATATTAAGAACAAGGACATGAAAAAAATGTGTGAGCAGTTTTAAATCACCCACCACAAGTCAGCTCCGTACAGGCCAAAGATGAATGGGGCAGTAGAAGCAGCAAATAAGAATATAAAGAAAATCATTCAGAAGATGGTAGTGAGCTACAAGGATTGGCATGAAATGCTGCCACTTGCTCTACATGCCTATAGAACCTCGATCCGTACTTCAACTGGGGCAACCCCATATTCCCTAGTCTATGGGATGGAAGCAGTCTTGCCAGTGGAAGTAGAAATCCCATCACTAAGAGTGCTCATGGAGGCTGAATTAGAAGAAGCTGAATGGATACAGTCAATACGTGATCAACCTAGCCTAATAGAAGAAAAGCGATTGAAAGCGCTATGTCATGGCCAATTGTACCAGAGGAGAATGGCCCGGGCCTACAATAAGAAAGTGAGGCCTAGAACTTTCCAAGAAGGAAACTTGGTGCTAAAGACAATCTTACCATTTTTGGAAGATCCTCGTGGTAAGTTCAAGCCGAATTGGGAAGGGCCTTATGTTGTCAAGAAGGTCCTGTCAGGGGGTGCACTCATCTTGACAGAAATGGATGTGACAGATTTTCCTGAGCCAATTAACTCTGATGCAGTAAAAAGGTATTTTCCTTGATTGAACATTACTAGGAAATGATCCGAGGACATATTTCTTCATTCCCTTCAAAATTTTAATCCCTAGTCTAGCCAAGTTGAGCCGGTTCGTTTCTTTGATAAACCTAAACCGGATTTACAGTCTTATACTGGGGCAAAATAAATTGGGGCAAAGCCAATTGGGGCAAAATTAAGGGAAAAAGAAAAAAGCAATGAAAAATGGCAAATGAAAGCCAAGTGTGAAAAAAGATGCAAAGAATGCAATTTGGGGGAAAAAGGGTTAAATTCATTATGACTGTAAGTCCGGTTGACTTACTTCCATATTTGAAAAAATTTTGAGCCTTAATACCTTTTCTTTCATAAACCGAGCCTAGCCTTTGTTTCGTCCTATTTCTAAGCGCTCGGTGATCTTAGTTTGTTCATTCAAATGTCAGAGTAAGATTGGTGATGACGGAATGCAAAAGTCGGCCCTAGTGAAAATCGTAACTGGCACTAGAGGCAATATTGGCAAAGAAAAAAAAATCAAAGGTTGAGTTGATCATAGAGATCCAAGCTTGAAGAGAAATCAGCACAAGTACTGAGACTGAGCAGATTAGGTAATACGGTCAATTCTGGAAGAAAGGGCATTTGGGGGATGACTCTAAAGATCCTAAGATGGACGGTTTTGATCCCTCATTATTACTTGGATTACCCTTTTCATTATTTTAACTTGGTTTTAATTCCTTTAATTATAGGTGATTATGTGCATGGACCAAATTTCAAAAAATTTCAAAAAATAAAAAAAGAAAAACTATACTTTGGCCAGTGATGAGAAATCAAATACTTTTCATAAAACCTTTGTTTTTACAAGCATATGAGCATTCTGAGGCTAATAATATAAAAAATTTATTTTAAATCCTTTGTCTTTCCACTATTGGAGTTCAATTTCATACAAAGGTATGAAAGAAAAAAATGTGCAGGAAATAAAGCTAGTCTCCTAGCTGCTCCTCAAGCTCCCGAATCCGAGCTGCCTGAGCTGCTGTAAGCACCCTATTTTTGCACCCCTGGAATTGCTAAAAATGAAAACCCTGGTAGAAAGTCAAACCCCGAAGGGACTGTAAGCAACTCATTTTTGCGCTCCCAGAAAAACCAAAAATATAAACCCTGGACAGAAAGTCAAACCCTAAGGGGTGAAAAGTTGACTTTTTGATCAAGTGAAAATTGGCCACCTCGCTTTATGCCATTGGATAGAGAATCTCGACACGGTTCCAACGCAACCGAGTTTGCAGGAATCGGGGTCCGGATGAAGGTTCTGTGGGCGGTCAAACCTGAGCAGAGCCAAAAGTTGACTTTCTGCTAAAATCCGATCTGAAGGCCTACCCCTAGGTCATTGGATAGAGAATCTCGACACGGTTCCAGCGCAACTGAGTTTGCAGGAATCGGGGTCCGGATGAAGGTTCTGCGGGCGGTCAAACGTGAGCAGAGCCAAAAGTTGACTTTTTGCTAAAATCCGATCCAGAGGCCTACCCCTAGGTCATTGGATAGAGAATCTCGACACGGTTCCAACGCAACCGAGTTTGCAGGAATCGGGGTCCGGATGAAGGTTCTGTGGGCGGTCAAACCTGAGCAGAGCCAAAAGTTGACTTTCTGCTAAAATCCGATCCGGAGGCCTACCCCTAGGTCATTGGATAGAGAATCTCGACACGGTTCCAACGCAACTGAGTTTGCAGGAATCGGGGTCCGGATGAAGGTTCTGCGGGCGGTCAAACCTGAGCAGAGCCAAAAGTTGACTTTCTGCTAAAATCCGATCCAGAGGCCTACCCCTAGGTCATTGGATAGAGAATCTCGACACGGTTCCAACGCAACTGAGTTTGCAGGAATCGGGGTCCGGATGAAGGTTTTGCGGGCGGTCAAACCTGAGCAGAGCCAAAAGTTGACTTTCTGCTAAAATCCGATCCGGAGGCCTACCCCTAGGTCATGGGATGGAGGTCTCCGATACGATTCTAATGAAACTAAGTTTGCCCAGATCGGAGTCCGGATGAAGGAAATATGAGCTGACGAAATTCCCGAGCAGCAAAACCGGCAATCTGCGCACGTGGCAAAAAGCTGCACACGTGGCGAGTTGCGGAGGAAAATATCTCGGGGATCAAATCCGTAAATATCCAAACATTCAAAATATCCCAGGGACTAAATCTGTAAAAATCCGAGAATATCGGATTAAATTGAAATGTGCCAGGGACTAAATCCGAAAATTCGGATTTTCCGACCAAACGCGCGGCGGCATTTAATGAATTTTCATCATTATGCCGCTCGCGCGGACGTGGCGAGCGGCATGCGCTCACCTTGAGCTGGGCGCCAAGGTGAGCGGCACCCCCTTTTTTCTGGCCTATATAAGGCCGCGCGAAGTTCGCGCAGGGGGGGATTTTTTGTTCTCGGGTTGGGGGGATTTTTTTTTTGGGAGGCTGTTTTCGGGTTGGGAGCTTTTTTTGTTGGAGATTTCGAGCTCCTTCTTCGTCGGGCATAGGTGGTCTTGACCACCATCTTCCCCAAAGAACAAACCAGACACTTCTTCCCCCACCTTTCTCGGACCTTTCTTCCCATCCTTGTCCTCCTCTCTTGATACCCAAAGGAGAAGGAGGAGCTTGCCGAGTGAGCCTAAAGGAGGAGAGTCCAGCCGCTGCTTGAGCTTCAAAAGGGGGAGCCTACCTGCTCACTTCAGAAGGGTGTTCTGACACCCAGGTAATGTTCCCGACCATGCTGTTTTTTTTGAATATAAGCTCATTTCGAGCATATCATGTCATGATGTTTTACATTCTACCATTTTGTTTACTAATACTGCTTGTGTGATTCGAAGGGGAGCATGTTCCCCGTGGTCGTTTCATCTCGTGTACCCCATTATAAACCCCCTTGTCCCTTCACTGTTAATTTGTCGATGTGTGATTTTGTGGTTCGGTTTGCGATATGTTAGATTAGGTTAATTTCAATACAAGTTTAAGTATATTTTGGGGAGTGGTCGAAGCCCTCGGAGGGCTTACAGAGCTTGAAAAACCAATTACAGAGCTCAAAATCTGCTAAAAAATGGAGTTTGAAAAGAAACCGAGAGCACCGAGTGTCCGCGAGGCTCGCGCGTACCTCTCGCGCGAAGCTAGCGCGAATCTCGCGCGAGGCTCGCGCATACCTCTCGCACGAACCTCGCGCCCACCTCATTTTTTTGTGTTTTTCGCTGTTTTCGGTCCGCCCGGCCCGCGCCGACCTCGCGTCTACTACCTGAGGTAGGCGCCTACCCCTAAAACATGCCGAATTGATATATTTTTGAAAAATTCCAAAAATGCACTTTACTGTACCGCGGGGGCTTCGCCCCCCGTACCCCCCACCCCCTTTGTTCGTTGCGCATCCAACTCGTACCTTGGTACGGGGAGGTACCCCACCCTGTGGGCTCCGCTTCGCTTCGCCCACAGGGCCCCCGGGTACCTCCCCTTGGACCCAGCACAATGAGCTAGTTTTTTTTTTTCTCTGACAGAGTGTCTATCTTGTTTTTTTGTGTGATTATTGCTAGATGTGAATGATATTTCCGAACCGAACCGGATAAACCAATAGGGTTTCTGGGTCACCCGGAAACCCAATGTGGGACTTGGACCCCCGGTCCAACTTGACTTCCAGTGGCCCTTCCAACGGGGCCCATACAGCCCAATAAACACCATAGCATGCCATTAAATAACTTAAGTAAAATGAACAATTTGAACCGGGCGGGCCAAACCCAATGCGGCCCACCCGAGCCTTGTTATGTGAAATTGATGCATGAATTGCGTGGTTTGGCCGAGACCAAGGGCAAGGGCCTACCGGGCCTGTCAAAGCCCACCAACCGAACCAAAGAAGGGTGCAAACCCTAACTTCCGGTAACTCTGGCTTACAAGCCCAGATTTGGACTGCGGGCCCCAAGCCCAGTGTCCAAATCAATTTGGCAAAATTAAAAAGATAAATCCAATAAAAAAAATACTTGGACACCATGTGGGCCCACCTTAGGGGCCCACAAACCGGTCCGGCCCACTTGTGCATGAAAAACACTTAATCTTCAAATCTGAACTTAAAGTAAAATCAATTGAACTAACCAAAGCCCAAAGGACCTCTCAGGCTAGACTGAGGTCCACAAGGGTATACGGGCTTGACTAAGCCCACCAAGGATATCGTGGGCCTTCCAACGGGGCCCACCCAACCAGACTCAGATCACCTAAGTAATCAAGATAAAAGCAACTAAAGGGACCCACACCACTCAGGTGGTCCTGCCAGACTTAACCAAATTGCATATCGGATTTGGAAACAGGTGAGACCAATGTAAGCTGACTCAAACCAGGGAACCCACGGGACCCGTCATCCGACGGGGTGGACTGGGGTGTCTACGGACTTCCCCGAACCACAACCAAGAACAGACTTAGAATCTCAAGCCGCAGACCAAAAAGCCCTAATAGGCAAGATTAGGCACCCAGGTGTCCGCCTGCACCCCATCAGGTGGTGACGACTCCGAATTTCCCCGTGCCGCGTTTCCCACGCGCGCACAGCCTGGCGACTCCACTGGGGAGTAGCCCAGCCCAGTAGGACCCTGGTTAGATGAGTCAGCATAAGAGAGATTTTGTTGACGTTTAGGGTTTCTTACTACCTTGTTTAGTAAGATACAGAATGCGCGTAATTACATTTTCTGGGGAGTCCTGTCAAAGGGACGCGATAATTGCCTAAGGCAAGTGGGATTTAAGCGGTCCCTTGTGACCCCCCACTTACCTGGGGACTCTCCTGGAACCTCGTATTGCGTGCTAATTCTGCACCTTACTATACGAGATAGTAACAATCCCTTTACCAACAAAATCTAGACAAAACTCACCTGTGTAGACACAACACGCAGCCCAACTGCACACACGGGCACACCACCACACCGTGGATGGATTTTTATTTCCGTTCTTGTGAGATAAACTGCGTGGGGTGACACGCACGAGGGAGGCTGCGTGAATGATCCGACCCTTGGTAGATGAGTGAAATCGGATATTGCTACTTCTTTACCAAACCTAGACCTTTCTAGCAGCCTACCCTTCTGATTCCTATGAACTGATCTTTGGGATGGTATTAGCACCTACGCTCCCATGGCTTGCCGGGGAAAGCAGGGTAAACCCATCCCCCCAGTTTGCTGGAGTCCATTAGCACCACTGGTTTCTTGCCGTGGCACGCGAGGATCCAGTACTGGTCCAAACCCTTGTAGGCTTATGTCTCGGGCTGGGTATCCTTCCCCACCTAACGTTTCTGAATGAACCTTGCATTGAGCATGAGAGGGTGAGTAGGATGCGAATGATGAATAAAATTGGAATAAAATTCAGAGTCCATCGGGGGCAGCAACCCCCGCTTTTTGCATCAAAATTGAGTAAACCCTAGATCATGGGCGATCTCGGCCCTAGCTTAGGAAGCTCACCTAACCATGATCAGGGGAACCACCCCAGATCCATGCATGGAGTCCTGTATGCTATGGGTCTTGACCCATTAGAGTCCGCTGGGAGCACTTTAAGTCCAGATTGGCCTTTTAGAGCAGACGAAAGCCGGCCAGATCAGACAAACAGATGAAAGCATGCCAAATCAGAACATGGGCACTAAACCCTAGATCTAGGAATTTTTTAGCCTACCCGCTTGAAAAGCAATTTGTATCCTCCCTTTTGGCTCCCAACAGCCTTAAGGATGAGTTCTTTGAAGTTTTTGGTAAATATCTTGTAAACCTTCGCCCTTGATGGCAAGTTGTAATTTTGCCGTGGTCCGACACCGGAAGCAGATGAAAGAACAGATGAAAGACAGAAAGACTGATCAGGACTTGAATGTGCTCCTTTACACAAGTACGTCTAGGAGTCGTGCCTTCATTGGCGCCAACCCTTAGGACCACACACCATGTGTGCTTGAGTTAAATTTCGAACTGGTTTTGTCTTTTGCTTTATTTTGTGAAGCATGTTAGAACTACTAGTGATTAGTTTTTTGCTTGAAATTTTGCATGTCTTAGGACTGATTAAGAGTTTGGTGTGGAACCTTAAACTGATTTGGAATTTTGATCGGATAGTTGGCATGGCATCTTCATCCTCATCTGAGAGAACCCGTTTCCCTAGGATAGAGAAGTGCGCCTGGGATACCCCTTGGATCCGTTCTTGGACAAGGCAGCTCCAAGGGAGTGAGCAGATTAAATGGGAGCACAAATACCACATGGGACAGACTTTGTCCCTGTTAAATGTGCCAATCAACTGGGATATGATCCAAGCAGCTATGCTTTTCTGGGATCCCCAGCTTTCAGTATTTCGATTCGGGATCAATGAGTTGACTCCCACAATTGAGGAACTTGACCTGTCCCTCCGATTTCGCGACTTAGGAGAACCCGCTAGGCCAAGTCTCAAAGAAAGCTACAAGAATGAAGCTTGCGCTTTCTTTGGCCTCTCAAGGGGAGAATTCCAGACCTTAGGAGGTGACAAATCATTCACTAGGGTCTCCAAAACATTCCTTGCTGAAAAAATAAGAAACAAAAAGCAGGAAAGACCCCGGGCTTGGTTTGACACCTTCACCCTTGTGGTTCTGTCACAAATCTTCTTTCCAACTGGGGGAGACACCATTAATTTGACCCTCATGGAAATTGTGGATCAACTCAGGGCAGGGTACCGAATCATGCCACTGATCCTAGCTCAATTGTTCCATTCCCTGACTTTGTCCAAAAACGGAACCCGGAGGTTTCAAGGGTGCGCTCCCCTCCTCCACCTTTGGCTGCAAGACCACCTGATGGTGTCATCACCAGTCAGTGCATATTACAAGGCAACTGGCAACAACATCTATTGGTTGGCTCGAAGAGAGATCAAACCAGACCTACCCACTCGTGAGGATTGGTTTAACCACTTTCTCCACCTGAAAGGAGAAACGGACATCAGATGGTGGGGTACATACAACATCCCCTACACCCCCATCATAGCTTTCAAGAAAAGAGAGGGACTTGCCTTGATAGGCCTCACCCAAGCCGTGCCGTACTATCCGATTCGGGTTCTGAGACAGTTTGGGAAACCGCAGGGAATCCCTGTCAAGGACGACTTGGGCAATTTGATTGGTCCACTCACCAAGGGACTAAGGACCCAACTGCTGATGGAATGGAAGACGGTGTGCGTATATCGAGAAGACGTCTTCACCGAATCGTACTTTCAAGATTACGAGCAGTGGATAGCTCGGGAATTTGGCCACGACGGCCCCCCACCTCTTCAGCCTATCGCATTAGGCGACGTTCCAGTTCCGCCCCCTAACACATATAGGGACAGGGTGGCCGAACTGCAAGAGACCCACTCCCGTATCCATTCAGCTTATGTGGATTCGGAATGGGAGAGTAGGCAGGCCAATACGGCCTTGCAACATGAAATGGAATTAGTGCGTAAGCGCGCTGAGGAGGACCAACGTCTGCGGAACAAGCTTCTGCGAGCCTTGAGGAGGCAAGACGTGTCCTCCCACTATGATGATGACCAACCTAGCTAGACTTTGGCTTTGTTGTATTCTGATAAGCATGATGATGTATTTTGTGCCGCAGCGGCACTTTTTGATTGAAGCATGAATTTATTTTCACTATGCTATGTTGTTCAAACTTAACAAAACAAGAACAAGAAATGAAAGAATTAATTCCCTCCAATAGGGCAACTCGGTCTCCGACAGACCACCTCTTCTCAGATAATTACAATATTCCTGGTCGCTGCGACCACCTAATTTCCTTTAACTGCATCTCTCTCATTGAGATCGCAAAACCCAGCAAGTGTTTAAAAACACCCAAGACCTTGAGCTCAGATCACACCCGTCTGTATCTTTTAAAGATCATTCGGTCAAGCCTGTGGGGCATTGAAGCCGCCGGTGATTAAACCGTTTGGTGGATGAACGTCCTGGTATAGCCTTTCCTTTTGTGAGGCGCCGAAGTCAATGGTGATTAAACCAACGACAAGCTAAGGCACGCCCGGGAACTACTAGCCGAAACCTTGGGGCACTGAAGCCGCCGGTGATTAAACCGTTTGGTGGATGAACGTCCTGGTATAGCCTTCCCCTTTGTGAGGCGCCGAAGTCAATGGTGATTAAACCAACGACTAGCTGAGGCACGCCCGGGAACTACTAGCCGAAGTTAGGCGCCGACGCCGCCAGTGAATGAACTGGAGATTGGTTGAGGTACGCCTGGGTGTTGCTTTTCAGCGTACCCCCTGCGGAGACCCTACATTGGTCCAACCCTGTGATTCTGAACTCAAACAAAACCCCCTTAAATTGAAGGTTCTCTTTCCTTGCCTAAACGGCTAAAATAGATCAGTGAAATAGGGTTCTCTTTCCCAGTCGCTTCCGAGCGACTAAAATAGATCAGCTTTCAAAAAAAATATAGGGTTCTCTTTCCCAGTTGCTTCCGAGCGACTAAAATAGATCAGCTTTCAAAAAAAAAAAAAAAGAGTTCTCTCTCCCAGTCGCTTCCGAGCGACTAAAATAGATCAGCTTTCAAAAAAATAGGGTTCTCTTTCCCAGTCGCTTCCAAGCGACTAAAATAGATCAGCTTTCAGAAAAAATAGGGTTCTCTCTCCCAGTTGCCCACGGGTAGCTAAAATAGATTCGGTCATTAGGGTTCTCTTTCTCAGTCGCTTCCGAGCGACTAAAATAGATCAGCTTTCAGAAAAAATAGGGTTGTCTCTCCCAGTTGCCTACGGGTGGCTAAAATAGATTCGGCTATTGGGATTCTCTTTCCCAGTCGCTTCCGAGCGACTAAAATAGATCAGCTTTCAGAAAAAATAGGGTTCTCTCTCCCAGTTGCCTACGGGTAGCTAAAATAGATTCGGTCATTAGGGTTCTCTTTCCCAGTCGCCTCCGAGCGTCTAAAATAGATCAGTTTTCAAAAATAGGGTTCTCTCTCCCAGTTGCCTACGGGTAGCTAAAATAGATTCGGTCACTAGGGTTCTCTTTCCCAGTAGCTTCCGAGCGTCTAAAATAGATCAGCTTTCAGAAAAAAATAGGGTTCTCTCTCCCAGTTGCCTACGGGTAGCTAAAATAGATTCGGTCATTAGGGTTCTCTTTCCCAGTCGCCTCCGAGCGTCTAAAATAGATCAGTTTTCAAAAATAGGGTTCTCTCTCCCAGTTGCCCACGGGTAGCTAAAATAGATTCGGTCATTAGGGTTCTCTTTCCCAGTCGCCTCCGAGCGTCTAAAATAGATCAGTTTTCAAAAATAGGGTTCTCTCTCCCAGTTGCCCACGGGTAGCTAAAATAGATTCGGTCATTAGGGTTCTCTTTCCAGTCGCTCCCGAGCATCTAAAATAGATCAGTTTCAAAAAAATATAGGGTTCTCTTTCCCAGTTGCCTACGGGTAGCTAAAATAGATTCGGTCATTAGGGTTCTCTTTCCCAGTCGCCTCCGAGCGTCTAAAATAGATCAGTTTTCAAAAATAGGGTTCTCTCTCCCAGTTGCCCACGGGTAGCTAAAATAGATTCGGTCATTAGGGTTCTCTTTCCCAGTCGCTCCCGAGCGTCTAAAATAGATCAGTTTCAAAAAAATATAGGGTTCTCTTTCCCAGTTGCCTACGGGTAGCTAAAATAGATTCGGTCATTAGGGTTCTCTTTCCCAGTCGCCTCCGAGCGTCTAAAATAGATCAGTTTTCAAAAATAGGGTTCTCTCTCCCAGTTGCCCACGGGTAGCTAAAATAGATTCGGTCATTAGGGTTCTCTTTCCCAGTCGCTCCCGAGCGTCTAAAATAGATCAGTTTCAAAAAAATATAGGGTTCTCTTTCCCAGTTGCCTACGGGTAGCTAAAATAGATTCGGTCATTAGGGTTCTCTTTCCCAGTCGCCTCCGAGCGTCTAAAATAGATCAGTTTTCAAAAATAGGGTTCTCTCTCCCAGTTGCCCACGGGTAGCTAAAATAGATTCGGTCATTAGGGTTCTCTTTCCCAGTCGCTCCCGAGCGTCTAAAATAGATCAGTTTCAAAAAAATATAGGGTTCTCTTTCCCAGTTGCCTACGGGTAGCTAAAATAGATTCGGTCATTAGGGTTCTCTTTCCCAGTCGCCTCCAAGCGTCTAAAATAGATCAGTTTTTAGAAAAAATAGGGTTCTCTCTCCCAGTTGCCTAGGGGTAGCTAAAATAGATTCGGTCATTAGGGTTCTCTTTCCCATTCGCCTCCAAGCGTCTAAAATAGATCAGTTTTCAAAAATAGGGTTCTCTCTCCCAGTTGCCCACGGGTAGCTAAAATAGATTCGGTCATTAGGGTTCTCTTTCCCAGTCGCCTCCGAGCGTCTAAAATAGATCAGTTTTCAAAAATAGGGTTCTCTCTCCCAGTTGCCCACGGGTAGCTAAAATAGATTCGGTCATTAGGGTTCTCTTTCCAGTCGCTCCCGAGCATCTAAAATAGATCAGTTTCAAAAAAATATAGGGTTCTCTTTCCCAGTTGCCTACGGGTAGCTAAAATAGATTCGGTCATTAGGGTTCTCTTTCCCAGTCGCCTCCGAGCGTCTAAAATAGATCAGTTTTCAAAAATAGGGTTCTCTCTCCCAGTTGCCCACGGGTAGCTAAAATAGATTCGGTCATTAGGGTTCTCTTTCCCAGTCGCTCCCGAGCGTCTAAAATAGATCAGTTTCAAAAAAATATAGGGTTCTCTTTCCCAGTTGCCTACGGGTAGCTAAAATAGATTCGGTCATTAGGGTTCTCTTTCCCAGTCGCCTCCGAGCGTCTAAAATAGATCAGTTTTCAAAAATAGGGTTCTCTCTCCCAGTTGCCCACGGGTAGCTAAAATAGATTCGGTCATTAGGGTTCTCTTTCCCAGTCGCTCCCGAGCGTCTAAAATAGATCAGTTTCAAAAAAATATAGGGTTCTCTTTCCCAGTTGCCTACGGGTAGCTAAAATAGATTCGGTCATTAGGGTTCTCTTTCCCAGTCGCCTCCAAGCGTCTAAAATAGATCAGTTTTTAGAAAAAATAGGGTTCTCTCTCCCAGTTGCCTAGGGGTAGCTAAAATAGATTCGGTCATTAGGGTTCTCTTTCCCATTCGCCTCCAAGCGTCTAAAATAGATCAGTTTTCAAAAATAGGGTTCTCTCTCCCAGTTGCCCACGGGTAGCTAAAATAGATTCGGTCATTAGGGTTCTCTTTCCCAGTCGCCTCCGAGCGTCTAAAATAGATCAGTTTTCAAAAATAGGGTTCTCTCTCCCAGTTGCCCACGGGTAGCTAAAATAGATTCGGTCATTAGGGTTCTCTTTCCAGTCGCTCCCGAGCATCTAAAATAGATCAGTTTCAAAAAAATATAGGGTTCTCTTTCCCAGTTGCCTACGGGTAGCTAAAATAGATTCGGTCATTAGGGTTCTCTTTCCCAGTCGCCTCCGAGCGTCTAAAATAGATCAGTTTTCAAAAATAGGGTTCTCTCTCCCAGTTGCCCACGGGTAGCTAAAATAGATTCGGTCATTAGGGTTCTCTTTCCCAGTCGCTCCCGAGCGTCTAAAATAGATCAGTTTCAAAAAAATATAGGGTTCTCTTTCCCAGTTGCCTACGGGTAGCTAAAATAGATTCGGTCATTAGGGTTATCTTTCCCAGTCGCCTCCGAGCGTCTAAAATAGATTAGTTTTCAAAAATAGGGTTCTCTCTCCCAGTTGCCCACGGGTAGCTAAAATAGATTCGGTCATTAGGGTTCTCTTTCCCAGTCGCTCCCGAGCGTCTAAAATAGATCAGTTTCAAAAAAATATAGGGTTCTCTTTCCCAGTTGCCTATGGGTAGCTAAAATAGATTCGGTCATTAGGGTTATCTTTCCCAGTCGCCTCCGAGCGTCTAAAATAGATCAGTTTTCAAAAATAGGGTTCTCTCTCCCAGTTGCCTACGGGTAGCTAAAATAGATTCGGTCATTAGGGTTCTCTTTCCCAGTCTCCTCCGAGCGTCTAAAATAGATCAGTTTTCAAAAATAGGGTTCTCTCTCCCAGTTGCCTACGGGTAGCTAAAATAGATTCGGTCATTAGGGTTCTCTTTCCCAGTCGCCTCCGAGCGTCTAAAATAGATCAGTTTTCAAAAATAGGGTTCTCTCTCCCAGTTGCCTACGGGCAGCTAAAGTAGATTCGGTCATTAGGGTTCTCTTTCCCAGTCGCTCCCGAGCGTCTAAAATAGATCAATTTTTAAAAAAATAGGGTTCTCTCTCCCAGTTGCATACGGGTAGCTAAAATAGATTCGGTCATTAGGGTTCTCTTTCCCAGTCGCCTCCAAGCGTCTAAAATAGGTCAGTTTTCAAAAATAGGGTTCTCTCTCTCAGTTGCCCACGGGTAACTAAAATAGATTCGGCTATTAGGGTTCTCTTTCCCAGGTGCCTCCAAGCGTCTAAAATAGATCAGTTTTCAAAAATAGGGTTCTCTCTCCCAGTTGCCTACGGGTAGCTAAAATAGATTCGTTCACTAGGGTTCTCTCTCCCAGTTGCCTACGGGTAGCTAAAATAGATTCGGTCACTAGGGTTCTCTTTCCCAGTCACTTCCAAGCGGCTAAAATAGATCAGCTTTCAAAAATAGGGTTCTCTCTCCCAGTTGCCTACGGGTACCTAAAACAGATTCGGTCACTAGGGTTCTCTTTCCCAGTCGCCCCGAGCGTCTGAAATAGATCAGTCTTCAAAAATCAGGTTCTCTCCCCTTGTTACCTACGGGTAGCTAAAATAGATCAGTTAGGCGAAATGTATCAGAAGACAAAATAAATAAATCAGATAAAGTTGTGTATTCATGGAAAATTGCACTAATGCTTGTTAACTGTCCTCCAGGTACCAAGAAAGGGCTTGCAGAAGTCCATACTGTTAAGACCAAGGAAAAGGCCTGATATGGACCAACAAGGAGAGCAGACACCGCCGGGGCAACACTTGGCAGAATCTAGCCATGGGCCAGTAGTGGATGAGATGCAACAGCGATTTGACGACATGGGGTCCGTCATCCAGGAGCTAATGGCAGAACTAAGAAAACTGAAGCAAGTTCCACCCGCAGTGCCGGCCACCCAGTCGCCACAGCCACATCTTCCACAAGCAGAGATGGCACCACCACTATACCCGGGTCATCCTCCTCCCGAGGCACCACTACAGCCACCACCAGCGGCACCTTTCCATATCACGCAGCAAGATCAGTTCGCACCGGCTCAACTGGGGCAGGATGACGAAGACTGGTACAGAACTCAGGAAGCGCAGTTTGAAGGAAAGTTGGCAACAATAAGGGAAGAAAACAAGGCAAAAATGGCCTCCATGAGAGAACTCCTCAAACAGGTCCAACCCAGTACAGTGCAAAATGAGGCTACGCTTGAAAACCTCTACTTCTTCACGGACATCCAGCTCCCAGCAAAGTTCAAATGTCCTGAGCTACATCAGTTTGACGGCACGGGTTGCCCACTAAACCACCTAAGGTCATATTCTGGCGACATGTGTCAGTATGCCAAGGAAGAACAGATCATGGTACAGTTCTTCCAGAAGTCGTTGACTGACGCGGCTTACTCTTGGTTTTTGAGTCTGGATAAAATCAAAATTAAGACGTGGAACGACTTGGCCGCCGTGTTCATCCAACGGTATCGTTTGAATAGCCAGATGGTTCAAACCCGGGCAGAATTGCAAAGGTTGTCAAGGAAGAATAGCGAGTCTGTGAGAGACTACGCTAAAAGATGGATGGAACTAGCAAGTGTGGTGCAACCTCCGCTCCTTGAACAAGAACAGACTTCTTTGTTCATTCCATCGCTGGGGCAACCATACTTCACAATGCTGTTAGGACAATGTGCTGCGAACTTCACCGACCTAATCATGGCGGCAGGCAGGATCGAAGATGCGGTTAGGGATGGAAAGATAAGAGGCTCCATGGCAGAATCCTCCCATGATGGGAAAGAAGGCATAAGATATGAAGGAACGATCAACCAGGTCCGATCTGCCAAGCGCAAGAGAGGAAGTGACCGTCCCCATGCCAGTGTCGCCCCAGCTCAGCTAAAGGAGCCTTTGACCAAGGAAGAAAGGAAGAACCGTGTGTTTACACAGCTCCCATATACCTTGGCAGAATTGTTGCCCACCTTGTTGCAAGAGGGACACCTGAAGCAGGTTCCACCAAATAGAAGGGCACCAGCAAGTAGAGGGTATGACCCAGCTAAGGCATGCGGTTACCATAAAGGGGAACCGGGGCATGATATTGAGGAATGTTGGAGCCTTCGTCATGCAGTCCAAGATCTTCTTGAAGCTGGGGAACTCAAAATTGATCCTCCGTTGGATTAAAAAATCTCGGAATATGCAACTGAATTCCAAGAACGCTGATTCGCATCGGCCACCCCTTGCATAGTTTGCTGCTCTTTTCTATGTATCTTTGTCTTTTCGTTTTAATTCTGAGCTTGATAACATGTTTGTTTTGCAAACTCATGAAACCTTTTGGAAAATCACTAAAGTGTTTGACCACACCAAGGCATGACCGTGATCTCGAGACAAACCTGAACACTCAAATTTGATAAGTGAAATGTGCCAAATGGCACAAACTGTGTGGGTCTCGACATAGCTAAGGAATCCCCCCAACATCACATCAGAAACCTACCTCGCCAAACAAAGGGGCAAATTGTGATATGGGAGAAAAGAAAAGAAAGGGCAGGGTGCCTATACTAGTCAAAGGTCACTGACATAATCCAGGATCAATGATCTCAATGAAATGATAAGAGGCCATCTTTTGGCTAAGATACTTCAAATAAATTCCGCTAGTTAAACGTGTTGAGCTTGATCGTCTCATTTCTAACCCACGTTATGTCTAGCCACCCCAAACTGGGGTAAAGTCAAAAAGCAAAAAAATGATGAACAAAGAAGAAGAATGGCTCTCGAGCCAGCTAATCATGCAAAAGTAATTAAGTGTTACATTCTCTGTGAAAGGAAGAAAGGCCATCCTTGATCTCCTCCAAAAATCATCTGACATCAGATGAAACCCTAGCAAAACACTTTGAGCCTAACAATTCCTTCATTTAACCTACCATGTCTTGTCTCCAAAACTGGGGCATAAAGATTCGTACAGTCGGAGACGCAAAGAGGAGGAAGGTGGAGATAGGACAAAGCGAAAAGCACCCTAAGAACAAAGGGGACAGAAATGAGGAAAGGAAAGAGCCCCAAAAAAGCAAGAACTTCAAGAAAGAACTGGGGGCAGTCCCTCGAAAGTAAAGAAAAGAAAAGAAAAGAAAAAAGAAGAGAACGAAAGCCGGGGCAAACCCCGAGGGCAAGAATCAAGAATTGGGGCAGAATACCCAAGAAAGAAGGGAAAGAAAGAAAAGAACAAAAATGGAAAAATGAGAAGAAGCTAAGTTGCAGGAACAAAGGTGAAGCGAGCCCTAACCAAAAAAGGGGTGGACAAGACATGGCTTAACCCATACGTCAATTTCGAGCCTTCATATCATTTCTTTTGAACCCTTGAGCCCAGCCTACATTTCGTCCTACTATGAAGTCCTTTTTGATTACAGAGAATGTAACATCGAATCTTGGGCAAGCTGGCAATGACAGAATCATAAAAGACAGAGAAGAACTTTGGCTAGACATAATGGTTACCCATAGAGTGAAGCTATATAGGGTTTGAGCCTGTTTATCCTTCATTTCTAAACAGTGGAAACAAAGCCTACATTTCGTCCTACGGACAAGTCCTCTCTGATCATTGTGTGTCGTGATCCATGGAAATTGTCAGGGCCCTAAAACTGGGGTGGGGCACCAAACCCAAATGAGAGAATCAATCAAAAAAAAAATCCCTTACACAACCCCCAGCCAAGGGTAGGGGAAAAGGAGAAAGGAAAAGAGAGAGATAAAATCAAAGAAAAACCAGGGCGGGGCAGTACCAAAGAAACCCCCTGAACCCAAAATAACTCCCCTCATTTCAACCGGGGGCATGCCATTGAAGGCCAAAATGTTGAGACACCTACAGGAAGTGCCGGATGGCACATTTTCCTAAGTCTAAACGAGAGTGTCAGGTAACTGACCCAAAGATTGCTGGTCTCGCCATGGACCCACTTCAGAAAGAAAAATCCGAACATTTGGTGAATCCCCAAAAGGTTTCAACAAAGGAGAAATTACTTGGATTTGCACATAATTTTTTATGAAACAAATGAATTCTAATTGACCTAATTTCACATGAACTTCTACAGGTACTGACAGAACTTGAGACAGACAGAAAAGCCATCATTGCGTATTCACACGCTGATGCGCAAAAGAACCGTCACCGTGTATTCACACATGGGACGCAGAGAAGCCATCACTGCGTATTCACACGCTGATGCGCAAAAGAACCGTCACCGTGTATTCACACATGGGACACAAAGAAGCCATCACTGCGTATTCACACGCTGATGCGCGAAAGAACCGTCACCGTGTATTCACACATGGGATGTAGAGAAGCCATCACTGCGTATTCACACGCTGATGCGCGAAAGAACCGTCACCGTGTATTCACACATGGGACGCAGAGAAGCCATCACTGCGTATTCACACGCTGATGCGCAAAAGAACCGTCACCGTGTATTCACACATGGGACGCAGAGAAGCCATCACTGCGTATTCACACGCTGATGCGCAAAAGAACCGTCACCGTGTATTCACATATGGGACGCAGAAAAGCCATCACTGCGTATTCACACGCTGATGCGCAAAAGAACCGTCACCGTGTATTCACACATGGGACGCAGACAAGCCATCACTGCGCATTCACACGCTGGTGCGCAAAAGAACCGTCACCGTGTATTCACACATGGGACGTAGAGAAGCCATCACTGCGTATTCACACGCTGATGCGCAAAAGAACCGTCACCGTGTATTCACACATGGGACGCAGAAAAGCCATCACTGCGTATTCACACGCTGATGCGCAAAAGAACCGTCACCGTGTATTCACACATGGGACGCAGAAAAGCCATCACTGCGCATTCACACGCTGATGCGCAAGAACCGTCACCGTGTATTCACACAGGGGACGCAGAAAGAGTCATCACAATGTATTCACACATCGGTTGACCAAGTTTATGAAGCCAAATCCACTGGCGAATGAGTCAGAGATTGGGGAAGGCAACTTTGAATGCAATCAAGAAAGAAAAAGAAATTACCAAGTCAGAATAAGTAATGGGCAAAGACAGAATGGAGCAAGAAGCCAATTTGAAGGCAGAATGGAGCGAGGAGCCTCCAACAAAAAATTGATAGAAGAATTAAGGAGCAAGGCGTCCCCCAAAAAAAAAAAAAAAAAGAGAAAGAAAAATTTTTTGAATTTGAAGACAGAATTGAGCGAGGAGCCTCCAAGACTTAAAGACAAAAGGAGCCAGGCATCTCCAAGAAAATCGTCACCGTGTATTCACACATGGGACGCAGAAAAGCCATCACTGCGTATTCACACGCTGATGCGCAGGAACCGTCACCATGTATTCACACATGGGACGCAGAAAAGCCATCATTGCGTATTCACACGCTGATGCAAGAAAATCGTCACCGTGTATGCACACATGGGACGCAGAAGAGCCATCACTGCGTATTCACACGCTGATGCAAGAAAACGTCACCGTGTATTCACACATAGGACGTGAAAAAGCCATCACTGCGTATTCACACGCTGATGCAAGAAAATCATCACCGTGTATTCACACACGGGACACCAAAGGAGTCATCACAGTGTATTCACACATTGGTTGATAGAATCTTGTGAAGCCAAAGCCGCTGACAGATGAGTCAGAGATGGGTAGAAGCAGTTTCAGATACAACCAAGACAAAGAAAGAAATGAGCCAGGACATGAGGAGCAAAACGTCTCCCAATACCAAGAGATAAGGTAGCCTTGGAGCAAAATGGCTCCACAAAATCTAATGAGATGTTTCCATCTCTGAGAAAGACAGAGGGAAATTCAAGCCAAACTACGAAGGGCCATTCGTAGTCCACAAAGTTTTGTCCCGAGGAGCACTTATCCTGCAAGAAATGGACGGGGCAATTTTTCCTGAGCCAATAAATGCAGACGCAGTCAAACTGTACTACGCCTAAGATCATTCTGATTGGGAAATGAAGAGAGGCCTTCCTTGACTCTCCTTTAGATTGTAAATCCTTCCAAATACCTTAAATTCTCCCCTAGTTAGACAATTTTGAGCCTCAAAATTCTTTCAACCCATTGCAAATGTTCTACGCACCAAATGGGGCATTCCTGGCAAAGCAAAAAGAAACCGGGCACTCTTGCCCAGAAAAACCTCAAAAAGAAGAGAAAATGCAACAAGAAAAAATAAAGAAAGAAAAAAAGAAAAAGAAACAAATAAAGTGGGGGAATGTTTGCCCCACCCAAAAATATAGAGATCCAGATAAGCCAGGATGTAAGACCCACCAACAATAAAAGGAGCACACTTTGCAAACCCAGATAATTAAGCTTTTTTGAGCCATCTATCCTTTCTTTCATAACCGAGATCAAGCCTACATTTCGTCCTATCTCTAAGACCTCTCAGATCCCAAAAGGAATGATCAGGGCAAACAGTTAGGTCTGCATTCGTCAGCAATGATGGAATTCAGAGTTTCCTAGAAAGGCTAGACACAGTGAAAACCCGAAAAAAGGCGTTGTGTGGTTAGTCAAAAAAAAAAAAAAAGAGAGAGAGAAGGGAGTTGGTCACATCTGGGTTAAGCAGAGCAAGATACAGAAGAGAGCAATGACAGTGGTAGGAAATAAAATGAGAAAATTGAACAGATTTGAGAGGTCCAGACTGGCAGGTTGCGCCCGAGTCAAAGACTTCACAGTGGCCTGTGATGACAATGCTACGGAAAATACCAAGCGCTCCAAGTCCCGTCTGACATTGGGAAATTTCTTTGATATTGCAAACACAGGTACAACAAAAGTGGGATAATGGACGTCTTCTCAAAAATCCCCAGCAGAGTTCCTTCAGTAAACGGAGAATAACAACCTCCAAAAATCCCCAGTGGAAGGCCTTCAGCAGACAAGGGACGACACCCTTACATCCCCAGTAGAGTCCTCTCAAGCAATAAGAGAATGATACCGGGTGACGTAGACTTCTCAAGCCTCGCCCAATCTGAAGAGGCCGGCTTTGCGAAAAAAGAGCAGAAAGAAGACAAGCAAGCTCGCATCAATCCCTGGTGGAGTCTCTCGCACTCAACAAGAGCTGGAACAAACATGAAGAATTCGCACCCAAGCAGAGGGAGAAGGCCTTATGAAGGAAAATGACAGCGTGAGGAATCCCCACTTATCCCCAGCAAAGCATCCTTCCCCGGGGAACTCCCACGCTTGTCACTAACAAGGCTCGACCCGAAAGAAGAGGCAATAAGAAAAAAAGATTCCTGCCCAATCCCCAGCAACAGTCACTCCAAGCTAGGGAGCCTCTACCAAAGGGAAAGCCAACCAAAAAGCACTGCAGAAGAAGGAATGACAAGACATGAAGAAGAATGAGCATAAATGAAGATATCATTGGGCAAGATGGCCCCTTTTGTAGTTTTGATTTCACACTTTTGTAAATAGAGTAGAGCAGGTATGTGGGCTCCCTTGAGGCACTGGACAGCGCTGGAAGCACCTCCTCACCAACAGCAACTCCTCCTCCGCTCTTACCTCCTCCTTTCTCCATTCGGTCCACATCCTAACCCAACCTTTGGCCATCAAATCCTAAAAAAAAAATAAATAAATAAATATAAGAAAAAAAAATGCAAGCAAGCTTCAAGTAAAAGACACAAAATGGATCAGAAGTCTGAAGTCACCTAAAAGCTTTAATGGAACAAACAAGAAGAAAAGAATATTGTCAAGTGTCTGGCATCAACGCCGAAACAGGTTGGCGAAGGGAAAGGAAACTCTGAAGCCCAGGAAGTGACGCCACATGATTTGGCCGCTTCCCTCTCAAAGTGAAAACTTCAAAAGACTAAGCTCGTCGACCGTGTCGACAGAAATGCCAGGCGCAAAAATGAGATTCTTTTTCTCTTTGCCGTTCATCCGCAAGGTGACTCCGGCAAAGAGGGGCAGCTGTAAGCACCTCATTTTTGTGCTCCCAGAAAAACCAAAAATATAAACCCTGGACAGAAAGTCAAACCCTAAGGGGTGAAAAGTTGACTTTTTGATCAAGTGAAAATTGGCCACCTCGCTTTATGCCATTGGATAGAGAATCTCGACACGGTTCCAACGCAACCGAGTTTGCAGGAATCGGGGTCCGGATGAAGGTTCTGTGGGCGGTCAAACCTGAGCAGAGCCAAAAGTTGACTTTCTGCTAAAATCCGATCCGGAGGCCTACCCCTAGGTCATTGGATAGAGAATCTCGACACGGTTCCAACGCAACTGAGTTTGCAGGAATCGGGGTCCGGATGAAGGTTCTGCGGGCGGTCAAACCTGAGCAGAGCCAAAAGTTGACTTTCTGCTAAAATCCGATCCAGAGGCCTACCCCTAGGTCATTGGATAGAGAATCTCGACACGGTTCCAACGCAACTGAGTTTGCAGGAATCGGGGTCCGGATGAAGGTTCTGCGGGCGGTCAAACCTGAGCAGAGCCAAAAGTTGACTTTCTGCTAAAATCCGATCCGGAGGCCTACCCCTAGGTCATGGGATGGAGGGCTCCGATACGATTCTAATGAAACTAAGTTTGCCCAGATCGGAGTCCGGATGAAGGAAATATGAGCTGACGAAATTCCCGAGCAGCAAAACCGGCAATCTGTGCACGTGGCAAAAAGCTGCACACGTGGCGAGTTGCGCAGGAAAATATCTCGGGGATCAAATCCGTAAATATCCAAACATTCAAAATATCCCAGGGACTAAATCTGTAAAAATCCGAGAATATCGGATTAAATTGAAATGTGCCAGGGACTAAATCCGAAAATTCGGATTTTCCGACCAAACGCGCGGCGGCATTTAAGGTGCCGCTCACCTTGAGCTGGGTGCCAAGGTGAGCGGCACCCCCTTTTTTCTGGCCTATATAAGGCCGCGCGAAGTTCGCGCAGGGGGGGGATTTTTTGTTCTCGGGTTGGGGGGATTTTTTTTGGGAGGCTGTTTTCGGGTTGGGAGCTTTTTTTGTTGGAGATTTCGAGCTCCTTCTTCGTCGGGCATAGGTGGTCTTGACCACCATCTTCCCCAAAGAACAAACCAGACACTTCTTCCCCCACCTTTCTCGGACCTTTCTTCCCATCCTTGTCCTCCTCTCTTGATACCCAAAGGAGAAGGAGGAGCTTGCCGAGTGAGCCTAAAGGAGGAGAGTCCAGCCGCTGCTTGAGCTTCAAAAGGGGGAGCCTACCTGCTCACTTCAGAAGGGTGTTCTGACACCCAGGTAATGTTCCCGACCATGCTGTTTTTTTTGAATATAAGCTCATTTCGAGCATATCATGTCATGATGTTTTACATTCTACCATTTTGTTTACTAATACTGCTTGTGTGATTCGAAGGGGAGCATGTTCCCCGTGGTCGTTTCATCTCGTGTACCCCATTATAAACCCCCTTGTCCCTTCACTGTTAATTTGTCAATGTGTGATTTTGTGGTTCGGTTTGCGATATGTTAGATTAGGTTAATTTCAATACAAGTTTAAGTATATTTTGGAGAGTGGTCAAAGCCCTCGGAGGGCTTACAGAGCTTGAAAAAGCTTGAAAAACCAATTACAGAGCTCAAAATCAGCTAAAAAATGGAGTTTGAAAAGAAACCGAGAGCACCGAGTGTCCGCCGAGTTCGCGCGAGGCTCGCGCGAAGCTCGCGCGTACCTCTTGCGCGAAGCTAGCGCGAATCTCGAGCGAAGCTAGAGCGAATCTCGCGCGAAGCTCGCGCGAGGCTCGCACATACCTCTCGCGCGAACCTCGCGCCCACCTCATTTTTTTGTGTTTTTCGCTGTTTTCGGTCCGCCCGGCCCGCGCCGACCTCGCGCCTACTACCTGAGGTAGGCGCCTACCCCTAAAACATGCCGAATTGATATATTTTTGAAAATTTCCAAAAATGCCCTTTACTGTACCGCGGGGGTTTCGCCCCCCGCACCCCCCACCCCCTTTGTTCGTTGCGCATCCAACTCGTACCTTGGTACGCGGAGGTACCCCACCCCGTGGGCTCCGCTTCGCTTCGCCCACAGGGTCCCCGGGTACCTCCCCTTGGACCTAGCACAATGAGCTATTTTTTTTTCTCTGACAGAGTGTCTATCTTGTTTTTTTGTGTGATTATTGCTAGATGTGAATGATATTTCCGAACCGAATCGGATAAACCAATAGGGTTTCTGGGTCACCCAGAAACCCAATGTGGGACTTGGACCCCCGGTCCAACTTGACTTCCAGTGGCCCTTCCAACGGGGCCCATCCAGCCCAATAAACACCAAAGCATGCCATTAAATAACTTAAGTAAAATGAACAATTTGAACCGGACGGGCCAAACCCAATGTGGCCCACCCGAGCCTTGTTATGTGAAATTGATGCATGAATTGCGTGGTTTGGCCGAGACCAAGGGCAAGGGCCTACCGGGCCCGCCAAAGCCCACCAACCGAACCAAAGAAGGGTGCAAACCCTAACTTCCGGTAACTTGGGCTTACAAGCCCAGATTTGGACTGCGGGCCCCAAGCCCAGTGTCCAAATCACTTTGGCAAAATTAAAAAGATAAATCCAATAAAAAAAATACTTGGACACCATGTGGGCCCACCTTAGGGGCCCACAAACCGGTCCGGCCCACTTGTGCATGAAAAACACTTAATCTTCAAACCTGAACTTAAAGTAAAATCAATTGAACTAACCAAAGCCCAAAGGACCTCTCAGGCTAGACTGAGGTCCACAAGGGTACACGGGCTTGACTAAGCCCACCAAGGATACCGTGGGCCTTCCAACGGGGCCCACCCAACCAGACTCAGATCACCTAAGTAATCAAGATAAAAGCAACTAAAGGGACCCACACCACTCAGGTGGTCCCGCCAGACTTAACCAAATTGCATATCGGATTAGGAAACAGGTGAGACCAATGTAAACTGACTCAAACATGGGAACCCACGGGACTCGTCATCCGACGGGGTGGACTGGGGTGTCTACGGACTTCCCCGAACCACAACCGAGAACAGACTTAGAATCTCAAGCCGCAGACCAAAAAGCCCTAATAGGCAAAATTAGGCACCCAGGTGTCCGCCTGCACCCCATCAGGCGGTGGCGACTCCGAATTTCCCCGTGCCGCGTTTCCCACGCGCGCACAGGGACAAAAGTTGACTTTTTGATTAAGTGATATTTGGCCACCTTGCTTTATGTCATTGGATAGAGAATCTCGACACGATTCCAACGCAACTGAGTTTGCAGGGATCGGAGTCCGGATGAAGGTTCTGCAGGTGGTCAAACTTGGGCGAAGCCAAAAGTTGACTTTCGGCTAAAGTCCGATCCAGGGGCCTTGCTTTATACCATTGGATAGAGAATCTCGACACGATTCTAGTGCAACTGAGTTTGCAGGAATCGGAGTCCGGATGAAGGTTCTGCGGGCAGTCAAACTTGGGTGAAGCCAAAAGTTGACTTTCTGCTAAAATCCGATCCAGGTGCTTACCTCTAGGTCATGGGATAGAGGGCTCCGATACGATTCTAACGCCACTGAGTTTGCCCAGATCGGAGCCCGGGTGAAGTAAATATGAGCTGACAAAATTCCCGAGCAGCAAAACCGGCAATCTGCGCACGTGGCAAAGAGCTGCACACGTGGCGAGTTGCGCAGGAAAATATCTCGGGGATCAAATCCATAAATATCAAAACATTCAAAATATCCCAGGAACTAAATCTGTAAAAATCCAAGAATATCGGATTAAATTGAAAATAACCAGGGACTAAATCCGAAAATTCGGATTTTCCGACCAAACGAGCGGCCGCATTAATGGTTTTTTAATCATTCGGTCGCTCGCGCGAACGTGGCAGGGGGTATGCGCTCACCTTGAGGTGGGCGCCAAACTTGGCGGATACCCTCTGTACTCTTCTATAAAAGCCGCGCAGGGTTTCATTTCCGGGGGTTCGAAAATTTTGGTGGGGGTTCGGAAATTTTGGTGGGAGAGTTCCAGGGTTCTGGACTATTTTTTGGTTTCGGCATTTTTGTTTTGGGGTTAGGATTCGAGGGTTCGGCATTGTTTTTCTGGGCTCGGGATTTTGAAGAAAAAGAACATACACACAGGTCCCCTCCCTTCCTCTTCTTCCTCGTCAAATCCGAAGGAGGCCGTGCTCTTGGTGTGAGAAGAAGGAGCCTTCCGCAGCAGCTCGTGAGCTCCAGGGAACCTCCGGCCTGCTTTGCAAAGGTTTGGAACCAAGGTGATTCTCTCTCAGTTATTGTTTTAACATGTAGAAAGTGAGCAAGTTTTCCATCTCAGCATGCTATTTATGCTCTGTTTTGATTGATTCGAAGGGGGAGCATGTTCCCCCCATGAGTTCTCCCTCTCTGTTGTATCCCGATAAAGCCCCCAGTTCCCTTCCCTTGTATGTTCCGTTAGTGTTTGGGTGTTCGGATTTGTAGGTTTGCAAAGAGGTTTGATCCTCACAACTTAGGTTAGATTAATTTCCAACTGTGTTTGGAGGTCTGCTGGGGTTCTAAGGATCCCCAGAAACCAGTTACAGAGCTTAAAACCAGTCGGAAATGGAGTTTGAAAAAAAAAACCGAGAGCATCGAGTGTCCGCCGAGTTCGCGCGAAGCTCGCGCGAGGCTCGCGCGAATCTCGCGCGAAGACTTCACGTGAAGCTCGCGCGAGGCTCGCGCGAAGCTCGCGTGAGCGCTTTTCATGCTCCACGGGTTTTTGGTCCGCCCGGCCCGCGCCGACCTCGCGCCTAGTGCCCGAGGTCGGCGCATACCCCTAAAAGCCTGCCGAAATGCTATATTTTTGAAAATTTCCGAAAATCCCCTTTACTGTACTGCGGGGGGCTTCGCCCCCCACCCCCTTTGTTCGCTGCGCATCCAACTAATTCCTTGGTTTGGACCCAGCACAATGAGCCAGTTTCTTTTCTGGCAGAGTATCCATCTTGTTTTTTTTTTTCTATGATTATTGCTAGATGTGAATGCTATTTCCGAACCGGATAAACCAATAGGGTTTCCGGGTCACCCGGAAACCCAACATGGGACTTGGACCCTTGGTCCAACTTGGTTTCCAGTGGGCCTTCCAACAGGGCCCACCAAGCCTAACCAATTCATTTTGCTTAACTAAGATAATAAAAGATTTGAGTGGGCCAGACCACTTGAGGCCCACCCAAGCCCTAATTGGGCCATGCATGATTAAAGTAGGATGTGGTTTGGCCGAGACCAAGGGCAAGGGCCTACCGGGCCCGCCAAAGCCCACCAACCGAACCAGGGAAGGGTACAAACCCTAACTTCCGGTAACTGGGGCTTACAAGCCCAGATTTGGACTGCGGGCCCCAAGCCCAGTGTCCAAATCACTTTGGCAAAATTAAAAAGATAAATCCAATAAAAATACTTGGACACCATGTGGGCCCACCTTAGGGGCCCACAAACCGGTCCGGCCCACTTTTGGCATGAAATCCACTTAACTAATCCAACCTGAACTCTAAAATAAAATCAATTCAAATTGAGCCAAAGTCCAAAGGGCCACACTTGGCCCACCAAGGAACATGCGGGTCACACTCGGCCCACCAAGGGATACCGTGGGCCTTCCAATGGGGCCCGCCCCACCAGGCCCAGATCATCTTAACTAAAAAGATAAAATCAAATAAAGGGACCCACACCACTTTGGCGGTCCCGCCAGACTTAATCAAAATTGCATGCAGGAATAGGAATCGGGTGAGTGAGAGACCAAAGTTGACTCAAACCAGGGAAACCTATGGGACCCGTCACTTGACGGGGTGGTCTGGGGTGTCTACGGACTTCCCCAGACCGCAACCGAGAACCTACTTAGAATCTCAAGCCGTAGACCAAGCCTTAGTAAAAGAACTTAGGCGCCCAGGTGTCTGCCTGCACCCCATCAGGCAGTGGCGACTCCAAACAAATCCCGAAGCACGCATCGTTTTTGCATACGGCTCGTCGTGCGACCGAAATCGGGTGCGCCCAGCTGCAATAACTCCAGAAGCCCCCTTTGTAGCGGGATCACTCAAGAAGGAAATGACCTCATCTGAAAGAGTCTGCCTAATCCTCATGCTCCTAAGGTCGGCTAAAGCATCCTGGTACTTCTGCCTCAAGGCTCGGACTTCAAGACAGCGGGCCTGCCTATGCTCCTCAAGTTGCTTCTCCATAGCCAAACGGCGAGATACCTGCTCTGCAAGTTGCCTCTCCATGTCAAGGCCCCGTATCCTAAGCTCCTGGGCCTCTCGTACCCATATCTGCTGAAGTCGCTTGTGAGAAGCTCTCTCGGACTCCAGAATGTCCTCATAAGTAGAAGCCAAGACTGCAGGAAGATCTTCAAGTACGGAAGCCTGACTCTGTATCTGCTCCCTAATCTAGAAGAGATAGTCCTTCACATGGGACTCTGAGAAGACGGGGCATCTCATAAAGTGAACATAAGACCACTCCCTCATCAACCAGGCATTCAGCTTCATGGTAGCTGGAGAAAGTGGCCCAAGATGATCTTCATACCCACTTGGGATTATAATCCCCTGGGTCGCTCTGAACTGACGAATGACCCGCAAAGGAAGGTAAAGCACTGCATGTCTCAGGCCAGCCAGAACCAGAAAGTTGCGGTCTCGGAAGCTGATCATCGTCTCCGCATTGGGCTGATAAGTGCCAAGCCACCCCACCTGATCATCCTGGAGTGTAGCCAAGAAAGTAAACCAGCCCTGTTTACCCCCTGGAATGTCAGGACACCCCCGGTTACTCATCAAAATGGGAACTTTCAAGCTGGGGAAGAAGTGCCGATTTATTTCCTCAATCTGACTCAGATGGTCAAGTAGCCAGAGCTACAAGGGAGGAGACATATGTCAGTGTATTGCAAAAGAAAAATGCAAAAAAGAAAATTTTTTACCTGCAGGATGGGGGCGCATGATAGGAAGCGCTTCGACTTCCTGTGATAGCAGTCAGTCAAAGCCTGGGGAGGCTGCGTGGATAGACAATGGCAAGGCGGAGGATGATCCGGAATCCATTGGAGATGATGGGAGCAAGCTAGAACCCAATGGGAGGAAGAAAAAGGCGAAAAAGGGGTTTTCTAAACTCAAAAACTCGTAAAAAAATGCGCAAATCTCGAGGCTGGTTGCATTTATAGCATCTTTTAATGTATCCGATAACTTAGATCGGATACAAAAGGTTCTATTCATATCCGGTGAAGTAGGCCGGATACAAAGGGGACCATGCGTATCCGGCATAACATGCCGGATACAAAGAAATATCAGTGTATCCGATCTGATATGCCGGATACAAATAAAAAATGCAAAAAAAGAGAAAATGGAGAAAAATCCGAAATGTTTACCTATTTTACCTGTATACAAGTCATAATTGCATGAAATTGAAAAGAAAAGAGAGCTAGATAAGAGAGAATGAATAAAAATTTCTTTTCATATATATAAATTGTGTTTGTACAAGTGATAAGGAAAAACAGAAATCCTAATCTACTACTCCTGTGCAGGATCTCCTTGGCGTCCTCTGCCCCGTCCTCCTCTGCGACCTTTGCCTCGAGGTGATCGACGCCTAGAGTACGCCAGAATACGCTCGGCAGCATGGTGAGGAAGCCTACCCACAACTGACTGGATCTGATACTCCAAGCAATAATCCTCGAGGTCTGGGGGCGGATCAGGAGAAGAATCAGAAGAGGCCTCTGGCTCAGCAGCAACCGGCTCAACTGGGCCCTCAGCCACAGCAGCCTCTGCTCCCACAGATCCGGAAGGCCCAGCAGCAGTAGAAGAGGGACCAGGAACAGAAGCATCTGGGTCAACAGAAAGGGTCAGAAGTAGAAGTTTCCAAATAAGCCAAAGAGGGAAAATTAAAAGAGACTTACCGAGGACCTCAGGAGCGGGATCAGGGACCGCCACAGGGGATGAAGGGCCAGCAGGAACAGGCTCGGCAGGCAAGGGAGCTACCTTAGGTGCAGCCGAGTCCTCGGCCACGACAGTCTCAACTCCTGCAGCCCCAGAAGGCTCGGCAGCAGCAGCAGAAGGACTAGGAACTGAAATATCTGGATCAATAGAAAAAGTCAGAAATTGAGATATGAAGATGAACCAAAGAAGTAAAGCTAAACTTACCAGGGGTGTCTGCCACGGGATCTGCAGGAGCAGCTACCCCCGGAGCAGCAGCTGGTACATCCACGGGATCAGTATCCTGAACGGGAGATGGGTTAGGAATGAGGAAATCATGCTCAAAGGCAGCATCCTGATCTGGGATTGGGCCTTGCAAAAGTCAAACAGCCATATCAGACTAGCGGAAACATAGAAATAAAAGAGATGAAATTATAAAGAAACCAGATACCTGTCTAGCCTGGAGCTCAGCAACCAGGGCCTCTAGCTCCCTGATCCGAGCATCCCTCTGAGCCACGACCGCATCATGCTTTGCGATCATATCCTCGATCACGGCTCCCTGATCCTGGAACCAGTTCCGCACGGCATTCAGCTCATGTACCTGCATTCAGCTCATGTACCTGCCAATAAGAACAGAATTAGAGTCAGAAATGCAGAATTACAGAAAAATGGGATGGAAGATGAAGATCACAGAACTCACCGTATCATCGTGGATCCGGACAAAGATCCCGCCAATCTCGGTCACCCCGGCACGAGTGGGCCGATCCATCAAGCACCCAATGGATACTCTCTGGATCCACTCGTCGTAATCCCCAGCTACTGTAAGCCCCTCCGCATCCTGGAAATGATCAAACTGATCAACATCAAAGCCTGGCAGGAGCGTGTCGGGACCCACAGGAGGAGGAAGAACGGGGATGCGAAGTGTGCCTGTGTGCTGGTAGTACAGGCGCTCTCCCAAATACATCACCCTACCAAGCCTCCCAAGGAAGCACTGGTAGGGCTGACGTCGGAGATCTCTATCAAAGGCGTCCTGTACTGCCATCTCGCGGGCCACTCCAACATCCACGTCGTCAAAGCGGGACAGGATGAGCTGCAAAGAAGAGAAATGGTCAGATACAGTCAAGATGCAGAAAAAGAAATAAAAGGAAAAAGGATAAAGGATTTACATCGGATCGGTGGGCACGGTCCAAGTGCACCCGAGCAGTGCGAGGCTGACTCCTATCAGCATCTCGGACCTGGGCTGACCACCGCAAAGCCACAGGGAACTCCGCGACGCCAGGTACGGAGGAGGGGCGGAAGTAGGTCATATAGGTGTACATAAACACCTGATAAAAGAAAAATCAGTCTGAAATAAAGGAAGATAAAGCCCAAGGAATGAGACAGGACAACTTAATACCTGTAGAATCTACCAGAAGAACCGGTAGCTAACTCCATCACCTCTCGGGGCTGCCAGGCCCCGAACTACTCGGCACAGCCCGGCCAGGATGGTCCCATAGATGAGTCGACCCCATGCTAGCTAGCGGGTCTGATGAAAATCTCGCAAAGCATCTAAGAAAAGAGGACTGACATTGGTCGTATCCTCCGGGAAGAAGCAGCTCCCGAGCATCAGCAGGAAAACGTGCCGGAAGATAGGAACAAAGGATGCATCCTCCACAGCGACGGTCGCATGTCTCCCCTCATAATGACGAGCTAGGCTCTCCCACAACCAACTAATGGAGAGATGACCACTCCGCCCATCCCAAGCAGCAGGAGGCAGATCCTGATATCCCAGAAGAAGGCCGATATCCTCAACGGAAGGCCGATCCAAGACGATGGTCCGCCCCATCAAAGGAATACCAGTAATCATCACAAAGTCGGAGGGGCAGATCCCCAGCTCCACATCCGGCAGATGGAATGACTGAGTCTCCGGAAAATATCTCTCCATCATGGCGAAGATAAGTGGACGATCGGCTCGGAACGAGGGGATGCTGAGGAAATAATCCAAGTGGCACCTCCCAAACTCGCGCCTGAGTGCCGGAGAAAGTGACTGAGCTAACTCACTAAATCTCCCCCAACTGCCTCGCAAATGGGAAGAATGATATGGAAGAGGCACATCGGCCCTGATGCACATAGAGGGGTGGCTATCCAAGCCACTGAGGAGCTCTGTATCATGAACAGAGGCTCTCAGCTCCGTAGAGACCCTTGACAAAGCTAAATCAGCACCATCCTGAGCCGCACCTCGGGCTCTGCCTCGGCCTCGGCCTCTGCCACGGCCTCCCTCACCCTCAAGGGCTTGATCCTGAACTCTGCCTCGGCCTCTGCCCCGACCTCGAGCAGGAGCAACAGCAGGCTAAAGTTCAAAGGAGAAGTGTGAAGGTTGTGTGGGAAAGAGAATAAAAGGAAGAAAAAAAAATAATAAGAATTTGAAAGCCTACCTCAGCAGAGCCCTCAGCAGAGCTCTCCCTGGAGACATCTAGCGGCTCCGACAGGGTGGCACTGGAACTCGCCTCTGTCCGAGCCCGCAAAGTGGAGGGCTGATCAGTAGGGTCAACCTCCTTTCTAACTCGGGAACGACTCCTAGCCATCTACACAGGGAAGTGTTTTATGAATTTATCAGAAATTCTACCTTACTTTTGGTCTAGGTTTCAGTCTACATCTTACATGGTTATTTTTCAAAATTGTCATTTGTGTTATCTACAAAGCTTTGGGAAGTGTGGGATATTTTTGTTTCTAAAACATTTCTCCCTAACCCTAAAAGATTCTACAGAACTTAATATTTCCTAATGTTTTGTGATTACAGGATATGGAAAAATTAGGGACCAAAGGATCAGAAGCAGGAAACTCAAATTGGCAAGACATGTGGGAAGGTCAATTGGAAAAATTTCACAGCAAAATTTGGTGGTAAAATAGAAAGTGGACAGTCCACCAGCAATAATTCATCAGAAACCTTCACTTCCGGCAATACAGAAACAAAGAAAAAAAGAAGAAGAAAGGCATGCAATCAACAATTCCAGTGGGAGGTCACCACCAACAAGAAATCAGAAAAATCCCAACAGGAAATCAGCAATTCAACATGAGAAAAATATTATCCAAAAAGCATGCAATCAGCAGTTCTATAAAGACATCGGCAGTCAATTCAAGGTCTTGAAATCACCCAATAAACAATGCAGTATCCTAAGGAGTCATGAACCAAGAATTGAAGCAAATTGCAGAATAAAAAAAGGAGCAGCATGGTATTCAATACAAGCAGAAATTCCTCACCGGCAGAAACCAATACAAGCAGGACATTGCAATTCAAAACAAAAAATGTGCTGCCCACTTTCAATTTTGGCAAGAACAGTGGAGAAATGGGCAAATGTTTACATTCATGGCATACATTTGGAATTGCTCGAACATAACAATTTGGTGGGTGAACTATGAAAAAATTTCTTTTCCTTTGGATTGGGCCGAGTAGCACCTACTTGTTGAATGGAGAAACGAGCACCTGATTGATGAAGAACAGGTCGCCAGAGCAGTCACCGGAGGTCGGCGCTCCAATGATGAAGAATCACCACAAATCAGAAGAAATCGAGCTAGGGCATGACCACTGCCGTAAATGGGCGACAATGGAAGTCGCCGGAGTTACAGGCCGTCGTCGGCAGCAATAGAGGGCACCGGAGCTACTGGAGATCGCCAGAGAAGAAGGAAGAGTCGTCGGGGACGAAGAAGAGAGGAGATGCAGCCAGGATTAGTAATCGGGGAAGAAAGAAGAGAAGGAGAAAAGTCGCGGTTGCGCGCGACTTAGAAAACCTTGTGTATCCGGCTAATCAGGCCGGATACAAACAAGCTCATCCTTATCCGGTATGCTACATCGGATACCAAAGAAAAAACAAAAAAAAAAAAAAGAGAGAAAAAAAGGAGAAAAGAAAAAAAAAGAAAAGGGAAAAAAAGGAAAAAAGAAAAAAAAAAGAAAGAAAAAAAGAAAGGAGGAGCAAAAAGAAATATGCTCCAGAGTCTGCTATTTTCAAAAAAAAAAAAAAAAAAGCCCTATTTTGTCTTGAAATCCACTTCACAGCCACAAGAACTCGGTGGAATTTAGGACAACTTTGGGAAATGTGTTGGTCTCAAAGGAAGATATTCACTCAATTTTTAACTTGGTTTGATAAAAAAATCAGTTTTCAAAAAATCCTATTTTCGGGCTTAAAATCCACTTCATAGCCACGAGAGCTCAGTGGAATTTAAGAATTCTTGGAGAAATGCCCCCCTTAAAGTTAGGGCTTTTTGGCAAATCTTCACCTAAAAATTATTTTTACAAAATTGAATTGAACCAAGCAAATCAAGGTTAAGGGAGTGCAATTTGGGCTTGTCTAATCTTTGCAGCTCATTGCTTCGCAACTCCCGCAAAGAGGGGCAGTTGTAGACACCCCAAATTGCACTGTCAAAATGATCAATAATCACCAAAAATCATTATCTCCTTGAAGGCCAGCACAGAATTTGAGAAAATGATTTTTTTCCTTGTATCCAGTAACTTAGGCCGGATACAAGAGTCCTTCTTTGTATCCGATGGAACATGCCGGATACAAGCAGACCTCAGTGTATCTGGCATCATAAGCCGGATACATTAAGGCACTTGTGTATCCGGCCTGATATGTCGGATACACAAGTTTTGCTCAAAATTAGGGTTTTCTGAGAGCTTTTCACTTTTACCATCATATCCCTCATTAAATGAGTGGAAATCTCGGAAATAGCCTTAGGGTTAAGGTTGGTGGGCTATAGACATTATGTTGTGTCTACCATCTCACCAACCCTAACCCTAGCCTTTGCCTATAAATAGGAGGCTCCTCCTTAAGCAAATGGCCATTAACTCTCTTGCCAACAATTCTTGCCAAGAACCTTTGCCAAGAAGAGATCCAAGAGAAGAGGGAAACCGCTGCGGAAGTGCTTCCAGAACCCAGGTAAGCCTCCAACCTATCTTTAATTTTCTGTTTTTACATTTCTAAATCTAGATCTCTCCTTCTACCTTTCTGTAGAATAAGGCCTTCTATGTGTGTGAAAACCCTTCCCCGGCTCAAAGTATCTCAAGACTCCCCCTAGCCGTAAAACGTGAAGGCGGGATCTAGGAGAAACGAGAGTGGGGATTGATCCTAGTACTAGAACCTCTCTTGATTAAGCCTTGTGATTCTTTGAAGACCGTTTCATATTCAAAGTACCCCAAGATTATCTTGAAGAACCGTGTTTAACGGGGAGAGAGAACTAAGGGAAACGATAATGGAACGGAACCCTAGGTTGTTCTAGAAGCCTCCTTTTTTATTGATCTAAATGCATGCTATGAGCCTTGTGATTCTATGAAAACCCGTACATATTCAAAGTACCCCAAGATTATCTTGAAGAACCGTGTTTAACGGGGAGAGAGAACTAAGGGAAACGATAATGGAACGGAACCCTAGGTTGTTTCAGAACCTTATTTTGATTGATATGAATGCATATTATCTTTGCTACGTTGTTGGAATGGTTTTTACACCTACACATACATAGCATATGATTTTGGCGGGATAGGCTCACATTTCGGATTTATGGCATTTATTATGATAAATCTGAAGTAAATAGCCCCAAGCAATTCTGGAATGTTTTCAAATGATTTTCAAAGGATTTTGATTAATCTTGCACGGATCACACACATTTTATCACTATTTGGAGTTGATTTTATCTAAAAATGGCTTAACTTGACAGCAACTGTACCCCGACTTCGGACACTCATAACTTCATCGTCCGGATGAATTTTGGAGTGATTCTAGAACCATGGGAAAGGTTACGCTGTCTAGTTTATGCTTACCAAATTTCATTAATTTCTATCAAGCAGATTTTTGACACCTCTCTGTCGAAGTTGATTGGTTAGTTCAAGTTTAAATACGGAACTTGTCACTTCGACTGAGCGCCATGTGTTCGTTTTAAGTCCGACTCGAGTGCTTCTTGTTTCTAAGTTTTCCTATGGAAGTCTAGTTTTAAATCCAATTGGTTTTATAATTGTTTGACTCCATTTGTGTCGTGAACAACAGATTTACTCAGAGCTGTTCAACAGCACTTTTTTGGGTAAATCTGTGATCTTCGGGGCCTGTTTGGGAGACCACCCAAGGCATATCCGAATGAATTTTTATATGAGGCTAGTTTCATGTGAAATATGGCCATATAGACTTCAATAATACCAAATTTCATAAATTTATATGGAGCCGATTTTTCTAAATGATTTTCCAAAGTTGCCCACTTGTTACTTTTAATCATCTCCCGCAGCAACTTCAAAGGAGGCATAACTCCTAGGATTTTAACCGAATTCAATCGAAATTTTGCATGAGTCTCCTATCTATCATAATCTTTCAAATGGATTTGGTTTGGTTCAATTTAAAACCAGATTTGAATGATTTCAAGACAAATGGCATTACTTTTGACCAAATTTCCCGGATTTGATTCAACTTGGTATTGGGTAACTTTTGCTTTGATTTCCACCTTTTTGTGATGTTCCAGAAATGATATTGACATAAGAGAGGATCTGGAATCCATTTAGATCTTCATGTGAAGATATCATACATTTGTCCTTTTGCAAGGTTTTTAATGATTTTTAGCAAGCTTTCTTACTTTTTTGCATGAACAAACACTTGGCAACCACCTTGTGTGGGTGAATGGGGGTGCCTAACACCTTCCCCTGTTCACAATCTAATCCCCTTACCCATCTCTAGGTTTGATTTTCAAGTAGAGTTATTTTTACTCTAGAATTGGCTTTTTTACTCCTTTCGTTATTTTTTGAATCTTTTGGTGTCCATTCTCACCTCAAAACTATGAATGGTGGCGACTCTCCCGTATTTTACGCTGAGCCCGTGTGTTGACGGAGGGAAATCATCCACGGTGATTTTTCCCGTGTCTCACAAGGTGCAACCAATCATATTGAGCTTTTGGAAGGATAACGCACTTCCGGTGCTCATATATTTCCTTCAAATGATTCCATAAAACAAAGGGATTTTTTTTTTTACCGTGAGATATTCAATTTTCAATTCCTCATGAAGATGACGGGGAAGGAAAATCATTGCCTTAGCACAATCCTTCAGGGATGCTTCATTTCCTTCTTTAATAGTGTTTCCAATCTTAGCACAATCCTTTACGGATCCAAGATAAGTAATTTTTTCCCTGAAATGTCAAGAGCAACAAATTCAAGTTTGTTAAGATTTGACATTTTCTACAAAACAAATCAAAGTTACAAAGCATTTGTATCATATATAAAATTACTTTCATGTTATTCATGGAAATCACAAACAAAATAACATAAATACTTATAGTGACTTTTGAAAGAATGTCACTAGCTTTCAGATTTGGCAGAAACTCATGCTGATAACGTGTTGTGAAAGAAAGAGAATGGCAAGACAAGGAAGATTAGTAAGATAGAAGAGAAATTCAGCTCTCTTAAAATTCAATATCATTCACTAGTTAGCAATTTGTGTTATTACAATTCCATACATCTCAAGACCCTTTTATAAGCTCCAAGAGGTGTATCTCTTCATCTCAAGAGATGCAACCCAATGCTCCAAGAGGTGTAACCCAATGGTCGTCCATATTCAATGGATTCATAACAGGTATTGATTTTCCCCCAACGTAAAATTTTGACTACTTTTCTATAAGCTATCGTCCAGATTTGATTTTTTTTAAACGAAAGAATAGAAAAAAAAAAGGTCCATATTTGACTTTATCAAACTAACATCTCTTGCTTTGTCTTTCATACTTGTGCCCTTGTTTGTCTCTCGTTGCATCAGTGCGAATCAAACAAACGAATAAGAACCGTTAACCTCATGACAAGCTGGCAATTCTGCTCTTCAGAATAATGATACTGTAAGTATCAAATTCATCATGTTCAGTGGACTCGCAGGAAAATTTCACCAGCTGTCCAATCGTGGTTGGTATTAGTCTATTTTTAGAGATTCTTGATTTGAACCGTATGGTCGGTGATGGTGGTGACATGTACTGCATCGATTTTTTTATGGGAAAAAGAGAATTTATAACCGATAACGAGTATACACCACATCCCTTCTTTCATCAAAAAGACAATTAACCAGAAAAGGAGGGGGGACCAGATCCCAAAAGCAACTATACCTATCCAAAGCAAAGTTGGCAAGGACATCCGCCGGTTTGTTAGCTTCCCGGAACACGTGGGAGAACACAACACTAGGGATCAAAGAACACCTCTGTCGAATATTTAAAACAACAGCACGAATACTCCAAGGAATGCCCATAGACTCAGAGGATAAAATCTTGATGAGGACTTGGGAGTCACCTTCAAAAATAACAGAGTTTAACCGCAACGCCGAGGCTAGGGAGACAGCTTCCAATGCCGCAAGAGCTTCCGCTTGCAAGCTGGACAAAGCGTCAATGTGAGAAGCAAAACAGGCCATAAAATTCCCACAAGCATCACGAGCAACTCCACCAACAGCAGCAAGACCAGTCGACTTTCTACGTGCACCATCAAAATTTATCTTTACTGAACCTACCATAGGTTTGATCCAAGATACCTCCACCGAAAAGGTGGAAGGGGACTCCGGCTTTCTACAGCTGTCGAGGATGACCGAGTTGGCCTGCAAATGTCGTAGATATCGACAAGAGTTTTGAAGAGATGGGTGAAGCCCATTAAAGATAGCATCATTCCTTGCTTTCCAGATAACCCAAGCAAAATTGAGGACCCCCGAGAGAAGCAAGTTCTTGTTGACCGAGGGAGAAATAGCAGGTGGGGTTGGCAGTCGAGCAAGATTGGAAAACCAAGAGAAAAAGGATGAGGAAGGACCATGGGTTTGAGTGTTACCTCCAAGTTCTTTAAGCCAAATCGCCCTTGAGAAAGGGCACTGCAGAAGGATGTGCTCTATAGTCTCCGGCTGATCCTTGCACAAGGTGCACATGGCGTCAAAACCACCAATCCTGGAATTAAGCAGATCAACAGTGGGGACGGCTTGGCAAAGGCATTTCCACATGAAAAACTTCACTCGATTAGGACAGAATAGATGCCACATCTTAAGCCAAACCATACAAGGTTGACTAATAGGAGGCCCAGTGATGAGACGGTATGCCGAAGAAACAGAAAATTTGCCACTAGCTGTCTTTGCCCAGAAACGAGAATCGTGGCCAGTCACTTGGTCGATTGGGGTGCTTTGAATTTTCCGTGCCACATCAAATTCCCAGAAGGTGTTTATAATTTGCATGTTCCAGCTTCCTACTTGTTGATCCATTAGTTGGTTGACCGTAGTAAGATTGAAGCTCCCATGGTTTCGTTGAATCTGACAAGCAGCAGATGAAGCTTGTATCCAGTGATCCTGGGTGATATTCACGTCCACCCCATTGGAGATAGTCCACTTGCTGCGAAGCGTGATCCACTTCCTGAGATTCAACATTTGGCGCCAACCATAGGAGTGGCACGCCCTACACGGAGCAAGAAGAAACTTGGAATCTGGAAAATACGTGTTTTCCATGAGTTTACCCCAATAAGACTCCTTATTGGTCTTGAGCTGCCAAGCGGCTTTGAGGATGAGAGCTTGGTTCATCTGTTTTGTTCGTTTGAAATTCAGACCCCCTTCTCTCCATGGCATAGCAACACGCTCCCAACAGATAGTATGTAACCTTGCTTGGTTTTCATTTTTTTGCCAAAAGAACTTCCTTGCCATCAAATCAATTTTATCAGTGACCTCGCTTGGAAGAGAATAATAGCTCATAAAGTGAATGGGTTGTGCACTTAGCACAGACTGGATCAAAGTAACCTTACCCATTTGAGATAGAGTGGTCGCCCTCCACCCAGCTAACCGAGCTTTCATTCTCATGAGGAGGTCATCACAATCTGCCGCTCTAATCTTTCTTCCCAATGTTGGCAATCCCAAATATTTGGTGAAGCCTGGAGATCTGGGAACATCGAAAATTCTGCGAATTTGAGCTCTTTGTAACCTTGAGGTATTCCTGCTGAATATGATTGATGACTTCCCTTGATTAACCACTTGTCTCGATTCCACACATTATCTTTGGAGAATCCGAGCTAGCGCGTGTGCTTCTCTTTCAGAGGTATGACCATACAGGTTGACGTCGTCTGCATACATCAAATGCGAAATCCGCATTCCTCCCTGTCGGATTTGTATACCAGAATACCTCCCATCCGACTCTGCTCGATGGATTGCACTTAACAAAACTTGTTGGCAGAGAATGAAAAGGTACGGGGATAGAGGGTCACCTTGCCTCAATCCCCTCTCGGCATTGAACCTGCGCAAGGGAATACCATTAAGTAGAACACTGTAAGATACCGATTTAACACAGGTCATGATCAACTGGATAAAATTAGGGCTGAAACCGAAAGCTTGAAGCACTTTCTGAAGAAAATTCCAATTTAGACGATCATATGCCTTAGAGAAATCTATCTTTAAAGCAAACCGCCCTCTATCCATTTTCCTTTTGGAATTAACTCTTGGGGATATCTTTTTCTCCTTCTGGAAGGAGTGCAAAACTTCATGGTGGATCATGACATTATCCCGAATGCTCCTTCCAGGAACAAACGCCGCTTGCATTGGAGCAATTTGGTTGGGGAGAAATGGCCGCATGCGGTTGACTAGGATCTTCGAGATGATCTTATAGACGAAGTTGCATAAACTGATTGGCCTGAAATCTTGAATCCTCCTTGGGTGGTTGACCTTTGGGATGAGAGATATAAATGTATGATTCAGGTCAGCTGGCAGAATACCATCCCAAAAAAATGTCTAAACAGCCTGGATGACGTCATGTCCCACTATCTCCTAGTAGGACTGGAAGAAAATTCCCTGAAAACCATCTGGGCCAGGGCATTTATAAGGCCCCATTTGCTAAACAATCGCCCAAATTTCCGCCGATAAGGGAATGTGGCATAATGGTTGTGTCAGATCCGAAGGAAGACAATGAGAGATAAGAGCAGGCATATCCATTTCGCACCATTGGGGGGGTTGAGTGTAATTCTCTTTGAAGTGTGCTTCAACCAAACGTTCAATCTCAGGCTTCGACACAATCTCTCTATTATCAGAATTAAGAAGAGAAAGGATAATGTTTTTTTGCCTTCTTCAGATTGTGGACTGATGGAAAAGCTTGTGTTACTATCACCAAATCTTAGCCATGCAACTCGAGATTTTTGAAACCAAAGAATTTCTATCTACTTTAACACATCAACATAATCCCATTGGAGCTGGCTTTCCACCCGTAGAAGATTCTCATCTGGATGCTCTGATATCCTGCTTTGAAGATCTTGAAGCTCTGAAAAAATCCTGTCCTTCCTACTGTGAAGGTCACCCACGACTTCCTTATTCTAATGGCGGAGATCTCGAGATAAGGCTGAAAACTTTGACCTGATATTTCTATCTTGACCCGAATTTGGAACCTTTCCCCAAGATTCTCTAATGGTTTCAAAACAGCTAGGCTCATGAACCCAAAAGGCTTCAAACCTAAATGGTTTTCGACGAGCCTTGTTTGAAGGCATTAACTCCAAGATCAACGGACAGTGATCAGATGCTATTCTTGGTTGAGAAAAAACTGCCGGGTTGGGGAACATATTAAACAAATTCACAGAAGCAAAGACTCTGTCAATTTTTTCTAAAATCCTTCGACTACCTTGCTGTCCATTGCACCACGTGAAATGCGGGCCTTTCATATGAATTTCCACCAATTCACAGTCTTCCACCATCTCACGAAATGTGGCCATCTGACGATTATTCTGCGGGAGACCACCACGTTTCTCATGAGCATACAACATAGCATTAAAATCGCCCATTAGAATCCATGGAGCAGAAAAGGAGCGTGACTTGGCTTCAATGAGCCCCCACTGATCTGATTGAATAGCTAACTTGGAGCTGGCATGGACAAAGAAAACAATCCAGGTCAACCCACGGTAAGAAACCTGAACCAAGACAGCCCAATCAAAAGACGATAAAATAATCACATCGATATCCATATTCCACAAAATGATGAAGCCCTCCTTTTGGGAAAGAGCAGGGAGTACAAAAGAGTTTTTGAAAGGAAACTTTCTAACAAGTTTATCCGCTTGTACTTGAGTCGCAAGAGTTTCAGAAAGAAACACAATGTCAGGATGATGGCGCAAAATTTGGTCTCGTAAATGGGATTGAGTCAAGGTTTGACCAAGACCATGACAATTCCATAGAAGAAATTTCATCAAACAGCCTTGGAGCCACCCGACCACACCGGGGGGATAGGAGGAGAACTTTGAAGATCCGGGCAGCTTCAATCTTACGCTTCTTCTGCAATGAAGGGGTGAATTCTTTGGGTTTTTGCTAGTTCGTGTCCATTTCCAAACTCCAAATTTTCTTGTGCTGGATTGACCGTCTGAACTTATGGGAATTTCGTTTCGGGGCTGCTTCCATTCCGGGATCTCCGATATAGAGAGGTGGGGAGATGCAAAAAGCCTGACCTTAGTTGAGCCATCGTGAGCCTGATTCTAAGAGAAGAAGTCGGAGAGAAGGAAATTAAAAGCATTCTTACTTTGTAAAAACCGTGGGCTAAACCCACTAGGAGTTGAAAAGATAAAAGAGGAAGTCCCAGACTCCTCAGCAATAAGCCCATCACTACTAGCATTAGCATTGACTAGGGCCCCAACAGACGAGGAGCAAGCCCAGCCCATATTAGCAAAAGGGGGCCGCTGGATCGAACAAGCAGACTGGGACCCAAGAGAAGGCTCAGCTATCTGCCCCGAAGGGGCACCCCGACCATCACCTGGGGAGAAGACCACCTCAGAGATTGCACCAAGAAACCCACCCAGCCGCAAATCCATCTCAAGTGGGGAAGCATCCTCAAGACTCGACTTCAGATTCCCCTCAGGAAAACGACGCCGGCGAGGCGTCAACACATTCCGACTAGAGTACAGAGGAGAGGAATCCTGCGCAGGAACACTAAGGTGATCACCAGGTTTTAGCTTGTAACAGATGTTCAGGTTGTGCCCTTACAATCCACAAAAAAAGCAAAATTCCGGTAATCCCTCGTGCACGAAAGTAACCCATATGTTAGACCCCTGTAAATCTTCAACAAAGGAGCCTGCAGGAATGGGTTGCACAACAGAAAGCTCCCGCCTGATGCAGACATTAGGACTGTCCGACGGAGATGGAAGCTCAACGGACAGGGTCTTCCCGAACTCGTTACATAGTCGAGTAATGATGATAGGGTCCTGTAGGGATCTTGGAAAGTCAATGAGTTGGGACCAGATAATGAAGTTCGAGAAAACAAAATTATCGGCTATCTCCGGAGTGGAAATTTCCTCAATGAGACAAAGAGACCCATTTAAGAACCAGGGTCGAGCATGCAGCATGTTCTGCAAAGCTACATTCGAGGGAAAATTGGCAATGAAGCGCGATGCAGAAACTAAGGAAAACGAAACCACCTAGAAAGACTTCCACGCCCTGTCGACGAAATTTTTTATAGCATTCAGAGATGGGGGGGCCTTCGAACAGTCAACCACAACTAGAAAATTCCACTTATCCCGAAGCAATCGTTTTTCGTTTTCCTGCAGTGAGAAAGTTTTTGAAGGTCGAGTAGGGATGAGAAGGTTCTGGAGTTGGCATTGAAGATCATCCATCAGAAGGAAGGACAGAGGGACCCGCAGAAAACCCAAAGAAACAAAGGGGGTTACACCATGGGGAGGGGGCTATAGGAGAGGAAAAGACCAGCTGTAGGGGGAAGCAACAGCAATAAGTGCAACACGACCAAAGGGGAAGAGGAAGTGGAAGAAAGCCGAGGGGAAGAGGAAACCCGAGACCAAGAGGCAGGAAAAAGCCGAACGCCGGAAGGCAACCCAGGAGGAAACGGAGTAGAAGGGGTGACAAAACCAGAGAGAAAACCAGCTAGCAAGCCAACAACGCACTCCCCAAACTAGAAAAATCACGGAAAGATTTTGCCCAAAGGAGAGAGAAGGACTACCAAAACCGGGAAATCAAACACTGACAATGAAACCACCTAAATGCACCAACCCCCAAATGACATGCTCGCAGCGCATGCTGTGAGGAAACCTAGAAGATTAAAAAATTATTGAAAACCGGTTTCTCCCGCTGCGTGACGTGAAAACCATTGGGCCAATCGTGTAGAGACAGTTGGGCGAACAAGAGTGTATGAAATATCGGAGGATAGCCTGCGGAGTTCCATTTTTAAAATTGAGAAAATTGCAGTTACCTTCTGGTTTTTGATAACTACAAATACGTCCTCTAAAGCTTCTGAAATGGCACTTAATCTTTTTCTTTTTTCTTTTTTCTGGTTTTGTTGTCTATTTTTCATGTCCTTCCCTTTTGTACAAATGCTATTAAAATTTTAATATATTTTTTAACAAATTTACCCTTATTTAATTACAAAAGTTTTAAGATTTTGTGATTTTTTTATAATAAAAATTATATTTTAAAGATAATAATAATAATCGATTTAGAATCATGAGAGATTTAATCATTTAAAATTTTTATTACTTTAAATAAAAATTAATAAGGGATATAAGTTTATAGGGGAGATAAGTGCAATTTTAAAAACCTCTAGGTAGGTATTTGAAGCTGTCGAAAATTTGATGGAGGTAAGTGTAATTTATTCTTTAAAATTTCGCATTGTACTCAAATAATATTCTTATATTCTCATATGTCACACGAGGTTTAGTATCCTGGTGAGAATGGTTTTTGCCACGTGGATCGATGATATTGTCAATTAAGATATAAGTAGTTATAAATACGTTGAGTCTAGGGGGAAGAAATCGTTTGTTGCAGTGATCCTGTAGCAGATCTTGTAGCATTTGACAGATGCTGTAACTTTCACATTTAAAAATTTTAAACGCTAGTTGAAGTGACATTTCACATTTTTTAATATGAAAGACATAGCATTCATGGGATGTTGCAGGGTCTATTGCAAGATCACTACAACAGATGATTTTTGGCCTATGAATCGTAGTCTCTATGCAGGGATCCAAGAAAAGCTTCTTTGTGTGATATTTGTGTCTCAACAGGTTTATATATATGGTTCGTTTCACCATAGGATACCAACAGTAGTAAGCGAGACATAAAAACTTAGAAAATATAATTTGACTATTTTATCCTTTATCAAAATTTTCTTTGAAATCATAAAAAATTAAAATTAAAGTAATAAAATCACTCATAGTTTTTGAATTGATTATTAAAACCTTTAAACCTTCAAAATATATTTTTGTCATAAAAAATATCAAAATCTTACACTTTATTTGTACTTGTAGAAAGGTATATTAGTAAAGATATATTAAGATTTTAATAATATTTGTTCAAATGCAAGGGATATGAAGTAGACAACAAAAGTAAGAGGGAAATGGGTGTCATTTCAGAAACCTTAGGGGAGATATTTGCAGTTGTTCAAAACTAGAAGGGAGATAAATCTAAATTTCTCTTGTTAATAATCACTTCACCAAATTTAGGGGTCAACACGGTTTGGTTTGTTTTCTGGGTGACCCAACCTAAAACCGAACTAAGATTAGTGAAATTAATCAAAAATCAAACTAAATCGATATTAGAAACAGCTTTCTCGACTCATCAACCAAAACCAAATACATATATATTATTATAAAGCGAAGATCAAATATTTTAAATTGATATCTATTTTCTTTCATCATCATCATCATTATAAGCCAGTTCCCACTAAAGTGTGCCACTTCCCTAATATAAAATGCTACTAGGAGAATGACAAAACTTTTTTATGTTCATATCCTATGCTTGGATAGTTAAATCAAAAGGAGACTACTTGAGAGCTCGATTTTAGCTTACGGCAGTCAGTGTTTGTAACAAATGTAAAAAAGAACAAAAAAAAAACAAAAACATGCAATATCAAGTATAAATTATGTTTAGATTGCGGCTGTCCAACCCAAATCAAATAAGGCTCATAAAACCGAATCTAAATGGAATCAATTTTGGCTTTGGCCAGTCCGCTTTCTGGTTTAACCAACCCAGAACTGCACGTCTGACCCCTATACCGAACGTTGTCTTATATTAGTTAATTTATCCATGTTATATATAATTAAAAATTAAAAAGAAAAATAAAAAAGAATGAAAGACAAAGCACGTAAATTATAAATACTACCGGAATACCCCCACCTTGACACCTTCCGATTCATTTTACTTCAAACCTCTCTCTCTCTCAAACAAGAGCTAAGCCTCTTCTACAGTCTCTCTCTCTCTCATCTTTCTGTGATTTCTTACTCTTCATTTCTCCTTAAGTCTTCAAGATCATTTTCTGCTTCTCTCGATTGTGTTTCAATGATTTCCAATCCTGCTAAGACGAATACAGTTGGTTTAGCTTTTTGTCTACTCTGTTTCCTTTCTTCTTTTATTTTAGAACTGTGAACTCTCTCCGTCTCCGTCTCTATTCCCTCGATTTTCCCTTCCTTTTTGTCTCTCTTCGTTTCTTTATTAATTTAGCATTGATGAAGCCATTGCTTGCTGATTTTCTCTCTCTTGCAACGTAGACTCTGTGATTCTCTGCTTTTATTTTCGAGTTTTTGTTTTTCCCTTCGTTCTCTATAATCAGTTTTATATTGGTTTCGTTTTGTCTCAGTTTCAGATAACAATCATTCTCTGTTGCTTTGAACTTTTGGCATTTATTACGTTTAATCGGATCATATGAAATGCAGATACTTTATTTTCTTAAGCTGCTTTTGTAATTGGAAGCTGCTTTTCTTCAACTGCAGATACTTGCATTTTGTTTCTCTAAGATTTAATGCTTGGTTTCAATCTGTAGGCGAAGAATTGAGTGCAGGAGATGGCGAGATTTTCGATCTCTTCATTGGGGCTTCCGCTCTTGTGCTGCTTGGTGGCCATTACAGAAGCTGAATACATGAAATACAAGGATCCGAAACAGCCAATTAAGGTTAGAGTCAAGGATCTAGTGAAGCGGATGACCCTAGCAGAGAAGATTGGGCAGATGACGCAGATAGAGCGGAGTGTTGCATCGGCTGATGTGATGAAGCAGTATTTCATTGGTAAACATCATCTTTAATTCACAAATGAAATTGGAAAATTGTTATTAAGAAGAAAATTAAATGTGTTAAGACTATAATGAAGAAGATCTGGTTTGAACAGGGAGTGTATTGAGTGGAGTAGGCAGTGTGCCGGCGCAACAGCCGTCGCCAGAGACCTGGATCGACATGGTGAATGGATTCCAAAATGGTTCTCTGTCTACACGTCTTGGGATACCGATGATTTATGGAATTGATGCAGTTCATGGCCACAACAATGTCTACAATGCAAGAATATTTCCTCACAATATTGGGCTTGGAGTTACCAGGCAAGCAGCTAGATATGGCTACATATCAACGTGTTCTTTGCTTGAACTACTGAGAATTTTTTCTTTTTTCTTTTTAAACTTGATGAACAGAGTCTTATTAGATTATAACAAAATCATCGTGTGCTTATAACATAATTTGTAAGACTTGCCTAATGGACTTACTGTTATGCCAACTTTGGACTAACTCAGGCTCTTTTCCACTTTCGACTTTTTTTTTTTTTTATAAAAAAACTTGATTTTTTTCCTTTCTTGAACTTCGAGTCAAATCATTTCTGAAAGTACTTAAGGATTGCATTGAATTGAAAATTTTAAGACCCATCAAATTTTAGAGGCTTTACTCTACTTTAACCCCAAAAGAAATCAGAATCAAAGAATCCACAGTGAATTCATAATTTTTTCCTTGGTAGAATCTATTGTTTTCAATGGTGTTCTTCTGGGCAGATTTTTTCAATAAACTCTTTTGTTTGTCATGTCAGGGATCCAGAACTGGTGAAGAAGATTGGAGCTGCAACAGCTCTTGAAGTTAGAGCCACAGGCATTCCCTATGTATTTGCTCCATGTATTGCGGTAAGCAAATGAAATGTGGAGTTCAGGATGGATTTTCTAAAATTTTTCAACTGTTACTTTGGGCATACAGGTTTGCAGGGACCCCAGATGGGGTCGGTGTTATGAAAGCTATAGTGAAGATCCCACGATTGTTCAGGCCATGACAGAGATCATACCTGGTTTACAAGGAGATATCCCTGCAAATTCTACAAAGGGCGTCCCATTTCTTGCTGGAAAGTAAGTAATTTTGCATCCCATAACCACTTCCTTCAATCCCAACTTCACCCCTAATCATTTGGTGAGAAAACAATATTATGGGCTTTTTGTTTTCCCAATTGATAAGAATTAATATGCAGTATAAATAATACAAAGCTGTCTTCATTATTGGTTTTGGATGCTATTAGGATAAACCCTTGGAATATTTCTTGTTGGTTGAGGTAGTATTTTATTAGTGTGGTGGACCATTGCTAGGCCTTCGTAGTGGTCCACATGAAACTGTAGTTGGTCATAGAAAAAAATCAAAATACAGGATTTAGGTCCTCTCATTGAGAAGTTTAATCTGACTTGTTGATTAGCTTCGACCCTCCATGATAAGAAACGTTTGTTGCAATCTTTGTGTTCCTTCAGTCTCTTTTTAGTTATTTAAAATTCCAAGTACAACAAGAAAAAAAAGAAAAAAAATTTCAGGATTGGAGAGCCCTGAAAATCAGCTCTAAAGGGAATTCTACTGCCTTCCATTGTTCTAAAAGGTCTTATTTGCCTTTTTTGTTGGCAAAAAAAGTCACTTCAATATGGTCTTGGGGTCCCATTAATTATAATCATAGCTTATACTTAGGCCCGGTTTGTTACTGCTTTTCAAAGAAACCTTTTTGCTTTGTTTTTTTGCTTGTTAATTGAAGCAACCTTTTGTTTTTCGGGGAAGCAATAAATCATAAATTCTCAATAAAATAAAAAAACTATTCTTTTTTTTTTTTTTACTTTTATTCAATGTCTAATGAAATATGTCTTTTTTTGCCTTTTTCATTTTTTACTTTGACAGCAAATTTTTAAAACAATTCTAAACGAAGCCTTAATTTATTTGTCCATAATTCTCTTTTGGGGTAAATATCCTAAAAGCCCTAAAAACTTGCTTTCCAGAAAGCCCTTTTGATGAAATTATTTTATCCTTCTAATTTGTCAATCCAAGAATATATCCAAGCATTCCAAAAAATAAAATAGTCGCCCCCCTTTTAGAGGTTTGACCATTAAAATCATAATAGAGAAAATGTTAATTCACAAATTTTCTCTCTTCCTATTTACTTTTTAAAGTAAAAGGCTTAATTTATACATTGAGTACCAAAAATTTCCTTAGGGTAGATGTGAACCAGGTCTATTTTTTTTTTTCATTTGAGCAAATATTGTAAATTAACATTTAACCAGGACAGCTGTGAATGCCGCCGTCAAAATCAATGGAAATAGATATGTTTAGCTAGGGCATTTTAGGAACTGAATATCAGGCCAGAATGCCAATTCGCTTAATAAGTAAGAAGATATATAGATGACCTCCCACAATAAAGAGAAAAGTGAATAAAATGATTCCATAGACTAAAACAGGGCAACAAACTGAAGAAAATGCGGTGAATTCCAGAATTTTCTGGACTAATTAAAATTTAGTCATCAAATAAAATAAAGAAAGTCTATGATCCAACTATCACTTTGATGCCTGCAACACACAATAAAAGAAGAAGAAACTTACCGTTCAATTAAAGATAAAACGGAATTAATGTGTACTACAAAACACCACCGTTGCTATTGGAATTTGAAACCTGAAATTAGCAAACACTTGATAGGGTTATAATTATTTCTACTTATAAAAATATAACATGTAGCAAAATGGAAAAGCCAAAAAAGGATAAATTAAGTTCTACCTCAAAAGAAATCCGGTAGATGCAGGTTCAAATAAACTCCAGGGATGTTGCTTATCTTGGACCTGTCTTCCCCTCTCTCCTTTTCACACCATTCTTCAAGAACAGGACAGCCTCTAATCCAAAGTTGATCAAGGGAAGAAGGCAGACCCGTCTCCGGAAACGAGACAAGGTTATTGCAGTAGTAGATATGTAATTGTTCAAGCGAGGTGAGCGTGTGCAACTCCTCAGGTAGGAATTGAAGATCTGAGTGTCCTTCAATACGTAGAATGGTAAGATTAGGTGGCAGAAAAGACACCGGAAAGGATACTATACCCGAGAATCCCCCAATTGACAAGCTTGTAAGAGATGTGAGTTTGCCAAGTCCCCACTCAGACATGGGCTTCTGTTTCCCACAATTCACAAGTTTAAGTGAAGTTATGTTCCCAGGAAACCCAGCTTCTGTAAAGGGATTGAGAGTGGGACAAGCACGTATGTGTAACTCTTGAAGAGAGGTGACATCGTGAAACCGTTCTGGTAGAGATTCAAGAGTCATACACTTGCTTATCACAACCTTTTTCAGATTGTCAGTGGGTAGCCCTCCATTTGGAAATGAAGCAAGATTATCACAACCATTGATTCTCAAAGATTGGAGAGAAGTGAGTCTGTTCATGTTGTATGGTAAGGACTCGAGATTCTTACACCTTCTGATTTTGATTTTCTTAACATTTGTGATGACAGTGGCTCTTCTTCTTCTTCTTGCTTGATTTAGCGATGAGGTATCCAGATCAACAGCCCCATCAGTATGGGGATCAACCCCTAAGCACCTTCTTGTAAAGGACTTGAGGGATTCACAGTTGTGAATCACTAAAGTTTCAAGGAATCTGTTATTATGCAACATCTCCACTGGCAGGCACACTAGATTTGGACATCCATGGATGTCAAGTCTTTTAGGCAATAATAAGAACCCTGAAGAAGAGCTGCTTGCGGTAAAAGAGGAAAGAGAATCACAACGACTGATAACCAACTTATCAATAAAGGAATCACTGTTGCTGCACAACATTCCATCAGGTAGGGTCTTCAGGTTCTTGCACCTTTTGATTGTGAGGATTTTGAGTGTGGACGGAAACTCCATCTCTTCTGAAAAGGAAACAAGACTCGAACAATCCACAATATGAAAACTTTCGAGACATGTATTTTGTGTCATCCTCTTTGGAAGTCTCCCCATACTATGACATCCTTCAATAAGTAGTTTCTTGAGTGTGGATGGCAACTCCATCTCTTCTGCAAATCGTAGGTTGTCACACCATAAAATTGAAAGATCGCTGAGCATGGACAAGGACCCCACCTGTGGAGACCGCACCCCCAGATTTGGAAATTCTACGATTACGCCTCCAGAAAAGTTAAAATTATGTACCCCATGCTGTAGCTTCTGCAATTTAGAACATCCCCTGATTTCTAGTTTCTCGAGTTTGGGAGGAAGCACGTCCTCATCCACCTCTGACAAGCACACTAGTTTAGGACAATAGCTAATTGTCAAACACTGAAGAGATGCTAGCTGTTGTAATCCTCCCCTGTCCTTGCTTGATGACGGCACTAAAGTCACTAGTTCTTTACAATCTTCGATGTTCAATTGTTGAAGTGTGCTTAAGCATCCCAATAGCCTTCCTTCTTCAAGAGGCAAATATCTCAAATTTGATATTCCAGAAATTTGCAAAGAGGTAAGTGGTGGAGAAGAATCAACCACACTTGTCCAGATGACCTGCTCATCACATCCACTTATATGTAATTTTTGGAGCATAGGAAGGCACTTGGGGAGTACAATCAGTTTTCGAGAATACATGATCGTTAGTCCTTCTAATTTTTGAAATCGACATGAGATCCTTGTTAGGTTGGGACAGCCGAATAAATCGAGCCGCTGGAGGTGAGGGAATTCTTCTTCATACTCTTCTTCAATACCAGACCATTCTTCCCAGTTCTTCATGTTCTTGAATTTCACTGACTTTAGTGATTCAAATGGCTTAACTATGTACCCAACTCCGTAGAATTCAGGACCCACCTTCTTCACTCCAATCAATCCATCAATTACAAGATGCTTGAGGGAACGTAAACATCCAAGAGAAGGAAGACACTCACATTTACTACACTCGACGAGTTGTAAGGTCTCTAACTTAGAATATGATGAGCACCCCAACCACTTTGGGAGTCTTTCAACGTCACACGATGCAATGCAGAGTTTTCTTATGTTCGTGTGAGGTTTGAGCCCATTTATTATATCTTCTCCAACTCTTCCAGCAGCTCTTGAGTTGTCGGAACCACTCCACCTCAATTCCAATTCATGAAGATGCTCCTTACTCCTCAAATTGGCATGTGTGGCAGCTGAAGCATCAACAACGTTTTCTAACCTTGCAATGCAGAGTTTCCCTCGTAGATGCTGCATTTCTCTCAGCTCTTTTATTTTAGATCCATCATCTTTCCCCACAACAAACATGGGCAATGATTGAAGGTTTGTCAGTCTACCAAGACCCACTGGCATCTTTTCTAATTGAGAACAACCATCAACTAGAAGATGTCGGAGCTCAGTCAAATTACTAAAGTCATTAGCCAATTCCACAAGTTTCTGACAATCACTTACTATTAATGTCTGTAAATTTGAGAGAGTCATCGTTGACTCTGGTAACCTTTTAATGCCACTACAAGAGAGGTTGATATACCGTAGGCCTTTTAGCTTCCCAATCGACTCTGGCAACTCACTGACGCTAAAACAACATTTCAAGGACAGCACACGCAGACATGTTAGCTGTTGGGCCAGATCACAGAGGATTCTTTTATTAAAAGGTTGAGCTGTGAACAGAATGGAACGTGATCTCTTTGCTTCAGCAAATCTAGAAATCACATTGGATTTACTTTCACATCTAATAAACATGTGACGAACCAATGACGCATGATATTTCCATGAGTCATCGACCTCTATCCCATCCCCGAAACTCAAACATATTCCCTTGGAAACGTGTTGAGCTAAATCATGAATCAGATCATGCATTACGAATAGTGGATTACCATCTCTTTCAGGGGATCGTGGAAAGAATGATGTGCGAGGGGATGGTGGAAAGAATGATCCTTCAGGAGATGGTTGAAAGAATGATCTAGATAATAGTTCATCAAAATATTGATCACCAACATCTTCCATTCTTTTATTACGCTGCGGATGCAGGAACCCTTCAGCCATCCACAAAAGAACTAGCTCTTCCTTGTAAAATGTGTAGTCCTGGGGAAAAATGGCACAATACGAAAAGCATCGTTTCAAAGGGGAGGGGAGATAATAGTAACTTAATTTCAAGGATGGAAGAATGTCACTTTTCTCCTCTGGAATATCCCATAAGTCGTCATTCAATACGCGTTCCCATTCAGCAATGTCCAGTTTGCAGCGCAAGAGACCTCCCAATGTCTTAGCTACCAGAGGCAAACCTTTGCATTTCTTTACAATTTTATCTCCGACTACTTTTAGTTCTGGATGCTCATCAGCATTTCCATCGATAAATGCGTGCTGATAAAACACTGTTTGACAATCTGCATCTGATAACTCTCTTAGTTTATAATTGCCAACAGTTCTCATGACTGCTGAAACCTTTTCACTTCTTGTTGTTAGTAGAACACAACTTCCATTTGCCGCAGCTTCGAAAGGAGCTCGTAAATCATCCCAATCGTTCAGTTTCTCAGTCCAAACGTCATCTAGGACAAGTAAGAACCTTTTACCTCTCAGATGGTCTTGCAAATTAGTTTGAAGTGATTGCAGTCCATTTTGATTAGGAGATCGTCCAGTGATGGACTCAATAATCGATTTTGTGGTTTGAGTCAAATCGAACACGTTGGAGATGCAGACCCATATTTTCAGATCGAAACGATCCTTCAATCTTTCATGATTGTACACAAGTCGGGCAAGAGTGGTCTTGCCCACTCCTCCCATTCCCACTATGGGAATCACAGATATCTTTTTGGGGCCGCTTTCATTTGCTGCTACTGATAATAGTTGTTGAAGAATCTGTTCTGCGTCCTTTTCCCTACCACAGATGGAAGATTCATTTACTATTGAAGTTGTCGGTGGTCGTTGCTCGACTCCCATCGGACTCTCTCTGACTCCATGGATCAGGCCTAGATCATGACTTTGGTTTATGATTTCATCAAACCTCGCCGTCAGGCTCTTAATCATATCAACCTGCTCACGTTCAGACCAAAAACGTTGGATATGAGAGATGATGGGGCGTACCTGGTTTGACATGGGTTCACAATCCTTTTCCAATTTCCAGGACTTCGCATCGGTAGCAAGCTTGTCGAGTAGGTCGTCAATGTCGTAGGCCAGATGCATGAGTTCATCAAGCCACCCTCTCACCACCGGGTTTTTGATGTGCTTTTTCTCTGCGTCATGGAGTAGAAGCTCGACTTTCTTGAAGGTTCTCTTCAGCTTCTCTAGTTCAGCCTTAACATCAACATTCAGTTGGTGTATGAATTCCTTGACATCACGAGGGACCAACCTATCGAAGGCGACGTCGAGAAACGAACCCAAAACTGTCTCCATGTTAATTTCTTCTGAATGAGGAAATGAAAAGCAAGGGAATAATAACCAGAGACGACTGGAATATGGCGCTCAAAAGCTAAGCAATCTCACCAAGGTGTCTCTGGTCGGATTTTGCCACCGTTAGATCTGTCTTAGAAAAGTCTCTGAAACGGTAAAGGAAAGGTGGAAGACAATGGAGGTGGGTTTCGTCTATTCGAAAAACTAATAATTACACATTGAAGCAGGGGAGTGGGACCGTGGGAGATATTTCAAAGTCTGGACCGTAAGTATTGCTTTTTCTAAAACCGATTTAGGGGCAGCGCTGTAGATGCACAGCCCCTCACATTGAAGGTCCTCAGATGAATGGTGGGCCCCCAACCCAAATTAATGTGAAGGGGACCGTGTCCTGGAGGGGATGTGAATCCGAATATATATTTTTTTGGTGAGAATGTGAATCCGAATATAACACTAGATTTCTGCTGTAGTACTGTTATCTTGCAGCAGTCCTTTGTTTTTTTCAAGTGGATCCCACGCAAAACAATGAAAACACCAACCTACTCCACATGATAGTATCTCAACATACACTATCTCACGGCTGATGTCATCCCCAGATTTCACTTTCTTTCTTTCTTTCTTTTGTACTCCTTTCTTTTTTCCTGTGGGTAATAACATAGCAGCAGATTTCGTTACGATTGAACATGCCCTTCGTATGTAAAGGGGAGACATGATCTCTGCAATTTAACGTGCACCACAAAATGCGTCTGCCACAGTCCTTGCATATCCATAGACATTTTATGTAAGTGAGATAGTGCTTGTTTAGCAAGAAAATTGGGATTGAAATACTCCAAATGGAGGAAGCCTGAAATCACAAGGGTGAGATATCTCCAAGAGTAACCTTGATATTTGGCTAAGGATAGAAAGCTGATTTCATAAATGGAAGCTCATGTATATTATGCAAGAACCACACGTTTTATTTGCAAGATCACAAGTAACCATGAAGGAAAAATTATGCCTAAATGTGGATTTATATATTTGACTCATTTGTAGGTTGTATTAGGGGTGCAACTCGGTTCGGTTCGGTTTGGGTTGACGTCAACCCAAAACCAAACCGAAAATATCTATAGTTAAACCGAACCGAATTGAAAACCGAACCAATTAAACCGAAAATATATTAAAAAACCGAAACCCAAACCGAACCGAACCGAACTACATGAAAACTATTCGGTTCGGTTCGGTTCGGTTCGGGTTAGACCAATATATTATTATCTCAAATAAAGGTTTTCTTGTAATATCTTTAAAGTTTAAAGATAAACTTTAAAAGTTTAATATATATTATATTATATATATATATAAAACATATATTATATATTATAATATATATATGAATTCGGTTCGATTCGGTTCGGTTTAGAAAAATAATATATTCGGTTCGGTTTCAGTTCGGGTTCGGTTCGATTTTACTGAATATGAAACTCAAAACCGAACCGACCTAGTTCGGTTTAGAGATTTTTGGACCGAAACCGAACCGAACTACTATAAAACCGAACCGAACCGAACCGAAGTCGGTTTGGGTCGGTTCGGGTTCGGTTTTAACCGGACCGAGTTGCACCCCTAGGTTGTATCTATGATTGATTAATTAAGTAGCTAGCTTTTAACTTATTAAAAGACTTTTTATTTAACATAAAATGCACTGTTTGGTAATTTAAAATGGATAAGCTCTTGGTCTTGCCCATAAAAACCTAAGAGAAGGATACGTACCCACATAAGAATATCAGCTGGTGGCCGGACCCTCACTTGATGATCTGTCTTCCACAACGTCTTTTTTTTTTTTTTTTTGGGTAATGTCTTCCGCAACGTCTTAATGGCGGAAGCAAAAATATAATGTAATCAGGGCTTTGTCAGTTCTTCCACCGAAAAAAAAAAGGCTTTGTCAGTTGCTTTAAAAATATAGAATGAGTCAAGAGTCAAATTTTTTTTTAAGGCTTTGTCAATTCCGTATGAAAGACGGGGCAAGTCTCGACATAAGTCCACTACCAAAAAAAAGAAGTCTCGAGATAAGTCTTGCTTTTCATAAAGTGCCTGAATATGGCGGGACCCATGCGCTTAAGGAAATTACCAAGGTAAGTATTTCAGAGCAACATGGTGTTTCTACCATTCTTTCCTTGGCTCGTTGGATTATGGTCTGATATCTGGACTTGAGGTCAAGGGTTCAAAGGATGGTCGGGTACGGAAGAGAAGCAAAAAAAAAACATGGTATTTCTCGCTAAATTACACAGAAGCTTCAACTTTTCATTCGTTGTGGAAGCTGCTCCTTAATTTTGATAAAACTTTTTATAGTGACAGATTTACCCTTAAAGGATTTTCAAATTTCTACCCATTCGATACTTCTATCTTGCAGATGTTCAAACCCACTTCTTAATTTATTTTCTTTTATGTGAATACAAGCTTGCAAGATAAAATCCTCTAAATTGCAACTCAATTCGGTTCGGTCTCTGTTAACATTAATTAACCCGGGACCAAACTAACATTTATCACTTTTAACCTAAAATGGAACCGAACCAAATGGATAACCGATCACTCTACCTAATGGCGTAGCTAGGATTTTCAATTATCAGCGGCAAAGTAAATCTTTGAACTAAAATGATTATCATTATAAAATAAGTTTATATAGTTTTCCTCTTGATGAAAGTAAATAGTTGATACAATAAAAGCAAGAAAAGAAATTAAAAAAAAAAAAAACTACAAAGTGCACCTGAGTATTCTTCTAGCAGATATCTCTTGATTTTAAATTCAACATTCTCTAATTCAAACTAGAGTAAATTTTCTAGAAGATATCTTTTGTCTCCCCATAAAAACTTTTTAGAGATCGAACTTTAGGGAAGAGTAGTAAATTTATAAAAACTGTGAGATAAAATGTCATTTACCTAAACTAGTAGCTTTATGGGGACAAAAGGGTAATTCAGTATTTTAATTAGAAACCTCTCTTTACACTCCTTTTAAAGAGAAATAAAGTATGGAAGACAGTAACTCTGAGTAGAGCTTAGTATAATTTGAAAAACATAAGGAGACATATCTGTGATTTTATCAAACAAGTAGGTTTCTATGGTATATTCGAAGACAAGGCCTATCTACCAAAACCGTGTGGGGCCATGTTTACTTAGGGAAACGGAAGGATTCAAATCATCTGCTGGATGCCCAGCATTGCTGGGCACCCAGCAACCAATGATTTGAAGCCACATCACCTGCAGCATGACACAAGCCACATTATTTTTAATGCTGCAGGTGGATTCAAATCATCTGCTGGATGCCCAGCATTACTGGGCACCCAGCAACCAATGATTTGAAGCCACATCACCTGCAGCATGACACAAGCCACATTATTTTTAATGCTACAGGTGATGTGGCTTCAAATCATTGGTTGCTGGGTGCCCAGCAATGCTGGGTGCCCAGCAATGCTGGGCATCCAGCAGATGATTTGAATCCTTCCGTTTCCCTAAGTAAACGGAAAGGCAATTGAGATCCTATGGGGCCATGCAATAATGCCTCCCCTTCCTACCAAAAACGTGTGGGCCCATGTTTGCAATGCATTGAGAAAGAGAATTTGAAAAAAAAGGAAGAGAAGACAACGAAGGTTGAAAAAAAAAAGGATCTGAACATGTCGTCCCATATGTTCCTAGCTAGCAAGTTCCTAATCTTGTCCTACCTTAATGGACTTTTGTGTAAAGAGAGAGACGCGTTCACACTTAAGACTACTTAGGTATACGAAATTTAATAACTTTAAAATATATATATATATATATATATTTGCATTTTTTAATTATTGGGATAAGAGGGCACATGCAACTGCCATTCAGTCACCCAAAAACCTTCTTTATTTAGTATTACTAGTGGTGGGCACGTGCGAAATGCCCATATTAGAGAATATAAACATAACTTCAAAAACAATTTATGTACATGCCACATTTGGGCCTAGTACGTATAACATCAACAGTTGATTCTGATGGAAGGTTGGATTTTAATGAGGTTGTTAAGAATTGCTAAACAAGAGGCCTATCGAGGAAAGAGTTAATTTTTTGAAAAGATTAAATAAAAAAAAAAAATAAGGGCCAAAAGAGATATAACTACTTTGTCCCATCAGCAAATCATTATGGACGATTTAAGAGTTCCAGGAGCTACTTATCATTATTGGTAAGGTCCATTTTCAAAGATAACAATCAAGAATTGTCTTTTTTATATGTGGGAATAAGGCATTACGAAAGTCTTAGTTATTGTTGTTTTAACAATGCATCGAAACAATAAAGTGTTGGTTTTTTTACAGCCTTTGCACGATAAAAATTAACTTGAGCTTGAACTATCCAATTTGTTTTTCATGTAATTACATAAAATCAACATTTCCTAACGAGAAAAGAGAGGATAACAATGAAGTTATGTTCCACACATCACAGTAACTTCAACTTGAATCAGATCACGTAAGACTGCTTCCAATTTCAACAACATGATTTACAATGTTGTCTACATACTGAAATTTCCCCATCAGAGCTTATAGGTGGCACAATAAAAGGGAGAATATTCATTGTCCCCAAAATATCATGGAGTAATATATAATGGCACTAAAGGGAAAATGCTACACAAGTAACATGCAGGCAATATATCAATGACATGCCGAATTTGCAAAAAATTCCAGCTAGAAATTTTTCCTTTGGGCTGCAATATATTGGCAGTATACCATTGATATATCTCTAGGTATAAGGAAGATCATGGTTCTCAGCAGCGTATCACAAACCTGATTCAAGCCAAATGTCACATGCTAAGATCAATATCATCTCAGAGCCAGTTAAAGATCACTGAATATAAATGAAATCAGTCAATCAACCAAACATTGTACCAAATTCATAAGCCAAAACTAGAAAACAGAAATCCTTTCTCATTCCCTTCCACCAAATAGAAGATTAAAAAATCTATGAACCGCCAATAGATCAAAATTTTATGCCATAAAATAATACTCTGTTTCATAGTTAAACCTTAGGAAACGATGGATACTCACTATGAAAAAAGGCATTCCAAACAAGAATAAGGCCCTGATAGGCCATAAACTGGAATGGACCCACTTTGGTGATCAATTCCAACGGGGAAAATGTTAGACACTAATGAAGATTACATGTCTATCTTTGAGTAGGTACAAGATATCAGATAACTACAGAAGTAGAAAACATCAAAGCAATTGCTAAACCATAAACTTAATGTTGATAAGTAGATGTTAAATAAAACCCAACATTTTACTGTATTGAATAGACATATCATCTGTTCATGGTACAGATTTTGACCTAGAAAAGAGCATGACAAAATCTCATATTTGTAATTATAAACATGTAGCAGCATTCCAGTGGACCTCATAAATGGAAAATTTTATTAAGAGTATATGCTCTTGCTTATCTTAATAGGCTTGCATAATATAAAGTCTTAGAGTATAGCTGCAATAAAATTGTACTATTCAAAATGACCCATTTGGTCAATTAATCCTTCTTTGATGGTTGAATTACATCACCCAATTCAGATCTCATTATGTACACTGCAAAATGATTACCAAGAATAATCTATCTTTTTAAGTTCGTTAAATATTATACATAGAGAAGAATCACACATATGACCAAAGAATTATTATGAGCATGAAACATCACCATCCAAATCAAAACTCTGCTCCTGCTCCATGGATGAAATGCATGATGGAAAATAACAAACATAGAAATATCATTGCTGTGTGTTTTAACGGACAGCATAGGTTACAAGAGGTAGTCCTCATAACCATAATACTGTATATGAAATGGGTGTTCAGTCATGATCCTATTTAAGTGTTTAGTCACAGTACAAATGCTTAAGAAAATTGCTTTGATATTGTGCTAGAAACTTAACTTGAAAATAGACTTTGCCGAGACAAAGACAAAGTATAGAGACATTTTTCTTGGATTAGTTTCTCAACTAATCAAAGTGGATCTCTTTGCATAAATTTCCTCATACTCACTCAAAGGGCTCTGATGTCTCTTCAAGACACCTCTTGTGCAAAAGGAGTATGTCCAAGAGACAAAACCCATCATGGTGATGTGTCCGGAATGCCCAACTCATTAATGGCTTAATAGAGCCTAAGGCTACAAATAAAGAATATACATTGTGCAAAATGACGCAACATTTGACAATACTTAATTTACAACAAGAAAAACCTTAGATCAGTAATAAAAATTCAAACAAACAGACAAAATCATATTATCATTATCTAAGTAAATGGAGGAAACATATCTTGGAGTTTTTGTGCCTTAGTTCTGTTTGTAGTTTCAAGATTCTTCCAACTTTAGCAGATCTAGATAACAATGTCTGGGATTTCTTTACCTTAACAACAGTCCCCTAAAAACCATGTTGTTACACTGTGTCCAATCCCCAGACATAGCCTACAAAAGTAAAACTTAACAGAAAAATTCAGATTAAACAAGTTACCCGTAGTAACTAAATATTCGTCCTACCACCCCTGGTTATTATTTGATAATATTAATTCAAAGTACCATATGGTGGTCATTTGTAGGAATTTATATGAGTAGATGTATGAAAGAACCTGTAAATGCCTAATTCTCATCTTAGTTGCGGCATCACATAATTGTTGTTGTTTGTTTCTTTATCATTCTTTTATGTTATGCTGAAAGATGTAGCTGAAAATGAACATCAAACAAGTACAATGAATAGTTAGAAAAGTCTGTAGTCAATCATTGAGTTGAACATATGCATTAGAGCTGTCTCATATAATGAGTAGATGTATGAAAGAACCTGTACATGCCTAATGCTCATCTTAGTTGCAGCATCGCATAATTGCTGTTGTTTGTTTCTTTATCATTCTTTTATATTGTGTTGTCTAGGGCCTAAGTATAACAATAGCAAGCTTAATCATAACTACCATGAGATTAGTCACAAACATCTACAAAACCAAACTCTAGTTTTGATATCCATCTCAAGCATAACATAAGAATTGAAAATTAGCCATTCTTTTCCACCCAATCTTCAACCTATTTTTTGCACTCTTCATCGTCTCCTCTTCTGTCATCTAGAGTTTTTCAATCTCCTCTCTCCATCTAAAGGCAGATACCGGAAAACTTTCACTGTTCTTTTGGGACATTCACTCTCCTCCACCATGATCCCCACACATATATACACTTACAAGATAAGGGCAGGTGAAGTTTAGTGCTATAACTGAACTGTTGTGTAATGTTTTTACTTTTATTATTTATTCCAGCTTGAAATTTATTTTCATAAATTTACTATTCATGCTTGCAGGTGCCCCACGAGGATGCAGATTCCTTGAGAAAAAAAATTGTACACTGTCATTCTCAACTTTCATTCTTTTTTATTTTTTTCTTTTCCTTCATAAAGCTAAATAAATGATCTGGTTACATATATGCACACAGAGACACAAATTTATCATTCTGTTAGTCTAAAATGCTATTAAATTCATCTAAGCCTTTCACCACGAGTTCCGTGTCTTAACTCATATACCTTTGAATTTATCCAGGAAATTCAAATGATCCGAAAAGCTAAAACTCTGACAACGTTATTAAGGTTTGGCCAAAACTGATATGACTTGGCTAAGTGGTATCACTTTCAAGGATGAACCTGTTAGCAAAGGTTTCGACAGATACTTTCAAATCCCCTCAATTTGTTTAGTAAAAGGGAATGGGGTTGCATTCGGCACAAACTTTCAAATCCCCTCAATTTTCAAATGGTTTTGTAACAGGGAATGGGGTTGATAAGTCAATAGGAATTTTTTTTTTAATTTACTCACTACAGACATTTATAATCAAAGTCCCACATATAAAACCCAGGCAGCCATGACGAAAGATACAGTCAAAGTCCCACATATAAAACATAGGCAACCATGACGACATATTCTACAAATACACATAAAGACAGGCAGCCATGGCGATACAAAATCGTAGTAAGAAAGGTAAGCAATGAAAGTAAAATTTACTAACCAAGCAAAAGTAATTTAGGAAGCCAAAGATTGTCAAAACCAAATGACCGAAGCAGTTTGAGTGAAGAAACAGCGAGAAGAAAACAATCACAAGAAGTAAAAGAAAATTCGCCAAATACCTGTCTTTCGAGCGTTCATCCTCTACAGTGGGGGCTGTAAACAGCCCCTCACATTCCGTGGGGGCCCCACCATTCATTTGGAGGGCCCCACACCATACATGTGAGGGGCTGTTTACAGCCCCCGCTGTAGACGATGCCCATTCCTGTCTTTCCGCATGTTTCTGCTTCAACGTGCGGTCCAATTGCGAAGAAGCAGCTCAAAAGACAACTGCGATGAATAAATGAAGGCGTGAGATGAAAATTAAGAAAATGTAAAAATATAGAAAATTCACAAATAGTAGAAGAAAACTGATATAATCTATTAATGTAAAATGAAATCCAAAATTTACATGTAGGTACACATTTAATTGGACAAAAGAGAGAAAAATAAAAAATAAAAAACCTTGTCATTTTTTGTATAAGACGAATCCTCTTCATCAAGCCTCCATTGCTGTCGGAAATCGGGAAGGCGGAGAAAATATAAACGAAAAACATAGTTTGAGATCTCAATCCTACTCAATGCGGCAACAAGGTAACCCTTCTTCACTTCTCAAATAACAGGCTCTTTCGGTCGATGCCGAAGAAGGCGGTGATCAGCAAAGACAATACACGATGTGGAGGTCGACGCTGTCGCTTTCTTTCTTGTATGGAAAGAGGAAAGCTGCAATGCACTTCAAATTAATAGAAAAGACCGAAATATGAGGAAGGATAAATTAGGTATAAGAAACAAAAGAATGGGTATAAGTGTCAAAAAATGTAAGAGAAGCAGGTGAAAATGGGGAAAGAAATCAGGCGAAACGAAGCACAAAGAGATTCTTTTAGATTGGGTAGATAGAAAAGAGGAAAGCTGCAATGCACTTCAAATTAGTAGAGAAGACCGAAATATGAGGAAGGATAAATTAGGTATAAGTAACAAAAGAATGGGTATAAGTGTCAAAAAATGTTAGAGAAGCAGGTGGAAACAGGGAAAGAAATCAGGCGAAACGAAGCACAAAGATATTCTTTTATATTAGGTAGATCAAGGTTTACAAAGCGGGGGAAATCGCTGGGGTCGTGCCCCCAGTGATATATTTCGAAATGCCGAGCGAAATTTCGCTCGGCGGCGGTCGGCATTTTTTTAAAACCGAAAACGCGCACAAGTTTTGGGCGATTTAACCGAAAACGCGCACACATTTTTCGCACACGTGCGCGCGGGATTTAACCGATGCGCCGGTCGATTTGGGCGAAATTTTGCCCAAATCGACCTGCACATCAAAGAACAGGGGACGCGAATGGGGTTTTGCCGTATGCTTTGGGAGGGGGGGGGGTATTTTGGCTCGATTTTTGAGTGGATTAGGCACGGTTTTGCTCGTTTTTCATAATCTAGCAAGATTACACTGCTTTGAGAGATGATTTTGTGGAGAATCAAGCGACGTTCATTGCACACGTTGGGGTAAGATCGTTTTTTTCAAAATTTTTTGATGTAGAGCTTGTGGAATGTGCTGATTTTATTATATGTTGAAGCCCGACACCCGATCTACAGATGGGTGTCGGCGTTTTATTTTTTGCACAAAAAATATATTTTTTGCAATTATTTGTGTCGAAAATGCATATAATTTCTTTTTTATTCATTTAAATTAGATAAATAATGTTGTTGATTTTGATAATTATATATGTTATATGGGGACACTCGATCTACAAATGGGTGCCCTCGGATTAATTTTTTAGAAAATTAATTTTTTTTAATTTTTAAATCCGAAAATTGATATATAATTTATAAAATGAAGAAAAATAGATAAGTTGCCAAATTTAATACATAAAATTGATTTATTTATTATAGAATTATTTATGTTAAGAAATTTGAGTTTATATAATTTTTATGTATTTTTGATTTTTTTGGAATTAATTAATCTGAAAATTAATTAATTATTAATAAAATTAGTAAAAAAAGATAAATACTCAAATTAAATTCATAAAATTGATTTAGTTATTGTAGAATGATTTATGTTAAATAATTGGAGTTTATATAATTTTTTATATATTTTTGATTTTTTGGAATTAATTAATCCGAAAATTAATTAGTTATTAATAAAATTAATAAAAAAAGATAAATACTCAAATTAAATTCATTAAATTGATTTAGTTATTGTAGAATGATTTATGTTAAATAATTGGAGTCTATATAATTTTTTATATATGTTTGATTTTTTGGAAAATTAATTAGTTATTAATAAAATTAATAAAAAAAGATAAATACTCAAATTAAATTCATTAAATTGATTTAGTTATTGTAGAATGATTTATGTTAAATAATTGGAGTTTATATAATTTTTTTATATATTTTTGATTTTTTGGAATTAATTAATCTGAAAATTAGTTAATTATTCATAAAATTAATAAAAAAATATAAGTACGCAAATTAAATTCCTAAAGATAATTTGTTTATTATATTCTTTATAAAACAATTTATTTTGAAGAATCAGAGTTTTAATAATTTTTTATATAATTATGATTTTTCGAATTAATTAATCCCAAATTATTCATGAATAATAATATAGTTTATAAATTATAAATAAGAAATTATAACTAGTTGGTAATGTTAGTATTGTCTAATGTGGATTAATATTTATAATTTGTTATTGTGCTCTGTTATTGACTTACTGTGCGTGTTTGCAGGTGTTCCGTGTTCGGATTCCAGTGTAGTACTTCTTGGTTAGTCTGTTAGAGACAGTCAGATGGATAGACAGTATGGCATCTGGCAGTGGTAGTGGAGAGGGCAGAGATGGTGGTAGGAGGCTGGATATTGGTTGGGCCCATTGCACGAGATTTGAGGGAGACAGAAATAAGACGGTCTGCAACTATTGCCACCAAGTCATAAAGGTCGGTAGAATATCACGGTTGAAGCAGCATTTGGCACACGGCTACAGTAATGTGGCCAACTGTCGTCAAGTCCCTCCAGAGGTTAAGAAGCTGATGCAACAACACTTGGCATTAGGGAGTGCAGCTAGGGAGGGGAAGAGGCATGCACGGGAGGAGGTTAGACGTAGATTGGCAGAGCCTATTGGACCCTCTGTGGCTCCTGATATTGATGACAACGATGATATGGTGTACCCACCCAAGTATGTAACAGAGGGAGAGAGGGCAGCATTCAGAGCCTCAGTGCAAGCATCTTTGCAGTCTGAGTTTGAGAGGGTAGAGGCTGCGAGGCATGGATTTCACAGGGGTGGTACTTCTAGAGGAGATGCAGGTGCAGCTGATGTTGATTCGCCTACTCCTAGTTCTAGACATGGGGCTGGGCCTAGCACCAGGATGCCCGATTATCCTATGGAGCCGAGTATGTGGCGTTCATCTAGTGCCAAGCAGAAGAAATTGAAGGATGTGTGGAGCAAGGGCACTGTTAGGGAGAAAATGGGGAAGTTTATATCAAAATTTTTTATCTTTAATCACATTCCAGCGAATGCAGCAGCGAGCCCCCATTTCAAGAACATGGTCGATGTTATCCAGGAGTCGGGTTAGGGAGTCTTGCCTCCTACGCCATGGGAGATTATGGGTACATACTTGGATCAGGAGGAGGCAGAGATGAGAGAGTTTATGACATCGCTACGATCCCACTGGTAGCAGTTTGGAGTTACGATCATGTGTGATGGATGGACAGGTCCTACTAAACTGTCAATCATAAATTACATGGTGTATTGTAGAGGCAGGGTAGTGTTCTTGAGATCGGTTGACGCATCACACAATATCAAGGATGCGCCCTATATTGCCAGGTTATTAGAGAGCGTAGTACAGGAGGTTGGCCCTCAGAACATTGTTCAGATTGTGACAGACAGTGCTAGTGCATTCAAGAAAGCCGGCGAGACATTACAGCGGCAGTATAACCTGTATTGGGCGGCCTGTGCTGCACATGCCATTGACTTGATACTAGAGGAGATTGGCAAGAGAAGCAATGTGCTGACTACATTGAAGGATGCACGAGCACTCACCACATTTGTGTACAACCATAATTTCATACTAGCGAAGATGAGAGAGAGATGTGGTGGGGATATAGTTCGGCCAGGGATTACCAGATTCGGTACGAACTATATTGCATTGGATAGTATTCTGAGCCACAGGCAGGGATTGAGATCTCTATTTACTAGTGACGATTGGACGAGTTGTGCTCAGAGTCGCAAAAAGACCGGGAGGAGAGTAGAAGAGATTGTTTTGTCCAATACTTTTTGGGAGCATGTGCGAGAGTTGATTGCTGTACTGCACCCCATATATCGTATACTGCGGCTGCTTGGCACAGATTCCTATCCTACCATAGGATCCATTTTTAAGTGTATGGCGGTGATGAAAGCTCAGATTAAGGCCGCAGCACCCAAATCACATAAGTGGATACTGAGGATTGTTAAAGACAGATGGTACAAGTCGCTAGGTCATCCTTTGCATGCAGCAGGTATAATTACAATTTTATTTGAATCATTTTATGTTGAATCATGTTTATAATTATATTTTAATTATTGTACTGATGTTTTTTCTTGTAATCGTCAATGTAGCGTATTATTTGAATCCCAAATATCATTATAAGGATAATCTTGGCGCATAGCACGATCTCTGCGCTCGTGTCCACGAGGTTTTCATGAAGTTGGACCCCCATTCAGAATCAGTTGGGGATTTTGGAAACGAGGTAAGGGCCGTAGCATTTAACTTCACTTATGTTATGGATATCACTTTTTCTTAATAGTTATATTAATTATTAAGTATTGACCTTTTCAAATTATTCCACTACCAGCTGATACAATTTAGAGATGCGCTGGGCTCATTCGGGTTGACTACGGCGATTGCGTCGAGGAACAAGATGATGCCGTGTAAGTGACAAGGGATTATGAATATTAATATTTTAAATTTCTAAATAATTCTTAATATTTTCTATTTGTAAATCCAGATGAATGGTGGGCGATGTATGGCACAAGTGCCCCTACACTGAGGAAGTTAGCGTGTCGAATATTGGCTCAGACAGCATCCTCTTCTGCTTGTGAGCGCAATTGGAGTACGTTCACACTCATACACACAAAGCAGAGGAACCGGCTAGCTTATCAGAGGTTACAGAAGTTGGTCTTTTGCCATTATAACATGAGGTTGAGGACGAAGCAGTTAGAGATAGAGCGCGGCACCGCCGCCGCGACTGTGCAGGATCCTTTAGATGTGTTATTCAGTAATGAAGTCGATGATGAGGATCCATTTGTAGAGTGGGTTAGATGTGTTGAGATGGATCAGCCTGATCGTAGTCCTAGCCCAGTCATATCACAGGCTGTAGCAGAGTTGGGCATCGATGTAGACGCAGCTATGGAGGAGGAGAGGGGGGAGGTTCGCGGAGACTCATTGGATAACCTCATCAGAGTTGTTCCTTCCTCTGCTACTGCGACGACACTAGCCCCAGTCCCAGCCCGTAGGCATGTTTCATTGTCAGAGGAGGAGGAGGAGACTGATGAGGAGGAGACTGATGAGGACATTGAGGAGGAGACAGATGATGAGGATGAGTCCGGATCTTCAGATGATGATGATGGAGATGGTGGTGCTAGTGGTGGTTATGGTGATTTTAGTGGTTATGGTGGTGTTGGCACCAGTGGCCCAGGGTTGAGCCCATTTACTGGAGAGGCAGCTTTCCATCATACCACACAGGATACTGACCATGGAGATAGAGATCGTAATAAGAGTGGGGGATATTCCTTTCAGAGGAGGAAAGGCAAGGAGAGACAACATACAGGGATGCACGATGACTCGTCCTCCGTGGCACAGAGTTTCGGATCTTTAGATGTTGGAGGATTATCGAGTTCTTATGGAGAGCAGTATCCTCACTATCCACCACAGCTGATCCAGGGATACTATCCAGCCTACTATCCTCAGCAGCTTGGGCCAGCAGATTCATCAGATAGTAGTAGTTATAGCACATCATACGGATATCCTGGAGCACACATGCAGACATCTGATCCATTTGGGATCTTTCCAATGAATCCATATCCGCCCGGCTATTATCCTATGCCTGTTGTACCTATTGGTATTGGAGTTGCAGCAGTAGCCCCTCCATACGAGCATCCTGGTTATCCTACGCCGTCTCCTCCGTCACCACCAGAGCAAGAGACGTGCTACTATTATGATGATTTCCCTCCAGTTGGTATCATGGCTCATATGACGTATGAGCAACATGTCCGTGCATATAAGAGAGAATACAGATTTCAGATGGGATGGAAGCACTACTGTCATTTTATTGGCGAGAGATCAGGGTTTGAGCCACCACGTCATTCATTTCATGTCTGATTTGACGGTATGATTATATGTTTTTTACTTTATATATTGTTGTTTTAGTTTCATTTAAAATTTGGATCCTCTTTGTTATTTTTTATTTAAAGTTTAAAGTTTAAACACAGCAAACACAGGCATCACCCCGATAGGCCCTGTAAACACCTCATTTTTGCACCTCCCAAAATGCAGAAAATGATATTTTAATTGAAAAGTCAAACTTGAGAAAGTCAAAAAGTTGACTTTTTATCTGGTGCAAATCAGTCACCATTCTTCCCACCATTGGAAAGAGGATTCCGATACGATTCTAATGGAGCAGAGTTTGCTCAAATCGGAGTCCAGATGAAGAAGTTATGGACTGGTCAAATCTGAGAAAAGCAGAAATTGACTTTCTGCTAACCCCAGATCAGCTACCCCATTTGATACCAGCAGAAAGAGCATCTCAACACGATTCCAACGCAACTGGGTTTGCTGGAATCGAAGTCCCGGATGAGGAAATATGAGCAAAATTGGTTCCGGGACGCGAGCCGGCACTTCTACTAAAAAACTCGAATTTGCTGCTAAACTGAAGTTCAGTGGATAGGGAATGTCGTACTGATTCCAACGCCACTAAGTTTGCTAAAATCGGATATCAGACGAGTGAGTTGTGGGCAGTTAAAGTTTCTGAAAATCTGCACACGTGGCAAATAGTGAAGAAAGAGCAGCAAAGTAAAAAAGTTTTGAATTAAAAAATAATATTTTTGCTAAAAATCTAATTAAAGTATTTAAAATAAAAGAAAAAGAAAATAAAAATTAAAAGATACATGTGCATCCAAAACACAAAACAAAAATCTTAATAAAATAATAATAAAAGTAAGATATCTAATGAATTAAATAAGTAAAGAAAAAAAGAAAAATAAAAAAAATATAGTTGAACGAATTCTCCCATGTGGAGAATTCGTTCAACATTGCTTGGCTTCTAAGTTTGCTTGGAGGCCAAGTTTACTTGGAGGCTAAGATTGAAGCCAAGCAATCATTGTTTTTGTTTAAAAAAAGGGCATGAATTAAAAAGGGGTAAGGTTTTGGTCATGAATTAAAAAATTAATTGCATTTTAGTCATGCAATATATAAGGCCACCTTAGCCCATTTTGAAGGGATCGATTCATTTTTTTTGGGGAGTTCTCTCACCTCTCTCACAAGCTCCATTCTCTCTCCCAACGTCCACCTTTCCTTGCCTTCCAAGCCCCTCAAACACTACCTAGAAACCCTCTAACCCCTCCCTAGTCTCTTCTCCCCCACTTGAACCTTGGAGGAGAACAAGATTGGGTGCTTTTGGTGTTAAAAGGAGAGGTTCCAACAGCCTTTCGTGCTTCAAGGAGGTGCTCATACTACGTTCCAGGGTTCAAAACCCCCAAGGTGAGGTTCCTTAGCACCCTTTGTTAAACATATTTGAAAATAAATGAAATATGAGCATTCCCGCCCCATTTTATGCCATATACCTACTGTTCTCCCATGTTAGGGTGTGTTGGGCTCATTTCCTTGTTGTACATTAACTCCCATGGTAAGGGAAGGGTTTGTGTCTAACCAGAAAGGAGAGAAAGGGGCTGTTCATGACCATTTAAGTGTTATTTTCCAGTAGGTGGTTCCTTTTCTTTGTTTGTGTATAGTTGTTATTTGTATGGGGAGAATGTTCCCTCTTTGTGTGCTCATCACATGTACCCTTATAAGCCCCTCTCTCATCCTTTCTTTAGCTAACTTGGTTTTGTTTGCCTACGTTTATTTGCAAATGTCAACACGGCTTGGGTAGATGCATGTTAGGATTAAGTTTTCTTTTCTGTGTGTGAAGCTTGAAGTTATAAGTCCGCACATACTTCTGTTTAATCTGTTTTTTTGTTGTTGCTGTTGGGGATGGCTACGTGTTCCCATTCCCCCCATCACTTTATTGTTTTATGCACCCAAGCATGATCCCCTCCCTTGATAGACCACTGTTACGCCTAATCCAGCATTCAATTTTGGTTTAAGTCTAGCGGGACCGCCAAAGTGGTGTGGGTCCCTTTACTTGATTTTATCTTTTTAATTAAAGTGATGTGAGTCTGATTGGGCGGGCCCCATTGGAAGGCCCGCAGATCCCTTGGTGGGCTTGGTTAAGCCCACGTATTCCCTGGTGGGCCTCGGTCTAGCCTGAGAGGCCCTTTGGGCTTGGTTCAAATGGATTGATTTTACTTTGAAGTTTAAGTTTGATTTTTTTAAGTGGATTTCGTGCCAAAGCGGGCCGGAATTGCTTTGTGGGCCCTTGAGTGGGCCACACAATTGGTTGCCAAGGGATTTCAGATTATCTTTCTTAACTGTGCCAAAATGGGCCAGGTTTTGGGCTTGGGGCCCTTTACCTGGGCTTGGGCTTGAAAGCCCAAGACTTCCTGAGTTGGGGTTTGGAAACCCTAACCTTGGTTAGGTTCGATGGGCTTAATGGGGCCGACAGGCCTTGCCCGTGGTCTCAGCCAAACCATGCCTAGATCTAAGCATCATGCTTCCCAAGTTGGGCTTTGGAGGGTCTCCCAGGGTTTGGCCCACTCAATCAGGTTGATTTTATCTTTATTTAACAAAATGAGTTTGTCGGGCTTAGTGGGTCTCGTTGGGAGGCCCACTAGGAATCATATTGGACCGGGGGTCCATGTCCCATCTTGGGTTTCCGGGTGACCCAGAAACCCTACTGGTTCATCCGGTTTGATTTAAATAATTGAGAAAACAGCTATCTCCAAGCCGAAGGCAATTTCATTCAGCGGACTATAAGGTGCACGATATCATCATCTTTGATGGATTCTTTAGCTTCGGCGGATGTAAATTCGTCAAATCAGGTATGGCCCAATACACCGAATTAGCTGAGTCTGAATTCAATTTTGGCCCTGCGGGTACAGATTCGAACATGAACATGCTTCCAGTGGATGCGAGTTCATCTAAACAAGTCAGGCCAAAATTCGCTTGTGGCCCTGCGGGCACAAATTTAGGCACGAACACGCTTGGCCTTGCAGGCGCGAGTTCGTCATGTCAGACTAGGCCTGAATCCGCTTGTGGCTCTACGAGCATGAATTTAGGCACAAACACATTTGGCCCTGCGGGGACTAGTTTGTCAAGTCAACCCAAGCCTGAATTCGCTTGTGGCCCTGCGGGCATAGATTCGGGTACGAACCCATGACCGGGTTCGCTGAGTTCTATGGGTAAAAGTAGATAATCTTTCTATTTGCTTAATTATCTGCGTGTGTATGTTGTGATGCATCCTTGAGTCTTGCAGTACACCTATCTTAAAAGAAAAACAATGGAGAGAAGCCATGTCAAACACATATAGTGAAAAAGAAAATGCATGAGAAATTTTAAAGAACTAAAAAAAATAAGTGTTTTCACATGATCATAGTAATAGCCCATAGAGTTCCTCAAACATATTTTATCTTTGACCAAGAAAAGGAAGAAGATGAGGGGATATGGGGCCCGAGAGTTGGGGTTAGGTGACGGGTTTTATCCAATAGCAAACTAAAAGTTAGAAATAAAGCCATAATAGGAAGAGTTTTCCATTTCATGGTGTGCACGCGTCGATTCGCGGGCCGCACCTTTTGCTTGGAGGTGCACGTGTGCATGCCTCCTTTAATGGAAATCGTCTTGGCACGTTATCCGATGAAAGCATGAAGGATTGTATGCTTTCAGGATCGTAAGAGGAAATGGGAGAATAGGAGTCGCCACTACTTGATGGGGTGCAGACAGACACTTAGCTGCCTAAAAAGGCTATCTAATTAGGTGGTCTGCGGTTTGAGATTCCGGTTAAGTTCTCGGTTACAATTCGGGGAAGTCTGTAGACCACTCGCTCCACCCTATCAGGTGATAGGTCCCATGGGTCATCCTGTTTATGAGTGAACTCATCTCATCCTCACCCATTCCTAAGCTAATATGCAATCTTTATTTTAAGTCTGGAGGGGACCATGTAATGCCTCGAGTTCGGGTCTATGCATAACATACACCAAACCCGTATCCGAGGTGCTACTGGGCCTAAAGCAAACTAAATACCAGTCTTTTAAATTCGAACAATTCCATTGAATACCAGATTGTGGAAAATAAAACATCGAATTCACCAATGAGCGTGGTTAAGTATAATATCAAACTATCTCATCAATATAAAAATCATAAGACTGGTAAAATGGGTTTTCTATCACTCTCTCTCTCTCTCATAATCAATCATCATAAAGTGACCATAAAAGTAACATCTATATCAACCTCTAAATAGAAATCTAATCAGGATAAGAATAATCCTCAACACGGTAGTCAGCAAACTCCCCCTGTATGACAACTCTAAGATCGCTCTCATGTGGATCAACTAAAAAACAAAACAAAACAAAACATGGATTAGATATGAATATCCCAGTAAGTAACACTATGCATGAGCAAACAGTTTTATATAAATAAATAAGAAAATTAACATGTTTCCATGCTCGATAAAATAAACGAATAATCATGATACAAACCCAACAATAAATTAGTGTTCAAAATAAAAGAGTTCATCATGTAAATACCATTTCTGATCTGAGGATATTGCTCGCCATCAAAATCACGGCAATCATCCAAATAATAGTGTACTCAGCAAACAAACCAGATAAAGCACTATAGTTGATATATATATATATAGTGTAACCAAAACTCATAACTCAGACCATAACAGATATTGTAGAATTCATGAGGAAAAGTAAGCCTTTTAAAGTTACTCATCGTTTACTACACCAACATGCGACTTATTGCACAGAAACTCACATACCATTAAACAAGACGACAATGCAGTATAAATAAATTCTATAAGTTTTTCCAAACCAATAAAAATAGTCTTTTCCCAGAAACAATTCATCATGTTATTCATGTCATTTTAATACTTCTTTTGAAAACTGTTCTTGTCAAAACATGGCTAAACCGATTAATCAATCTCTTTTTATAAAAAGAAATCATATCATTCATAATTAATAATCAAAACTCACCATCCGATGATAGCATATCTCTACTGCAGGATGTAAACACGTAGTACCTACATCTCCCCCGCAGAAAATAGCTCACCTTACCCTCAGGTCATAATTCACACTTATCTCTCATGTAGGATGCAATCACGTGGTAACCACATCTCCCCTACATGAGGTATCTCTTCTGTCGAATATAATCCCATCAAAACTACATCTCCTCCAGAGGAGGTAACTCATCTCTCCTGCAGGAGGTAACACACACATACACATCTCCCCTGTAGGATGCAACCACATCATGATTACATCTCCCCCACAGGAGGTCATATCTCACCCGCAAGTGGTAAATCACATATCTCCCATGTAGGATGCATTCACATCATGATTACGTTTGTAAAACCCCAAAATTTTTACATGATTATTGTTTATGAGAATTAGTAAGTCTGTATGGGTGAAATTTTCAGAGATCTGTAAAGCACGGGTATATTGGGAATTCGAGACATTAAGCGTGGAAACAAGATAAATTAAGGTTAGTAATGTACTGATAATAATTAGGATTATTATTCTGTTTGAATTCAGTTGTTTTAAAATAAAAAATATATATTAATGTGGGTGATTAGGTGGAGAATCAATTCGGTAGATCAAATGGCTGGGAAAGCTGTGCATGTAGGGAGATGCTGTAGACACCCCAAATTGCACTACAAAATAAGAAAATAATTGACAATATTAATTGGGATTTAAAACAGGTCAAAAAAGTGTAAAATCTGGCCAAGCTAGTCATGACCGTATTTTGTTTACGGTCTGGTCATACCTGCAGTTGATATACGGTCACGGCGTGCCCGTATTAATAATACGGGCAGGGCTCGTCCGTAATATATACGGGCACGGGGTTTTTATGTGAATTTATCCTTTCTCGATTTCTGAGCCTTATCTGCATCCAAATATATCTCTGGGATATGCGAATCCTCTTATTTATCCATTCGAATCTCTTATTATCCTATTTGGCAAAGGATTGGCATTATCTTGGTATTTAATTCAATCTGAAACTCTATCTTGCCAAACCCTGGACCAACCTTGCCCATGGGTTTGCCTATAAATAGAGGGCCTCTCCTAGAGCAAAAGGCCACGAAAATTTGAAGTCTAAGAGCTCCAAGAGAAGAGAGGAATCCCTGCTGCTCTGCTTGCTCAATCCAGGTAAGTCCCTTTTTCCTTTTATTTTCTATCTTCAATTCTAGAGATAATAGGATCTTCTCCATTGTTGTAGAATAAGGCCTCCTTTTATCTTGTATTCCTAAACTTGTCTCTAAGTACCTCAAGAGTCTCTCTAGCCTTAAAACATGAAGAGAGAGCTAGGGGAAAGGGGAACAGGTGGATCCCTAGAATAGAACCCCATATCTGTTTTTCTCTTTTTTTTTTAGAATAAAGCCTTTGATTGTATTTGTGTAACCAAACCTATCTCCAAGTACCTCAAGAATCATCTTTAGCCGTAAAACGTGAAGAGAAAGCTAGGGGAAAAGAGAACAGGTTGATCCGTAGGATAGACTCCCATGTGCTCTAATCTGTGAGATGTGGCTGCTTTGGATATCCTGATCATGTTTAATGGTTTTTATGTTGAAATCTGAATGAATCCATGATGTCTATGATGTTTATAGCATGAGATCCCCATTTTTTTTCTAGAATTTGGATTTTTCACACTTTTGCACCTATAGCACTGTTTTCGTGATTTTTGTGATATTAGGCTAAGATCTTGGATTTATCATGATCAATATGATAGATCTGGATTCAGAACCCTGAAAATAAATTCTAGGGTTTCATGATATGGTTTTTGAGTTGTTTTTCATTATTGAGAGAAGACCCTACGGTCTAAGTTCTCCCCTTTTGATGTTCTTCATCAACGTGGGTATTTTTGGTTTTGATTTCTTGATTTAAGGTGAAATTTGGGCTATATCTATGTCCTGGACTATTCAAGTTCAATTCTGAAATATTTTATAAAAATCATATTTCTCTAGATTTCTAGATTTCTAGATTTCTAGAATTTGACTTGAAGCCAGATTTTTGAAGATTTCATTTTAGATTGGTTTTATTTGATTTTATCTCAATTTTATTTTGATCATGAAACCCTAGGAATGGTATGATCATATTTGAAAGTTCTGGATCAATCAGACTATTGTATGAAAAAACCATACAATTTTGTCTTTTTTTTATGATTTTTTATGATTTCTGTAGCAAGCCTTTTTTCCTTTGAAAAACATGAACAATACCTGGCAACCACCTTGTGTGGATGAATAGGGGTGCCTAACACCTTCCCCTGTTCATAACCTAATCCCCTTACCCATCTTTGGTTTTTTTTAGTGGGTTATTTTTACCCTAAATTTGCCTTTTTGTGCTTATTTGATATTTTGGTATCCATTCACACCTAAACAGAATGGTGGCGACTCTGTGTTTTTATGAATCCCGCCAGATGATTGAGGAAGTCATTGAACAGATTTTTCCCATGTCTCACAACTGGCGACTCCGCTGGGGACTTGAGGATTTTAGCCTTTTGGTGTTTGTTCATGTTTTTTGATATTTTTGGATTTGCTTGCTATTTTGGGTTCTTAAGCATGTTGGGTATGTTTTAAATCTGAATTATTGCTTAAGAGCTCATGGGGGTAGAAACATGTTTAATTTTGATTTATAGGATTGTTTCTAGAAACATGCGTAGGGGAGGTTCGTTTTGCTGAACCATGTTTATTTCTTGCTATATTTTTATAATAGCATGTTTTAATTTTCAGCATGATCTCCATGATGTGTTTTTGGGTTGTATAACATGATCATATGTTTGCATGATTGGATGATTTTTATGAGCATGTTTTAGGTGCTATAGGGACTGCTTTGTGTATTTGTTTACTTTATATATGCTTTCCTATTATGCCTTGGTTTGTATATGCATGGCTACGAAAGGAGTGGCATGGGTTTGGGACGTTATGAATGCACCCAATTTGTACAATGCACTGTGCACATTTTATTTTTTACACAGCCTACCCATAACCTATAGGCAGTTGAACCTGAATATGTGTAGCTTGGCGCAACGAGGTCGATACTTCAGAAAGCGAAAGTGAAAACATTCACCTTAGAAATTTGGGCCAATGATGTGATGATAATGTGGATCTGTGATTCGATTCTGGTCATCACTAGGCTTGAGTGCTAAGTTGCCATTAAGCCAAAACCCAAAGCCCCTACGCTTGAAGGTGGAGATACACATTTTTGGCTAAAATACACAATTACGTGGGGATATGGGTTTGTAATTGTGGGAAGGCCGTTTGCATGGTTTGCAAGCCAAGGCATAATGCGGATGCCATATTGAAGGTAAACAAGGTAACAAGGTAACCTTAATTTTTGCATTATTTTCATGTCATAGGGGTGTCATGATGACCATCAATTTGGGATAAAATTGGTCCCAAATATGCATGTTTTCTAAAATTGGTGTAGCCCATAGGAAGAGTTTCTATCTCTATTTAGAATCAATCCTACCCAATGTTCATACAAGAGGCAACCCAAGGGTACCATACCCTTGAATATAGTGTTGATTTGGAGGGAACATGTGCCCTCTTAAACAAATGTTTTTGCAAATAGGCCAAGGTCCACTTTGGGACAGTTTAGAAGCTTTGCAAGGGATGAACCGTATGTTTGGATGAGCAATCAAAATGATCAAATTATGTAAAAACTGGGAAAACATAAAAGAGCTCAGTAAAACCGCATTTAGTACACGGGCTGGGCTCGCCCATATTGGTTATACGGGCTGGCTCGCCCGTGTTTTCTATACGGTCACGACTTGCTCGTAATATGAATACGGGCAGGGCTGGACCGTACTGTGTATGCGGTCTTAGCGGAAAATTCAATTTTAATCAGTTTTTCCCACTAAATCTTGTTCCTTTAACCTTTAAATAATGATAAAGGGAAATGAGTTTGAATAAAATGCTTCAAAAAGAATAATAAAAAAAATGTAAGAGAAAATCCTTTGGGCCTCTGAAAGCCTTTGAATTTCAGACTTTTTCTCAAAACTCCTTGGGCCTCTGAAAGCCTTTGAAATTCAGACCTTTTCTCAAAAAAATCTGCGGGCCTCTGGAAGCCTTTGAATTTCAGACCTTTATCAAAAATATCTGGGCCTCTGAAAGCCTTTGAATTTTAGATCTTTTTCCTCGGGCCTCTGAAAGCCTTTGAATTTTAGATCTTTTCCTTTGGGCCTCTAAAAGCCTTTGAATTTCAAATCTTTTTCCTTTGGGCCTCTAAAAGCCTTTGAATTTCAGATCTTTTTCCTTGGGCCTCTGAAAGCCTTTGAATTTCAGATCCTTTTCCTCGAGCCTCTGAAAGCCTTTGAATTTCAGATCTTTTTCCTCGGGCCTCTAAAAGCCTTTGAATTTCAGACCTTTATCAAAAATCTCTGGGCCTCTGAAAGCCTTTGAATTTCAGACCTTTTGCAAACATATCCCTGGGCCTCTGAAAGCCTTTGAATTTCAGACCTTTTGCAAACATATCCCTGGGCCTCTGAAAGCCTTTGAATTTCAGACCTTTTCCAAAAATATCCCTGGGCCTCTAAAAGCCTTTGAATTTCAGACCTTTTCCAAAAATACCCCTGGGCCTCTGAAAGCCTTTGAATTTCATATCCTTTTCTCTTTTTGTGGGACCTGTTGGAAGCCTTAGAATATTCCAATAATTCTAAAAAAAAAAAAAGAAGCAAATAAAGAAACAAATCCAAACTCGTGTTCACCCAGCTTGCACATAGGCATTCCTAGGCATGTGAATGAGATTAAATGGACACTGATATTTTTCCTTTATCTTTTTGCCAGGTACCTATAGACACCCCAAATTGCACTATAAAATGAGAAAATAATGAAAACATTAATTGGAATTTAAAACAGGCCAAAAATGCATGAAAATCAATAATTCAAGCCTTGACCGTAATGTATCTACGGGCTAAGTGCGCCCGAATTTTATATACGGGCACGTAGCACCCGTAATACATATACGGACACCATGGGACCGTAAATCATTTACGGGCACATCAGACTCGTGCGAGTTTTATTCTTCTCTCGATTTCTGAGCCTTATCTTTAGTCCAATATCCCTTTAAATGAGCGAATTATATCTTTTATTCGTTCGAAATATCTTTGTCGATAAAGGATTGGCATGATCTTATATTTAACTCAAACTGAAACTCTATCTTGCCAAACCTTGGACCAACCATACCCCTGGGTTTGCCTATAAATAGAGGGCCTTTCCTCAAGCAAAAGGCCACGAAATTTTGAAGTCTAAGAAGCTCCAAGAGAAGAGAGGAATCCCTGCTGCTCTGCTTGCTCAATCCAGGTAAGTCCCTTTTTCCTTTTATTTTCTGTCTTCAATTCTACAGATAATAGGATCTTCTCCATTGTTGTAGAATAAGGCCTCCTTTTATCTTGTATTCCTAAACTTGTCTCTAAGTACCTCAAGAGTCTCTCTAGCCGTAAAACATGAAGAGAGAGCTAGGGGAAAGGGGAACAGGTGGATCCCTAGAATAGAACCCCATATCTGTTTTTCTCTTTTTTTTTAGAATAAAGCCTTTGATTGTGTTTGTATAACCAAACCTATCTCCAAGTACCTCAAGAATCCTCTCTAGCCGTAAAACGTGAAGAGAGAGCTAGGGGAAAAGAGAACAGGTGGATCCGTAGGGTAGACCCCCATGTGCTCTAATCTGTGAGATGTGGCTGTTTTAAATATCTTGATCATGTTTAATTGTTTTTATGATGAATCTGAATGAATCACATGAATCCATGATGTTTATAGCATGAGATCCCCACTTTTTTCCAGAATTTGGATTTTTCACATATTTGCACCTACAGCGCTGTTTTCGTGATTTTTGTGATATTAGGCTAAGATCTTAGATTATCATGATCAATATGGTAGATCTGGATCCAGAAGCCTGAAAGTAAATTCTAGGGTTTCATGATGTGGTTTTTGAATCGTTTTTCATTATTGAGAGAAAACCCTACGGTCTAAGTTCTCCCCTTTTGATGTTCTTTATTAACGTGGGTATTTTTGGTTTTTATTCCTTGATTTAATATGAAATTTGGGCTATATCTATGTCCTGGACTGTTCAAGTTCAATTTTGAAATATTTTATAAAAATCATATTTTTCTAGATTTCTAGAATTTGACTTGAAGCCAGATTTTTGGATTTTTCACTTTAAATTGATTTTACTTGATTTTATCTCAATATTATTTTGATCATGAAACCCTAGGAATGGTATGATCATATTTGAAAGTTCTGGATCAATCAGACTATTCATATGAAAAAACCATATATTTTTGTCTTTTTGTCTTTTTCATGAATTTTATAGCAAGCCTTTTTCCTTTATTTAAACATGAATAATACCTGGCAACCACCTTGTGTGGATGAATAGGGGTGCCTAACACCTTCCCCTGTTCATAACCTAATCCCCTTACCCATCTCTGGTTTTTTTTAGGAGGGTTATTTTTACCCTAAATTTGCCTTTTGTGCTTATTTAATATTTTGGTGTCCATTCACACCTAAATTGGATGGTGGCGACTCTTTGTTTTATTCAATCCCGTGTGATGATTGAGGAAGTCATTGAAATTGATTTTCCATGTCTCACAGTACCAATACACTTGCAATCATAGCTCTTGTAACCAAATCAAGAGCTCGCGCCATGAATCCTATTGAGACTGAAGCTGATGCTCCTCACCCAGATATTGTCTTGCTACAGGAGCAAGTGGCAGGACTAGCCCGAATGCTAGAAAACATCCTGTCAATGCAGGCCCAACAAGTGCAAGCCCAAAATCAAGCATCCACTTCCAACCCAGCACCTCCACCCCAAATCAATATTCGACCTCCAGTTCAACCTATTCCTGAACCCGTTTATGAACCCACCCCTGAATCTATACTGGTCAGGGATGAGACAGTGGAATCGGACAAAGCCAAGGAAAAGGAAAGGATGAGGGAAGAAGTTGAAAGGAAGTTCATGCACAGACTGGAAATGATCCAAGACGAACTGAGGGAGGTTAAAGGCATGAACAACTTTGGGGGCACCAATTTTGAAGACTTATGCCTATACCCTAATGTTAACCTACCAGCTAAGTTCAAATGCCCAGACCTAGACAAATATGATGGCACGGGCTGCCCCATGAGCCATCTGAAGTTGTACTGCGGTGCCCTATGCCAGTTCGGTCGGGATGAGGGCGTCTTGATTTAGCTCTTCCAAAGGAGCTTAACTGGAACTGCATTGAGATGGTTCGCCACTTTAGACCATGGAAAGATCAAAAGATGGAAGGACCTAGCAGATGCCTTCCTAGCTCAGTACCGGTTCAATTCAGAGATCGTGCCAGACAGGTACTATGTAATGAGGATGAGTAAGGGAAGGGATGAATCTGTGAGACAGTATGCCAAGAAATGGAGGGAGACTGCCTCTCAGGTCAGACCACCCATGCTAGAGCAGGAAATGATTTCCACTTTCATCAGTACATTGGGTCCACCATTCTACAGCCACCTGGTGGGTCAGACCACCACTAATTTTGCGGCTTTGGTACAAGTGGCCGACCGAATCGAGGACGGAATTAGGTCCGGTAAAATAATTGACCACTCTGCTATGGTCAGTTAGCAAGACCCCAACCTAAAGAAAGGAAGTGGGTTGAAAAGAATGAGAACAAGAAAGAAGGGGAGGTGAACATGGTGCAGCCACCATCAGGCCCTAACAAGCCCTTACAAATCAACATACCTGCTCATTTTCCTACTCCATCTGCTCCATCTACCTAGGCCCCCATGAGGGTTAATGTTCCAACAGCACCCTCAGACCAAAAGAGGGTTTTTACTAAAGAGGAAAAGGATGCCTATTTCGTAGCAAGGAGAAATAGGGTTTTCACCCCTATTCCAATTACTCCTTCTCAGTTGCTGCCCACTTTATTACAAGCAGGGTATATTAGTTTAAGAGAACCCAATCCGAATGCATCAAAAGGGAGAAATTATGACCCCTCCACCACTTGTGATTTCCACATGGGTGCACCTGGGCACTCTACTGACAAGTGTTGGCCGTTGAAACATGCCATTCAGGATATGCTTGACCAGAATACCCTGTCTTTTAATATGGGGGCTCCTAATCCTCCCAGAACGGATATTGGACAAAACCCTCTGCCTCAACATCATGGGGCAGGCCCATCTAATGTCATAGGGGTCATTTCTTCTGATGAAATAACCTTTGACCCATCCCAGTTAATTGCTCCAATAGGGACAACGGTCAAAGTTTATTTTGACAAAAGAAGTTGCAATAAAGAAATAAATGTAATTTCAAAAGGGAATGAGAGTGCTGCTGAGAGCATTGGCTCTTCTCTAGACCGGGTCTCGTCTCTCATGGCCCAAATGAATATAGCAAAATCGCCTTTGGTTATCAATTGCAATCCATCCACCTTTACTTCACCCATTCAATCAAAACCGCCACTGGTCATAAACTGTGACCATCTCAATGCATCAGTCACTTCTGCAACCTCTCAACCAAAACAGTGTCCACCATTGGTTGTTGATATTGCTCTTACTCAAATTTCATCATTCAAGTCCAAACTTCCTCCTTTGGTGATAAATGTCCCTAAGGCTTCCTACTCTGAATCGGCTATACCATGGAACTACAGTGAAGGCTACACCACTACATTCCCTGCAGCTGAGGCAGAAAACAAGAAAGAAGTGAACCTCATGATGAGGTCAGGAAAATGTGTAGGGGTGGAAGAAAAACAAAAGGAAATAGAGAAGGAAAAGGAAGAAGAGAAAAATAAGGAAAGGCCAAGGTAGGAGAAGATGCCCCTCAGGTACCTAACAGTGAGGCTACTGACCTCATTAAGTTAATTAAAAGGAGTGAGTTCAACATTGTCGAGCAGTTGAACAAAGTCCCTGCCCAGATCTCAATACTGGGTTTATTGTTAAATTCTGAAAAACATAGGGACTCCTTGTTAAGGATACTTCCGGGGGCCCATGTGTCTAAAAATATTGAACCAAACCAACTAGGCAAGATGGTTGGGCAGATTTTATCCCACAATGTTATAACTTTTTCTGAGACTGAAATCAGCCCATCAGGGTACCATCATGTTGACCCGTTGCACATAGCTATGCTCAGTAAGGGTTGCATGATAGCCCAGGTTTTAATTGATAATGGGTCAGCTCTGAATGTTTGCCCGTTAATAACATTTGTAAAGCTCGGTCTGGAGCAAAATAAAATCAAACAAAATGGAAGAATCATAAGAGCTTTTGATAGCTCTAAAACACACTCCCTATGGGAGGTTGAACTGCCGGTCACTATTGGACCGTATATTTTTAACATCACATTTGAAGTGATGGATATACCTGCAGCCTTCAACCTACTCCTAGGAAAGCCGTGGATTCATACAGCTAGGGCTATACCATCTACCCTCCATCAAAGAGTCAAATATATCAGAGGGCAAAAGGTGATTACTGTCCTAGCTGAAAATTTGGTTCCTCCCATGTGGTCCCCTGATGTACCTTACATAAACATGGAAATGACTGCTGACAAGATGGCATTTCACTCTTTCCAGTTTGAAACTGTGAATTTTATACTTGGGGGGTATTAGGAAAAAGAAGGGAAATTGACCTGTGCTGAGAAAATGGTCAAGAATGTGCTAGAAAAGTACCATTTCCACCCTGGAAAAGGTCTGGGGGTTAACCTGCAAGGAAGGATAGAACCGGTAAAGGTTAAGAAGATAGTCTATAGAGCAGGATTGGGGTCCAAGCCAAGGAATTGGAAAAGACAGAGGCAGATGGAAGACATGAAATTCCCTCACATCAGGGAAACTTTTCCTAAGCTTTCCCACATGATTCAGCTGTCTCCTCTCGAAGATCAGTCCAAACCTCTATACTATAACATCAACCCATTCCAGAAACCCAAGTCCTCAACTGTGCAACCATATGTTCCACCTTCACCTCCACAAGCATTGGGTGGGCCTGGGCCACATACAGAACAGGAGCATGATTTCTCTGAGGACGTGGGAGCCTTCTTTGCCATGACTGAAGGCAACCAAGAAGAAGGAGCAGAGGAGCTACCTTTCATTGATTGGGCTGCAGTAGAAGTCCCATCTGGGACAAGCCCTATAGAAGAAGCAGGCGATGCAACTCACCCAGTACTGGTGAATTCAGATGTGGACCCTGAGCTTAAGGAGCAGGCTTGTATCCCTGCCCCAGCTTCTTTTATTCTGAACAATTGGGAGGAAACTCCCCTTACTTTTGAAGCCACGTTTGTTTGGCAAACAGACATGGCTTCCAAAAAAAAACTCCATTAGTGGAATGCCCTTTTCCTGAAGGTTTTAATGAGCCTTCGTCTTCGGGAAAAGATTTTGTAGAAGCCTCTCAAAAAACAAAAAAAGATTTTTCCATTTTTTCTAGAAAAATTAAATTTTTCAAAAAGGTCCAAACCACTTATAAACCATATAAGCAAACTGAATTGGATCAGGTTGAGTATGACTTCGACCTCGAGCTCGACCTTGACCTAATGGGGGTTGAGGAAGAGACCGAGGACAAAGAAGACAACCCTCCAAAAGAAATCACATATTAATTGGAGCGTCATGAAAAGGGCGTCCAACCCAATATTGAAGAGACCATATCAATAAACCTAGGGACCGAAGATGACCCGAAAATAGTGAAGATTGGGGTATGCCGATCTGAAGTACAGCGTGATGAAATGATACGGTTCTTGGCTCATTATGAAGATGTGTTTGCATGGTCGTATCGGGATATGCCAGGGTTAGACACGGACATGGTTGTGCATAGGCTACCCATTCTACCAGATGTCAAGCCAGTTAAGCAGAAATTGAGAAGGTTGAAACCTGAATGGACATTGAAGGTCAAAGATGAAGTGGTTAAGCAATTCCAAGCTGGATTCTTGGCGGTCTCCACGTACCCTGAATGGCTTGCAAATATAGTGCCAGTGCCAAAGAAGGATGGAAAGGTCCGAATGTGTGTAGACTACAGAGACTTGAATAAGGCAAGCCCAAAGGAAGATTTTCCACTTCCACACATCGACATCTTGGTGGACAACACTGCTGTACATAGCCTGTTCTCATTCATGGACGGTTTTTCTGGGTACAATCAAATTAAGATGGCTAGGGAGGATCAAGAAAAAACGGCCTTCATTACACCTTGGGGTACCTTCCATTACACTGTCATGCCATTTGGGCTTAAAAACGCTGGGGCAACCTACCAGCAGGCCATGACAGCATTATTCCATGACATGATCCATAAGGAGATGGAGGTCTATGTGGATGATATGATAGCCAAATCATGTGAAGAAGAAGACCATTTGATCAACTTGAAGAAGGTGTTTGACCGGCTCAGGAAATACAGTCTAAGGCTTAATCCTGTGAAATGCGTCTTTGGGGCTAGATCAGGAAAATTATTGGGTTTTATAGTAAGCAGAAGGGGAATTGAGATTGACCCAGCTAAAGCTAAAGCAATCATTGAAATGCCATCACTTAGAACGGAGAAAGAAGTTCGTGGTTTTCTTGGAAGGATTCAGTACATAAGCCGGTTCATAGCACAGCTCACCACTATCTGTGAACCAATTTTCAAGCTTCTAAGAAAAAATAACCCAACGGTTTGGAATGACGATTGCTAAAAAGCCTTTGACACAATAAAGGAGTATTTATTGAATCCACCTGTGTTAGTGCCACCAACTCCAGGCAGACCATTGATTTTATACTTGTCAGTTTTGGAAACGTCAATGGGGTGTGTCTTGGGGCAGCATGACGATACAGGCAGAAAGGAAAAGGCAATTTATTACCTAAGCAAGAAATTTACAGAATATGAAGCAAAGTATTACCCTTTGGAAAAGACCTGTTGTGATTTAGTATGGGCAACTCAGAGACTGAGGCATTATTTCCTTAGTCATTCCACATTACTGATATCCCGAATGAATCCTCTGAAGTATCTGTTTGAAAAACCGGCTCTAACTGGCAGAACGGCAAAGTGACAGTTGTTACTCTCTGAATTTGATCTCACATACATTACTCAAAAGGCCATTAAGGGTCAAGCCATTGCTGATCACTTAGCTGCACATTCTTTACCAGAATACCAACCTTTGAAGACTAATTTTCCTGATGTGCGCGCGTGGGAAACGCGGCATGGGGAATTCGGAGTCTCCACCGCCTGATGGGGTGCAGGCGGACACCTGGGTGCCTAATCTTGTCTATTAGGGCTTTTGGTCTGCGGCTTTGAGATTCTAAGTAGGGTCTCAGTTGCGGTCCGGGGAAGTCCGTAGACACCCCGGTCCACCCCGTCGGGTGACGGGTCCCTTAGGTGTACCCTGGTTTGAGTCAGTTTATTTTGGTCTCACCTGATTCCTAATCCGATATGCAGTTTGGTTAAGTCTGGCGGGACCACCCGAGTGGTGCGGGTCCCTTTAATTGCTTTTATCTTGATTACTTAGGTGATCTGAGTCTGGTTGGGTGGGCCCCGTTGGAAAGCCCACGGTATCCTTGGTGGGCTTAGTCAAGCCCGTGTACCCTTGTGGACCTCAGTCTAGCCTGAGAGGTCCTTTGGGCTTTGGTTAGTTCAATTGATTTTACTTTAAGTTCAGATTTGAAGATTAAGTGTTTTTCATGCACAAAGTGGGCCGGACTGGTTTGTGGGCCCCTAAGGTGGGCCCACAGGGTGGCCAAGTATTTTTATTGGATTTATCTTTTTAATCTGCCAAAGTGAGTTGGACACTGGGCTTGGGGCCCGTAGTCCAAATCTGGGCTTGTAAGCCCAAGTTACCAGAGATTAGAGTTTGCACCCTTCCTTGGTTCGGTTGGTGGGCTTTGGCCGGCCCGGTAGGCCCTTGCCCTTGGTCTCGGCCAAACCACGCAATTCATGCATCAATTTCACATAACAAGGCTCGGGTGGGCCGCATTGGGTTTGGCCCGCCCGGTTCAAATTGTTCATTTTACTTAAGTTATTTAATGGCATGCTTTGGTGTTTATTGGGCTGGGTGGGCCCCGTTGGAAGGCCCACTGGAAGTCAAGTTGGACCGGGAGTCCAAGTCCCACATTGGGTTTCCGGGTGACCCAGAAACCCTATTGGTTATTCGGTTCGGTTCGGAAATGGCATTCACATCTAGCAATAATCACAGAAAAAACACAAGATGGACACTCTGTCAGAAAAAAAAACTGGCTCATTGTGCTGGGTCCAAGGGGAGGTACCCGGGGGTAGGCGCTCACTTCCTGAAGTGAGCGCCAGGTGAGCGCTAGATGGGCGCCAGAATTTGGCAAAATTTTGACCTAGCGCTCACTCGATACTAAGTGAGCGCGAGCTGGGCGGGAGGTGAGCGCGAGATGGGCGCCAGAATTTGTGCATGGTTTTAAGTGGGCGCGAGCTGAGCGCCAAGTGGGCGCCAGCTCGGCGGGTAGTGAGATAAAAGGGGCGCCTACTTCCTAAGTGAGCGCCAAGTGAGCACCAAGTGGGCGGCGACTCACTGTGATTTTTAACTCTCTGTTATTTTGAAATCTCCATCTCTGGCCGATTTTTTTCGGTCTGTAACTGTTCCACTAACCTCCTAACATGCCCAGAACACCTCCCAACTAATTTTGGATTTAATCTAACTACTTAAAAACACCACTCCATATCTCTTGAAAAAAAAGGAAAGCCAAGCCCGATTATCACAAAACAACACATGCCTAACTACAGATAGTTAATGGGGTGATGGGAGCATGCTTACAGGGACACCACAAGGAGCAAGTAGCATACGGCAGGGGGTTGGGGGGGCATGTTAGCAAATATAGCAAGCAATAAAACAACAAGAGGAACAAAACACTAATAAACAGAGATTGCCCATGCAACATGGAAACCTAATTTCTTTTCACCTACGCATGTCCCTAAGCTCTGTGCATGCATGCAGACATTCGGAGAGAAGGGAAGGAGAAGGGGGGTTTACAGGGGTACATTAGATGAAGGGAACTTGGGGAACATGCTCCCTTTTCGACGCGAGCAAAACATGCATCTTCCTCTTCCTTACTTGGCGGTCTTCATCGGATGGAAGTGAAAAGAAAGAAAAAAAACATGGCAAGCTTTCATGGTAGTGGTCCTATACCACCGAATAAGACCGGCTTACGAAAAAACATCGCATACTCATATATGTATAACCCAAAGTAACAGGGGTGTTTACCTGGTGGTTCTTGAGTTCTGGAGCTGAGTGGGGGAGCCTCCTCGAAGGCGGACAGTAGCTGGAGCCTCCTCTTTACCGCACCGACAGTAGCAAGCCTCCACTGGTTTAGGTTGAACTCCAACAAAAAGACTCTCCAACCAAAATTTCCGAACCCTAAAGATGATCCTACCGAAAATCTTTGAACCCAAAACCTTCTAACCCCAGAAAAAAATGTCCGAACACTTAGCTTTTTTTCGAAAAATCTTCCAACCCCCTGCGCGAAAAGTCACGCGGCTTATATAAGGGAAAAAAAACAAGGGGCGCCCACTTGCTTGCCACCTCGGCTCGAGCGACCGCATGATGAGAAATCATTAAATGCGGCCGCTCGTTTGTCTAAAAAAATCGGGAAATTGAGATTTAGTCCCTGGTAATTTTCAATTCAATCTGATATTCTCGGATTTTTACAGATTTAGTCCCTGGGATATTTCGTATATTTGGATATTTACGGATTTGATCCCCGAGATATTTTCCTGCGCAACTCGCCACGTGTGTAGCTTTTTGCCACGTGCGCAGATTGCCGGTTTTGCTGCTCGGGAATTTCGTCAGCTCATATTTTCTTCACCCGGGCTCCAATCTGGGCAAACTCAGTTGCGTTAGAATTGTATCGGCGCCCTCTATCCAATGACCTAGGGGTAGGCCTTCGGATCGGATTTTAGCAAAAAGTCAACTTTTGGCTCTGCTCAAGTTTGACCGCCCGCAGAACCTTCATCCGGACCCCGATTCCTGCAAACTCAGTTGCGTTGGGTGACACGCACGAGGGATACCTGGTCATGATCTATTATTACCAAATAAAGAAAAGGAAAGACTCATGCTTGACCACACAAACCAGCGGATTAATGGGGGGTGGGGTCATGATCATCACACATCACAAAAGCATGGTAATACGACGGAATAGAGAGCATACATCTACTCCTAAAAATAGCAAGTGGCAAGGGTGTGACCAGCAGCAAAACATCCAGGAAAGTCACAAGAAAAGTAAGAGAAGAGAAGAAATAAGAAGGGACATGGGGGCTGTTAAGGGGGTACATTAGATGGTAAAGATAGAAACATGTTCCTCCTGCGAAGGGGCTTAAAATAAAACCAAGAACAGCAGCTAAAGGGTGCTGCAAAGTGTGTAAAACTAGGCCTTCATGCTCACTAATGAAGACCTACGTGGACCTCCTGCTGGTGGTGGCTTTCATGCCATGAAAAAGATGGTAGATGCATGCTTAAAACACCATGGAAACCAACTTATGCAAAGGGTGAAGGCAAGCTTGGAAATCGCTTTGAAAAATTCTGGTTTTAATATATATGAAGTACAAAGTGTTGAGGACCATTACCTGGTGGTTTTTGCACTCCTAAGCAAGGTGGAGACCCCTCTTTGATGACGGAAAGCCGCTGGAAGTCCCTTGGTGCACACACTTTTCTCCAACAGCAACTAGACACCTCTTTGTGTTAGTAGGAAGGTGGAGAAGGTGAAGAATGGAAGAGGTTTTGTGATCTTGGGGTGGAGTGGGGGTGGTGGAGGCCAAGAGTGCTCAAAAGGGAGGGGTTCGGATGAAGAATGAAAGGGGAGAAAGAGCCAAAAGCAAGCCAACCATTGGAAAGGGGGCTGCTGCCCCCTTTTATAAAAAACTTAATGTATCCGGACTTGGAGTCCGGATACACTATATATCATGTGTATCCGGACTCCAAGTCCGGATACATTAAGTTGCCTTTGTATCCGGACTTGGAGTCCGGATACAAAACATAATAATTGGCAAAATTGATTTCCGCCGCGAATTTGTCGGAGAATCGGCGCGAATCTTGCCAAGCAAATCTTTGTATCCGGCCTTGGAGTCCGGATATACACAAGGGTATGTGTATCCGGTATATTTGACCAGATACAAATCGAAAAATTACGGATTTGCCCTTCGACTTGACCGATTCGACTGATTCGACCGATTTGACACTTTTGGATATCTACGGATTGCCCCGCACGAATTTTTGTTTAGTCCTTGAGGTTTTTGGATATTTAAGATTTAGTCCCCGAGATATTTTGCTGCGTTGGTTGCCACGTGTGCAGTTCCTGCGCCACGTGTGCAGTTTCCGGCTTTTGCTGCCCGGAAACTTCGACGGCTCATATCTCCTTCATCTGATCTCCGATTTGAGCAAACTCAATTGCGTTGAACTCGTATCGGAGCCCTCTGTTCAATGACATAAGGTTAAGCACTTGGCACGGGGTTCGAGGAAAAGTCAACTTTCGGCTCATCCTCCAGTTTGACTGCCCGCAGAACCCTCATCCGGACTCCGATTCCAACAGACTCAGTTGCGTTGGAACCGTGTCGAGATTCCCTATCCATTGAGATGAAGTAAGGTGGCAGATTATCACTTGATCAAAAGGTCAAATTTTGACCCATCAGGGTTTGACTTTTTGACCAGGGTTTGCATTTCTGGCTCTTTCGGGGGCGCAAAAATGAGGTGCTTACAGCTGCCCCTCTTTGCTGGAGTCACCTTGTGGATGAACGGCAAAGAGAAAAAGAATCTCATTTTTGCACCTGGCAGTTCTGTCGACATGGTCGACGAGCTTTAGTCCTTTGAAGTTTTCATTTTGAGCGGGAAGCGGCCAATGATGTGGCGTCACTTCCTAGCTTCAGAGTTTCCTCACCCTTTGCTTTTCGGGTTTTTGTAGGGCAACTCTTCAGCATTTAACTTAAGTTTGAAAGAGATTAGATTGGACTTGAGCTCGCCAACCTGTTGCGGCGTCGATGCCAGACACTTGACAATATTCTTTTCTTCTTGTTTGTTCCATTAAAGGTTTTAAGTGACTCCAAACTTTTGATCCATTTTGTGTCTTTTACTTGAAGCTTGCTTACACATTTTTTTTTTTTTTTAAGGATTTGGTGGCCAAAGGTTGGGTTAAGATGTGGACCGAATGGAGAAAGGAGGAAGGAAGAGTGGAGAAGGAGCTGCTGTGGGTGAGGAGGTGCTTCCAGCGCTGTCCAATGCCTCAAGGGAATCCACACACCTGCTCTACTCTATTTACAAAAGTGGGAAACAAAAATTACAATGGGGGCCAATTTGCCCAGTGGTTCTTCATTTTGCCTTCTTCTTCATGTCTTGATTCTCTATCATTTCCAGGATTGGAAACAACTTGTTCGGCTTTGTGGAGACACTTTGCTCTGGAGACGCTGTGCCCTTCAGCATTGGGAGATGCTTTACTCCATGAGGACACATTCCTGTGCCATTTAGATGTGGGAGGTGCCTTGCTCCTTAGGGATTTCAAAAGTGGGAGTCGCCTTGCTCCTTAGTATTTCAAATGGTGGAAGATTCTTTGCTCCTTAGGGACACATTTCGTGTCATTCGAATCATGGGAGACGCTTTGCTCCTTGGGGACACATTTCCATGTCGTTCAGTGGTGGGAGACGTCTTGCTCCTTAGGGATTCAGATGTGGGAGTCGCCTTGCTCCTTAGGGACACATTTCCGTGTCATTCAAATGGTGGGAGACACTTTGCTCCTTGGGGACACATTTCCGTGTCGTTCAGTGGTGGGAGACGCCTTGCTCCTTGGGGATTTCGACAGTGGGAGTCGCCTTGCTCCTTAGGTATTTCAAAAGTGGGAGTCGCCTTGCTCCTTAGGTACTTCAAATGTGGGAGTCGCCTTGCTCCTTAGTATTTCAAGTAGTGGGAGACGCCTTGCTCCTGAGAGACACATTTCCGTGTCATTAAGTGGTGGGAGACGCCTTGCTCCTTAGGGACACATTTCCGTGTCATTCAAATGGTGGGAGACACCTTGGTCCTTAGGGTTTCAATCTTGGGAGATACCTTGCTCCATTAGTTTAGGAGTCGCCTTGCTCCAGGGACGCTTTGCCCTTTCAGTTTTGAGAGACGCCTTGCTCTTGGTGGTTGGGAGACGCCTTGCTCCATTAGTTTCGGAGTCGCCTTGCTCCTTAGGGATGCCTTGCCCTTTCAGTCTTGAGAGACGCCTTGCTCTCTGTGGTTGGGAGACACCTTGCTCCTTTAGTTTCGGAGTCGCCTTGCTCCTTAGGGACGCCTTGCCCTTTTAGTCTTGAGAGACGCCTTGCTCTTTAGGGACGCCTTGCCCTTTTAGTCTTGAGAGACGCCTTGCTCTTTATGGTTGGGAGACACCTTGCTCCCTTAGTTTCGGAGTCGCCTTGCTCCAAGGACGCCTTGCCCTTTCAGTCTTGAGAGACGCCTTGCTCTCGGTTGTTGGGAGACACCTTGCTCCTTCTGTTTTTAATTCTTGGAGGCGCCTTGCTCCATTCTATCTTCAAATTTTGGAGGCTTCTTGCTCCATTAAGGTTGGGAGACGCCTTACTCCTTCTGTCTTCAATTCTTGGAGGCTCCTTGCTCCGTTCTGTCTTCAAATTCAATTTTTTGGGAGACGCCTTGCTCCTTAATTTTTCAATTCCTGGAGGCTCCTCGCTCCATTCTGTCTTCAAATTTTGGAGGCTTCTTGCTCCATTTTGTCTTTGTCCATCACTTATTCTGACTTGGTAATTTCTTTTTCTTTCTTGATTGCATTCAAAGTTGCCTTTACCAATTGCTGACTCATTCGCCAGTGGCTTTGGCTTCACAAACTTGGTCAACCGATGTGTGAATACACTGTGATGACTCTTTCTGCGCCCCGTGTGAGAATACATGGTGGCGATTCTTTTCTCCATCCAACATGTGAGATACGCTGTGATGCCTTTGTCTATCTACTTCAGGTCTTGGTTGGTACCTGGAAAAATTCATGTGGAATTCAGTCAATTGGAATTTATTTATCAAAATTATATGCAAACTCAAGCAATTTTTCTTTGATTAAAATCTCTTGGGAATTCCTAAAGTGTTTGGATTTTTCCCTCTCAGGTGGGCCCATTGGCAGAGCCAGTAATCTTTGGGTCAGTTACCTGACACTCACATTTAGACTTAGGAAGTTATGCCTCCCGGCATTCCGTGTAAGGGTCTCAACATTTTTTTTCGCCCCCAAATAGCATGCCCGATGTAGGGACGAAGGGGATTGTTTTGGTTCAGGGGGTTTCTTTGGCACTGCCCCGCCCTGGCTTTTCCTTGATCTCTCTCTTTTTTCTTTTTCCCACCCTTGGTTAGGGGTTGTGGAATGTTTTTCTCATTGGCTCCCTCATTTGGGTTAGGTGCCTTGCCCCAGTCCGAGGGCCCTGTCAATTTCCACGGATCATGATCCAATGATCAGAGAGGACTTATTAGTAGGACGAAATGTAGGCTTTGGTTCCAGTGTTTAGAAATGAAGGATAAACAGGCTCAAACCCTATATAGCTTCACTCTATGGGTAACCATTATGTCTAGCCAAATTTCTTTTCTATCTTTTTTTTTTTTTTTTTTTTGTTGTTCTGTCATTGCCAGTTTGTTCAAGATTCAATGTTACATTCTCTGTAATCAGAAAGGGCTTCACAGTAGGACGAAATGTAGGCTGGGTTCAAGGGTCTAGAAGAAATTATATGAAGGCTCAAAATTGATGAATGGGGTAAGAGCCATGTCCTGTCCACCATTTTTGTTAGGGTTTGCTTCACCTTTGTTCCTGTAACTTTACACTCAACTCTGATTAGCTTCTTCTCCTTTTCCATCTTTGTTCTTTTCTTTCTTTCCCTTCTTTCTTGGGTATTTTGCCCAAATTCTTGATTCTTGCTCTCGGGGTTTGCCCCGGCTTTTTTTTTTTTTTTTGTTTTTTTTTCTTCTTTTCTTCTCTTTCGAGGGATTGCCCCAGTCGTTTCTTCGAATTCTTGCTTTCTAGGGCTCTCCCCATTCCTCCTTTCTGTCCCTTTTGTTCTTAGGGTGCTTTTCGCTTTGCCCTATCTTCATCTTCATCCTTTTGTGTCTCCAATTACACGAAGCTTCATGCCCCAGTTTTGAAGACAAGACATGGTAGGGTTAATGAAGGAATTGTTAGGCTCAAAGTGTTTTGCTAGGGTTTCATCTTGTGTCAGATGATTTTTGGAGAAGATCAAGGATGGCCTTCCATCCTTTCACAGAGAATGTAACACTTAATTATTTTTGCTCGATTAACTGGTTCAAGAACCATTTTCTTCTTTGTTCATTTTGTTTTCTCTTCTTTCTTTTTCTTTTGCTTTTTGACTTTACCCCAGTTTGGGGTGGCTAGACATAACGTGGGTTAGAAATGAGACGATCAGGCTCAACACGTTTAACTAGCGGGATTTATTTGAAGTATCTTAGCCGAAAAATGGCCTCTCACCATTTCATCGAGATCATTGATCCTGGATCATGTTAGTAACCTTCGACTGGTATGGGGCACCTTTCCCTTTCTTTTCTTTTTTTTCTTTTCTTTTTTCTCATATCACAACTTGCCCCTTGTGTTTGGCATGGAAGGGTTCAAATGTGGTGCTGCCGGGGGATCTTTAGGCCATGTCGAGACCCGCACAGTTTGTGCTGTTTGGCACATTTCATTTGTCCAATTTGATTGTTCAGGTTTGTCCCAAAATTACGGTCATGCCTTGGTGTGGTCCAACACTCCAATGATTTCCCAAAAGATTTTATAGGCTTGCAAGAAGAAACATGTTATCAAGTTCAGAATGAAAAGAAAGCATAAACAAAACAAAACATCAAACTATGCAAAAAGGGTGGCCAATGTAATTGGCGTTCTTGGAATTTAGTTGCCTGCCACGGAAGGGAGCTTTCAAGTGCTCTTCTCATCATCGTCCTCTCCTTCTTGCGGGGAGATGGCTGGTTTGGATGTCTGAATCTGCGCTAACATGTCAGAGATGTCTCGTCCTTCGATGGACCTTGGTTTCTCGAGCATTTCCTTCAAAAATCCTTGATCGATCAAATCTTGGATGTCGTGCCGCAGATCCCAACACCGGCTGGTGTGGTGCCCTGGAGCACCAGAATGGTACTTGCACCGTTCTGCGGTGTTGTAGCTTCTGGCATTGATCAACCGGGGGTTTGGTGGCTTAACTTGCACATACCCCTCCTTCAACAGTGTCGGTAGTAACTCCGCCGGGGCATATGATAGGGGGGTAAAAACCCTCCTCATTCTGGCTTCCATTTCTTCTCTTGTTCTCCTTGGGGGACCCTCTGAATGATCCATCATTCTATCATGCTGCTCTTTGCCACGGTAGATAGTCGGCTTCTTCGGGGGTTGGGGAACATCTGCCATGACGGCTTTACCTTTCTCCCTTTGCCTTCGACCATCTGCTATGGTTAGTGGATGGCTCACTTCTTGTCTGCTCATGGGTATCTTTCCCTTCATGCTTTTGATCTCCTCTTCAAGGACCTTCACTCGGGAACGCAGCTCAAAATTTTCTTCTCCTAACGCTTCCAAGCATTTGTTCATCGTTTCTTCCTTGATTGTTATTGTCCGTAGTAGGCTCTGTAGAGAGGCCACTATGCCGGTTATTTGCTGGGCTACATCATGGTTTGCTTCTGAGGTAAGGTCCATGCTGATTGTTGAAGGGAGTTCCTGGTAGGAGAAACAAACATTAGAAATTAAAGTACATAAAATAAAATAACCAGATGCATGATGATTTTTTTTCTTTCTTCTTTTTCTTCTTTTATTTTTCCTTTTCTTTCTTCTTCTTTTTTTTTTTCTTTTCCTTTTTCTTTTTCTTTTTCTTTTTCTTTAATTTGGCGGGGGGTCAATCTTGAGCTCCCCAGCTTCCAGAAGATCTTGGACTGCATGCCGAAGGCCCCAACATCCATCAGTATCGTGGCCTTGCGCGCCCATGTGGTACTCACAGCTCTTGTTTGGATCATAGTCCTTCATTTTCGACGCCTTAGGATTCGGTGTTGCCAGTTGCAGGTGTCCCTCTCTTAGGCGCGTTGGTAACAATTCAGCCAGCGTGTACGGAAGTGGAGTGAACTCCCGATTCTTTCTTTCCTCTTTGGTGAGACGACCCCTGAGGCGAGACAGAGCATTGTTGGTGGAGTGGAAACTCACGCTTCTTGAGGAAGGGATGTGAAACGGCGCAGAAGGTTGTACATGGTTGACTGCGCTTGCGTCATTGTCGTTCTCTTGCCTCATGTCGCTTGAGATTGTTCCATGCAACAAACTCGTCATGGGGCCTCCGAGCTTCTCCATTTTAATCGCATCTTCAATTCTTTCTGCTGCCATGATTAGGTCAGTGAAGCTTGTAGTGCACTGTCCTAATAGCATTGTGAAGTATGGTTGCCCCAACGAGGATATGAACAGGGGAGTCCATTCTTGTTCGAGAAGAGGGGGTTGCACCACGTTTGCTAGTTCCATCCACCTCTTAGCATAGTCTCTCACAGATTCGCAGTTTCTCTTTGACAATCTCTGCAGTTCGGTCCTGGTTCGAGCCACTTGGCTATTTAAGTGGTATCGCTGAATGAACACGGCGGCGAGGTCATTCCATGCCTTAACCTTCTGCTTATCCAGACTTAAGAACCAAGCGTATGCTGCCCCAGTTAGAGATCTTTGGAAGAATTGAACCATAATCTTCTCGTCCTTCGCATACTGGCACATGTCGCCAACATAGGATTGCAAGTGGTTCAACGGGCAGCCTGTGCCGTCGAACTGGTGCAACTCAGGGCATCTGAACTTGGCTGGGAATTGGATGTCCGAGAAGAAGCAAAGACTTTCTAGTGTAGCCTCATTCCGAACTGTGTTTGGTTGAAGCTGCTTCAAAATGTCCTCACGTATGGCAGCCATCTGTGCCTTGCTATCTTCCTTTATTGCTGCCAACTGCAGCATGTGATCCTCTTTGATTGCTGCCAATCTTTCCTCCAGCTGGGCTTCCCGTGCCCTATTCCAGTCTAGCTCTTCCTGTCTCAGTTGGATAGGCACAAACGGCTCTTGCTGTGGAGGAGGGATAGGAACTGGAGCGTCTTGTGGCGGCGGATGCCCTGCCCCGGGTGCTGGCTGAGGTGGTTGCCCCTGTGGGATTTCTGGCATTCGAATCCCTGTGGAATGTATCATGGCCGCCTGTGGGCCTGGACCCGTTATGGCCGGTTGTTCTTCGGCCCTTTGCTGTGATGATGATGGAATTGGGGCCTCGGCGGGATTCATTGCAGTCCTCCCTCACTGTGAAGGCCAAGTTACAAATGGTGCTCTAAATGTGAATTATCTAAACTGTACCTGGTGTTCAAAAATTTTGATCAGTCCATGCTCTAATTATGAAGGGGGTGTTGTGTGTGACGAGATCATTACACCATGAGTGGTGCTCTTGTGCCATGATTGGCAAAACAAATACAAGGCGGTTCATGCATGGAAATCTCGACCTAACCAATCAACACTAAAGAGAGTGTGACAGTGCCCTGGTTGACCAAAAAGTTCCTAAGATTTGTGAAATTTAAAGCCTTGTCAAATGGTCTTTTAGAGATCTGAAACTCTGGAGGCCATGACGATTTTCAAAATTGTGCAACGTGCGCTTTATGAGTAGAAATCCTTGAAAATCACGCTGCGAGGACTAAACCTCAAAATCCGTGCCTTGATCGGCAGCGGTTGTAAAATCCTTTAAAATCATGCAATGGCAAATGAATTATAAAGATCTGAAAATGCATTTGGGACAGCCCGCATCATGCCATGACTGGCATGGAGAATGTGTGCCAAAAATGATTTAATTTTTGTCTATACGGCTAGCCCAATATGCCACAGATGACGGTTTATTGTGCGTCGCCAGAGACGGTGTTTATGTCATGGAAGACGATCCAATGTAGGCCTGGTGGCCACTTTATTGTGTGCTTTGAAAAAGCAACTTTGATGTGCGCCTCGAGAGGCGGCTTGATGTACACTCGCAGGCGATTTGATGTACGCCCAAAGGTGGTTTAATGTACGCCCGAAGGTGATTTGATGTACGCCCAGAGGCGACTTGATGTATGCCCGAAGGCGATTTGATGTACGCCTAGAGGCGACTTTGGTTTAGGAAATTCTTTTGTGCACTTTTGAAAGCGGTTTGGCCAAAAACATTTGTGCAAATGATCTCGAAATGCGTGCACTTAATATATAAACAGGCATGCACACAAGCAAAATGAACTCAAATCCTATTACCATCTAGCAAATCTATGTTATTAAACAATCATAAAAAACACCCAAAAGTGTGTGCACAGTCCTAAAAAATGGTTAGTGCCTATCAAGGCACGACTCCTAGACATACTTGTGTAAGAAAGTACGTCCAAGTCCCGACTGGCCTTTTGTCTTTCATCTGTTCTTTCCTCTACTTTGTGGTGTCGGTTCACAGCAACTTTACAACTTGCCATCGAGGGCGAAATTTACATGACATTTACAAAAGCTGCAAATAATTCATCTTTAGGGCTGTCGGGAGCCCCAAAGAAGGGTACAAGTCGCTTCCAAGGCGGGTGAACTAAAATTCCTAAATCTAGGGCTTTCTGCCTTTTCTCTGATCTGGCCTGCTTTCGTCTGATTGTCTAATCTGGCTGGCTCTCGTCTGCTCTAAAAGACCAATCTAGACTCAGAGTGCTCCCCGAAGACTCAATGGGTCAAGGCCCACGGCTCTCGGGGACTCCATGCATGGATCTGGGGTGGTTCCCCTGATAAAAGTTAGGTTGGCCTTCTAAATTAGGGCTGAGGTAGCCCATGATCTAGGGTTCACTCAATTTGATGCAAAAAGCGGGGGTTGCTGCCCCTAATGGACTCTGGGTTTTATTGTTGGTTTTACTCCTCTTGTATTCATCATTCACAACATTCTCACCCTCACATGCTCAACGCATAGTTTATTCAGAAACGTTAGGTGGGGAAGGATACCCAGCCCGAGACATAAGCCTACAAGGGTCTGGACCAGTACTGGATCCTCGCGTGCCATGGCAAGAAACCAGTGGTGCTAATGGACTCCAGAAAACTGGGGGGATGGGTTTACCCTGCTTTCCCCGGCAAGCCACGGGAGCGTAGGTGCTAATACCATCCCAAAGATCAGTTTATAGGAATCAGAAGGGTAAGCTGCTAGAGAGGTCTAGGTTTTGGTAAAGAAGTTGCAATATCCGCTCTCATCAATTCAAGGTCGGATCATTCACGCAGCCTCCCTCGTGCGTGTCACCCCACGCAGTTTATCATAAAAAAACCAAAAAAGAAATATAAGAAGTTGCAATCTCCTCTTCAATCTTGACCTAAGAAGATGTTTGGTGTCCCTTAGTGCTTGGGAAAGGAGCCTTGGAGTGCACTTGAAGTGCTGTTTGTGCAACTTGAGCAGTCCAGCACACTAAAAGGGATCATAAATCCCTAAGGTGAGCTCCCTTGTACTTCGTATTTAACATATTTGAAGCATGAGTGAAATATAAGTGTTTTTATGTTTCTTATACTATATGTCTACCACTTTTCTCTACCATGATATGATTGCTCATTTCATCTTTATTTTCTCTTCATTTTTAGAGAGCAAATCATCCCCCATGCTAAAAGGGGAAGTTTATCGATAATTTAAAGAGAGGAAGAGGGATCATTAGATTTGATTTTAGGTGTTTGAGGTTACTGTTTTGCATAAATGTTTTGTTGTCTCTTCTCCATTTTAATAGGGGAGCATGTTCCCCTTTGTTCTAATCCAATGTACCCCTTTATGTAATCCCCATTCTCTATCCTTTCTTTGGGTATTTTCTTGTTAGGATAAATGAATAAGTTACATGAATATCATCATGACAAAGATCACATGTGATGCATGCTAGGTTTATGCTTTGTTTTATTTATACATGGCCTATTTGCTGTTTTACGTATGTATGAAGTCCTTCCCTCATTTCATCATCATTTAATAGCATGTGTGTTGTTATCTTAAGATTATGTAAGTATTCTTTTACTGTTTTTGTGTACTTCTAGCATGATTTTTATCCACTTTTAGCCATTGTTTTGACCGTAAAAAGTCAGCCCATATGGCTTTGGATATGCTCAACGTGTATGCTTGTATTTTCAAGTATTAGAGAAGCATCTACATGCTTTATACATGGTATTGTTTAGTTTAACTTTGCATGCCTATAAATCTGTTTCCAAATCCTAAGATGTATTCATATACGCTTGGGCATGAATTCTTTTATTGATTTTTTTAGTTGACTTGTCCTTGTTTGTTACTTGCTGATTTTTATGATAAGAGAAACCAAAACAGGGATATTTGATCCCTGTTCCATTGTTAAATTTGGTCCAAAAAGAAGAGAAGACAAAACCTCAGTCTTACTCTTTTTCTTTAGTTGTAAAACCCTTAAACGAAGCCTTTTAGGCTCCATTCCAACCACTATGGGCCCACACAAGCTTCAAACAAACCCAAAGACATATGGATTTTGTTTTCTGTAAGAAATGAAAAAAAGTGAATTTTTAATACTTTACCGAAAACTTAGGTCGGCTAAGGTGTTTTTTCTGAATAACCGAAATAAAATTTCTATTAAACAAAAAAATATAATGTGACCGAATTTAATTTTCAGTCACATTATTTTTTCTGTTTAGCCAAAATAGATTTTTGGCTACACTAAAAAATGCTTAAAAAACAGGTTTTTTTAGTTCTTTGTTTGTTTATTGATTTATTGTAATGAACCAGGTGAACCAGTAGGGTTTCCGGGTCAACCGGAAACCCAAAATGGGCCTTAGGCTTCTAAGCCCAATCTAATCCATATGTGGGCCTTCCAACGGGGCCCACCCAGCCCAACAACATCTTTGAATTTAAATAAAACAATTAAAAATAAATTAAATGGGCCAAACCTTTTAAGGCCCACCAAAGACCCAAAATTGATACATGTCGGCTTAGACTAGGGTTGGTTTGGCCGAGACCACGGGCTAGGGCCTATCGGGCCCACCAAGCCCATTCACCAAGTAAAGAAGGGTTCGTAACCCTAATTCTTTAAATCTTGGGCTTTCCAGCCCAAGTGTAGGCTATGGGCTCCAAGCCCAAGGCCTAGCCCACTTTGGAAACTAAACAAGGTAAAATAAATTAAATAATCTTGGCAAACATGGTGAGGCCTACCCAGGCCCATCAAATCATTCAGGCCTACGTAAAATAAAATCTAACTTAAATTCCACTCAAACCCTAAATAAAATAAATCAAACTAACCAAAGCCCAAAAGGCCATTTTAGGGTTAGATAAGGCCCACCAGGGGACATGTGGGCTAAGCCCAGGCCACCAGGGTATTCGTGGACCTTCCAACGGGGTCCACCCAATCCGACCCAGACCACTTAAATAATTAAGATAAAATAAAATAAAGGGGACCCATACCATTTCAGTGGTCCCCTCCAAGACTCAAAATATACATGCTGGCTTAGGACAAAAGGGTGAGTTGGAAGTTGACTCGATAACTAGAAAGACCCATGGGACCCGTCAAATCGACGGGGCGGGCCGGGGTGTCTTCGGACTTCCCCAGGCGTAACCGAGAACTTACCTAAATCTCTAAAAAGCTGCAGACCAAGAAATATTAGACCGATTAAGTACCCTGTGTCTACCTGCACTTCTCAGGTATTGGCGACTCCGAATTCCCTGAGGCGCACACTCCCACGTGCCCCTCGTGTGCGGCCATGCACACAACTGTAATTTCAAAGGTGGAATTTCAGTCATGGGTTTTGGTTTTCTAATCTCTTGAGATGATTAGGGGATGTGTGGGCCCCTCGATGGACCCATAGTGGTTTACAAATGAGGTGTGAACCTAATTAAACTGTTAAAATTAACTTTTAAATCAAAAGAAGTGGGGAGCAAGATTAGGGGCTTGCTCTTCCACCCATGGATGGAAATCCATGTGGTTTGAAGAGATCAGAGGTATCTCTTCATCGTACATAGGGATTGCTCACCCCCTTTATGAGAAAAGGTAGATGAGGGACCCGAAAGGTCCACTTCCCTCAAGTCTCATACGGCCAAACCAAGTGACTTGCTCACGCAAACATACTAAAGGTCGTCTTACAAAGAATGAGACATCACAAACATATAAAAATACAGTGGAATATGTGTGCATAAAAGTGTACATGTTGAACAAGAACCTTAACCAAGGATTAAACATGCATTTAAAGTGGTGTTATTATGCATTTGCTTTATGCCTTATGTGTACATGCAAGACATGAGACATTGTTAGAAACAAAGAAAACACAAAACATGTGATTGGTATGGTGGTATGTGAACTAGGTGTAAGCACCTCATTTTTGCACCTCCCAAAAGTGCCGAAAATGAAAACCCTAATAGAAACGTCAAACCCCAAGGGGACAAAAGTTGACTTTTTGATCAGGTATGAATGAACTACCATACTTCTTCCCATTGATTAGGAAATTCCGACACGGTTCTGATGCAACTAAGTTTGCCGAGATCGGGGCGCGGATGAAGAAGTTATGGGAAGGTCAAACCCAGGGGAGTAGAATTTGACTTTCTGCTCAAGCCCAGATCAGCTACCCAACCCTGTCCCAGCAAGAAGGAAATCTCGATACGGTTCCAACGCAATTGAGCTTGCCAGAATCGGGGTCCGGATCAAGCAGTTATGAGCAAGTCAAACCCTGAGATAGAAATTCAGAAAACTGCCCACGTGGCAAAAATGAAGAAAAGGACGAAAGGACAGGAGAAATAAAATATCTTGAATAAAATAATACTTTCTCATAAAATATCTAGATTTTCTTAATTAAAATAAATAAGAAATCGGAAATTCGGATTCTCTCATTAGGAGAGAGAATTCGTCAAATCCATCACATCAATCAATCAAAATAAGAGAGAGAAAGTTGGCGTCTACACAATATGTGCGGATGTGCCCTGTCCGCATGTAATGTGCAGACAAAATCTTATCCAAAGCCTTATCCTGAATCTCGGAAATCTGGGAGAATCTCAAAGTCTACACTTAGTGTGCGGACAGAGGAAAAATGAACTAAATTTGTCTTGCCCACACTTCATATACGGGCAGAAAAGATTTCCAAAAATCTTATCCTCTGCGCGAATCGCCACGTGGCAGATTTTCACTCATTACGCAAATGACGTCTCGTCCGCACATAGTGTGCGAGCAAGGCTTGCTTGCACACTATATGCGGATAGAAATTTTTTTTATAAATACCTAACCTGAACGATTGTTTAAAAGGTTGGCTGTTCTTGCTTGCTTCCCAAACCATTCCCCCACATCCGAGAGCCCTCCTAACCCTACTCTTTCTCTCCCTAAGCCATCTAAACCCCTCCAAACCCTTCTAAATCCTTCCTAAAGCCTATCAAGCTTCTCCCCTACCACTATCAAAGCCCCAAGAACACCTTGGAGGACCATTTGAAGGAGGAGAGGCTCAAATTGCCACCCAAATCTCAAGGGGACCTCACACATCGCAAAAGTTGTAGATCACATCAAGGTATGCCTCACCATTACCTTCTATTTAACATATATGAGAATGGAGGGATTTTGAGTATGTTGGGGTACCTTTGTTCTCCATATGCAGTTTTGCCTCATTTGTTTGAATGTTTACTCTCTTCCACTTCTTCTCTCCAAGTGGTTGAACTCCCATGTGTAAAACCTCGAATTTTCACATAATAAATAAATAAATAATAAATAAAGGAAATATGAGTTTAGGTCCTAGCAAAAATAAAAAAGTAAAGATTTAGAGGATAAGTAATTCGAATAAACCATAAGTTGTAAATAAAGAAAGAATTTTAATGAAATTAGCCTAAAATAGTAAAAAGGGTATTTTGGTAATTTTCAGAAAAGGGTAATTAATAAATAGATCATTAAATAATAACTAGAATTAGAAAATAGAAGAAAATAATTTATTTAGACATGTTAGAAATTAAAAGGAATTAATAAGAGCCCAAATGTGGAAAAAGGGTAACTAGGAGATTTCAAGTATTAATTTGGAGAAAATAAGGTTTTAGGTGATATTAAGGTTAATTAAATATTATGCACGAAAATAGGTTATAAATAGGAGTTTAGATGATAAGAGATTAAATTATTAATGTTTAAGTGGAAAAATAAAAGGTGGAGAAAAAGTAGGAATTAATTAGAATGGGTTAGACTTTAATTAGACCATGGTTGGGTTAGCCCAAATTAAAGTAGCCTATTAGGGTTGGTTTAGAACTTCTAAAGCCTAATATAAATAGGAGGTTAAGGTTAGATAAGAGAGAATTTTCGTTGGTTTATTATTGAGAGAAAAGAGGGAGAGAAAGGAAGAAGGTTGCTAATGGAGATGTCTGATCAGCCATCATCAAAACATGATCGGGGAAAATCCGTGCGGTGGATCGCCATCAAATTTGGGGATTTAGTTCATGACTAAGGGAACTATTGTAACGCCCCGAACCCGGGTCAGTGCAAACCGGCACCCGACCCGAACCCGGTTCGCTACTGTAACAACCCGAATTTAGTTCAACAACCAAATCCGAGGTGTTACTGGCCCATATCAATTACAACATCAATAACATACCAGACCAAAGAAAGTAAATCCAATCCATATATTAAACTATCAGAGTTGCGGAAACAAGTATATGCGGAAGTGTAGATTAAAATCATCAAACAAGCATGAAGCTTGACCATCAATCAATAGTATCAAAGTCTGGTAGAATGAACTGGTTACTAACTCTCTCTTGTCTCTCTCATACATCAAATCCAATTCAGTGATAATAAACCAATTAAAAATGCTAAGTCTATAACATCAATCCACCTCAGACAAGATCTGGATAATAATAATCCTCCGGCGAATACTCGGCTATCTCTCCCTGGAAGTCTAAAAGATCCCCCTCTCGCGTATCAGCTGAAAAAAATGGAATAGAAGTAGGGTGAGATACAAATATCTCAGTAGGTAACACATGCATGATTAAACAGTTAATATACGGAAAGTAACAGTTCATGCACGATAAAGCAACATCGATAAATCAGGCTCGCATAATCATTTATACTATTCATGAACACAAAACAGTTTGATAAACAGTTCTAGAAATGATTTTCAGCAAGTTTTAATATAAGATCTCAATAGACAAATCAATAGCATAATCCATGCATTGCCAGGATGTACTAAGCAGTCACATCCAACCAATATCCCAATCACATGCATCCCACACGTGCACAATAGTAATCATATCAAGTGTTATGTTTTCAGTGTCATTGTAGGACTCACAAAGTTAGATAAACCTTTTGAGATGATTCTCAACCAATTGCTATACCACCGTGTGACTTAGGAGCGATGCTACTAATGATACTCAAGCCCCATGCAGCGCAGCTTAGACAAGAGCCGTAGTCACCGACTTATTGCACACGTACCCATCAAAGTTGGTATGTACCACCAGTATGCAGCACCAGAATCAATACATGGAGGTGGTTGCTTATCCACATGTACAGGGAATCACCAGCGGCTCACCGGGGTGTCCCTCCAGACATAGGACCTTCCCAGACAAACTAACTTGCAAAGGAAGCGCGTCGCATATAGGAGTAACTCAACCCAAATGACACATCCCTTAGCTATCTAGCTACGACTATGGATCCATAACCAGCTATGCCCACTAGACTCCAAAATTCCCTAAAGTATCATATTTCTATAAGGGTTGGTGCCTAGCGGCATATAATGGTTATATCTGTACATTCACTTCATTATTCAGTCATTCGGATTATGAACTCTCTTTATAATGTCTTATGATTTATAATGCCATTTAAAAGTGTTTAGATAGTCAAATGGTAGTTAGGCTTTTCCAAAATCACATTTCTCGTTTACCTTCAAAACTTGGCAACTAATGTCCTAAATATCTCCCTAATTTGTTTTTCTGTAAAACAGGGATTTAGGTAGTTTATTTCGGTCTTAAAGCACCTTAATTAATCATTAAAATTGTCTAAAAATAGTTTAGAATTGAATTAGGTTCGAAATTATGAAAAATTGGAAATTCTGCTGAGAGCGCCTGGGATCGCTCAGGATCGCTCCAGGCGGTCATCAGTCGGCGGTAGTGCAATTTCGAGCGCCCACGGTCCGTCGTCCCGTGGTCCACAGCGTCCTCAAATTTTTAACCAGCGCCTAAGATCGCCGATGAGCGCCTCGCACAGTCGAGGTCGGCGGTCTCACCAAATCGAACAGAAACAGTTCTAAATCACGATTTTTCTCGTCTAAACTCATTCTAATGTATTTATAACATGCTTAGCTAACTAAATACAACTTTACATATCATATAAACATGCGTTTGCGATTAAACAGAGATAAATCCGAATTTAAAACCAAAACGGTGTCACCTACCTCTTGAACGAAGGTTCCTCTTCCTCACTTCTCTCAACCACGCTTCTTTATCACCCAGCAACACTCTGGAAGATGAAGAACTCCAAAAACCCAAGCTTTTTATCTTCCCCTTCTTCTTCTTCTCCTTCGGTCGCTTGTCGCTTGCGGCTGATCAATACGAGCGAAAATACACGCGTATAAAATTAGGTTATTAAACTAATACTTATACTCACTTATCCCATGTGTCTCACCTATACCAAATTCCATACACATGCCCAATCAGAATACATACCTTGATATCTCATGATCGGACGGTCAGATCTGCGTCTAATTCTGGATCTCCGCTAAGTTGATCACCCCCTACAATATTAAAATGTTTCTATCAATCATAACTCTGGGTAATATTATTTACTAATTTAATTTATTATTTAAGGGAAATTCGGGGTTTTACAACTATAATATGAGCGGTGGAGATGTGAATCAGAGAACTCTAGCTTGGTGCGTTTGGGAGCAAAAGTCAGGTCCAGAATTAGAAGCTTCAAGGGAAGAAGGATTTTAGCATATAAGGCAAGTAGTAAGCTTGGAAAACGTGAGGAACTGCATGATTTTGTTTTCTGTGATTTCATATGGTTTGAATGGATTAGTTGGAACTGTATTTACATGGAATCAAAGTGCTTATAGTTTAATGATTGGTGTTCTTGATGGATTTGTCAAAATTAAAGAAGAAAACTTAGTTTGATTATGTAAATAAATGTAGGAGGGTAATTAATTAACAAGAATTAATCTAGAAAGCTTTAGGTATGTTTTAGAATGTTAGTAGATTAATTTATACCAAAGAAACATATAGCAAAAGCATAAAAATCCAAACTTTGTAATCTGGAAAAATTCTGGTAAAAATTGCACGAGCGCCTAGGATTGCCTAGGATCTCCTAGTCCTGTAGAGGTTGGCGATCTATGTAAAATTTGTAGATTTTGGCGATTTTGTAATATGCATAAATATCCAATAGTTGTTCTGATTAAATAAGCATGTTAGCATCTTTATAAGGACCTATTTAAGGTATAAAAATTATAAAATTAAATTGGAAAGATTAATCAATAAATTGAAGGTTATAATGAAATGGTGTGCATAAAGGATCTAAATGGTATGGGATATTGATAGGAATAATTCTATTGGACTTCCTAAGGTAAAAACATCTCCTAAACTTTATTTAGGTCTGTGGGACATGCTGGAGAAATAAAAATACAGAAAACCTAAATAGAAACTATCATGGGTGTTAAGATAGGAAATTTGATTCTAATAAAGGAATTAATAAGGAAAACATTAAGTAAGATTTGATTTACTTTATTTGAACTTTCAATATGAATATTGGCTACTGGAATTGAATAAACTCTGAGTTTGATTGAACTTATGAAACATGAGTTTTATTTTGAATATATTTGGGAAATTGCATATGTTATTTTGACAAAGCCTTTAATTGAATTTGTAAGGATTTAATCATGGTTTTCCCATGGAATTGAATACTTGGGTATGGTTTGTGTCAGTGGGCTTAGCTGTATATGGATCCATAGTTTTTGCTGGTTAGCTAAGTGGTATTTAGTTTTGGTTGAGTTACTCCTATATGCGAACGCGCTTCCCTTGCAAGTTAGTTTGCTCTGGGAAGGTCCTATGTTTGGAGGGACACCCCAGTGCGCCGCTGGTGATTCCTTGTACATGTGGATAAGCGACCAATCTCCATGTATTGATTCTAGTGCTGCATGCTGGTGGTACATGCCAATTCTGTTGAGTTCGTACGCAATAAGTTGGTGACTACGGCTCTTGTCTATAGCTGCGCTGCATGGGGCTTAAGTATCATTAAGTAGCACTGCCCCTAAGCCGCACGGTGGTATAGCAGTTAGTTGAGTGTCATCTCAAATACTTATCATCTTTGTGAGTCCTGCAATGGCACGTGTTTTATCGTTTTTGTCGGTTTTACCCCGTTATCATCCAATTACTGGTATTTGTACATGATCATCTGTTTTATCACTTTATTTGGAATTGCCATGGATAAATTGGATTTCTCGTCTTATCGTTGATTAATCGAATACCTCATGACTATTTGCTTACATTGGACTATTTCTAATTGCATGCACCTACTACTTGCTGAGATGTAAATCTCACTCCGTTTTCCCCTATTTTTCAGGTTGCTTGGAGAGATTGCGGAGATGGGGTTTAATTTGATGGGTAGAATTGTAATTGGTATTGATGTCACTTGTGATTAGATAAACTTTATTGTAAACCAAATTGATATTATTGAATAAAGAATTGTTTTATTGGCCACCATAACTCTGATGTAATTATTTAGTTTAAAATTATTGTAAATCTTAGTTTGTATCTGACCCCAGCTTCGTGGTAACACCTCGGATTTGGTTGTTGAACCGAACTTGGATTGTTACAGTAGCGAACCGAGTTCGGGTTGGGTGCCGGTTTGCATTGACCCGGGTTCGGGGCGTTACATCATGGTAAGGGGAGGAGGACAAGTCCCAAGAAAAGTGGGAGGATGAGAGTGAATGGCACCATCTTCTAGGTCATGGGTCCAACACATGCCTTGTCATGTGTCTAGGTTCATTTTTTTTAGCAAATAATGAAGAGAGCATGTTCCCTTTCCCTTCTTCAATCTTTTGTACCCGTTAAAACCCCCCAAATCCCTTCTTTAATGGTTTCTTTTTTCGTTATCATCATGCTAGCCTATCTTTGCTCTTTTGTTTTTTTTTACCATGAAGTAATACTTGTATGAGGTGGTTGGTTTTCATGCATGCAAGTAACATGTTCCCCCTTCCCCTTGCCATGATATTTCTCCTTTATTTGCTTTTGTTTTAGTATTTTGCATGCTTGCCTCCCTTCTCTATCCATGCACACACATATGCCTAACTCACTTAAAGAGCATGTCTAGGCTTCCCCCTTTGTTTGTCTCTTCTTATTTATATGTATACACCCACACACATACCCTTTAGCCACTGTTTTAGCATGTCTCAGGTTTCATTTATCGCACTTCTACATGCTGGTTTGTCTATTTGTTTAAATGCATATGTGTGTTTGGTTTGGCCGTAGCCCTTAAAGCAAGTGACCTTTCGGGTCCTTGGAGCACCTTCTCTCTTGAAGAAGAGTGCCTCCCTTGCTTGCAACCAAGTAGGGAAACTCCTCCCCACCTAACATAAGTGAGTTGAAACTCACAGAAAGAGAGGGGGAGGCCCCAAGCCTTCTCCCTCCTCCCCCTTTGGAAAAAGCATAGAAGTAGGTGGTTTTTAGCTAAGGATGGAACTTTGGAAGCCGTTGTAGGTCAACACAGTGACCCACAGATATGTACAGACCCACTAGAGAAGAGGCCCCTTGGCCTCCCCCTTGAAAAATGGATTTACTGGACCCCTGGGTCCTGCTCGCACCTATAGTGCGGGCAGCACACAAAGGGTTGGAAAAGTCTGTTCTTTTGGGGTTTATGCAACCTTAACCTAACCTAATCCATTGATCTTAATCCATTTGGGCCTCTGGGTAACCTTAGGTCCTCTCTTGAGACTTGGGGCCCACCCAGGCCCAACAAGACCTCCTTGTGGGCCTTCCAACGGGGCCCACACCCTTCTTGCCCAACCCTTAGCCCATCCCAATGGAGGGTTTCAAGGGCAACTTGGTTAAGTCTTTGGGCCTCCTTCAAAGCCCAATAGGCCCTTTTAAAAGTCTAAACCCACAAATAATGCTTTGCATGTTTAATAAACCTCCAAACCACATAAACCAATCCAAAAAAAAGGGGTTATCCAACGTAACCCCAAATGGGACTTGGGCTTGACTTAAGCCCAACTTGGCACCCCGTAGGCCTTCCAATGGGGCCGAACCCAGACCAACATCACTTCAATTAACAATGATAAAATCAAATAAAAGAGTGGGACCCACACCATTCAAGTGGTCTCCATAGACTTAACAAACCAGATTGCATATCTGAATAAGAATTGGGTGAGTAGACCAAAAGTAGAGTTGACTCAAACCAGGGAGACCCGTGGGACCCATCACCTGACAGGGTGGATCGGAGTGTTTTCGGACTTCCCCGGACTGTAACCGAGAGCTTAGCTAGAATCTCAAGCCGCAGACCGCCTAATAGACTAACCTAGGCACCCAGGTGTCTGCTTACACCCCATCAGGCAGTGGTTACTCCAAATTCTTGAATTTCCCAAAAGAGAGGCACACACTTCACGTGCGCCTTGCAGTGCAGCTCGCCGTTTATCGACGCGTGCACACCAGAAATTTAGTGTTCATGCTAAGGGAAATGATCCCATTCAACCATTCACATGCAAATCAACAAAAATAGGATATATTCAACTTAGTTGAGTGAGGAGAAGCTATCTAAAAGAAATGAAGGTGGGGATTAAGGTTACATTAGGCATGAAAGGGGAGAGAACATGCTCTCCCATAAAAAAAAAAAAAGGAAATCAAAGTAAGCTAAATGGCATCCTAGCACATGATACCACACTCTCTCAGCCTCTCATTTAGCCTCCTCACCTCTTACCATGGGGCGCCATCTTTTATGGAAGATAATGAAGAAAAGTGAAGAGATATGGAAGGGAAGTAAAGATAAGCTATGAAACTGAATGTGCCATTAAAAAATGCTTATATTTATGGGAAATTCATATATGTTACATAAGTCATGTTGGAGAAGCTTACCTTGGAGAAAGAAGCCCTCTTGGATGTGTTTGGAGGTCCCTTGAGGTGTAGACAACAGCTAGTACACTCCTGCTTCAAGTCCAAGGTGATTCCATAGGCTCCTTGGTTCAAATGGAAGGAAAAGGGTAAGGTGATGATTTGGAGAGGTTTGGAAGGGATTAGGGTCTTGAAAAGGTAGAGAGAGGTTAGAGAAGAGGGGTGTACATTGGGGAGGAGTGAGAGAGAGCAAAAATCCCATAGCCCCTGCAAATGAGCTGTGGAATAATATTATTTTAATTAAGCCTCACTTGCTTCCTTCATCTTCGACCGGTATGCCATGGAGTTTAGATGTCTGATCTTCACACATCTTTTCCATGTATTTATTGTTCAGATTCTTTGCATTATCCATGATGATTGCCTCAGGTATGTCGTAGCGACAAACAATGTTATTTTTGACAAATTTTAGTAAATGGGACTTCTTCACACCCACAAAGGACATGACTTCTACCCACTTGCTGAAATAGTCCGCTGCAACCAAGATGAATTAGTTTCCGTTTAAAGCTTTCGGATGAATCTAGTCGATCATATCAATTCCCCATCTGGCAAATGGCCAAGGCATAAATGGCATTTTCTGACATGGATGTAGCAGTCTGTTTCCAATGTCATCCAATAGTAGCCCATTCTTAGGATCTTCCTTGCTAGCATATGGCTAGTCATGTGTGCTCCGCATGAACCTCCATGTACTTCACTGATCAAATTTTATGCTTCATCTTCTTTTACGCTCAGTAGCAGTGAGTCATTGTACAACTTTTTTGTACTCCCTACCTTCACTAAGGACGTAATGTCCTACCAGCCTTTGGATTGCTTGCTTCTCTGCAGCCGTGGCACTTGCTGGCAGAGTTCTGTCTTTCAAGTATCTTTCAATGTCTGCGTATCATGGCTCTTCTTCAAGTATACTCTTCTCAATACTGAAACAGTAGCTAGGATGGTGCCAGACTTCTATCTCTAGAGGCTACACAAAGGTATTGTTGGTGATGGTGGTCATGGATGCCATTGTTGCTCAAGTATCAGCAAACTGATTCTTATCTCGTGGCATGTAGTTGAATGTCACTTTCTCAATCCACTCTTCTAGCTGCTTAATCAGTTCTTGGTATGGCACCAACCTTACGTATCTTGTCTTCCAATCTCCCATCACTTGGTAAATGATAAGACTTGAATCACCGAATACCTTTAACTCTTGTATATGCATTTCGATTGCTGCTCGCAAGACTAACACACATGCTTCATATTCTGCCATGTTGTTAGTACAATCGAACAAAAGTTTGCTGCTATTGGATGATGGACACCTTCTAGGGAGATCAGTACAGCCGCAATTCCTTTTCCATTGAGATTGACTGCTCTGTCAAAGAACATCTGCCATTTGGTTGCATCTGTCTCCTCTGTTGACTCAGTCCACATCACATCTTCGTTTGGGAAATGTGTCAGAAGCGGTTGGTAATCTGGCAAGGGACGTTCTGCTAGATGATCTTCCATAGCTTGTCCTTTTATCGCCTTCCTGGTTGTGTAGACGATGTCATATTCAGATAAAAGGACCGACCATCTTGCTACCATTCCAATAGATATCAGCTTCTCAAAGATGTATTTCAAAGGATCCAAACTTGAGATTAGTAAAATTGTGTGGCTGAGCAAGTAGTGCCGAAGCTTCTGAGTTGCCCAGACCAAGGCACAACACGTTTTTTCAAGCATTGAGTATCATGTCTCAAAGTCAGTGAACTTCTTACTCAGGTAGTAGATTGCTTGTTCTTTTCTTCCTGTCTTATCGTGTTATCTTAACACACATCCTACAGCCATTTCAGAGACTATCGATACATATTCAAAGGTCACCCTGGAACTGGTGGGATCAGTGTCGGTGGGCTCATCAAATACGCCTTGATTTTGTCGAATGCTTCTTAACAATCCTCATTCCAAACCACTGGGTTGCCCTTCTTTAGCAACTTAAATATCAGTTCGCACACGAGAGTCATCTGTGCGATAAACCTACTAATGTACTGCAGCCTGCCAAGGAAACCTTTCACTTCCTTTTCTGTCAATAGAGTAGGCATTTCCAAAATTGCCTTTGCGTTGACAAGGTCAACTTCAATCCCCCTTTTCCTAACAATGAAACCAAGCAATTTCCTTGAAGTAACTCCAAACATGCATTTATTTGGATTGAGCCTAAGCTTGTGCTTTCTAAGTCTGTCAAATATCTTTCCAAGGTTCACCAAATGATTCTCTTTTTCCTTCGACTTCGCAATCATGTCATCCACACACTTCTATCTCTTTGTGCATCATATCGTGGAATAGCAAAGTCATTGCCCGCTGATAGGTGGTGCCTACATTCTTCAGTCCTAATGGTATCATACGGTATCAATAGGTGCCCTAGTGTGTGATAAAAGATGTATTCTCCATGTCTTCAGGTGTCATCCTAATCTGGTTGTAGCCGGAGAATTTGTCCATAAATGAGAACATCGAATGCGTGGCAATGTTATCAACAAACACATTTATGTGCGGCAATGAAAATTCATCCTTTGGGCTTGCCTTGTTCAGATCTCTATAATCAACACACATCCTAACCTTTCCATCTTTCTTTGGAACCAGAACAATGTTTTCCAACCATTCTGGATAATCCGTTACTTGCAATAATCCCGCATCCAACTGTTTGGTGACCTCTTCTTTGATCTTCAGGGCCCATTCTAGCTTTGTGCGTCTAAGCTTCTACTTCACAGGTGCGACCTTAGACTTTGTTGGTAACCGGTGCACAACCAAATCTGTATCTAACCCGGGCATATCTTAGTATAACCATGCAAACACATCAGAATAAGACTTTATAAAATCAATCATCTACTTTTTCAATAATTGCAACAACTTTTTACCAATTTGTAGTATTTTCGGTTGTGCTATTTCACCTATGTTAATTGATTCAGTTTTTTCAATGTTGGCATGGAGACCCTTTTCATGCCTTTCCAAGGCAAGTTGGATTTCAAGCGAAGTCTCCTATAATTCATCATCGTCTTCATGCTCGAAATACTCACAAAGGACGATATCTGAATCATTTTGCTGCAATGGGCAAGTGCCCCAATCTGATTGGTTGAGGTCTTGCTCTTTTTCAGTACTGAGTACTTGCTCATGATTTTCCATTATTATTGCCTGTTCAACTGGCTGTTCAAAGCCAAGGCTTTCAATTATTTTTTTCTTCTTTTTGTTCAATTACTATAGCCTCGTTATCTATCCCGTACTCCGGCTTCTCCAGGTGTGTGTGAGGATCGACACTAAGACTATACGATTCAGATTGATTGTTTTTGTTAGTTTTCTCATTTTCAGACACATGCAAATAGTAGAAGTCATTCAGGTATTCATTAAAAAGTGTAGGACTTGCTACAACAAAAGCATCAGAGGTAGTGGAAACTCCCTTTGAGAGGTTAGCCATGCTGACTGCAAATGGCCTTGAGTTCTAGTTCTTTAGTGGTACATTATCTTCTTTGTTGATTGCAGCCATCTCTTCTGGTTCCGCCTCTCCTATCACGACCATGTTGATGTATTCCTCTGGGTCGCTTTCATCTGATGACATGTAATCTGGCTCATTTGCAGCAAGAGCCGTCCATGATCTTCTACCTCAATTTACTATTTTGGGTCCTCTTCATCTAATGACATGTAATCTAGTTCATTAATAACATGAGTAGGTTAGTTCTGACTTTCCTTAGATCCATACTCAGAATCCTGCGGCTTTCCCCCTACTGATTCATTTGTCATGGAGAACCCTATTGGTATTCCTATGCCGATTGGTGGCGGGAATGCGATCGTGACTTGTTGTGACAAACTCGGCCCTCGTAGAGGAGCGGCAACAGGAATCTGTGGCAGCACTTCGGACTCAATTGTCATAGACAAACTTTCTGGAGGCCAGTCAATAAATGTTAGAGAGCTGGTTGTTGAAGTTTCTGGAGGCGGCTCTAGGACATGTGGCTTTGCTTGAAACATTTGGGCGAGCCCTCCAAAGTCGCTGGGGTTCTCTCTAACTAGTGGAGGTGGAGGAGGCGGAGATTCATGAATCCATCTGTGATCTAGTATGAATTGGGGCGACGGGTCAATTGGTCCGGAACTGCCCTAACCTTCTTCTCCAATTACACAGAAATACATGTCTGGGCTGTTTTCATCTTTGGATTCTTCAACAGGAGCAGATGGCGGTATTCCTTTGATGGCAATTATGGGGTTGGTCGGTGATTCTCAGGGTTAACAACGTAGAAGGTGGAGGGAATGCGACAATGATCTCTTCAGCCAAGTCCATCGCAAATAATTCAGGTAGGCCGTCCAACGACCAGTCAGGAGATGGGACTTATGTTTCCATAGCTATTTTAGGCAAGTCTAGGCAAGTGGCTCTTCCTAGAACATCTGAGCCAATCCTTGCAAGCTATCTTCGTCTTGAGCAAGAGAAGACGGGAATTCATCACCCCATCCTTGGGCAACTATGTTCTTAAGCGACATGGCTGCCTTTCTTTCTTTGTTGCTAAAGATGTGGTATAATTTGCCATACATGCATATAGGCTATACTGGGTCTCTCCCTTCAGTCTTTGCTCTCTTCCATTCAGCACACCTCCCCAGAAGCCTGGAATAGTCCTCAAGCTGGGGATCAAAACCAAGACCAAACCCAGTGATTTGTCCAGATGGTTGGATGGCTGTTTTTATCCCCCCTTTGTACTAGCCTAAGCCTTCTCCAGCTCTTAGCCCCTAGTCAGTGCATTCAGCAGTGCCAACTACCTCGCTTCTCTTTCTCTTCATAGCCCGTTGTCTCCTTTCAGACTCAGGAATGTTGTTCACATTGACCATTTCCATAGCTTGGAAATTTGGAGAAGTAGTCAACATAGGATACTCTAACCCTTTCAAATTCCCTACGGTCTTCGGCGTGCACCGTTATAAGTTCATTCCCAGAGACAAACCAAACCATTCTATGCAGAGAAGAAGGCACTACCCCAACATGATGCAACCAGGGTCGGCCAATCAACAAGTTAAAGGAAGCATTTATATCCATGAGTTCAAAAGCCAGAGTGGAGGGTCTTTCTGCAATGATTATTGTCAATTTTACTTCCCCAATTGATTCTCTCCTTGCATTGTCAAATCCTCTGACATTGTGAGCGCTGGGCTTTATGAGAGAAGGATCTAACTGTAAGCTATGAAATGTCCTCATTGGGCAAATATTTAGTGCCCAACCCATTATCAGTCATGGTCCTCTTTACCATCAGATCCGAGAATTTGAAAATAATGTACAGGGGTTCAATGTGATCATGTCCTTCAAGGGACAAATCCGCTGTTGAAAAGGAGATGGCCTTAAGTGCCATGATCAAGGATATGATAGCCCCAAGCTATTCCAGGTTGGTCCTTTCAGGCACATGGGCGTCGTCAAGGACTTTCATCAATGCTTCTCTATGTTGTCTGAGTCCATAAGCAATCACATGATGGAAATATGAGCAAGGACCTTGTTTAATTGTTGGAGGAGATCATATTCTAGTACATAAATGCTGTATGGAGATCTGTGATCTTCTCCTCTATTGCTTTCCCCTTTTTCTTATGGGTCTGTGGCAATTCAGTTACCACTTCCTTCCCTTTTTCTCTCTTCTTCTGTCTCTCCCTCTGGTATGGGCAGAGGGTTTGTGTTAATGTATCAACCACATCGGATGATCCGGTCTACTTCTGCTCCTGCAGAGATGAAAATGGATTGATGGTATATGGGACGGATAGGGTAAGGTGGAGGTGCGGTGTTGTAGGCTAGAGGTTCAAGGTTAAGCTATGAAATGTTCAGAATGGGTGGTTCAAAAGAAGTAGCTGTTGGATCATGTGGGGGAAGATCCATAATGTCAAATATATTGATGGCTAGACTAGGATCTAGGGTAGGTGAAGGGTAGAAGAACTCGGATTCTTCAAATGGGTAGAAATGCTCCAGAGGGAGATCTGGGGGATCGCTTTTGTCATCTTCTTCTCCGATGACGTTTATGGTATGCTACTTAGCTTATTCATGGAAGTGTACCCTTACTATCTGCCTCGGCCGTCCGATCAATATGGATGGATTGAATTGCCTACTGCTACCGCTGCCCGTGCTCACTTGATTTATAGGCTTGGTGGTGGAGGCCTTAGAGTTATCCGGGAGAGGGTTTGTTGAGATTCCTGTGGTAGGGGTTGGCGCTGATGGTGCTAGGAGATCGACTGAAATGCGCTTGCTATCAATCAAGTCCTAGATGTCATGCCTCAAAACCCAGTAGCGATTAGTTTGGTTGTAACGCCCAAACCCAGGTCAATGCAAACCGGCACCTGACCTGAATCCGATTCGCTACTGTAACAACCCGAATCCAGTTCAACAACCAAATCCGAGGTGCTACTGGGCCCATATGAACATATCATCAACAAATTAACCAGACTGAAATTAAATAAGAATCCATTTATATCTATTAGAGTGCGGAAACATAATGTGCGGAAGTGTAAACCTAGAATCATCATAAATAAAAATAAGTGAATATCCACCAATATCAAATTGATCAAGTCTGGTAATCAATGGGTACTAAAAACTCTCAATCTCTCTCTGTCTCAAGATACATTTAAGCCAAATAAATAAAATAAACTATCAATAAGTTCTAATTCATCATCTCTCCTCAACCTCAGCTCACTCCGGATAGTAGTAATCCTCCGGCACAAAGTCAGCAAAATATGCCTGACAATCACCACTAAAGTACCCCTCTCGCGTATCAACTGAAAAACAAGATGGAAAGTAGGGTGAGATATGAATATCTCAGTAGGTAACACATGCACGCTATAAACAGTTTATATATGAAAGTAATCATTCATGCACAATTAAGTAAACACGGATAAGCAGGCTCGATTAAACATTCATAGCGAACTTGAAACACAAATTAGAAATTAAAAACATTTCTAAGTCTCAGTGAGTAGAAGAATTTAATAATAATGACCAAGATACAGAATTTACAACATATTCCAAACAATGTAGACAACTTCGTGTCAAATCCAGCTGGGATGTACTAAACAGTCACATCCATCCATAACGTATCACATACATGCCTTCCGCATGTGCCAAAATAATAGTAACCAGTGTTACATGATTTCAATGTCATTGTAGGACTCACAAAGAAAGATAAACCTTTTGAGATGATTCTCGATCAAATGCTATACCACCGTACAGCTTAAGGAAAATGTTGTGCGCACGTGATCTCGCATGACGAGGCGCATGCAGGATGCGTGCCACGGGACAATCATAGTTGCCACTGCCTGAGATGTGCAGGCAGACACAATGGTGCCTAACCGGGCTAAAATTTGCTGGTCTGCGGCTTATTTTAGAGATTCGAGTAAGTTCTTGGTTACATCTGAGGAAATCCGAAGACACCCCGGCCTGCCCCATCGGTTTGACGGGTCCCTCGGGTCTCCCTGGTTCAAGTCAACTCAATCTCACCCTATTCCTAAGCCAACACGTACCTTTATTTGGTTTGAATGGGGATCATTGAAGGTGTAGGTCCCCTTTATTTTGATTGATTTTATCTTTTTTTTTAACCCTTTAATGAAGTGGGTCAGATATGGGCCCCGTTGGAAGGTCCATTGGCTGCCAAGTTGGGCTTTTTAGTTAAGCCCAAGGCCCATTAGGGTTATTGGGTAACCCTATTATTGGATTAAGTTATTTGGTTTTTGGTTAATTGATTATGTACATTAATTAAGTGGGTTAAGGCTTTTAGGGCCCATTGGGCTTGGACTTGGCCCATGGGTAATTAACCGAATGGCCTGGGGCCCATTTCACTCATTTATTGAAATGGGCCCTGGTTTGGGCCAGACTGAATGTAGGCCCTGTTGGAAGGCCTACAATGCCTTGATGGGCCCAATTCTCAAAATTAGGGCTTGGGTTAACCCAAAAGCCCATTTAGTTCAAATTAATTAAGATCGGGTCGGGTCACACGGGTTCGAATTGAAGAAAACAGGGTTTAAGGGTTGAATGGGTGTGACCGCATACCCTGTGCAGATCAGGCCTAACTGCACATGGAGTGCGGTCAGGGTTGATCCGCACATGGAGTGCGGTTGAGTCTGATTCGTACTGGGTGTGCGGATCCGATCCGAATCCCAAAAACGGCCAAAATATTGATGGGGTTTTGTTCGTCGACTTCCCTGGGATGCTCACGACCTGCTGTGGGTTCCAGAGTCATCTCAAAGTGGTTCAGGTGCCTCCTTTAGGCTCAAATGGTCTCTTTTATGGTGCATTTCAGAGTGGGAATATTGATGATCTTAAATCACCTCAGATATCCAATAACAGGTAGGGGTCCCTGTTTGGTGTGAATATGGTCTCCTTTCCCCCTCTTGGAGGAAGAGCCAAGGAAACCTAAAAAAAAAAAGACTAAGATGATAACCCATTCGATCACCCTATTCAAACTACTTAAACCTACTGATTCATCCACATACGAAACATATGAAGCAATCAAGGTAGAGGGTAACATGCATGCAAGTTATTGAAATAACAAATGTGGAAAAAGAAACTAACAAGAAGATCTACCATGTTTGAAAGGGGATTTAAAATTCTTAAAATGCCTTATATAGTAGGTGTGTGTGGTGACGAATGAAGGCATGCTTCAAATATACCCATGCGTATTCTATGTAGACGTATATGGTGCTCCCTCCTAGAGAAATATTTTAAGCAATGTGTGAAGAAGGTTACATGTAAGAGAGATGATTTCTAAACATGCAAGTGACTAGGTGGGTGTGAAAGGGGGGTCCTACACATGCAAGGCCATACGTATATAAAATTAGACAATCAATAGAAGTAAGCCACAACATAAAAGAGCAATAACCAACTACTTTAAATGAAGGGAAAGAGGGGAAGGATATTAAGGATACAACAGACTTTGAAAGAGGACATATCCTTCTTTACATAGAAAATAAATCTACATAAGAAGAGGTTCAAGATGGCATAAGACTTCCACTCTTTTTTACCTTGTACAAAATCTCTCCTCCCATTTTTATGTATGGAGAGTCCCCCTTATCATGGGGACTCCCATAGCATGTAAAAGAAAAGCAAAATTGGTTAGAAGATATAGCAAGAATAGCCTTTAAAAGAAGCAAACAATATCCTTAAAAAAAAACTTTTATTTTAACATATATGAAATAAACATAACCAATAGGCTCACTCTTGTGTTACCTTTTCTTTTGAACTAATGGTGACCCTCAGATGAAGATGGACAGCACCTTGGAATATCTTTTTTGCTCCAAAAATCTCTTTTCTCAAGTCTTCTTGTGTGTAAAGATGAAGGGAAGAGATAAAAAGAGAGGAAAAAGGGGTATTTTGGGTATTTGATAGGGCTTTGACGTGAAAGGGATGGCTTGGAACGTATTTAGTTGCAGGGGAACAGGTGGGGACGAAGAAGCGCCAGCAAGCTTGGGAAATGGGGGTTGGGGCCCCCTTTTATAGTCAAGTTTTCTATGACCGCACATACAATGCGGTCACACCTAAATCGCACATGGTGTGCGGTTTGGCTCTGTCCACACACCATGTGCGGACACGTTTAAAACGTGCCCAAATCTTCGCGCATCTGCCAGTTGTGTGGACATGCACATGCTAAATGGGCAGACTATAAAATTTTGGCCATTTTGGCGAATTTTCGGATTTTTATCTGTTTTTGCTTTTTATTTTCCATTTATTTTAAATGTAAAAAAGAGATATTTTAAGTAAAATTATTATTTTATTCAAGATTTTTATTTGTTTCGTCCTTTTCTGCTTTTTCGCCACGTGGTCAGTTTTCCTGAAAACTTTGACTTGCCATAACCTTTTCATCCGATGTCCGATTTTAGCAAACTTAGTGGCGTTGGAATCAGATCAAGATTCTCTATCCACTAAGTTAAAGTTTGGCAGCAAATTCGGGTTTTTAGCAGAAGTGCAAAACTGCGTCCCGGAATTTAGTTGTGCTCATATCTTCCTTTCCAGGACCCCGATTCCGGCAAACTCAATTGCGTAGGGATCAAGTCAGGATTCTCTATCTTCTGGGAGAAAGTTGGGCAACCGAACTAGGTTTTAGCAGAAAGCCAATTTCTGCTCCCCCTAAGTTTGACCAGCTCATAACTTCTTCATTCGGACTCCGATTTCAGCAAACACAATTGCCTTGGAATCGTGTCGAGATTTCCTTTTCAATGGGAAGAAGTTTGGTGGTCAATTTGCACTGGATCAAAAATTCAAATTTTTGACCACTTCGGATTTGACTTTTTAGTTAGGATTTTCATTTTCTGCATTTTTGTGGGTGCAAAAATGAGGTGCTAACAGCTGCCCCTCTTTGCCGGAGTCACCTTGGGGACGAACGGCAAAGAAGAAAAAGAACCCTATTTCGTCGCCTTGCATTTCTGTCAATGATCTCAATTCTTTTTATGATTCTGATGAAAGGGGAAGTGTCAATCCGCATGCCCACTTCCCGGCTTCGGAGCCTCCCTACCCTTCTTGGGCATTTTTGGGGAGCGGGTCCTTAGCATTTAATTTATGTTTTTGAAAAGGGATATAAGATTGGTCTTGAGCTCATCAGCCTGTTTCGACATTGATGCAAGGCATTTGATAATGTTCTTTCTTCTTGTTAGTTCTATTAAAGCTTTTAGGTGATTCTACTTTTGACTTCTTCTGCTTTCTTTCGAGGACTTATTAGAGGTTTTTTTTTATTTTTTTATACTAGCCAGAGAGTTGGGAATGAAGGAAGAGGAGGTGAGAAGGAGAGGATGGGAGGAGGCTTTCTTGCTGCTGTCCATCATCCCGGGAAACTACTCACACTTACCCTACTCTATTTACAAAAGTGGGAAACCAAAAATTACAAAATGGGGTGAATTCGCCCAGCAATTCTTCATTTTGCTCTTTCCTTCAAGTTTTGAAAGGATCCACTGCTTCCTTCTGCTCCCACAGGAGATTTATGTTTGGAGGGAATAGTCCTTCCGTCGCCCCCCCCCCCCCCCCTCTTGGTTAGGTAGAGGTTTTCCCGGTTTGGAATGACTTCATTGGGGATTGATGGAAGCCTCTACCTCTTCTCTCTTCCGCACAACTTGCTTCTTCATGCTGGGTGCGAGTTGGGCGCACTTGTTGGGACTTCTATTGCGAACTCCGCCGGGGATTTAAGGAGCTCTAGTGGCAATGCATCCTTCTGGTACAAGCAACTCCGCTGGGGATGTGATTTGATGATGTGATAATCCCCAGGTTTGAAACTCTACTGAGGATTGATTGAGAGATTTTCCCATCCCTGCACAACCTTGTGACACAGCACTCTACTGGCCAGGAAACTTCGTGGGGATGTGGTTTGACATCAAGTTCAAGGTTTTGCTATTAAGTAAGGTGACTCCCTGGGGATGAGGTGTTTATGACACTTCTCCTTATCTCTAGAGTTCCGTTGGGGATTAAGGAGGAGGTGCCACACACCCGCTTCGAGGCTTCGAGTGTTGCCTTGGTCGACTCCCATTTTCTTGGGTTCCGCTCCCCATTGATATCACTCTCTGTCAGTACATACTGGGGATCGGTGGAGAGGGTATCCACTTTTTCTTCTCTGCTTTTGCCCTGAGCCTATTTCTTTCCCCATCTATACCTGTGAAGGAAAGAGGGATAGGACATTAGTTACTGACCCACTGGGGAATATGTGCAAGGCTCATTTTGGTTCCCTTTTGAGCTTCTTATTCATCACAGCCAAAGATGGCTTATATTATGGTAGTGAACTCATCCCCTAAGGTTAGCAGCACCACTGGGGAATTTGAAATAGTTAAGCAGAATAATTACAGAAAACACAATCGTGTTGGTGCCTGCATTTATCACAAGGTTAGCCCTTAAATCAAATGGGACTTGGTGTGCTTTGGTATTTTCTGTAACATTGTCATCACGGGCTGCTGTGAAGTTTTGACTCAGACGCAGTCTACCAGTTTGGGCTCTTTAGAATCGTCGTTCTTTCTTGACCTAGAGCACTACTCATTTCCTTTTCTCCCCTTTTTTCTACATTCCCTTTTCCTAGGTAATCAAGACTTGACCACTTCTTTCCCCCCCCCCCCCCTTTTTTGGGGCTGCCTTTTTTACACACAGTGCCCTCTTTTGGGTTTTCACCATGTTTGGCTTTTGAGGGAATACTAAATTCCGTCATCACTAAAAAATGCAAATTTGATTGTTTCGCTCAAGATCATTCTTCTTGGGATCCGAGAGGTCTTGGGAGTGGGACGAAATGTAGGCTTGGTTTAGGACATGAAAAGAAGGTAAGTGGCTCAAAAAGGTTTTAACATTCTAGGTTTGCACAGTGTTCCACCTTTTTATTGTTGTTGGGGCTTACATCCCGGCTTATTTTTGCACCTTTTCCTTGGTGCTTTTTTTTTCTTTTCTTTTTGTTTTTTCCTTTTGTAGCTACTTTGGTGACTTTTTTCTCTCTCTCTCTATTTTTTTTTTTTGGGGGCCAGGAATGCCCAGTTTGGCATGTAAAACACATGTGCTAGGTTGGAAAGAAACATTTAAGGCTCAAAAGTGTCTGACTAGGGGAGAACTTGTGAGGTGATCGAAGGGATTTATGGTTTAAGGGAGAGTCAAGGATGGCCTCTCTTCATTTCCCAATCAAAACAATCTCAAGCGTAATATAATTTGACTGCATCCACATTTATTGGCTCAGGAAAAATGGTTCCGTCCATCTCTTGTAGGATTAATGCTCCTTTGGACAGAACTTTGTGAACTACGAACAGCCCTTCATAGTTCTACTTAAATTTCCCTCTATAGTCTTCTTGGTGGGGGAAGATCTTTTTCAGCACAAGGTCTCCCACCTTGAAGTGTCGTGGCATTACTTTCTTATTATAAGTTCGTGCTGCTCTCTGCTGGTAGAACTGGCCATGGCACAAGGCTCTGATTCTCTTTTCGTCAAGCAATTGTAATTGGTCAAATTTTGATTATTCCCACTTGATATCATCAATCTCTGCTTCTTTTAGAATTCTTAGTGAGGGAATTTGCACTTCCAAAGGAAGAACTGCCTCCATACCGTATACAAAGGAATAAGGAGTTGCCCCAGTTGATGTCCTGATCGACGTTCGACATGCATGTAATGCATAAGGCAACTTCTCATGCCAATCCTTGTAGGTAACTACCATCTTCTCCAGTATCTTCTTCAAATTTTTATTGGCAGCCTCTACTGCTTCGTTCATCTTGGGCCGATATGCTGTAGAGTTGAGATGCCTAATCTTCGCACATCTTATCCATGTCCTTATTGTTCAGGTTCTTAGCATTGTCTGTGATGAGTGCTTCAGGTACACCGTAATAGCAAACGATGTTGTTTATGATGAACTTAAGTACATGTGACTTCTTCACATCTACATAAGACATGGCTTCTACCCATTTGGTGAAGTAGTCAATTGCGACCAGGATGAATCGATGCCCATTCGATGCCTTAGGATGGATCTGGCCAATGATATCAATTCCCCGGATATCAAATGGCCAAGGAGATGCCATGGAATATAGAGTATTTGGTGGAGCATGGATGTTATCCGCATAGATCTGGCATAACTGGCACCTCCGAGAATGAACATAGCAATCCGACTCCAATTCCTTGATCAGTTCCTGATATGGCACTAACTTCGCATCTCTGGTTCTCCGATCTCCCATTACTTGGTAGATAATTAAACTGGAATCTCCAAATACCCTTAATTCCTGTATGTGCATTTCGACTGCTGCTCAAGCCTAACACACATGCTTCATATTCAGCCATGTTGTTAGTGCAATAGAATAAGAGTTTCGCTGTTATCGGGTGATGGACTCCTTCTGGGGATATCAATACTGCTCCAATCCCTTTTCCATTAACATTGACTGCCCCATCAAAGAACATCTGCCATTTGGTTTTCTCTATCTCTTTTGTTGATTCAGTACACATCACATCTTCGTCAGGAAAACCAGTAATGAGTGGCTGATAGTCTGGCAATGGGTGTTCTGCTAAGTGATCTGCCACCGCCTGTCCCTTTATTGCCTTCCTCGTTGTGTAGACAATGTCATATTGACATAGAAGGACTTGCCACTTGGCTACTCTTCTGGTGGAGATCGGCTTCTCAAAATATACTTCAATGGGTCCATACTTGAGATCAAATGGACGGTATGGCTGAGTAGGTAGTGTCGAAGTTTCTGAGCTGCCCACACCAAGGCGCAACACGTCTTCTCAAGCAATGTGTATCTTACTTCATAATTAGTGAACTTCTTGCTCAAGTAGTAAATCGCTTGTTCCTTCCTTCTTGTTTCATCATGTTGCCCCAAGATACATCCCACCTCTGTCTCTGAAACTGTCAAGTACATGATCAAGGGCCTTCCGGGTGCCGGGGGAACCAAAATTGGTGGACTCATAAGATATGCCTTGATTTTGTCAAATGCTTCTTGGTAGTCTTCATTCTAGACCACTGGGTTGTCCTTCTTCAGTAACTTGAATATCGGTTCGCACATAGGAGTCATTTGTGCTATGACCCAGCTAATGTACTACAATCTGCCGAGGAAACCTCTTACTTTTTTTTCTGTTGACGGGGGAGGCATTTCCAGAATTGCCTTGACTTTGACGGGGTCCACTTCAATCCCTCGCTTCCCAACAATAAATCCGAGTAGCTTTCCTGAGGTAACTCCGAACACACATTTGTTCGGGTTGAGCCTGAGTTTGCACTCTCTGAGCCTGTCAAACACCTTACCAAAGTTCACCAAATGACTTTCCTTTTCTTTGGACTTTGCAATCATATCATCCACGTACACTTCCATCTCTTTGTGCATCATGTCATGGAATAACAAAGTCATTGCCCGTTGATATGTAGCGCCCACATTCTTCAATCCGAACGGTATCACACGATAGCAATACGTACCCCAGTGTGTGATGAAAGACGTTTTCTCCATGTCTCCGGGTGCCATCCTTATCTGGTTATAACTAGAGAATCCATCCATGAACAAGAACATAGAATGCATCGCTGTATTGTCAACCAATACGTCAATGAGTGGCAATGGAAAGTCATCTTTCATACTTGCTTTGTTCAGGTCTCTATAGTCAATACACATCCTGACCCTACTATCTTTCTTAGGAACTGGCACTATGTTTGCTAACCATTCTGGATAGTCCGTTACTTGCAAGAATCCAACATTTAACTGCTTGGTGACCTCTTCCTTGATCTTCAGGGCCCATTTTGGCTTCATGCGCCTGAGTTTTGCTTCACTGGTGTGGCCTCAGACTTTATTGGTAACCAGTGTACAACCAAGTCCATGTCTAGCCCAGGCATATCCTCGTATGACCATGCAAACACGTCAGTGTGAGATTTTAGAAAATCAAACATCTATGCTAGCAGTAATTGTGACAGCTTTTTACCAATTTGGAGAATCCTTGATTGTGCTGTTTCACCTATGTTAATGGATTCAGTTTCCTCCATGTTAGCCTGGAGACCCTTTTCGTGCCTTTCCAAAGCGAATTGGATTTCAGGCGGAGTTTCCCATGATTCGTCGTCATCCTTAGTCTCGAAAGATTGACTAGGGACGAGTTCCGAATCTTCTGGCTGTGATGGGCAAGTACCACAATCTGATTTGTCAGGCTCTTATTCTGTACTATGCACTTGCTCATGCTTTTCTTTTGTTATTTATTCAATTTGTTTTTGCTCTTTTTGTTGTTTTTGTTCATTTTGGGCAACCTGATTATCTATCCCGTGCCCCAGACCCTCTGGGTGTGCACTGAGATTGATACTAAGGTTGCAGGATTTGATTTGTGCATTTTTACATTTATTATCAGACACAGATGAATACTCAAAAGACTTCATGCATTTATTGAAAAGTTCAGTTATATCTACAACAGAGATTTCATGAGCAGAAGAAACTCCCTTTTGGACATCGGCCTTGCCAGTGACAAAAGGTCTGGAGCTCCAGTTCTATAGTGGTGGGTTATCTCCTTCGCTGATGCTTGCTATTCCCTCCGGCTCCCCTACTAGGACCATATTGGTGTTATCGTTTGATGGTATGTGGATGGGGTTATTAGCTATCCCAGCAGGCTTGTTCTGACTCTTCTCTGACTTGGGATCATACCCTGATGATCTCCTTACCCATGAACCAGATCTAAGGGGAAGTGCAGTCCATACCCCCGATGTGCTAGATGGCATATAGGCAATGGTAACTGCATTTGCCAGCTCCGTCCCCGGCAGTGCAATTGCTAGGGGTGCTCCAGATGGTGTCTCCAATTTGTTGGTTGAGTGCTTTTCTGGTGCCCACTGACCGTAGGTCTCATGTTACATTTCTTCTAGAATTGATCCCAACACTTGGGGCATGCCTTCGAACATCACGTTCAACCCGTCAGTAGTTCCGGGATGCTGGGGTCTTGGAGGAGGAGGTGGAGACCTGGGTCTTTGACTGGGTACCCCTAAACCGCCTTGACTTTCCATCATGCATATGTACATGGCAAGGTCTTCTTCTTCCTTAGATTCTAGGATGGGGGCAAGTGGTGGTGCTTCAACTATAGCTTGGGGGATGGCAGGTATCCCTTCGGGGATGAAGGGTGTGTCAGGTGGAACGATAGCGACAGTAACATCATCGGCTAATTCCAAGGCAAGCAGTGATGGCAGGTCGTCTGATGACCAATCAGTGGCTAATGGATCCATCTCTACTGCATTTCCTACAGCGTCTAGAGGCAATGGCTCATCCCAAAGCATCTTAGCCAATCCTTGCAAATAGTCTCCATCTTGGGCAGGGGAATCTAGGAACTCATCACCCCAGCCCTGGAGAACTATGTTCTAGAGTGACTGGGCAGCTTTACTGTAAAATCCCAAATTTTTAATAATAATTAAAATTTTTTATTTTTAGGACTATTAATTTATTTAAGTGATGAAAGTTCAGAAAAAAAAAGATTAAGTGGTTAAACCGGAATTCTCGGTTGAATCCAGATAGAAATTCTAATTATAAAAATAAGAAGCAATAATTATATTTTAATTTACTGGTTTAGGGTGGAGTGTCGCAAGGGCAATTTGGAAATTTCAGCAATTCGGAGATTATGTAAATTTGGGTAGGTGTTAATTATATCGTATTGTAATAATTTAATAAATTTTTAAGGTAAGTTTTATTAGATTCAATTAAGTGGGGTTGTATTTGTCTAGGTGGCAAATCAGTAGATCAATGGTTATTAGGGCGTGGTGTAGGGAGTTCGGTGGAGGAGCATCGCATCGGATCATGAGCAGTTTAAAGGATTCTAGCAGAAACTATTTAAGGGAGCGGCTATTCATTGCTTATTTGGTTTGTTGATTCGATCAAGTGAATCTGAAAATCAGAGAAGAGATGGAAGAAGTTAGGATTCGAAAGAGAAGAGGGAGAGGAGAAGAAGAGGAATTCAGTGGATTTCGTAAGATCTGGTCATTGTGCTAATGGAGGGGAGATGAGCAGCTATTCAACTGCTGAAATCTCATTTTAGATCAATTTCAAATCTGGTAAGAGGAATTAAATTGTGATTTCTTTCAAAATTCCATTAGGAATTATAGAGGAAGAGCATAAGCATCTGGATCTAGCGTTTAAGGAATTTTTATTTGAATCTGGAGGTTGAAGGGAGAATCGGCTGAAGGAATTCAAAACCGATCCACTTTCTGGTTGCTGAAGGCATTGGTTTTTCCTGAATCAGGCAAGTAGCACCCTTTTTACAGTCATTTAATCGCAAGTTTTGTGTTATATGAGTATTTAGCATTGAATGAAACGAAAATCTGATTTGTTGGTTATGAATGGGCATTTGATCAATAACCTGTCGGAGTTTTTGTATTTGCCACAAGTTGGAAGAACTGTCGGAGTAGAAATAACCTGGCGCCAAGTGCTACTGACCTCTTAGAGGTCAACTCTAGTTCAAAATAAAAGGGGGGCTGATTGGCGCCAACCTCTCCAGGTCAGCCTTGGTCAGCGCCCAGCACACATTCAACAGCCATGTGCGACTGTTTTATTCTTTGAGACTAGATTGAGTTCTAGCCTACCAAACCTTTTCAAATGAGTTACTTAAAGTTTAAATAGCATCCAAGTGTTATTAAAATCCTTTGGATATTAAACTTATAATATGGATTAAGGGATTAATGGAGTCAAGTATTAGCAAATATATGATAAAATTTTCTGCAACATTAGGTTGTGTCTCTTGTGAACATATTTTGTGTTCTAGCCTACTATATTGCTTCACCTGTGTTCTTTAAAAGTTAATTGGGATTCTACAGCTGTCAGAAACCTATGGAAAGGAGATCCTTCGTACAAAGGTGATTCCACTTGTTAAGGTGCTGTGGCAGAATCATACAATGGAAGAAGCCACATGGGAGTTGGAATCTGAAATGTAGAAGAAATACCCATCCTTATTTGAGGAATCACAAGGTAAATTTCGAGGACGAAATTTGTTTGTGGGGGGGGGGGGGTAGAGAATGTAAAATCCCAGATTTTAGTAATAAAATAATTATACTTAATAAATAAACTAACTGAGTTATTAATAATATGCAGTGGTTGAGGATTTGGTTCAACCTGGAGAAGACCAAGGTGAACCTAAGGAGAGCTTGGAAAGCTAATCTAAGGTGAGATTTTTAAATTTAAATTAAGGAGGAATTTTAGTTATTATTATTTAGATTGTTATAGTGTAGAACTAAGTAAACAAAAAATAAAAAATAAAAATAAAGAGAATGAAAAGGAAGGTGGTCGAACCCAGATATTGGAGGGTTGACCCAAAAGTTTGCTTAGGTTGAGGTTTAATGGTTTGATTAGGTTAGGTTTAATGAAGGGGGTATTTTATTAAAGGAAATTAATTAATAAAATAACCTAAACCTGACATGCGACTATTCACGTCCAAGAGAACAGCTACACGTCCAACTTCTCTTTTCTCTTCTATTCTTCAACTCTCCCATAGTAAGATCAAACCCTAATATTCAAGCTTTGGTTGGAGTAGTCTTAGAGAAGGAGGAAGGAGTATTTTCGTTCAGAAAAGCCCAAGTAAGAACAAGTTAGAAATAAGTTTATGTTTTGGGAGATAGAGCATTGTTTTTGGTTCCTAAAGACATGATTTTGATCCAGAAGTGATAGAGGCTTGACGTGATCGAATAGGCATTCATTGGAGTGATTTTGGAGAGCTTTTAGAGAAGGTTTAAGCTTCAGGAACATGTAAGTAGTCCCTTTAAGACTTGCACAAACAGATTTCGTGTTTAGTCGATATTCATGTTTATGCGGAGATTTGATGACTTGTTTGCATGTTTTATTATGTTTTATTTGTTGGAAATTGTTCTAGCATGTTTATAAAGTACTTTAGAATGGATTTGATGCACTGGTTATTGAGTTGTTGAATTTTTAGCGATTTACGCAATTTTTCGTAAGTTGTTGTCGCGACAGGCCGCCCGAACAGTCACTCGAGCGCCCCTGTCTGTTTGTTCAAACCCGAGAGCAATTAATACTCAGAAGCATTGTCACCCGAATAGTCGCTCGAGTGACCCACCCCTGAAACAACCTAAGTATAAGGCCGTTCGAGCGTCCCTTAGCCGCTCGAGTGCCCTGTCTGTCAGAATTTTGAAATTTGCCAATCAGCCTAGTTTTTCACTACGGAATTGTTTTTATCCATTTGTAACTTATGTAACATCAAGTTTAGGGTATTTAGAGATAGTTTGCACTAGCGGATGTTTAAAATTCATTTTTATAAAGATTTTAGGTAGATTTTACCAAAGAGGCACTTTTACTTAATACCATTGTTCCAAATGATTCTATTTTTAACCAAAGTTGATTTTATAAGTTCCTACACCTGTATTTGGGTGATATGAAGGTATTTTGTGCATCGATGGAGTCGATACACATACGGGGTCATATTTGCCCGTTGAAACCTGGAGTTTGGACATATGACTTGGTACATCTTGTTTTGGTTTTGGGTCATTGTTGTGACAAGGCAGGTGCCTGGTTTATTATTTCCGCAGGGCAAATTTGATTATTGCTAGTACAAATGAGGTTCTGTATTTGTGGGTGTTATTAGGAAGTATGTCCATTCCTTAGTTTGTTTTTCCACTGTTGAGTGGGCTTAGCAGTTATATGGATCCATAGAATAGCTAGTAAGTGAAATGTTTATTAGAGGGGTTTGAATTCTGTGTCATAGGAATTCCATCATCTCGAGGGTAGTACTGCTCCTGGATAGGTCGGTTGCCACGTTACCCACTCATGGATAGGTTGGGCCGTACATGCTAACCCATGGTTGGGTTCTTCCGTTGGTGTTGAATAGCCAGACTGCAGGGTGGCTGGTCCATTTGTAATTCAATAAGGTAGCATATTGGCACATGTCTACTCTCTTTCTCTGGTTTACTATTTCATGAGTCTCATGAGTTGAACAACTGTGTTTGATCTATTTTCATTAAATTGTTGCTGATCTGTATTTATTGTGGTTAACCTGATTAAGCGTTGCATATTTTATTGTGGTCAACTATTTGCATGACTACTTACTGAGATGTTGTTTCTCACATTATTGTTTTATCGATTTTGTTTTCAAATATTCTTGGAGAGGACGTTGCTGGTGTAGAGACTCCAGGGGATTATTGTGACTACCAGGAAGAGGATTATTTCATTCCTGTGTAGGTTCAGGAGAACATAGAGATCTAATTTAGCTTTTTGTTGAGGGATTGACATTAGTTTATTTTATTTTGATGATTTTGATGTTATTAGAAGGATTATTGGATATTTTAATTATACAACTTTAGTGGATGGTGCTTATTTTATTTAGTTGACCCTTTCCAAACTTTATGCATGAATTAATAATGAATTATTTTTGGTGGTTTAATTCCGCGCTTCTTGAAGAAATGTCTTTTAATTCCGCACTCTGATATAATTAATGAAATTGTATAAGTTTGGATTAGTGTTGTCTGGACCTTATCCTAACGAACCAGGTTTGGGTTTATGTTTCTATATAAACCTGGATCTGGGGCGTTACAGGAACTTTTTGGAGCTAGAACTTAACCTTACAAAGTGGTCAAATTTCACGAGTCCCACTAATCTATGTTGCTTGATATTGTTTTGCCGGATTAGTCGGATTAGTCGTGATTATTCGTCTTGTTATATATTTTACTCGTTCATGTTTTAGAAAATAAATGTATTTGAGCATGCATGTGCTACTTGCTGAGAAATTAGTATCTTACACCGTTTTGTTTTCAGATCTCAGAAAGGTCGATACCGACGGGTATATGCTTGGTTCAGGTGAGTTGGGGATTTTTAGTTGACTCTAATTATTGATTATTGTTTTTCATGTTTTCCTTCACTTTGATATATCGATCCTGTGTAGAAAGTTAACCCTTTGGAGGCGAGTTACTGTTTATTCTCGTAACCCGAACCCAGGGCGTTATAGAATGGTATCAAAGCATATCAGAGTTTTGAAAGGAAACATGGCATAGAAATGGGAAACCCTAGGATGGCCTTGGGGGTTGTGTGCTCGCTAGATAGCACTCCTTAAATAGGAAGTATAGGTTGAGAGTGTTTCTTCTACAGTTCTAGTAGTAACCACTATTGTTAAAGGTAAGTTATTTGATCCTTTATTCTATATTTATCTCATATGATATGGCTTGTTATTTGTGATATAATGTATTATTTTATTATTATTAATTTTGCATGATTAGAGAAAGGTTATCGAAGTTCTATTCAGAAGGGAATTGGAAATCCTGAGAAGGAGTTGAAGTGAATTTTGAGAAAAACAGTAAGATGGAAATTTTGGAAAAGTGAGATAATCATATCTGTTAATGATCATATGTGAAATTAGAAGTTGGAGATGTTTGTTTAAGCACCCAATACCTGTATACATAATTGGGAAATTAATTGAATGATGAGCCATATGTATATAGTTATACTTGAGTAGTGTAAAGCATCAGCCAATGCTGAACACATATTTGGGTATTAAGCTTTATACAAATGGGGTATGTAATTGTAATATCTACATGTATATAAGAAAAATTGTTGTGTGCTATATTTGCTTAAATTCAAGCCGAAAGGGGATCTACATGATTTCTTCCCTATCCTTCATATAGGTGCATATATATGAAAGGGTGGGTGACAACAAGTCATGGTGTTCTCTTCTGAGCTATTTTCATGTTTTATTAGTAAGTATTGATATTGAGAGTAAGAAATTATAAGTGGTTGGATTCATGAAGATTATTGAAGATGTATTAGTATTTTAGAAAATTTGTGAAGGTGCAGTGGAAGCATGGTGGTTCTAGAAGACAGTGGTGAAATTTCCGGAGGAGAAATTCTCCATCAGAATTTAGTGTTGGTAATCATGAAGTTACAAGAAAATTTGGGAGATATTACCTTTAGGGAATTGAGTGGAGGTACTATAATTAGAGAGTTGAGGTGTATATTGTTACAAAGGAAACCATAAGGAGAGGATTATAAAGAATTCTTTCAGATTTCCGATTTTCTTAATTTTAAGGATTAGATCTGGAAATTCAGTGGAGCTTAGAGAGAGATCTGGATCTGATCATCATCTCTGTTGAAGTGGAGCTGAGCTATACCAACAGCAGCAACTTTCTATTCGTTCAGGAGCATTAATCTCAGTTAAGTCCACTCAATTCAGTGAACTCTAGTGTGATCAGATCTGGAATTGGTGTTGATGTTTTTCACTTGAGGATTTGAGGACTTCAATCACTCGAAATCAGCATTTAGAGGTAAGTAGCACCTCTTATCTTTGTTTTGGATGATCAATTTGAAGAAGTAAATTGTTTATGGGAATTGTATTTTGAATCACTATTTTAGAATGGTTTTGTCGCCTACTTTTGCTAAGGATGATTTCATTGATGAATTAAATCCAAACCTTCATGAATACACTGTTTGGAGGGTTAGGAATATACTGGAAATAGTTGGAATGTAAAATATTAGATCAATCCTAGATGAATTTCATCTACCGCAACTCCAACTGTGAAATCTGGTATGGGCGCTCAAGAAGGCTCAGGGGCGCCTACCTTCCCAGGGTTGGTGCCCAGCATAAATATCAGTCTATTTAATAATTGTTAGTTAATTTTATTTGGAGATTTACTTTAGGGGATTAATATGAGATGGTTTAAGGAATTTTGGAGTCAAAGTAGAAATGCTGAAAATAGGGTTTATAAATGAAATGTATTAACAAAAGGAAATTGGTGAATGTATTCCGTAATGTATGTATATTCTTGAGTGTATTGGATTAGCAAAAGCAAATTTGTTATAGTAATTATATATGACCAGCATATTACTGAGATTAAATTGAGTTTTCTGGGAAGAATTTTACAACAAGCTATGTCAATTAAGTAGTTATTGTCATGATCTATTTTAAAAGTGAATTGTAGGCTTTGAGATGAAGTACTAAGGTCTTAGTGGTAGTCTGGTTTGATCCAGCATATTTGGGAGAGACAAGTATCAAGTTCAGATTTAAGGCCAGAGGTTAGTGGAGAAAGGAGATGAGGATGTCAGAGATTTAGATTATAAGGATAGTTTAAATGGGGCCTAGAGGTAAGGTTCATGTGCCGGATAATGCAAAGTCCTGTGGATTGATACTGAATGAGAGGAAGAAAAAGTGCCTGGATTTTAGCTTCCTCACCGTGTCTTAAATTTCGAGGATGAAATTTTTTTGAAGGAGGGGAGAATGTAAAATCCCTAATTTTTAATAATAATTAAAATTTTTTATTTTTAGGACTATTAATTTATTTAAGTGATGAAAGTTCAGAAAAAAAAATATTAAGTGGTTAAACCGGAATTCTCGGGTGAATCCGGATAGAAATTCTAATTATAAAAATAAGAAGCAATAATTATATTTTAATTTATTGGTTTAGGGTGGAGTGTCGCAAGGGCAATTTTAAAATTTCAGCAATTCGGAGATTATGTAAATTTGGGTAAGTGGTAATTATATTGTATTGTAATAATTTGATAAATTATTAAGGTAAATTTTATTAGATTCAATTAAGTGGGGTTGTATTTGTCTAGGTGGCAAATCAGTAGATCAATGGTTATTAGGGCGTGGTGTAGGGAGTTCAGTGGAGGAGCATCGCACCGGATCATGAGAAGTTTAAAGGATTCTGGCAGCAACTATTTAAGGGAGCGGCTATTCATTGCTTATTTGGTTTGTTGATTCGATCAAGTGAATCTGAAAATCAGAGAAGAGGAGGAAGAAGTTAGGATTCAAAAGAGAAGAGGGAGAGGAGAAGAAGAGGAATTCAGTGGATTTCATTAGATCTGGTCATTGTGCTGATGGAGGGGAGATGAGTGGCTATTCAACTGCTGAAATCTCATTTTAGATCAATTTCAGATCTGGTAAGAGGAATTAAATTGTGATTTCTTTCTAAATTCCTTTAGGAATTATAGAGGAAGAGCATAAGCATCTGGATCTAACGTTTAAGGAATTTTTATTTGAATCTGGAGGTTGAAGGGAGAATCGGCTGAAGGAATTTAGAACCGATCCACTTTCTGGTTGCTGAAGGCATTGGTTTTTCCCGAATCAGGCAAGTAGCACCCTTTTTACAGTCATTTAATCGCAAGTTTTGTGTTATATGAGTATTTAGCATTGAATGAAATGAAAATCTGATTTGCTGGTTATGAATGGGCGTTTGATCAATGAGTTTTGTTAATCTTAGTTAGATTGATTCCAAGATTGTGTAGTTGTGTAATTTGAATGTTTTTCATGATGTCAAACTTGTTTTAGATGTAAGAAATAGGTTCAGACCTTGAGTTTTTGTATTATCCGCAAGTTGGAAGAATTGCCGGAGTAGAAATAACCTGGCGCCAAGTGAATCCAAGTGCTACTGACCTCTTAGAGGTCAACGCCAATTCAAAATAAAAGGGGGGCTGATTGGCGCCAACCTCTCCAGGTCAGCCCTGGTCAGCGCCCAGCACACATTCAACAACCATGTGCAGCTGATTTATTCTTTGAGCCTAGATTGAGTTCTAGCCTACCAAACCTTTTCAAATGAGTTAGTTAAAGTTTAAATAGCATCCAAGTGTTATTAAAATCCTTTGGATATTAAACTTATAATATGGATTAAGGGATTAATGGAGTCAAGTATTAGCAAATATATGATAAAATTTTCTGCAGCATTAGGTTGTGTCTCTTGTAAACATATTTTGTGTTCTAGCCTACTATATTGCTTCACCTGTGTTCTTTAAAAGTTAATTGGGATTCTAGAGCTATCAGAAACCTTTGGAAATCAATTTGGCAATATGGATTAAAGTTTATTTGGTATTGGGAACAATTATTAGAAAGGTTGTAAAACCTGAATTTCATGTACTAAGAGTGTTGGTTATTCGGGGAGTTCTTGAACTGACTGTAATCACATTGAAATAGCTGGAATTATGTCATAACTTGAATATTGTTGAATTTATATTTTCTTAATGAGTCCCTGGTTATGGTTTTGGGTTGTAACATGAAAGGTAAAAATGATGAGATAGGAGCTGTTTCCTGTTTTGTGTTAATCTAAATTCTAATGCTGGATTTGTTTGCTGAATAATGGTTTCACCTCTGAAACTCCAGATTTGAAATGATATCTATTTTATGGAATTTTATTGAAATTATGGTGATGAGACAGATTTGAATACTCTGAGTGTTTTCCGATTGTCTTATTTAATTACTGTATTCTTAATTGAAAGTTGGTATCAGAATTGCATTTACTTTATTCTTGGAAATTGTTGCTTGAGAAAGTACTTTGGAAACTCCATGAGGGAGTAGGTCTTGGTCCTAAGTGACCATGTTATGTTTATTTGCACTCTGTTATATGTTGTTTTACACGTCGGAAATACTTTTTGACTAAATCGAAGTTTATGTTTCACTGGTTGGATAAATTTAAAGCTATTTAGGGCTTAGCTTGTTATTGATCCATAATTTAGCTAGTAAGTGAAGTCAATCTATTTTGTTTGGTTAAAGTCTAGCTTCCTTCATGCATTTCCTTTTTATGGAGAGGCCTTCCATGAGGATAGTGCTGCAAACCAAAATCACCCTAGTGCCTTTCCTCCATATAAAGAGGCCTTCCATGAGGGAAGTGCTGCAACAGCTCCCTTTCCACCCTAGAAGGGGTGAGGTCTATTTTGGCATCAGATTTGATAGTGGTTCTCAGACTGGATTGCATTCCCTTTCCACCCTAGAGAGGATGAGGTCTTGTGGTTCCACCAAGTGATGACGAGATTGGAATCAGAGTTTGCAGAGGTACCAGATTTTGCAGAGATATTAGATTTGGCAGAGGCATCAGAATTGGCAGAGGATTTCGGACTGGAACTATTTGGAGCTAGAACTTAACCTTACAAAGTGGTCAAATTTCACGAATCCCACTAATCTATGTTGCTTGATATTGTTTTGCCGAATTAGTCGGATTAGTCGTGATTATTCGTCTTGTTATATATTTTACTCGTTCATGTTTTAGAAAATAAATGTATTTGAGCATGCATGTGCTACTTGCTGAGATATTCGTATCTCACACCATTTTATTTTGTTTTGCTTACAGATCTCGGAAAGGTCGATACCGGCGGGTATATGCTTGGTTCAGGTGAGTTAGGGATTTTTAGTTGACTCTGATTATTTATTATTGTTTTTCATGTTTTCCTTCACTCTGATATATCAATCCTGTGTGGAAAGTTAACCCTTCGGAGACGAGTTACAGTTTATTCTCGTAACCCGGATCCGGGGCGTTACATTCACGCTCCATGTTGGTGAAGCGATGGTATAGTTCCCCATGTATGAAAATCGGCCAATGAGGGTCTCTTCCTTCGACCCTGGCTTTCTTCCTTTCGGCACACGTTCCATAAAGTTTTGCAAAATCTTCGGGCTGTGGATCGTATCCCAGGCCAAACCCATCGGCCTTCTCGTAGGGCTGGACAGCCGTCCTAATTCCCTGCTTGTACTTTCCAAGTCCTTCCCCAGTTCTAAGACCCCAATCAGCACACTCAGGGGCACCGAACATGCTGCTTCTTCTTCTTGGTACCTACTGCCTCCTTTCAGATTCATGGATGTGGTTCACTTGTACCATCTCGATGGCTTGGAAGTTGAGTGACGTGGGCATCTCATAGTCTACGTAAGGTACTACCATATTCTCAAACTCCCAATGGTCCTCAGCATGCACAATAATCAGCTCATTTCCAGAGATAAATCTAACCATTCGGTGTAAAGTAGATGGCACAGCCCCAACTTGGTGCAACCATGGCCTCCCAATTAGCAAATTGAACGAGGCATTGATGTCCATAAGCTTGAAGGACATGGTGAACACCCTTTCTGCAATTCCAATGTCCAAGGTAACCTCCCCTAGGGATTCCCGTCTAGCATTATCAAACCCACGAACATTGTGGGAACTCGGCTTGATTAATTCAGAGCTCAACTGTAGACTGTGAAAAGTCCTAACTAGGCAAATATTCAGTGCCGACCCATTATCAATCATCACACGCTTTACCATAAGGTCGAAGTACTTCATAGTTATGTACAGCGGCTCGGTATGATTGTGCCCTTCTAGTGGCAAATCCGCTGCGGAGAATGAGATGGCCTTTGGTGCCATGATTACAGACACCACTGACTCCAGTTGTTCCGGTGTGATGCTATCCGATACGTGGGCATCATCCAAGACTTTCATTAGCACCGTCCTGTGCTTTTTTGAATCAATTAGAAATTGCATAATGGATATCTAAGCAAGCACCTTATTCAACTGCTGGAGGAGATCATATTCAGGCACATGGACACTGTTGTGGAGATCAATGATCTCCTCCTCCATGGCTTTCCCTTTTCTTTTGTGGGTCGGTGGCAATTCCGCGGCCACTTCCTTCCCTTTCTCTTTCCTCTTCTTCTCTTCTTCTGTTTCCCCCTCTAGTACGAGCAGAGGGTCAGTATTGATATATCGACCGGATTGGGTGATCTTGTCAATCTCAGCTTTAGTGGTGGTAATGGTAGATTGTTGGTAGAGGGGTTGGATAGGGTGGAGGTACAACGTGGTAGGATGGTGGTTCAAGGCGGAGTTGGGAAAGGTTTAAGGTGGGTGGTTCGAATGAGAGCACTGTAAGGTCATGTAGAGGACTATCCATTAAGTCAAAGATATTTTCTATGGATGGGTGCTGAATAAAAGAACTCTGGTTCTTCAAATGGGTAAAAATGTGTCAGAGGGAGATCTGGTGAGGTTTCGTCATCTGCCCCGATGACATTTATCGTCTGCTGCTCAACCTCTCCCCAAATGTACACTCTAACGATCTCTCATGGTCGGCCAATCAACAAGTACGGATCAATCTGCTTGTCATTGCCTTGTACACTGATAATCTGATTGATAGATGTACTGGTGGACGCTTTAGAATGGTCCGGGAGAGGATTGGTGGAGGTGGCAGTAGCAAGTGTTGGCACTGTTGGGGGTGGGGGGTCTACAGAAATCCTCTTACTGTCAATGAGGTCCTGTATATCATGCCTCAAATGCCAACAACGATTGGTATGATGCCCAAGAGCACCCGAGTGGTACTCACATAGTTCTGCTACATTATAACTTCTTGAATTGACCAACCGGGGATTTGGGGGCTTGACCTGAAGATCCCCCTTCTTTAGCAGCGTAGGCAATAACTCGACTGGTGCATATGGCAGGGGGTTGAATACCCTTTTCATCCTGGCCTCCATTTCTTCCCTAGTCCTTCTTGGCCCTTGATATGCTTGTTGCCCCGGATCCTAAGGTGTCACTGCCTCAGGCCTTTGGGAGAAATTGTACGGTCATGCTTGCTGCACATAGTTCACCGCCTATGTTTCCTACCGCTTGGGCTCCTGCCCCTGGTTTCTACTACTTTGCCTTGCTGTCGGCCTTCTCTGTCCTGCACTCTGTCCACTGCTGTCAATCTTACCGGCTCTCACTACATCTTCGATACGGTCAGCTGTCAGGATCAGATCATTGAAGTTAGAGGTGCTCTACCCCAGTAGCAGAGTAAAGAATGGCTACCCCAGTGAAGCGATGAACAGGGAAGTCATCTCCTGTTCCAACAGCGGTGGCTTACTAGGGTTGCCAATTCTTTCCACCTTTTGGCATACTCCCGGACCGTTTCCTGACTTTTCTTAGTCAGTCTCTGCAACTCCACCCTAGTTTGTACTATCTGGCTGTTTAATCGGTACTGCTGGATGAATGTAGCCGCCAGATCATTCCAGGTCTTAATCTTGGTTTGTCCAATCCCAGAAACCAAGTGTAAGCTGCCCCTGTTAACAACCTCTGGAAGAACTACACCATGATCTTTTCATCCTTAGCGTACTGACACATATCGGCTGAGCAGGACCTCAGATGGTTCAATGGGCAACCAGTACCATCAAATTGATGCAACTCTGGGCATTTAAACTTAGGAGGGAGTTGGATATCTGCAAAGAAGTAGAGACTCTCTAGAGTAGCCTCGCTCTGGACTGCCCTCAGCTGTAGCTGCTTCAGCAATTCTTCATGCATTGCTGCTATCTCTGCCTTACTTTCTTCCTTAACTGCTGCCTTAATCGCTGCTACTTTCTCCTTAAACTGAGCTTCCTGAGTTCAATACCAGTCCTTTTCATCCTGTCCCAGTTGGACAGGTGCTAGCTGCTCTTGTGGTGGAGGATGAATCGATACTGCTGGGGGAAGTGGAGCTGCGGGTGGCGGAGGTGGTGGTGCCACTGGAGGAGGATGTACCGGATATGGTGGCGGCAATTCTGTCTGCTATGGGAAAAAGGCTGCTGTTGTTGAGCCATTGATGTTACAGGTGGGACCTGCCTTAACTTTCTCAGTTCGGCCATCAAATCTTGAACGATGGTGCCCATACTGTCCATTCTCTGCTGCATTTCATCCATGGCCCGTGCCTGACTAGATTCTGTTGGATCCTGTCCTGGCGTCGTCTGATCCCTTGACTGGTACATTTCAAGTCTCCTTCAGGATCTCAGCAAATACAGGCTTTGGGGAGCTATTTTGGTGCCTATTTGAGACAAAAGCAGGCATTAGTACAGTTTTACACAAATAATGCATGCAAATTAATTTATATTTTTGTTGTTTTTGTATTTTTATAAAATGGCTTGATCTATTTGAGCTGCCTTAAAGCAGCAAGTGAAGAGAACCTGATTATTCACAAACTGATATGCTTTAACTATCCTAAGACAGTTGGGGAAGAGAACCCAAAAACTTTGAAAAAACTGATCTATTTAAGTCACTCAGAGAGTGACTAGGAGAGAGAACCCTATTTTTGAAAACAAATCTATTTTAGCCACTCGAAGGGGATTGGGAAAGAGAACCCTGATTAAAACCTCCGAATCTATTTTAGCCACCTGGCTAGGAAAGAGAACCCTAATTTAGGAATACCAAATCTATTTTAGCCACTTGGAGGTGACTGGGAAAGAGAACCCTGGTTTTTGAAAACTAGTCTATTTTAGTTGCCCTTAAGCAATCGAGACAGAGAACCCTGAATTGCTGATCTGTTTTAGCCATTTGGCTGGGAGAGAGAACCCAGGGTTAAGCTGATCTATTTTAGCCGTCTCGGCAAGGAAAGAGAACCTTCAATTCTGGGGGTTTTGTTTGAGCTTAGTATCACGGGGTTGGACCATGCAGGGTCTCCGCAGGGGGTGAGCTGAAAAGCAGCACCCAGGTGTGCCTCCACCAATCTCCGGTTTAATCACTAGCAGCTTCGGTGCCTAAAGCTTCGGCTAGTGATACCCGGGCATGCCTTAGCTGGTCGCAGGTTTAATCACCATAGACTTCGGCGCCTCACGAGGAGTATACTATGCCAGGACGCTCCTCCACCAATCTCCAGTTTAATCACCAGTGGCTTCGGAGCCCTAAAAGACTTCGGCAAGGGATACCCGGGCGTGCCTTAGCTAGTCGCAGGTTTAATCACCATAGACTTCGGTGCCTCACGAGGGGTATGCTATGCCAGGACGCTCCTCCACCAATCTCCGATTTAAACACCGGCGGCTTCGGTGCCCTACAAGGCTAACCGAATGATCTTGAAAAAGATACAAACGGGTGTGATCTAAGCTCAAAGGTCTTGGGCATTCTTAGGTTTAGAACACTTGCCGGGTTTTAGGATTTTGATTTCAAGGAAACATGTGGTCTCAGCGACTGAGATCAACAAAGGTGGCCATTTTGGGGCCGATTTTCCTATGGAGGACTTCAATTCCTTCATTCATTTTATTGATTTCAGATTAAATTTTGCCAAACCAGATTCAATGCAAGATACTCAATTCAAGGAAAATTCATGCTTCAGATTACAACAAAAAATTCATGCTTCAATATTGAAATTCATGCTTGTACATTACAAAGAGAAGAGTTCAAGTTTTATCATCAGAAAAGGAAAGTTTGCTTTTCATCATCGAATTACAACAATATCAAAATCTAGCTAGGTGGGTCATCATCATAGTGGGAGGACACGTCCTGCCACCTCAAGGCACGCAGAAGTTTGTTCCGTAGACATCGGTCCTCCTCTGCAGGCTTGCGCACAATTTCCATTTCTTGCTGAAGGGCCTCATTGGCCTGCCTATTTTCTTGTTCTGAATTCACATAGGCTAAATGAATGCGAGAATGGGTTTCCTGCAGTTCGGCCACCCTATCGCTATATGTGTCAAGGGACGAAACTGGGATGTCACTAGGAGTGACAGGATGAAGAGATGGGGGCTGTCAAGGCCAAATTCCCAAGCCATCCACTATTTGTATTCATGAAAGTTGGATTGCGAAAAGATGTCTTTCCGGTGTTTGCGCACAGTCTGCCATTATTCCAGTAAATGCTCCTTCAATTTCTTTGTGAGCGGGCCAGTCAAATCATTCGCATTGTCCTTGATTGGTATTCCCTGCGACTTCCCAAATTGTCTCAGAACTCAGATCGGATAGTATGGCATGGCATGGGTTAAGCCTATGAAAGCTAGACATCTCCTGTTTCTGAAGGCCAAGACAGGGTATATGTGAAGTTAAATGTGCCCCACCATCTAATGTCTGTTTCTCCATTTAGTTGGAGAAAGTGGTTGAACCAATCCTCACAAGTAGGTAAGTCTGGTCTGTTCTCTCTTCGGGCCATCCTCGTGACGTTGTCACGGACTCGCCCATATTGCGGACTGATGGACTCAGCAACCATCAGGTGATCTTGTAGCCAAAGGTGGAGGAGAAGGGCGCACCCTTGAAACCTCCTAGTTCCGTTCTTGGTCATAGTCAGGGAATGAAACAATTGGGCAAGGACCAGTGGCATGATTCGGTACCCTAACTTAAGTTGATCCACAATTTCCATGAGGGCCAAATTAATGGTGTTTCCCCCAGTTGGAAAGAAGATTTGTGACAGAACTACGAGGGTGAAGGTATCCTCCCAAACACAGGGGTCTTTCCTTTTTTTGTTTCTTATCTTTTCAACCAAGAAGGTTCTAGAGACCCTCGTGAATGCTTGGTCACCTCCTAAAGTCTGGAATTACCCTCTGGGGAAGCCAAAGAAAGTACAAGCTTCATTCTTATAGCTATCCTTGAGGTTTGGCTGAGCGGGTTCTCCAAGGTCGCGAAATTGGAGGAATAGGTTAAATTCCTCAATTGTGGGAGTCAACTCATTAGTCCCGAATCTAAACACTAAGAATTGGATCATATCCCAATTAATTGGCACGTTTAACAAGGACAGAGTTTGTCCCATGTGGTATTGTGCCTCCCACCTAATTTGTTCATCCCCTTGGAGCTGCCTTGTCCAAGAACGGATCCAAGGCGTATCGCAGGCACACCTCTCTATCCTAGGGAAGCGGACTCTCTCAGACAAAGACAAGGACGCCATGCCAACTTTCCAATCGAAATTCCAAGTCAATTAGGGTTTGATACCAGAACTCTTAATTAGCCTAAAGCATGCATAAGAAGGTGCAAAAATTAAATAAAAGGACGAGCATCACCATTTCTTGCAGTTTTCCCATAACTCGGCAAATTAGCAAGAAAAATAAAAGCAAAGGCAGAAATTAATTCAAGGCACACAAGGTGTGTGGTCCTAATGGTTGGCACCAATCAAAGTGTGACCTCTAGACATACTTGTGTAAAAGAAGCACGTCTAAGTCCTAGTTAGCCTTTTCCCTTTCGTCTGTTCTTTCATCTACTTCTGGTGTTGGATTATAGCACAAATTACAACTTGCCATCGAGGGCAAAATTACAATGGTATTTACAAAATGTGAAAAGAATTCACCTTTTGGGCTGTTGGGAGCCCAAAAGGAGGGTACAAATTTGCTTCAAGGTAGGTAAGCTAAATTCCTATATCTAGGGTTTTCTGCCCCTGTTCTGATTTGACTGTCTGATCTGGCCGGCTTTCATCTGCTCAAAAAGGCCGACCTGGACTTAGGGTGCTTCCAGTGAACTCAGTGGGTCAAGGCCCACGGCTCACAAGACTCGGATGCATGGATCCGGGGTGGCACCCCTGATCAGAATTGGGTTGGCTTCCTAAATTAGGGCTAAGACAACCCATGGTCTAGGGCTCACTCAGTTCAATGTCATTATAGGACTCACAAAGAAAGATAAACCTTTTGAGATGACTCTCGACCAAATGCTATACCACCGTGTGGCTTAAGGGCAATGCTGTGCTCACGTGATCTCGCACGACAAGGCGCATGCAGGATGCGTGCCTCGAGACAATTGGGGTCGCCACTGCCTGAGAGGTGCAGGCAGACACAATGGTGCCTAACCAGGCTAAAACTTGCTGGTCTGCTGCTTATTTTAGAGATTCGGGTAAGTTCTAGGTTACATCCGGGGAAGTCCGAAGACACCCCGGCCTGCCCCGTCGGTTTGACGAGTCTCTCGGGCCTCCCTGGCTCAAGACAACTCAGTCTCACCCTATTCCTAAGCCAGCACGTACCTTTATTTGGTCTGAATAGGGACCACTGAAGGTGTAGGTCCCCTTTATTTTGATTGATTTTATCTTTCTTTTTTTTAGCCCTTTAATGAAGTGGGTTAGATATAAGCCTCGTTGGAAGGCCCATTGGTTGCCAAGTTAGGCTTTTTAGTTAAGCCCAAGGCCCATTAGGGTTATTGGGTAACCCTATTATTGGATTAAGTTATTTGGTTTTGGGTTAATTGATTATGTACATTAATTAAGTGGGTTAAGGCTTTTAGGTCCCATTGGGCTTGGACTTGGCCCATGGGTAATTAACCGAGTGGCCTAGGGCCCATTTATTGAAATGGGCCCTGGTCTGGGCCGGACTGAATGTGGGCCCCATTGGAAGGCCCACAATGCCTTGATGGGCCCAATTCTCAAAATTAGGGTTTGGGTTAACCCAAAAGCCATTCGGTTCAAATTAATTAAGATCGGGTCGGGTCACAAGGGTCCATATCGAAGAAAACGGGTTTTAAGGGTTGAATGGGTCTAACCGCATACCCTGTGTAGATCAACCCTAACCGTACATGGAGTGCAGTCGGGGCTGATCCGCACATGGAGTGCGGTTGAGTCTGATCTGCACTTGGTGTGCGGATCTGACCCGAATCCCAAAAACGGCCAAAATATTGATGGGGTTCTGTTCGCCGACTTCCCTGGGATGCTCGCGACCTGCTGTGGGTTCCAGAGTTGTCTCACAGTGGTTCAGGTGCCTCCTTTATGCTCAAATGGTCTCTTTTATGGTGCCTTTCAGAGTGGGAATATTGATGATCTTAAATCACCTCAGATATCAATAACAGGGACTCTAGGGGTCCCTGTTTGGTGTGAATATGGTCTCCTTTCCCCCTCTTGGAGGAAGAGCCAAGGAAACCTCAAAAAAAGACTAAGATGATAACCCCTTCGATCACCCTATTCAAACTACTTAAACCTACTGATTCATCCACATACGAAACATATGAAGCAATCAAGGTAGAGGGTAACATGCATGCAAGTTATTGAAATAACAAATGTGGGAAAAGAAACTAACAAGAAGATCTACCATTTTTGAAAGGGGATTTAAAATTCTTAAAATGCCTTATATAGTAGGTGTGTGTGGTGACGAACGAAGGCATGCTTCAAATATACCCATGCATATGCTATGTAGATGTATATGGTGCTCCCTCCTAGAGAAATATTTTAAGCAATGTGTGAAGAAGGCTACATGTAAGAGAGATGATTTCTAAACATGCAAGTGACTAGGTGGGTGTGAAAGGGGGGTCCTACACATGCAAGGCCATACGTATATAAAATAATACAATCAATAGAAGTAAGCCACAACATAAAAGAGCAATAACCAACTACTTTAAATGAAGGGAAAGAGGGGAAGGATATTAAGGATACAACAGACTTTGAAAGAGGACATATCCTTCTTTACATAGAAAATAAATCTACATAAGAAGAGGTTCAAGATGGCATAAGACTTCCACTCTTTTTTACCTTGTACAAAATCTCTCCTCCCATTTTTATGTATGGAGAGTCCCCCTTATCATGGGGACTCCCATAGCATGTAAAAGAAAAGCAAAATTGGTTAGAAGATATAGCAAGAATAGCCTTTAAAAGAAGCAAACAATATCCTTAAAAAAAAACTTTTATTTTAACATATATGAAATAAACATAACCAATAGGCTCACTCTTGTGTTACCTTTTCTTTTGAACTAATGGTGACCCTCAGATGAAGATGGACAGCACCTTGGAATATCTTTTTTGCTCCAAAAATCTCTTTTCTCAAGTCTTCTTGTGTGTAAAGATGAAGGGAAGAGATAAAAGGAGAGAAAAAGGGGTATTTTGGGTATTTGATAGGGCTTTGAGGTGAAAGGGATGGCTTGGAACGTATTTAGTTGCAGGGGAGCAGGTGGGGATGAAGAAGGGGCCAGCAAGCTTGGGAAATGGGGGCTGGGGCCCCCTTTTATAGGCAAGTTTTCCGTGACCACACATACAGTGCAGTCACAGCTAAACCGCACATGATGTGCGGTTTGGCTCCGTCCGCACATCATATGCAAACACGTTTAAAACGTGCCCAAATCTTCGCGCATCTGCCAGCTGTCGCCAGCTAGAGACAGCTGGCAATGTGGATAAGAACCCATCCACACATATAGTGCGGTTATGACACGTCCGCACTATATGTGCGGACATGCACATGCTAAATGTGCAGACTTCAAAATTTTGGCCATTTTGGCGAATTTTCGGATTTTTATCCGATTTTGCTTTTTATTTTCCATTTATTTTTAATGTAAAAAAGAGATATTTTAAGTAAAATTATTATTTTATTCAAGATTTTTATTTGTTTTGTCCTTTTCTGCTTTTTCGCCTCGTGAGTAGTTTTCCTAAAAACTTTGACTTGCCATAACTTTTTCATCCGATGTCCGATTTTAGCGAACGTAGTGGCGTTAGAATCAAATCGAGATTCTCTATCCACTAAGCTAAATTTTTGCAGCAAATTTAGGTTTCAAGTAGAAGTGCAAAACTGCATCCCGGAATTCAATTTTGCTCATATCTTCCTTTCCGGGACCCCGATTCCGGCAAACTCAATTGCATCGAGATCGTGTCGGGATTCTCTATCTTCTGGGAGCAAGTTGGGCAGCTGAACTGGGTTTTAGCAAAAAGCCAATTTCTGCTTCCCTAACTTTGACCAACTCATAACTTCTTCATCCGGACTCCGATTTGAGCAAACTCAGTTGCGTTGGAGTCGTGTCGGAATTTCCTTTTCAATGGGAAGAAGTTTGTGGTAAATTTGCACTGGATCAAAAATTCAATTTTTTGACCACTCCGGATTTGACTTTTTAGTTAGGATTTTCATTTTCTGCATTTTTGTGGGTGCAAAAATGAAGTGCTAACAGCTACTAATGATACTCAAACCCGAGACATCTCCTTAGATAAGAGCCATAGTCATCGACTTATTACACACGACTCAACAGAGTTGGCATGAACCACCAACATGCTACACCGAAATCAATACATGGAGATGGCCGCTGATCCACATGTACAGGAATCACTAGCAAGGCTCGAAATGACCCTACAGACACGGGATCCTCCAGTGCAAACTAATTTGCAAAGGAAACGCGCTCGCACAAGAGAGTAACTCAACCCAAATGAAATATCCCTTAGCTATCTAGCTTATACTATGGATCCATACTCAGCTATGCCCACTAGACACAAAAAATCCCTAAGGACTCATCTTTATGTAATTAATAGTGCCTAGCGGCATATAAAGTTCAATTCTGTAATTTTATCAAAACTTGGGTAGTTGGGTTGAAATTCTGATCTAAATGTTCTATCTGTAGAAATCTGGTTTATAATATATAAAATAATGTTTCATAATTAATTATCCCAATTTATAAAGGTTAACTTATATAAAACTTAGAATTTCTCATTTGTTCAAATTTAGGCAACTAATAACCTAAAATAACTCCCTAATTATTTTTCTGTAAAACAGGGTATTTTGGTAATTTATTCTGACTTAAAACATCTAATTTAATTGATAAAATTTATTAAAAATCCTTTAGTGTTGAATTAGGAATTAATTTAGCAAAAATCTGAAATTTTTATTATGGGCACTCAGCTCAGGGCGCCTAGGCGCACTAGGTTGGTGCCAGTTCAATTTCAGAAACTAAATTTTTATAACAAGCACTCAGGGACGCTTAGGTGTCTTGGGTTGGCACCTGTTCAATAATTCAACACCGACCCTCCTTCACTCAGCGGAGGTGGGCGGCCAATTTTTTTTAACGGGCGCTCAAGGACGTGAGGTAAGCGCCCATGCAAAAACATTGAATAGCGTCTGAAAATCAACTTTTTCTCTGTTCTGATCATTTCTAACATACATATATGATTAAAATCAAACTAGATACATACTTTTACATCATAAAAACATGCAACACAATTCAATCAAGTCTAAAAACGAAAACGAACTTGTGCTACCTACCTTGATCGTGCGTTTCCTCTCTTTTTGTCTGAACTGCAACAATTAAACCCCTTCTCTGTTGCAAGTCAATCTCTAGAAAGTTAAAACCAAGGCAAACACTCTCTCCCTTCCTTTTCTTCTCTTCTTCTTCTTCCAGTCGTTCTCAGTCACTCTTTGTTCTTTGCAGCTAACGAATACCAAACATAATACAAAAGGGTATAGCCACCGTATGTACTAGGGCGAATACCTATATATATATACGATTCCACATGACACACATGCATCAATCACAATACATTCGCCCAATAAAAACACAGCAATTTTAAAATATTAATCTTACCTCGATATCTCACGATCGAATGGCCTGATTTGCACCAAACTCTTGATCTCCACTAATAACGATGTCACCTACAATTATTAATTAATTCCATCAATAAAAATCTCCAAGAATATTAATTATTAATTTATTTTTAATACTTAGAAAAATTGGGGGTCTTACAATGGTGTCCTGGAGCACCGGAATGGTACTCACAATGTTCTGCTAAGTTATAGTTCTTGCCAATAATCAACCGGGGATTCTGAGGCTTGACTTGTAGGTACCCCTTCTTCAACAGTGTGGATAGCAACCCTGCTGGTGCATATGGCAATGGCGTGAAGACCCTTCTTAGTCTGGTCTCAATTCCCTCTCTTATTCTCCTCATTCCCTGGTAGGGTACTGCTGTTTGCCCTGAATTGAGGTGTCGCTGCTTCTGGCCTCTAGGCGAAGTGGCATGGCTATGCCGGCTGCACATAATTAACCACCTATGGTTCTAGTCTCCTGGGCTCTTGCCCCAGATTCCTGTTTCCCTGACTGGCTACCGACCTCCTCTGCATGGAGCTCTGTCCACTGCCATCAATTTTCCCTACCCTCAAGGCGTCTTCAATTCTGTCGGCTGTCAAGATCAAGTCATTAAAGTTGGAGGAACTCTACCCCAGTAGCAAAGTGAAGAAAGGTTGCCCTAGTGAAGCTATGAACAAGGATGTCATTTTTTGTTCTAGAAGTGGGGGTTGCACTAGGGTTGCCAGTTCTTTCCACCTCTTAGCATAGTCTCTGACCGATTCTTGACTCTTCTTTGCCAATCTTTGCAATTCTGCCCTGGTATATACTATCTAACTGTTCAACCGATAGGTCCGATACTGCTGAATAAAGACTGACGCCAAGTCATTCCAAGTTATAATCTTGGTTTTATCCAGACCCAAAAGCTAAGAGTAAGCTGCCCCAGTCAAGGACTGTTGGAATAGCCGCACCATTATTTTCTCTTCCTTAGCATACTACCACATGTTGCCAGAATAGGACCTCAAGTGATTAAGCGGGCAGCCTATGCCATAGAACTGATGCAACTCCGGGCATCTGAACTTAGCTGGGAGCTGAATGTCTAAGAAGAAACAGAGACTTTCCAGGGTAGCCTCACTCTGCTCCATACTGGGCTGGAGTGCTTTAATAAATCCTCTCTCATGGTGGCCATTTGCACCTTGTTGTCTTCTTTCATTGCTGCCAGTCTCTCTTCAAATTGGGCTTCTTGTGTCCTATAGCAATCTTCTTCATCCTGCCCCAATTGGACATGCACGAACTGATCTTGTTGTGGATGGTGGACAAGTGCTGCTACTGGGAATGGAGCAACCTGTGCGCACCTCGGACGCACTGAAAAAGCGTGTTACATGTTTTATGAAGTCGCCACTACCTAAAATGGTGCAGGTCGACACCTTGTTGATTTTTGGTCTGCACCAGTGATTCCGGATAAGTGACCTGATTACAACCCAGGGAAGTCCTTGAACACCCTGAGTTGCCCCACCGAAATGGGTTCCCTTAAATTAGTTGGATATTTAATGGGCTATCTTATTTATTATTTTTATTTTTTTATTTCTTTTCTAATTTTTTATCATTTTAAGTGTACAACAAATATTAATCTATATGTCCAAGGCCTCCACAAAATTACATCGAAAGTAAAACAATATGAAAAAATCGAAACCATGCTAAAACAATTTTCAACCACAAGAAAGAATCATCGCTTCAATGCTTGTTTCATTTGCTTTTTCCCTTTCTTATTATTTATTATTTTTGTTTTGTTTTGTAATCTATTTTTTTATCATGAAAGATTAACTAATTACTAATTTACAAGGCAAGAAAATGAGACCACCTGAACTACTTTTAACCATGGCCTAATTACTAATTTACAAAGGAAACAAAAAAATGAAATAACCTGAATTACTGCGCTATCCACATTCAAAGATTCATATCTCCCTCAATTCTTAACCAAATTGTGCGAAATTTGATTCCTTAGAATCATGACTTTAAACCCTAAAATAACCTATAGCAGTTTTCAAAAATTCATTTTCATTTAAGAGATATGAAGCTCCAAAATTTACTATTAGACATTTCCAATTGAAAATCTGAACCAAAGAAAATTAAAAATAACATACCTACTCATAGTGTAGGGTCTCGAGCATATTTTTAGATTAAACTAAAATACAAATACCACAAATCTCATGAAGGACTCCAGACTTGAATCAAATTAGAACTAGGTGAAAAAAATTGGTTTATCTGGAAAACAGGTGCAAACCTAATTCAGAAAAAAAAACTTAGAACTTTACATCTTTGTCTTTTTTTTTTTTTTACATGATAAAATTACCCAAAGCCATCAAACATATATACATGTCTTTCACCAATCATTTAATCTTATCTCAAAAATTATAATGAAAGAGAGGTCTCATACAATGTATTAAACAAATGACTCAACTGTTATGGATTGACACTTCAAATCAGGTCTTGGAACCTTGGTGTGTCGTGAACAGTAGTTTTCCTTTCTCCCTCCTTGCAAGTAGATGTCCCTCTTCTTTTCTCCACTTCTTCCTACTTGCTACTTTTTCTTTCAAAGAACTCTCTTACTTGCTCTCTATTTTTTTTCAAATAACTCTCTTACTTTTTCTCCTCCCCTTTTGCTTCCAACTTCAAGCCCTTTTATAGAGGATTCCCACCGCTTCAACTTCTTAACCCCTAACATTTCCTCTTCCTCTTCTAAACCTCTCATTTCCTTAACTTCTCTTCTTCCTCTCTTAAACAACTAACATTTCCTCTTCCTCTCTTAAACAACTAACCCTTCCTCTTCCTCTCTTAAACACCCTCATTCAATTAGGTTTGGTCAAAGTCTATTTTGTCCCACATTTTTATTAGGCTTATGTATTTTTTTAAGCTTTGTCTCAATATCTCAAGAGAATATGAGTTGGACCAATTCGTCTAATTCATTTCTCTTTGTTTATTTTTATTATTATTATTTTTAATCTTAAACTTTTATTAACTTTGTTGTTTATTTGCATAAAAAACCCCATTAGGAAACTTACTTATTTACTAAAACAACCCCACAAATTTTTAATTTATCATTGGTTACATGGCAGCCACCATGGCGTACACGTGGCTGTCATGTGGCATCCAATTTCGTTTTTGTAAAAATCCCCAAACTACCCTTTATTTCTTTTATTCATAACTTAGCCATTTGAGATCCGACTTGAGCACGGTTTGGTGCATCGGAATCGGCTCAGAATTCTCTTTATTATGAGCTTATTATTTCAAAAAGACGGGTCCACTATAAAAACCTCGATTTACGTGCCCACATATATGCCGGTTTAAGATATGCTTCTTGGGCAATTTTATAATGCAAAAATCGAGTGCTGACACAACCCATGGTGGTGGTTGTGGTGGTGCCATCGATGGGGATGCACTGGGTAAGGTGGTGGTGCTGTTTCTACTTGTTGTGGAAACAATGGTTGTTGCTACTGAACCGCTAGTGCTGCTGGTTGGACTTGTTTTAAGTCCCTTATCTCTACCATTAGGTCCTGAATGATTGTTGTCATACTTTCAACCTTCTATGTCAGATCATTAACAACTTGTGCTTGACTAGACTCCACGAGATACTGAACAGGTGGTGTCTGGTTTCGTTGTGGATCCATTTCATTCCTTTTACGCGATCTTATCAAGTAAGAGCTTCTAGGAGCAATTTTGGTACATGTTTGAACAATTAAAAAGTATTAGTGCACTTTTAAATGATCAATCAATTATTTTGTTTTGTATTTTTCTTCCTTTGTTTGGTGGAATATGTTTGCGGATTCTTTATTCATTGTTTTCCTTTTTTGACATGGTTTGACTGAGATTGGAATTAACTGATCTGTTTTAGTTTCATGAAGGCAACAAGGAAAGAGAACCTGGTTTTAGGGGACTAATTTTTTGTAGCCGCTTTGGAGCGACAAGGGAAAAGAACCCAGATTAACTGATTTGTTTTAGCCGCTTTGAGGGTGACAAGGTAAGAGAACCTAAATTAATGGTCTATTTTAGCTACCCGAAAGCAACAGGGAAAGAAAACCCGAATTACTGATCTGTTTTAGCCGCTTTGGGGGGGACAAGGGAAGAGAACCTGAATTACTGGTCTATTTTAGTTACACGAATGCTACAGGGAGAGACAATGTGAATTAACTAGTCTGTTTTAGCCTCACGAATGCAACAGGGAGAGAGAACCTAAATTACGAATCTTTTTTAGCCGCTTTGGAGGCGACAAGGGAAGAGAACTTGAATTACGAGGGGGTTTAGTTGAGCTCAGTGTCATGGGGTTGGACTTCATTGGGTCTCCGCAAGGGGTGAGATAAAAAGTAGCACCCAGGCTTACTTCAGCCTGTCTCTGATTCAACCATCAGCTACCTCGACGCCACCATTTTGGACCGCAAAGAGTCTCCGCAGGGGGTAAGCTAAAAATCAAATACTCGGGCGTACCTCAGCCTGTCTCCGATTCAACCATTGGTAGCTTTGGCACCACCATTTTGGGCCGCAAAGGGTCTCTGCTGGGGGTAAGCATAAAAGCAATACCCGGGTGTAACTCAACCTGTCTCTGATTCAACCATCGGCTAATTTGGCGCCACCATTTTGGACTGCAAAGGGTCTCCGCATGGGGTAAGCTAAAAAGTAATACCCAAGCGTACCTCAGCCTATCTTCGATTCAACCATCGGTTGCTTCGATGCCACCATTTTGGATCGTTATATTCGGCTGACCAAATGATCTTACAAAAAGATACAAACGGGTGTGACCTAAGCTTAAGGTCTTGGGTACTTTAAGAAACACTTGCTGGGTTTGATTATTTTTAAGAGTGACTGATTTGAAAGAAGACATATGTAAAATCCCAGATTTTAGTGATAAATAAAATTAATTATTAAATAGACTAACTAGGTAAATAAAATGCAGGAAACGAAATCTTGGTTCAACCCGGAGGAGTCCAAGGTGAACCAGAGGAAACTGGAGAACCTATATAAGGTGAGTTCATGATTTTAGGCCAAATATAATTTTAATAAAATAATTTGTAGTTGTGCTATGGTTTATATTAGTAAGAACTAATTAAAAATATATATATAAGGAACTAGGGAGTTGGTCAAACCCTAAGGAAGTGGGGTGACCCAAAGGATTGTTTTGGTTTGAAGTTTAATGACTTGATTAGAGTGGCTTAAAGAAGGAGGTTATTTAGGTAAAAGTGAATGAATTAATTAAATAACCTAAATATTGCATGAGCAATTCACATCCATCACAAAGAAGAGCAGCCGCACGCCTACATCTAGTCTCCTTATTCTTCTTTCTTCTACCTAAAGTAAAACCCTAATATTCAAGCACTTTCTAGAGCATTTTTAGAGAAGAAAGGAGGAGTAATTTCGTACTTAAAAACACAGGTAAGATCAAACCAAGAGAAAAGTTCTGTTTTGAGAGATAGATGTGTTGTTAGATTCCTAAAGACATGATTTTCTTAACCCAGAAGTAATCGAGGCTTGCTGGGCTCGTTTGGCATTCTTATGAGTGATTTTGCAGTGCTTATAGGAGAGGTTTTAATTCCCAAAAACAGGTACGTAGTCCCTTTAAAACATGCACAAAAACAAATTCGTGTTTATTCGATATTCATGGTCATTCAATGGTTTGAATGGTTGTATGCGTGATTTATGATGTTTTATTTATTGGAAATTGTTCTAACATATTTAGAAAGTGTTTTAGAATGATTTAGAATGGATTTGATGAATTGGATATTGAGTGGTTGAATTTTTATTGATTTTCGTAACTTTTCGGGAATTTTCTCTGTATCGGGCCGCCCGAACAGTCGCTCGAGCGCCCTGTGTATTTGTTAAAAACCCGAGAGCAATTTTCCCAGATGACCCGTCGCCTGATCAGTCGCTCGAGTGATCTATCGAGCGACCAACCCTGAAACAACCTATTGTATAAGGTCGTTCGAGCGCCCTTGGCCGCTCGAGCGCTTTGTCTGTCAGATTTTTCAAAATTGGACAATCGGCCTAGTTTTTCACTACAAAATTGTTTTTATCCATTTTTAACCTATGTACCATCAAGCTTAGGGTATTTAGAGATAGTTTGCATTGGCGGATGTTTAAAATTCCTTTTTATAAAGATTTTGGGTAGATTTTACCAAAGAGGCACTTTTACTTAATAATACCATTGTTCCAAATGATTCTATTTTTAACCGAAGTTGATTTTGTGAGTTGATACACCTGTATTTGGGTGATATGAAGGTATTTTGTGCATCGATGGAGTCGATACACATTCAGGACATATTTTCCAGTTGAAACCTGGAGTTTGGACATATGAATTGGTACATTCTGTTTTGGTTTTTGGGTCACAGTTGTGACAAGGCAGGTGCCTGGTTTCTTATTTCCACAGGGCGGATTTGGTTATTGTTATACATATGAGGTTCTATATTTGTGGGTGTTATTGAGAAGTATGTCCATTCCTTAGTTTGTTTTTCCACTGTTGAGTGGGCTTAGCGGTTATATGGATCCATAGAATAGCTAGTAAGTGATCTATTCATTAGAGGGGTTTGAATTCTGTGTCATAGGCATTCCATCATCTCGAGGGTGGTACTGCTCCTGGATAGGTTGGTTGTTACGTTACCCACTCCTGGATAGGTTGGGCGGTACATGCTAACCCTGGAGAGGGCGTTGTTGGGGTAGAGACTCCAGGGGATTACTGTGATTACCAGGAAGAGGACTATTTCATTCCTGTGTAGGTTCAGGAGGACATATAGATCTGATTTAACTTTTTGTTTAAGGATTGACATTAGTTTATTTTATTTTGAGGATTTTGATTATACTTCTATGGTGGATGTTGCTTATTTAATTAGTTGACCCTTTCCAGACTTTATGGATGAATTAATAATGGAATATTTTTGGTGGTTTAATTCTGCGCTTTTTGAAGAAATGTCTTTTATTTCCGCACTCTAATATAATTAATAAGATTGTTTAAGTCTGGATTAGTTGTTTGGGCCATTTCCCTAACAAACCAGATTTGGGTTTATGTTTTTTAAATAAACCTGGATCCGGGGCATTACTGTAACGCCCTGGATCCAAGTTACGTAGATAAAACCGTAACTTATCTCCGAAGGTTATTATATAACCCAGGATAGCAAATCAAAGTGAAGGAAAACATGAATTAAACAATAACTATAAAATCAGAGTGCACTAGCTCCAATATAAAATACCATAACCGAGGCAAACTCACATGAACCAAGCATATACCCGCTGATGCCGTCCTTACCAGAAACTGAAATCAAAACAAAACAAAACGTAATGAGATACGAATATCCCAGTAAGCAGCACATGCATGCTCAAATACAGTTTATCAGTTCTAAAATATGATACAGTTGTAATTCATGCAACAGTAGCAATAACACATCAGTTCCGAATAACTCGAGTAATTCAACAGTAATCCATCGATCAGTATGAGTTATAAGAATAATCCAGTTTAACAAACATATATGTAACATCAAATCAACAGACGATAAGTCACCGTAGGACTCATGAAATAAGACTACCTTTAACTAGTGTAAGACTATGCTCACTATGCCACCTCCCGGCTTATGAGCGAAGCCGAGCTACACGGTCATCGACTTATTGCGGGAGAACCCATCCAGATACAGTAATGGGTTGGCATGTACTATCCTATCATAGCTGCAGCCAACCAGATACAGAGAATGCCTCATCGAGATACACGATGGAAACGCGTGCATGAACAAAGTGTTACGACTAGCAAAGAACAATCCTTCCCACTATCTAGCTCCTAACATGGATCCATATCGAGCTATGCCCACTAGACTCTAAAACCAAAACCAACCGTGAAATCCAGTAAGCATAACTCATCTCAATCTCAATCATACCATCCCGAGCTACACGGGGCATCCCCGAGATACACGGAGGTAACAACATCCCGAGCTACACGGGCATCTCCGAGATACACAGAGGTAATATGACCATCAAACCATCAAAGAAATCCCAAACATCGTTCAAGTACATGGAGAAAACCAAATAATCACATTTATCCAAACTAATTTGATTTCAAGTCCTTTTTCAAAGTATCGCATAAAATTCCATTTTTATAGTCAAAGTTTGGTGAAATTGCTAAATTTCGGTTAAACCAGCAAATCCGGATGTTAAAAACTAGAATTAAATGCCATTACTAAAATCAAACCTAAATTACTTAACTTGTGCCCAAACAGTAGCTCTTTCTATACATATTAACCTTAGTTCACTCTCTTATTCCATTTTGATTTGGTTTTATAAAATAAGTCTTCTCTTGCCCTCACACAATATTATTAATTTCTGTAGTTTTCCCGAGGCTTGACACACCCTCCGATAATCAAAATTATCCTTTATATTTAATTTACAAGCTATTTCCATTAACTTCCATAAAACCCCTTTAAGAGTCAGTTTATGTTAAAGTATTATTCTCAACTCAGCCAACAATTTCAAATGCTAGAATCAGAATTTAATCCTCTTAATAAATTCAGTTTTATTGAACTCATGGTAAGCTCAAACAGTAGCTTCCCTATATAATTTATACTTAATTTAATATTATTTAACCTAAGCTCTCAATGCCTTTTTTTTTTACACTTCCAATTCATTTAATTACATCCCATTGCTTTCCACTTCTAAGCTAACTTACATGCTGTAAATTCTCTCTAGTGTATCCACAAACAATCCTAAATGAGATCAAAACCTGAAAGAGACATTTACATAAGTTTCACTTTAGAATTCCCATGCACTAAACTCTTTTATCATATACAAAATCTTTACCTGTTTTCATAAGATTTAAACACCCAACTTACAACATAAGTTCAGCAACTCACAATCCTCTCCAACTCTCCTATATAGGTCACTAATTAATCCAAAACCTCACACCTTAACATAACTCTCGATGGTCTATACTTGCACGAATTTACATCTTAACTAATTTAATATAATTCATATTTGCATTACTTCACTTCCCTAAACTCACCACCTCTTTACTTAAGAAATTCTGGTTTCAGTATTTAAATTTTCGAGATATGTTTCCCCTTTAGTACTTCAGTTCACTCACTCCCTTTTAGTCATTTCTATTTAATTCTATAGGCAATTCCATCATTTAAGGTGTTCAAATTACAAAATATAAGAGCTGGACAGAATTCAGATTTCATCGTAATTCACAACTTATTAACTAATGAATTTTCTGCATATAATACTTACACCTTAGTATTCCCATCTTCAGCACCTATACTTCACCCACAATATTTCATTTACCACCTATTTCAGCCCTCTATGAGTAATCCCAAATTGGTTTTCAAAGTGATCTACATTTGAAGTCTCAACATGATGAAACATAAGCTGCTAGGAGGGTAGGCTCCCCTTCAGCAGCACTCAACACATACACAATATCTCCCATGCTCAATTGTAGAAAATCCCACTCAGCATGAATTAACCTAAGGTTATCCTTCCAAACCAATTCCCTGATAACTAACCCTTCAAATAACATGTCTAGCCTTACTTGAATTTAGTTTAGTTATTCCCACCACTAACACAACATTAGCCTCTCATGTTAGTGCTCAAACCCAAATTTCAGCAACCTAAACTTGAATTCCTTTTTCAGAATTTCTTGTTTATAAAAGGAAACCAAATTCTCGTTTAATTTAGTACACAATTTAAACTCTAAAGTAGCTCCAAGTACCTAAACAGAAACCTTAAAGAGTTACAAGAATGGGGCGCCAACCCTTGAGAAAGTAGGCACCACTACCAATTCCTCATTACCTCATCTTATTAAAATATAACTCTTCATACACAATTCTAAGCATTTAACAGAAACAACTAACTGATATAGCGGAGTTAAATATATGAATATAAAATCAACAACAACAGCCGCTCATGGTTGTGGATTGCATCTGGCTCTAACCCTTGAGAAAGGTTGGCGCCAGCAAGTTCTTTCCTAGAACTTTCACCATATTTGATCATATAATCTAGGAATGAACTGTTTTTTTTAATTCCAAACATCTTCCATCATGAACCTAACTCTTTAACAAATGCTTTAGCAACAATTTGAATTTAATTGAAACATCATCAACTAACCAACTAACCTAGCCGCCAGCACCCATCTTCAAAACAAAATCAGCAAGAACATTCTTAATACTTCTATATATATGTAACCTGAACAAATTTACTTTAACTTAACACTTCCAGCAGATAAAAACTCTTTTAATTAACCAGAAATCATGCTGTAAATTCATTTGAATCCATTCTTAAAATTGTTCAAGGCTGGGTGCCAAAAATCTGTAGAAACAGGGGTTCGTATGCTCTCTAGTTCAAAATCAATTTTATATTCAAATTAGAACAACTAAAACGAGTTAGATTGTGCTACTTACCTTGCAGATCAGTTTTGACCTTCCACAATAAGCAAATCTACGAATTGACTTTAGATTTCTTCTCTCTCTCCCTCTTATTTTCTATATTTCCTGCAGAAACGACTGAAACTACTCATATCTGCCCAGATCTGAGACCTAATTCGAAATAGTAATAGATTATAAGCTAAAATACTATAATTCGATGATAACTTACTCGAACAAAACCGAATTCGCGGATTTGAACTACTCTTGACAATTTCATGTTGCTGCCGCAGATTTATTCCAGCTCTTCTTCAAGCTGAGATAAGGATCAGATCAGCACCTCTCTGATCATTGTAGAATTTTTCAGATCTCTCTCTCAAGACTCTAATTCTACTCTTCCTCTCCTCTCTGATTTCCAGATCTCTCATTTGCACAACCAACGAAACAAACCGCCAAAACACAAACGAGCCTCCTTATATAGCTACCGCCAGGAGAGTGTTTTAAAACCAGATTCTATACTTGTCATTCCAGCAAAGCTCCCTACATAACCACCATTGAACTTGATCTGATTACATGCTAGCCACACTACGGACCCACTAAAAACCCGGCCAACGAACTCAATTAACCAATATACCCTTATAACAATTCATTGCCTCTTAATTTCTAAATTTTTTTTTCTCTTTAAATACTTATTATTTTTTTTCTTCATTTCTGGAATTTTCCATCAATTAAATAATTTAATCAACCATAAAATCCAAATTTTAATGTTATTAAAATTCAGCATTTTACAATTACAACATAGGGGGTCAAAGTGACTAGAAACTGCAATTTCTTAGCATCAGAAAGATGGGTCTGTCAGAGACCAAATGGCAATTAAGGAGTTGCAACAAACATCTGCAAATTAATTCATTATCAAAATCATATAATTGTTCTACCAGTTCCAAGTTAGACTCAAAAGGAAGCATTTGATTAAACCAGAGAAATCACAAGTTCAAATTACAAATAAAGGGGCCTTTTTTAACACCCCAAATCCAATTCAATAACCAAACCCAAAGTGTTAGTTAAAATTAGGCCAGAACAAACTAAATTTATGGGAATTTAAAATTTTTAATTATATCAAATTACAATTGGAAGCATAGCATATTTAATTCAATTTAATCAAATAAATTTACAATAAGAATCTCTTTATTCTAAATTTGTTATATGGTCATAACCACAATTCTACCCATAAGTACATACTCCAAACTTGACAATCTCTCCAAGCATACCTAAAAAATAGGGGAAAACCGGAGTGAGATATAAATCTCAACAACTAACAAGGTACATGCAATAAAACAATCTATTTTTATGAAATAATCGAGATATATCGATAAATCAAAGCAAAGGCAATAATTCAAATCCATATAAACAATCCCAATGTGAACAATAAAAAATACACAAAATACCACATGTAACATCACAGGACTCATGAAGCAAGATAAGTCTTTGAAAAGAAACTCTTTATTTGCTACGCCACTATGTGACTTATGATCGAAGCTAGTAATAAAATCCTCAAACCCGAATGAAATATGAGATATGAGGCCTAGACACCGACTTATTGCATACGAAACTCACGTACCAGCCACTCATATCTGAAATACGGAGTTCGACATGTACCACCCAAGCATGCAGCCCCTGAATCTGAACATGGGGATGGCCGCTAATCTGCACATACAAGGTACTCATCAGCAACTGGTATTTGAAATGAGACCCCATTGACATGAAGACCCCCAATTCAAACTAACTTGCAAAGGAAGTGCGAGCGCAAACTCAAAGTAATCAACCCAAAGGAAATACCCCCTCACTATCTAGCTTAGCCTATGAATCTATATACCGCTATGCCCGCTAGACACAACTCACACATGTTACACTTTATTCTATTTACAGTTAATTTGTCATTCCATGTGCATATTTCCATAACCCATGATCTTAATTATAGTAATTCAAAATCAATTATCATATGTCATTCTCAAGTATTATACATGTCTCAATCTTCCTAACCTGAAATCAATCCCTTTGAGAAAACACAATCAAACCACAAATCATATCTCCAAATCAGATTTCATAAATGTTATTATATGTAAATCATGATTATTAAGTTTTCGACAAGTTGTATTTCACATTCATAATTGATAATAAGGTTCCTAAGTCTTGATTAAAACTTCTCTAATTAAATTACCTATTAATGCCGAACTTCTGTATTTAAAACCTAAGGTATTACATTTTGTAATTTCTGTTATTCTTCACTTTCAGCAGATCACACAGAAAATTGTAAAATCTGGAGCGCCCATGTCTGGAAATCTGGAAATCTGCCAAAAATCAGAAAATTGTAAAATCTGGAAATCTGTCGGAATAGTATGGGCGCTCAATAGGTCGCTCGAGCGCCCATGTCTAGCACCCACTGTTAGAACGTGTAATTTGGGGATTTTTAGGTCTAAATTAATACATAATAATTTTTTCAGTAATTTAATTATTGTAACACCTGTATATGGATTAATTTGAGGTGTAGGAATAGACGGAATTAAATTTGGAATTGAGACTAATAATTTGGAACGATGAATGTAAAAGGTGTTTAAAAGAACAAGGTTGTGGAAATTACAAAACCAAGTCTACAACACTCAAGAATTATTTGTATCAATTAATTGCAAATCTTTGATCATCTACAAGGATCAAACCTTTACTCATTAATACTTTCATACTTTTCTTTCAAAAACATGAAAACCTATCGAGGAAAAACAAACGTATCCATTAAACATATTTTCGTCTAATCAAATCAATTAGAAACCAATCCAAATTTCTATTATTTTCACACCATCCTAGGGTTCTCCAAACAAGATCTCCACCATTCAGATTGTAGTCCTACCAGTCGTGAACAAAACCTCCAAATTTAAGGTCAATCCAAGGGTGAATCTCTCCCTATCTAACTTTGATGGGTTCTGGTCAGAGGTTTCTGCAACATCTCTTTTCTCCTGTAATCTTTTTATTTACCTCTTTCTCTCTCTCTATACTTCCCAAACGTGTGAGCTCCCTTTTTCTCGTCCTTTTCCTCTATATAATTTGATTAGAATAAACTCTGAACCTTCTCTAATGTCTTGCTTAAATAGACTAATCTAATAGGAGTCCAATTAGGATTTGGAAACCTTCTAATTAATTCCATCTTTCTCTCCTCCTTCTAATTCTCTTTTTTAGTACCTTATCTATTAAATCCCTTACAAAATAAACTCATACTTTAAATAGATTTTCTTCCATATTTTTATACCTATTACTAAATATTACCTAAAACACTCTATTAAGTCACTTTTTCCCCAAATTAAAGCCACTAATTAATTATAATTACCAAATTGCCATTTTCATTCTTTTAAACCATAATTATTACTTTTTAACTTCTAACCTAATCTAATCAAATTTTTATCTTCCCTTTTCCAATTCTTTTAATTACCTAATGATTTAATTTATTGATTTGCACTTTTGGAATTTACTGAAATGCCCTTTTTATCCTCATAGATTGATTTCCTTTAAAAATTTTCTTTTATTTAAAAATTATTATTTATTTAAATTATTAATCCTCTAAATTTCCACTCTTTTATTTTCACTTTGTTCATGCCCCTATTTTCTTTTATTTATTTATGCCTTAATTATTACCCAAAAATTCGGGGTCTTACACCTTTCAAGGCTCAAAATACATTAGAATCAGTATTAAATACAACAAAGCCAAAGTCTAGCTAGGTTGGTCATCATCATAATGGGAGGACATGTTTTGCCCCCTCAAGGCATGCAGAAGCTTGTTCTGCAAAAGCCGATCCTCATCCGCGCGTTTACGCACAATGTCCATTTCTTGCTGAAGGGCTACATTAGCCTGTCTACTCTCCCGTTCTAATTCCACATAAGTTGAATGGATATGGGATTGTGTCTCCTGCAATTCGGCCACCTTATCTCGATATGTGTCAAGGGGCAAAACTGGAATGTCACTGGGTGTGACGGTCCGAAGAGACAGGGGGCCGTCATGGCCAAATTCCCGGGCCATCCACTGCTCGTATTCCCAAAGGTGGGTTTTCGAGAATATGTCTTCCTGATGCACATACACAGTGTCAAGTTTAAAAGGATTGTGTGGTTTAGCAAGTAATGTCAAAGCTTCTGAATTGCCCAGACCAAGGCACAACACGTCTTTTCAAGCACTAAGTATCTCGTCTCGAAGTCAGTAAACTTCTTACTCAAGTAGTAGATTGATTGCTCTTTTCTTCCTATCTCATAGTGTTGCCCTAACACACATCCTATGGCCGTTTCAGAGATTGTTAGATACATAATCAAGGGTCGCCCTGGAACTGGTGGTATCAGTGTCGGCGGACTCATCAGATACACCTTGATTTTGTCAAATGCTTCTTGACAGTCTTCGTTCCAAACCACTAGATTGTCCTTCTTCAGCAACTTGAATATCGGTTCGCACACGGGCATCATCTGTGCAATAAACCGACTGATGTACTATAGTCTACCAAGGAAACCTCTCACATCCTTTTCTTTCAATGAAGGAAGCATTTCCAAAATTGCCTTCACTTTAACAGGGTCAACTTCAATTCCCCTTTTCCCAACAATGAAAACAAGTAATTTCCCCGAAGTAACTCCAAATACACATTTGTTGGGATTGAGCCTGAGCTTGTGCTTTTTGAGTCTATCCAATACCTTTCCGAGGTTCACCAAATGATTCTCTTCTTCTTTAGACTTTGTAATCTTGTCATCCATATATACTTCCATCTCTTTGTGCATCATATCGTGGAATAACAGAGTCATTTCCCATTCTGTGATAAAGGATGTCTTCAGGTGCCATCCTTATCTAATTGTAACCAGAAAAACTATCCACAAAGGAGAACATCGAATGCGTCGCAATGTTATCGACTAACACATCAATGTGCGGATATGGGAAGTCATCTTTTGGACTTGCTTTGTTCAGATCTCTGTAATAACACATCCTGACCTTTCCGTTTTTCTTTGGAATCAGCATGATGTTTGCCAACCACTCTAGATAATCTACCACTTGCAAGAACCCAACATCCAACTGTTTGGTGACCTCTTCTTTGATTTTCAGGGTGCATTCTGGCTTCGCACGTCTGAGTTTCTGTTTCACAGGTGCGGCCTCAAACTTTGTTGGTAACCGGTGCATATCTTCATATGACCATGAAAACACATCAAAATAAGACTTTATAAAATCAATTATCTGTTTTTTCAATAATTGTGATAGCTTTTTACCAATTTGGAGTATTTTCGATTGTGCTGTTTCACCTATTGGGCTAGAGAACCTTTTCATGCCTTTCCAAAGCAAGTTGGATTTCAGGCGAAGTCTCCCATGATTCGTCGTTGTCCTTATGCTTAAAAGACTCACAGGGGACGATATTTGAATCATTTTGCTGTAGTAGGCAAGTGCTCCAGTCTGATTGGTTGAGGTCTTGCTCATTTTCAGTACTGAGTACTTGCTCATGCTTTTCCATTATTATTGCCTGTTCAACTAGCTGTTCCAAGCCAAGGCTTTCAATTACTTTTTTTTTGTTCGATTACTATTGCCTTATTATCTATCCTACGCTCTGGCTTCTCCAGGTGTGCGTTAAGATTGATACTAAGTCCATAGGATTCAGATTGGTTGTTTTTGTTATTTTTATAATTTCCAAACACATGCAAATAGTAGAAGTCATTCAGATATTCATTAAAAAGTGTAGAACTTGCTACAACATAAGCATTGAAAGTTGTGTGAACTCCCTTAGAAAGGTCAACCTTGCTGACTGCAAATGGCATTGAATTCAAGTTCTTCAGTGGTACATTATCTTCTTTGTTGATTGCAATCATCTCTTCTTTGCTGACTGCAATCATCTCGCCTGTCACAACCATGTTGATGTATTCCTGTGGATTGCTCTCGTTTGTTGACATGTAATCTGGCTCATTTGCAGCATGAGCCTGCCGGTGATCTTCTGCCTCAATGTACTCTTCTAGGTCCTCATCATCTGATGACATTTAATCTAGTTCATTGATAAAATGAGTTGGCTTGTTCTAGCTTTCTTTGGACCCAAATTCAGAACCCTACGGCGTTCCCCCTACTGATTCATTTGACATAGAGAACCCTAATGGTATTCCTGTTCCGATTGGTGGCAGGAATGCAACTGTGACTTGTTATGACAAACTTGACCCTGGTAGTTAAGCAGCAACAAGAATCTACGGCAGTACGTTGGGCTCAGTTGTCGCAAACAAACTCTCTGGAGACTAGTCAATGAATGTTAGAAAGCGAGTTGCTGAAGGTTCCGAAGGCGGCTCCAAGACGTGGCATTCCTTGGAACATTTGGGCAAGTCCTCCAAAGTCACTAGGGTTCTCTCTAAGTGGCGGAGGTAGAGGAGGCGAAGATTCATGAATCCACTCGTGATCTAGTATAAATTGAAGCGACGGAACAATTGGCCCAGAACTGCCCTAACCTTTGTCTTCAATCGCACAGACATACATGTCTAGATTATCTTTAACCTTGGAATCTTCAGTGGGAGCAAATCACGGTATCCTTCCAATGGCAGTTATGGGATTAGTGGACGATTCCTACTTAATTATTGGTACAGTAGGTGCAGGGAAGGCAACAGTGACTTCTTCCTCAAATAGTTCAAGAAGACCATGTGGTGACCAATCAGGAGACGGGATTAGTGTTTTCGCAGCCATTTCAGGTAGGTCCAAAGTAGGAGTGTAAAACCCCGATATTTTCTAAGGATTTTTTTTATTTGTGGGCGAATAAGCTTAAGTAGATGCGGGTATATGTAGGGATTTCAGTGGGCGAGCATGCACGGGATCAATGAGTTTCAAAGGGTGTCGAGCGGAAATACTTAGGGAAGCGTATGAAGGTATATATCTATACTAAAAAGGAAAATTAGGTCTTTGGTTTTAAAATACTCGTATCAATACTTTTGGCAATAGTTTTGTTAACTGAAGAACTTGGGCGATTTGGCGATTGGCAGCTACTGTGGCGATTAGGGTTTCGCTGGGAAGAGACGAGAACCGCGAGAGCTACGACTGGATTAGTGGAGTCGGAGATCCAGATTTCAGTGGGTTTTTCCTCTCGCGAACAGGGGATCAGTTCGGCTACCTTCACATCCACGCGCGCAGTCGAAGTCGGCGATCGGCCGTGGTTGTGGAATAAGGCTGTTATTCTAGGATAAACGTATAAGAGTGAGTAGCATTGATTTACAACTGAGGTTTTAGTTTATTCGTGATGGTATTCTGATTTCATGGTTGTATTCTGTATTTTGAATTTTGTGGGTTTTCTGGAATATCATGAGTCCGAGCATGAGAGTGAATTACAACTTGAAATAAAATGTGTTTAGATTAAATCCAAAACTAGTTGGGAAGTGTTCTGGGCATATTAGGAGACTATTGGAATAATTACAGATCAAAAAAGATCGGCCAGAGATGGAGATCTCGAAATAACAAAGAGTCAAAAATCGCAGTGAGTATCCACCGACTTGGCGCTCACTTGCGCTCACTTAGGAAGTAGGCGCCCTTTTAATTTCACTCCCCGCCGAGCTGGCGCCCACTTGGCGCTCAGCTCGCGCTCACTTAAAAGGGGTGTGCGAATCTCGCGCGAAGCTGGCGCCGACCTCGCGCCCACTTCCCGCCCACCTAGTGCTCACTTAATATCTAGTGAGCGCATAGTCATATTTTTACCAAAATCCTATCTGTCGACTGGCGCTCACCTAGCGCTCACTTTAGGAGGTGAGCGCATAGTCCAATACACTTACCGAATTGGAATTTTGACTAAACCAAGGGGTTTTTGATGACTTGAGGGTTAAACCACTTAACTATTCACTTGTTTGGGGACTTTGGAACCTACTTTGCCTATTCAATTATTAGAGGAAAATTTAGTGAAATTCTTAAAAGCTTCCAAGGTTGAGTTTAGGTTATTTGTAAGTGTTGTGCCGGATACCAAAACACTAGGAGTTCCTAGTTAGTTTCCCTCTGTTTTATACACTGTTTTGATTGATAAATTATTAAATTCTGGTTTCACTTGTTTGGATAATTCTGAATGTATTGTAAGGATTTTCTTGGTATGAATAATTGAGTTTTATTTCCAAATGGCATGTGTTACGGAAATGAGAAAATACTGAAAGTACTTGAGGTACTGCTTGGTCCAGAGGGACAGGTGATGAACTGCGATGAGTTATACATGATGTGAAATGAATGGTTTTATTTTGATGTTGGAATTAAGATTATACGATGATTTCTTGTTTTGGTTTAGCTTGTCCTGGATCCAGAGTCTAAGCTTAGTAATGTGATGCTTTTGTTTTATTGGAGTAATGGCATGGCCATGGAGTGTTGCCACGACCGGTGTAGAGCAGCCAGAAACCCTGAGTAGGCCGGCATTGGATGACGAAACCCTGAGTAGGCTGTCATTTCAGAGTATCCGAAACCCTGAGTAGGCCAGAACTGTGTACATGGAGGTGTGGAGGTCGCTCTGGCATGTTGATTAACCAATGTAAACAACTACATGACATTGACCACTGTGGGGATTTGTTTTTGTTTGACGTGATATGTTTTATTCACTGGTCTATTGGTGCGGAGTAGCCCATGATAAAATACTCTATTGGTGCGGAGTAGCCCATGATAAAATACTCTATTGGTGCGGAGTGGCCCATGATAAACACTCTAGTATTTCAAAAACCTGAGTTGTTGAACTATGTTTTCTTCGATATGTTGCTACCTGGTTATACGTGACTTTACGGCTATATGCATGATTGATATCGTCTTTACTGCTTGGTTTATACGATGGTTTTCCTCACGGATGTAAATTGGATCGTTGAAGTTTTGTTGGGTTATACGTGTTATCATCATTGTATATGGTTTGAAATTGTGGCATGTTTTAGAACTGAACTAGATGTATTTGTGCATGCATGTGCTGCTCACTGGGATATTCGTATCTCACCCCGTTGCTTTCGTTTTGTTTTCAGATACTCTTGGAGAGCTCGATACTTGCGGGTAGTTACTTGGACATGTGAGTTTTATTTTAATTTTGGGAATATTTTAGCGCACTCTGTTACATAGCTATTGTTGTATTCATGTTTTTTCTTCGCTCTGATATTGCGATCCTATGTTTTAAATTAACCTCCGAGGATGAGTTACGGTGTTATTTCGTGACTCGGATCCAGGGCGTTACAAGGAGGTTCTTCTCAGAACATCTGAGTGATTCCTTGTAAGTTGCCCTCTTCTTGAGCGGGGGAAGACGGAAATTCATTACCCCATCCCTCGGCGACTATGTTTTCCAGGGACATGGTTGCTTTTCTTTCCTTCTTACTGAATATGTGGTACACCTCTCCAAACATGAAGATTGGCCATATTGGGTCCCTTCCTTCAGCTTTGGCTCTTTTTTGTTCAGCCCGCCTTCTCAAGAGCCTAGAATAGTCTTTAAGCTGGGGATCAAAACCAAGGCCGAATCCCATGATTTGTCCAAACGGTTGGATGGCTGTCTTTATCCCCTGTTTGTATCGGCCTAAACCTTCTCCAACTCTCAGCTTCTAGTCGACACATTCAGCAGCGCCAAAGACTTCACTTCTCTTTCTCTTCTTAGCCTGTTGTCTCCTTTCAGACTCAGGAATTTTGTTTACATTTACCATTTCCACAGCCTGGAAATTCAGAGAGGTGGGCAACTCTTAATCTACGTAGGGTACCCCGACCCTTTCAAATTCTCTGTGGTTTTCAGCATGCACCATTATCAGCTCATTCCCAGAAATGAGCTTGACAATTCTGTGTAGAAAGGATGGTACTGCCCCTGCATGATGCAGCCAGGTTCGTCCAATCAGCAGGTTGAAGGAAGTATTAATGTCCATGAGTTCAAAATCCATAGTGAAGGGTCTCTCTACAATGATTATCATCAATGTCACTTCCCCGATGGATTCTCTCTTCTAGTTGTCGAATCCCCTGACATTGTGGGCACTCGGCTTTATGAGGGAGGAATTTAATTACAAGCTGTGGAAGGTCCTCATCGGGTAGATGTTCAACGCTGACCCATTATCAATCATGGCCCTCTTTATTATCAGATCCGAGCATTTGATTGTAATGTACAGGGGTTTAGTGTGATCACGTCCTTAGGGCGGCAAATCCGCTGTTCAAAAGGAGATGGCCTTGGGAGCCATTATAAACGAGATAATGGCTTCCAGCTGCTCAGGATTAGTGCCTTCCGATACATGAGCATCTTAAAGGACTTTCATTAGTGCTTCTCTATGCTTATCTAAATCCATAAGCAGTCACATGATGGAAATCTGACCAGGGGGACCCTGTTCAATTGTTGGAGGAAATCATACTCTGGCACATAAATGCTGTTATGGAGATCTGTAATCTCCTCTTCTATAGCTTTCCCTTTCTTCTTGTGGGTCTATGGTAATTCAGTTACCACATCCTTCCCCTTCTCTCTTCTTTTTCTCTCTTTTCATCTGTCTCTCCCTCTGGTGCAGGTGGAGGGTCTGTATTAATGCATCGACCAGATCAGATGATCCAGTCAACTTCTACTTCTGTGGAGATGGAGATGGATTGATGGTAGATGGGACAGATAGGGTAAGGTGGGGGAGCGATGTAATATGCTGGAGGTTCAAGGTTAAGTTGGGAAAGGTTTAGAATGGGTGGCTCAATGAAGTGGTGATTGGATCGTATGCAGGAAGATCCATTATGTCAAATATGTTGGTGGTGGATAGGTTAGGATCTGGGGTAACTGAAGGGTAGAAGAACTCAGTTTCATCAAATGGGTAGAAATGCACCAGAGGGAGATCTGGGGGATTGCTTTCGTCATCTTCTTCTCCGATGACATTTATGGTCTGCTGCTCAACCTCTTTATGGAGGTACACTTGCACTATCTGTCCTGGCCGCCCGATCAGTAGGGATGGATTGAACTGTCCGTTGTTGCCATTAGGACTGTAAACGGAGCGAATACGGAGCGGATCCTGTTGAATCCGAATTCGAATCCGTTTAAGTAATAGGATATCCGTATTCGTTTAAATATTCGACGGATATTTGAAATACACTACCAAATCCGAATCCGATAAAAAAGATTACATCCGTATTCTTATCCGATTGTATTCGAATTCGATTAAATATTCGAATCCGTTAAGAGATCCAAAAATCCGATTAAATTTCGTCTAATTTAAACAATAAAATTAGTTTTTTCAATCAAACCATTGGGCTTTAATAAATGATACAACAAACAAATGATACAATAAAAACAAAAAAATCATACAAACAAAAATTTCAAAAGTTTTGGCACCACCAGGGATGTCGCGGAGTTGAATGGCACAGCCCTCTTCTGAGTCTTCTCCTTCCTGTGATGTTTCTGCAATCAATCTTTCCATAACACCACTTCTTGACAACAGTGGAAACTGCAGTGGAGAAATTAAAATTTTGTTAAGGAAAAATGTTCATAATAAATAAGGCTGTTTATTCAGATATAATCAAATAACCATAAAACTACTAAGGTATAAGTTTTTTTCACTGCTGAATCCAACAAAAATGGATATGCTACCAAAGACACAAGACACCACTGATTACTTGGCTTTCTTAATTGAATACCTTTGTCATGTAAAAGAATGCACCGGCCAGAACAAGATCCACGCACTATCCATGTAAAAAGCTCTCTCGTCCACATTCTCAAATAGGAGAAACAGCATTGTACAAGGTCCCAAAGTCATATTGTGTGGAGGCATTAACAACTAATACCAGACTCATTTTGTGCACCAATGTCAATATTCTACTAAACTCAACTAATTTGTGAGGTATGATTATAAAATAAGAAAATATATGAACCAAGTTCCTATGACATTTTTTGCTAAACTACTGACTTCATATACATAGCATATCTGTACAGAAATTATGTTACCACGCAATCTGATCCAAAACAATGCAATTTTGTTCAATTTAAACACCTAAAATTGGCATTTTTTGCCCTTAAATTTCTTAGTAAGTATGGTAAATCAAGCATAGTACTAACGCTAGCAACCTTATTTGTTGCAACCCTCAACTTCATGCTTCATTAACCAATGAGTACACAATAAAAGCTACTTGCACAGACTTCAGTTCTATCCAATAGTTAATAAAAGAAAATCTATTTTTTCCATTGGTTCCATCCTGTCAAGTAGATGACATATTATACCAATTTTACGAGTCATCTCACTGAATTTTCTCTGGAGCAGATATCGATGTGTGTAGGAATTATAAACAATGACATATTGCATCATATATTTCATTTCTCCCTCACTAAGTCTGACAAAGCAGGCCACAGTGTGCATCAGAGCTCAAGATGGTGGAATGATGCATTGCAACAATTGTGATAAACACTAAGAACACCTAATATTTATAACTTGAAAGTTTACCTTGTGGAGATGGAATGACATTTCCTCAACTTCAGCAACAATATCACTGGGAAGACCAGTTGTACAGAACCTGAAACCATTGCTTGATGTTAAATAATGCAATTTTGAAGGGTCTGATACAGCTAACTAGGACTATACGGACAATTAAGAGAAATATGTGGCAAAAAACTAACTAGCTAGTAGACTAAATCATACACTAGAATATGCATTACACAGATATGAACATAAAAAATGTTTGACACTGGTATTCTCCAAGTTTCATTAAACAATAGAGTATTGCCCTCTTTTATCTACTACCCAAATTGAACTATTAAACACATTTCCTAGGCTTCACAAATTTATTAGCTTCATGCAAGACATACAGCAATGTTGTCGATTACTTTTACAAAACAACAAATATATGCTTACTGCTGCATCGACTGGAACAATCTGACCAGCAAGAAGCTTAGTGAGGAGCGGTGTCATAATTATGGCGCCAATTGTAGAACAACTACAGAACCCCCAAAAGCAACTCAAAAGGTTAAGATCTTAATTAAAACTTGAATCCCACAAATAATATTTCCTTTTCCATCAATAACAAAGAAAATTTGGCAGACAAGAAGCATATTATGACTGCAGCCCCCAAAATATTATGCTTTAGTACAATATAACATGAATGCATTCAATTCAGCAACACAAAATCCCACATTGTGCTACCCAGTGAAGAACTCTGAAAGGCCACATCTGGACGTTTCTGGGCTTGTTGATATCAGTTTTAGGGAACTTTGATTTTTGAAATCAAACAATGTGAAAGAAAATGCTTGCACATTTTAGTTGTCAAGTTCCAATAATTATTTTCAGAACCTTTCAATTTCTTTTCAAAGCCACATTTATTTTGCTGCATCAAATAATTTTATCAGCTAACTTATTAATGTCTATTAACATTAATTGGTTGAGATTTTGCATGTCGGAAATCAGGATTTCCAAGTTACTATCCGAAACAAAGTTACTTGAGTCTAATATGAAAGTCTTAGGGAATGCAAACTAATAAAAATATGCTCAACACTGCCTAGATTAACAGGTGTATAACTTTCGCGGGTAAAGAGAAACCATTTATAATAAATGGATCAATACCATCACACATGTGCTGGAGCAACACTGCCTAGATTAATAGCTGCAGAACTTTCATGGGTAAAGTTAAACCGTTTACAATAAATGGATCAAGACCATGACACATCTGCTGGAGTTGGTACATCCAAAATAGTGTTCACAAAGTCTAGACAGCTTTTCCTTTTTTATTGAATAACCATTCACAAATACAGCACAGTATTAGCAGCTTCTATTTTTACAAAACAAAAGTGCCTAGGTGCACATGTCAGACTTACGTGGTCATAAGAACTGAAAGAGCCACATTTCCCTTTGATATGTAGGTTGCAACATTTGATGCCTGTCCTCCAGGGCAGCATGAAACCAAAATAAGGCCAGTTGCAAGAGGAGCAGATAATTTCAAAGCCTGAAGGTCAAAAGAATTAGATTTAGCAACAAAATTTTACACAACAGCACCTCCCCTGCACCAACACACAACCAAGAAAATGGAAAAAAAAAGTAATAAAGAAAGAAAATCATAATACACATCAAAGATACATATTGATATAAGGTGCACATACTTGAATTCCTAACAAAGGGAGTTACCAAATGCTGAAAACAGATATCTTGTTTTATGAAATGGATAACTATAACAGATCTGAAATTCAGTTAATTAGTTTCAAGATGAGAAAATAAGTCAGCATGTCATAAAAAATGATTTCAGTTGGTTTGGAGTTTACATAGGAATATTGCATTAATAAAAAAATAAACAGCTAAACATTGTTCTATTACTGCATAGTAAAATTTTAAATGACTGCAGATGTTGGTAGAAAGCCAAAAGTACGAAAGATCTGATTTGAGACTCCAACCACCCTGGATTTCTGTTACTGCATAGTAAAATTTTAAATGACTCCTGGCCAAACAGATGGCTCCCCCCAATTGAGAAAAACTGTAGACTATCATACCAAATTAAGGAAAGCAGGATCTGATGATCTTAGCCTCAGTGCTGGTTTTATAGCAAGTAGCCATGCTGGGAAACCTCCCAAATCCCACTCTGCAACCAAAAGATATTTCCAAGCATGTATCATCAAAAACGAAAAATTAGAGTGAACAGGACATGAAACCTGAAAATTTTAAAACTAACATAGTAATATATCATATAATCACTTTTGTTATTAGTTCAAATGGCTGTAATTGTTCCAAGTATTCAAGGAATGGCTCAAAAAAATAAAAAATAATTAAAAAAAAGTTTAAAAACTTCGTATTCCCAGATATATCTTTTTCCTGTACTATAAAATCAGCACCAAGATGGGCTAAAGCTCGGCACTAAACCTCAGTATTGAATGAGAAATGGCAAATTACTTGTTTAGAGCATTGAGAGCAAGAAAGGCCCCAAAAAAATAGCAGTAATACAGAGGAAATCATCTGCCAGTGGAAGAACCAATGAAGTCAACATCTGGCCTCATACAGATAGTGATGGTACCAAGGAAAAGTGAGGCCAAATGCAAGGCTTCCCAAATATACTGGTTTCCTATGGTATGGATATAACAGAACTAAGATGTATACCTCTACCAGAAGCAAAGAAAAAAGAACCATTAGAAACTTGAGAAAGAGAAACATCTGGAATAAGAAATAAAGAAAATAGCAAAGAATCAACAGAACCAGGCTTGCCGTCCACTGCTAAGACTTCTCGAACTACTAGCTGTGATTCCAAGAATCGATCTGAAAGCGTAGATAGTCTGGATCAAGAACATTAAAGCCTGACACCAACGTGGAAACTATTTCAAGATTCAACTTTCGTCTCGCATTTCGATTCGCTTCGAGCGATCCGCCAAATTTCTCCGTTTCTTGGCCGGTCAAAACGAAATGCGCATGTGATTTTGGGAACTCCAGAATATAAATAAACAAATGGGATTGGGGGTGGGGGTAGACAGAGAAAGAGAGAGAGGGAGAGAGAGCACGGTGAGAAGAAGATACCGAGTGTAGAGAGAGGGCAGCGAACCAGTGTAGAGAGAGGGCAGCGAACCAGTGCAAGACTGCAAGGTGTTCGGTCTCCTCTTCTTCGTCTTCGTTTCCTTCTGATTATGTCTGTGTTTCCAAGTTCAGATAGAGTGTTAGGGTTTAGAAATCGCAGAAGATATCGAGTGTAGACTGTAGAGAGAGGACAGCGAACCAAGGTGTTCAGGTTTAGAAATCGCAGAAGATATCGAGTGTTAGGGTTTAGAAATCGCAGAAGATATCGAGTGTTAGGGTTTAGAATGTTGCTTTTATACAAAGAGCATAAAATTACTTTCTTATCCTCAATACTATATAAAATTTACAAATACATTATACCTATTTAATCGGATTCGGATCTTAATCGGACGGATATTGCCCTGATCCGAATCTGAATCCGATTATAAACGGATCCGAAAATCGGATCCGAATCCGATCCGACGGATCATTTAATCGGTTAAAAATCCGATTAAATCGGATAATTTAATCGAAAACGGACGGTAAACGGGTCATGATCCGATCCATTTACAGCCCTAGTTGCCATTACTGCTACTTACTTGATTCACAGGCTTGCTAGTGGAAGCCTTAGAGTGGTCCGGGAGAGGATTTGTGGAGATACCCGTGGCAGGAGCTGGTGCTTATGGTGATAGGGGATCGACCAAGATACGCTTGCTATTAGTCAAGTCTTGTGTTTCATGCCTCAAATCCCAGCTGCGGTTAATGTTATGCCCTGGAGCACCAGAATGGTACTCATAGTGTTCCACCAAGTTATAATTTTTTCCATTGATTAATCGGGAATTTGGAGGCTTGACTTGCAGCTACCCCTTCTTCAATAGCATAGATAGCAATTCTGCTGATGCATAAGGCAATGGTGTGAAGACCCTTCTTAATCTGGCCTCCATTTCCTCTCTTGTCCTTCTCATGCCCTGGTAAGGTGCCGCTGTCTACCCCAAGTTTTGAGGTGCCACTACTTCTAGCGCCTAGGTGAAGTGGTACAGTTGTGCCGACTGCACATAATTAATTGCTTACGGTTCTTGTCTCCTGGGCTTCTGCCCCTGATTTTTGTTTCCCTGGCTTGCCACTGACCTTCGTTGTATTGAACTCTATCCACTGCCATCTATTTTTCCGGCTTTGACGACATCCTCAATTTTGTCTGCTATCAGAATTAGATCATTGAAATTGGAGGAACTCTGTAAAACCCTGGATTTTCCTAAAAATAAAATAAATAATTAAGAGATAAATTATGGAGGAAAATACTAAGAAATATAATAGTAGGAGAATTAAAGAAAGATTTAAAGGTTAAAATAGGAATTTAAAGAGAAAGGGGTAATTTAGTCATTTAAAATTTGTTAAATTCATGAAAGAAAATAAGATAATTAGTTATTAAGTCAACAAATTCAACTAGATAAAATCTTAGCTTAGTTGGATGTAAAATAATGAAATTAAGGCTTAAAGGGTGGAAAAGGGCCTAATGGTAATTATATTATTTAGGGTCCAAAATATAGGTATTTTGAGTGAATAATAAAAGTCTAATTTCAATTTAAAATTAGGAATAAGATTAAGCACGAAAATTAATCAGGAGATCCTTTAAAAAAGAGTTAAAGGAGTTAAACTAAGGAGAAGGGTAGAAGAGAAAATACACTTAGTATATTAGAGTAAGCTAAACCTAATTAGAATTTGTCTAACAAGGAGGCTATAAGAGAGAGGTTTAAAAAGTGTTTTAGGTTTTAAAAATAAGTTAGAAGGAGAAGGAAATTCGTGCATATGTGATAGGAGCAAAAAATAGAAGGAGAGAAGAGAGAAAAGAAAGGAGGAATTAGAAAGAAGAGAAGTTGTAGAGATGGCCGACCAGCCAACTTCGAACGGCGAGCTAGGAATATCCAACCATTGGAATGGGCTGAAATTTTAAAGTTTTTTTCTACTCATGGAAGACTTCAAACTGAACGGTGGAGATCTAAATTGGAAAAGTCTAGAGGGGTGCGGTCGAGCTCCAAAAACGGGCACAAACGAAGTTTCTAAAAAAATCTGGGTTCATCATAAGGCAAGTAGCAAACCCTTGAAACTGGAGGAACTGCATGTTTTCTTGTGTTTTGATGTTTGATCGTATTGTTTTTGAAGTTGGATTTCATGGGAAAAAGCTTATTTGTTTATAAAGAATTGTTTTTGTGATTTAACTTTCTTTGAAACTCAAGATAAGTAGGAAGATGATGGGATTAGTTTAAGGTTGTCTCAGAGCTAGTTTGGAATGGAAATCAGATGTTTAGAGTCAAATCAAGTAAATATTTGGGTTAGAAAGATTGAGAATTTCCGCAACTTAGAAAATTAGTGTTAATATTCAGAGCGCTCGAGACACCGCTCGAGCGTTATTTCGGGCAATAGGCTTTTGAAAAATAACAGAACCTGAAACCTTAACCGCTAGAGCAGTCGCTCGAGCGTCCATTCAAGCGATCATCTGTCAGAAATTTCAAAACTTGGGATTTGTGCCCAGATTCAATTTTAATGTTGTAACACCTATAACTAGGGTAATTTAAGATGTAAGAAGTGACGGAATTAAATTCGGATTAAAGGGTAACTATTTGGGACATTGAATGCATTAACCATCAAAGTAGACTAGTTTAGGTAAACCATATGCACTCATACCACTTTCATTAGGAATCTAGGTATGAAACCTGGTCTAACAAGTCATAATAGACCTAAATTAACTTCTGGAAAGAATCAATAGCATAACCCAAAGGTTTTAGAGATTTAGGGTATTTGTTGGTAAATAAGAATTAAAAAGTAAAGATTTTAGGATGAACCAAAGAGTAGGATTTTGAGTAAACTATGTAAGAAATAAAGAATAACCTGAATACTAAATTAGAAAGATAAACTAAGTATGCCCACACTAACACGACTCAAATCTGAACTTTTATTTCGAATTTGTGTATACTCTTGTACTTTTCTTATTAAATGACCTGGAACTCTATTTAAGAGCTGTTTAATGGTTATTTTGAATATCTTGGTTGGACACCGTGGTTTTGGAAATTAATGTTGGATATATCATTTGGGACATGTTTATGATTACTGGTATGAGGATTATCACTGAATATTGCATCTTTGAGTTATTCGAGGTTTTGATTGTGAGTTGTGTCTAGTGGACAATGCTTAGTATGGATCCATAGCTTAGCTAGGAAGTGAAATGGAATTGGCTGGTAAGTTATTCTTGTTCAGACCTCCCCAGTATGTGGTCCGTCGTACTTGTAGGTGCGGGCGACGTAGGTAGCAATCCTCGACCACTGCTGGTGTGGCCTGGTCTTAGCCGAGGTTGTCGATTGGCAATGGTTTTTATTTGTTATTCAGGTTACCATCCGCATGCTTCAATGAGACATCTACTTTCACGAGCTTTATATTGGTCATGTTGGTAGGTTACTTGTGACTCGCACGTTGGAGCTATGATTTGGCCGTGCTCAAGGATCACTTGTGACTTGCACCTGCACTGGAATTAAACTTGTTGTCGTGGGTCCATTAATCTTTGATCGGATTGGTATGGCCTCTGCGGAAGCGGTACCCTTGATGGGATTTTATTTTGGACTGAGGATTGTACTCGCCAACCCATTCGTGGGTGGTCCGCGTTGATGGTGTCGGAGGAGATGGTAGTGACTACTGGTGCAGGTTCCATCTATCATGTAAGTCGTAATGTGGTGAACTATGGGGGCAAAAATATCTTATTAAGTGGTTTCAGTTCATGAGTCCTATTATGTCACACATGTTTGTTTTGGATTGGTAATTGTTATTGTTATATCATCATATTATTGTGGTTTTGGTTTTATCGTTCACCTCATAACTATTATTGTAAAATTATGGACTGTTTTACATCATGCACATTGCTACTTGTTGAGATTTATTCTCACTCCGGTTTCTCCCCATTTTTCAGGTACTCTTGGCAAGGACGTCAAATTTTGGGCTAATTGTAGATGGGTAGTCTATGTAGTTGTAGGTTGTTCATGGAATTGAAATCCTTGTAAATCATAATTGATGAATAATAAAGAGAATTTGAATTCAAGTTTCCACATTTACTCTGATTATAAATTTAGAAAAAGTTTTAAATTGTCCATTTTCTTTAGTTGTTTTGTTTATTTACCATAACACCTCGGGTTTGGGAATGGACCCGGAACCAGGGCGTTACAAACTCTGCCCCAAAAGCAAAGTGAAGATTGGTTGCCCTAAACATGCAATGAACAAGGAGGTCATTTCTTGTTCCAGGAGTGGGGGTTGCACTAGGGTTGCCAGTTCCTTCCATCTCTTGGCGTAATCCCTCATTGATTTAGGAAATTGATCTATTTTAGCCGCTTTGGGGCGACAAGGAAATAGAACCTAGATTACTGATCTATTTTAGCTACCCGAAGGCAACAAGGAAAGAGAACCTGGATTAATTGGTCTGTTTTAGGTACCCGAAGGCAACAAGGGAAAAGAACTTGAATTACGAATCTATTTTAACCACCCGAAATATGCAAGGGAAGAGAACCTTAATTACTGATCTGTTTTAGCTACCCGAAGACAATAAGGGAAGAGAACCTGAATTACTAATCTGTTTTAGCTGCTCGAAGGCAACAAGGGAAGAGAACCTGAATTAAGAATCTGTTTTAACCGCTTTGAGGACGACAAGAGAAGAGAACCTGAATTACGAATTTGTTTTAGCTGCCCGAAGGCAACAAGGGAAGAGAACCCGAATTAGCGAGGGGCTTCAGTTGAGCTCAGTATCACAAGGTTGGACCTCATCGAGTATCTGTAGGGGTAAGCTAAAAGCAGCACCCGGGCTAACCTCAGCCTATCTCCGATTCAACCATCGGCTACTTTGGTGCCACCATTTTGGACTACGTTGGGTCTCCGCAAGGGGTAAGCTAAAAAGCAATACCCGGGAGTACCTCGGCCTGTCTCCGATTCAACCATCGGCTGACTTGGCGCCACCATTTTGGACCGCGTCGAGTCTTCGCAGGGGGTAAGCTAAAAAGCAATACCCGGGCATACCTCTGCCTGTCTCTGATTCAACCATCGACTACCTTGGTGCCACCATTTTGGACCGCGTCGGGTCTCCGCAGAGGGTAAGCTAAAAAGCAATACCTGGGCGTACCTCGGCCTGTCTCCAATTCAACCACCAGCTGCCTTGGCGCCACCATTTTGGACCACGTTAGGTCTCCATAGGGGTAAACTAAAAAGAAATACTCAAGCATACCTCGACCTGTCTCCGATTCAACCATCAGCTACCTTAGCACCACCATTTTGGATTGTTAGATCCAACTGGATCGAATGATCTTACAAATTGATACAAAAGGGTGTGACCTGAGCTCAAGGTCTTAGGTGATTTAAGAAGCACTTGCTAGGTTTGATTTTTTAAGGGTGACTGATTTTGAAAGAAGACATGGGGGGTCAAAGTGACCAGAAACTACAATTTCTTAGCATCGGAAAGATGGGGTCTGTTGGAGACCGAATGTCAATTCAAGAGTTGCAATAAGTTTCTACAAATTAATTCATTATTCATCTTTTTGACAATTCAAATTAGATTCAAAAGCAAAAACATCCGATTAATCAGAGGAAGCCACATGTTCAAATTACGAATTATAAGAAGCCTGTCGAGGCTTAACATACATCAAAATTAACATGCAGTACAACAAAGCCAAAGCCTAGAAAATTTGGTCATCATTATAATGGGAGGACACGTCTTGCCTCCTCAAGTGTAAGACCCCAAAAATTTGCAGAAATTTTTAATAAAATAATAATCAGAATTTATTTGAGGATTTTACTAATGGATTATAATTATAAATCTAGGTGAACATACTGATGGAGGAGATCCGGAGATTAAGGTAGATCTGACCGTTGGATCATGAGATATTGAAGTAAATATTAATTCAAAGCTAATAAATAAATCTAATTGGTTAGTAGCATAGGAGTTGATGGTAGTGAGATACATAAAATCAAGAAATTAAAAAATAGGGTTAGTATTTAAGAAAGTAATTTAGAGAAATACTAGTCATATTTTACTTGTATTCGCTGACGGCTGAAGGAAACCAAAGACTGAGAGAGAGAAGAGAAGGAGCGTTCATTGATTTTGAGTCATTCTTCATCCTAGAAGAAGTGTTGTGTTGCTGTAGAAAGGGATCATCATCTACAGTGGAGGAGGAAGAAGGGAACTTGGTCGAACAAAGGTAGGTAGCACACCCTGTTTAGCCGAAACTTGGTTTTCTTACGTTTGATCATTCTTGATAATCTAAGAGTATTGTTTATATGTTTCTACATGATTTAGAAGTATGATCTATATGTTTGGAAGTTATTAGAGTTGATTTGAATACGTAGATCGTCATTTTGATGTATAAAATTTAGTTTTTGGAAGTCGGATTAGCCGCTGTTGGTTGAACGCTTGGCACGATCGCCTAAGCGATCTAGACGAGCATCTCGCCTGTGTATTTTTAGAATTAAGTTAGAAAGGTTGTCCAACCAGATCGCCTGAGCGATGGGTTGAGTGACTATTGAAATTTCGTTTTTTGTTAGGTCGCCTAGGTGCCCACCTTGAGCGCCCCTTTGTACAAAAAGTTTTGTTTTAAAAGAACGGCCGCCCAACCAGGTTGCCTAGGCGACAGGGTCGAGCAACCATCATCAGAAATTGATTTTTTGCCTATTTTTAACTGCTATTCAATTCCAAAATAATTTTAAATACCTGAACCTATAAATAGTGAGTGTTTACAATTGTTTTTAATGACTTTGTGTATTTAAACAAATTGATGAGTGATTTAGGATATTTGCAAAAGGAGTTGTCTTACTTTGAAAATAAAAGGATTTTGGGTTATTTCACTATTTAATTTGATTTGATTTGGAAAATTATTATTCAGCAAAAGTATATTTTAAAGTATCTTGATTTCAGAACTTTAGAAAAATCTTCACTCCAGAACTATTTTGTAAAATTATAATTGGAAAGAGTTTTAGCTTTGGAAAATCCCTATATGCCGCTTGGCACTATTATTGAACCATGTCTGTTTGAGAAAATTGTGATTGTTGGTGTCTAGTGGGCATAGCTGCATGTGGATCCATAAGGTTAAGCTTGAGAGTGAAGAGGTTCTTTCTTTGTTTGGGTACTCCTAATTTGAGCTCGCACTTCCTTTACAAATTAGTTTGCATTAGGGGATCTGCATGTCTGTAGGGTCATTTTGAGCCTCGCTAGTGAGTCCTATATATGCGGTTCAGCAGCCATCTCCATGTATTGATTCAGGTGCTACATGCTGGTGGTACGTGTCGAACTATGTAAGTTTCGTGCGCAATAAGTCAATGACTACGGCTCTTGTCTCAATGATATACGGGTTTGAGGTTCTTAGTAGCTTCGCTCATAAGTTGCATAGTGGCATAGTGAATGGAGAGTTTCTTTTCAAAGGTCTACTTGTCTTCATGAGTCCTATAATGTTGTATGTTGGATGGTGATGGATTCGTGGTGATCTTGTTATTACACTATTGTGTTGGGAATTTATGTTGATGGAATTGATTATACTTGTGAACTATTTTGATTTGAGAACTATTTAATCTGTTGAGATTTTATCATATCTTGCTTAGCTCGTTTATTTTTACCAAGCATGAAAATAACTATCTTCTATATATAAACTATTTATTTATGCATGTTGTTACCTACTGAGATATTTGTATCTCATTCCTATTTGTTTTGTTTTGTTTTGTTTTTAGCTGATTCGCATGAGAGAGACGTGGGGTTTGCTTCTGAGGATGAGTTTGCTGATTTCCTTTCAGAGGACAATTATTACCCAGAGTAGTTAGGTTTTGATATTTGAGACATTGATTAGTTAATTGTTAATTTAAGAATTGATGTTTATGAGAGAGAGAATGATAGAACCTGTTTTTACCAAACTTGAGTTATATGTTGGTGAGAAAGTTTGGATGACTTTAATCCACGTTTTTTTATTGGTTTTTTATTAATGTTAAGACTTCCGCACTCTGATATTAATTGTGAATCTAATTGAATTTTATTGTCTGGTATTTAGTATCTTTGGGCCCGTAGCACTTCGGATTCGGGTTGAGTGCTAGTTTTGCATTGACCTGGGTTTGGGGCACTACATCAAGGCACCCAGAAACTTGTTCTGCAGAAATCGGTCCTCATCTGCACGCTTGTGCACTATGTCCATTTCTTGCTGGAGGACTACATTAGCATGTCTACTCTCCTATTCCGATTGCACATAAACTAAATGGATACAAGAGTGGGTCTCCTGCAGCTCGGCCACCCTATCTTGTATGTGTCAGGGGGAGGAACTGGAATGTCACTGGGTGTGATGGTTTGAAGAGGCGGGGGGCCATCATGGCCAAATTCCCAGGCCGTCCACTGCTCGTATTCCCAAAGATGGGTCTTCGAGTATATGTCCTCTAGGTGCACATGCACAATCTTCCATTTTGCTAAAAGCTGCCACCTCAACCAAGTTGTGAGTGGACATGTCAAATCACCCGCATCATCCTTAAGCGAAATTCCCTACGGTTTCCCAAACTGTCTCAAAACCCTAATTGGTTAGTACGGTACAGCTGGAGTGAGGCCGATTAGGGCTAGACACCTCTTGTCCTTGAAGGCCAAGATGGGGGTGTATGTGAAATGGAAAGTCCCCCACCATCTAATGTCTGCATCTCCAATAAGGTGGAGAAAATGGTTCAACCACTCCTCTCGAGTTGGCAAGTCTGGGCGTATCTCTCTTCGAGCCATGCACGGGTCATTGTCCCGAACTATCCCGTATCTGTCATTAATGGGTTCAACCACCATCAGGTGGTTTTGCTTCCATATGTGAAGGAGGAGAGCGCACCCTTGAAACTTTCTGATTCCATTTTTAAACAAAGTCAAGGCATGATACAATTAAGTGAGTATCAGTGGCATGATTCGGTATCCAGTTGAGAGTTGATCCAAAATCTCCATAAGGACCAAATTAATGGTGTCTCGCCCAGTTGGGAAAAAGATTTGTGGGAGAACCATGAAGGTGAATGTGTCCCACCAAACACGGGGTCTTTCTTGTTTTTTGTTTCTTATATTTTCAGCTAGGAAATTTTTGGAGACCATTGTGAATGATTTTTCACCTCCTAAGGTCTTGAATTCTTCCCTCGAGAGGCCAGAGAATTTAAAAGCTTCATTCTTGTAACTGTCTTTGAGGTTTGGGCTAGCTAGTTCACCACGGTCGCTAAACCTAAGGAACATATCAAATTCCTCGGTTGTGGGTGTTAGCACTCATTTTTGCACCTCCAAAAATACAGAAAATAAAATTTTAACTAAAAACTCAAACCCTAAGGGGTCAAAAATTTGACTTTTCCAACGCAACTGAGTTTGCTCAAATCGGAGTTCGAATGAAGAAGTTATGAGCCGGTCAAACTTGAGGGGGAGCAAAAGTTGGCTTTCTGCTAAAACCAGAATCTGCTGCCAAACTTTAGCTTAGTGGATAGAGAATCTCGACCTGATTCCAACGCCACTAAGTTTGCTAAAATCGGACGTCAGATGAAAAAGTTATGGCCAGTCAAAGTTTTCAAAAAAAACTGCCCACGTGGCGAAAAAGAAGAAAAGGACAAAGCAAATAAAAATCTTGAATAAAATAATAATTTTTCTTAAAAATATCTCTTTTTTACATTTAAAATAAATCAAAAATAAAAAGAAAATCGGATGAAAAATCTAAAAATGAGCCAAATTGAATAAAATTTGGAATCCAAAAGCATTTAAGACGTGCAAACCGCACTATAAGTGCGAATAGGCCTCGTCCGCACTTATAGTGCAGATCCGATCGGACCGCTATCGCTAGCTGTCCAATTCGCACGTTTTAAATGTCGTCCGCACTTCAAGTGCGGTTCTAGAAATTTTTTCTATAAATAGGGGTCCAGCCCCATTGTTTAGGAGGCCTCCTCTACCCTATCGTCCCCCTGCCTCTCCAGCAACCTGCAAACCCCTTGAACACCTACTCACTCACCCAACCCCTTTTTCAATACCCAAAATACCCTTGGTTAGCTCTTTTCCTTCTCCTTTCTTCATCTTCACTCACAAAGACAAGAGAAAGGAGATTTTTGGGACTAAAAGGAGGCTCCCAAGGTGCTGTCTATGTCACTTGGAAGATTATCACATCTTCCAGAGCCAAGGTAATATTAAGGTAAAGATACCCCTTGTATTTGGTTCAAAATATCTTGAAGTGAAGTTTCTTTAACATATTCTTGTTTAGTTGTTCTTAGATCTATTTCCTATTACCTGGTTTTCACCATCTTCCCTCTTTTAGCATGATAATAGATCATCCATAGTGTGAGGAGGATTCCATCGAGAATGGGAGGAGAGTTTCTCTTCATAAGGAAAGGAAAAGTGTCATCTCTATTAGCTAGCATGTGATGTTTTACTATAATTTTTAGGAGGATATGTCATCCTTTGCCTATCCATTGTACCCCTAACCTCTTCCCCTCTCTCCCTTCATTAACGTGTGTTTTTTACCATTTCTTGATGTACTTATCTTTTATGATCATGTAGAGTAACATCTCACACGCACATACTTAGTCACTTTCACACGTTGTTTTAAGCACTTTTTCTTGAGAAATAATCATCACATATGTTCACACACCACTTACAAAGAAGTATCTTTAAGGCTTGTTCTGATTCAGTTTCATCCATTGTAGGTATTAGTAAGAAGTCTTCTCTTTTAACCAGCTTATACATGTTATGTGGCTCATCCTAGATTCTCTTTGTTCTCTTTTGAAAGCATGATTAAACCTTAGATGATCACTTTTTATTTGTTATTTTTACATGCTAGTATCATGCATGATTATCATTGCCTAGCTTGTTGCATGCCTTGGCTCATGATTGACCGAATATGCGAATGTTTTGTTTGATTAAAGTTTGCTTGAGCAGATTGGTTAGAAGGTGGTATGATTTGTGCCTTTCGGCCCATCTGCCTTCTTCCTTCATGAAGGAGAGAGAGAAGGGTCAATTTTGGCACAAAACAAGGACCCCTAGAGTCCCTGTTTCAAGTCTCAAGAGGTTGGTCAAGAGCAAGAATCATTTCATGTTTGAAACACCATGAGGGAGGCCATTTTTAGCCAAAATCAGTCTATGGAGACCACTGTAAGCCTACTTGGAGGCTCACAGAAGATGGCGGAAGCCCCTAAGAAGCCGGTGAGCAGGTTCTAAGCAGAGATTTGGGCATTTTTCGGGATTCAGGCCGAACCACATACTCAGAGCGGTTCAGGCCCGACCGCACATGATGTGCGGTCAGGCCTAGACCGCACTAGTTCTACGGTTATGCCCGATCCGCAGCGTAAGTGCGGTCAGGCCCCGTGAACCACCAAAACCCATTTTATTCTATCTGTATCCATCTGACCCGACCCAATTCTTATTAACTCGAACCAATCAGGCACTTGGGTCAACCCAAGCCCGTTCCTGGGACCACCTGGACCCAATAAAGGCATTGTGGGCCTTCTAACATGGCCCACATTCAATCTGGCCCAAACCAAGGCCCATTTTGATGATGGGTCCAAGGCCACTTGATTAATTGCCCATGGGCCAAATCCAAGCCCAATGGGCCTTATAATTTTAACACACTAATTTTTGTAAATATAATTAAATCCAAAATCAAATAACCAAATCCAAAAAAGGTTACCCAATAATCCTAATGGGCCTTGGGCTTGACTTAAGCTCAACATGGAATCCAATGGGCCTTCCAACGGGGCCCATGTCCAACCCACTTCATTAAAAAGCTAAAAAGATAAAATCAATTAAAATAAAAGGGACCTACACCTTCAATGGTCCCTGTTCAGACTTAATAAACAAACATGCTGGCTTAGGAAATTGGGTGAGACCAAGTTGACTTGAACCAGGGAGACCCGAGGAACCTATCAGACCGACAGGGCAGGCCAGGGTGTCTTCGGACTTCCCTAGACATAACCGAGAACTTAACTAGAGTCTCTAGAAAGCCGCAGACCAATCACAATAGACCTGAATAGGTACCCTGGTGCCTGCCTACACCCCATCAGGCAGTGGCTACTCCGAATGTCTCGAGGCACGCACTTTCACATGCGCCTCGCCCGTGTGAAATCACGTGCGCATAGTGGGTGTCAACTCCACAGTTCTGAATCAGAAGACTGATAATTGGGGATCCCAAAATAACAAAGATGCTTGGATCATATCCCAATTTATCAACATGTTTAACAAGGAAAAAGTGAATCCCATGCGGTATCATGCCTCCCACTTAATCTGCTCATCCCCTTGGAGTTGTCTTGTCCAAGAACGGATCCAGGAAGTGTCCCAAGCACACTTCCCTATCCTAGGGAACTTGGTTCTCTCAAATGATGATGACGATGCCATGTGGCTAACTATCCAATCAGTGTTTCAAATCAATTTAGCGGGGCCATGCAAGAGCTCTCAATCAGTCTAATGCATTAAAAGGAAATGCAAAAAGAGTAAATAAAGGGGATGGACATCACCATGTCTTAAGATTCTTGCCAAGACCCGACAAAACAGAAAACCAAATTAAAAAACATGTTAGAAATGAAAATTAAGCATACAAGATGTGTGTATAATCCTAAAGGTTGGGGCCTATTAAGGCGCAACTCCTAGACATACTTGTGTAAGGAAGCACGTCCAAGTCTAGATTAGTCTTATTCTTTCATATGCCTTTGGTGTCAAACTGCAGAAAAACTTACAACTTGTCAACTAGGGCGAAAATTACATGATATTTACAAAGCTAAAAATGAATGCTCTTCTGGGGTTGTTGGGAACCCCAAGAAAGGATAGATCTTAATTTCAACAAGGGTAGGCTAAAAAAAGGCCTAATTCTAGGGTTTCATAAACTTTTGTTCTGATCTGGCCTGCTTTCATTTGCTTGTCTAATCTAGCCAGCTTTCATCTGCTAAAAGACTGACCAGGACTTAGGGTGCTTCTGACAGACTCAATCGCTCAAGGCCCACGTGTAAAACCCCGACTTTTGCTAAGAATTATTTTTATTTAAATTAATTATATGGATGTATCAACTTAAGGAGCTGTGGGTATATGTAGGGATTTCGGTGGGCGAGTACACACAGAATCAAGGAATTTCAAAAGTTCGTCGAGCGGCAATCTACATATGGAAGGTATAAATACTTAAGGAAAATTTGGTTTTAGTTTTTAGAATACTCGTATACTCGTAACTAAAGGCTATTGGCGATTGCGGCTACCCGATTGTGATCTAGGTTTTCGTTGGGGAGAGAAGAGAAACTGTGAGGGATCCGGCCGTTTTGGTGTGTTCATGATCAAGGATTTCAGAAGGGTTTTTCCTCTTGCAACCAGAGGAGCATCTGGGCGGCAATAGCAACCAGGCGGACGACTGTTGGTGATCGGCCGTGGTTCGAGTAGTTATTGTTGCTAGGATATAAGCGTGCAAGAGGTGAGTAGCATCGTTTTAAAACTAGGTTTTGTATTGATTCGTGAGTTTAATCTGGATGCATGTGTGTTTTATGGAAAAAGATAGTCCGAGCGTGAGTTGTGTGTTTTCTGGAAGAAGATATTCCGAGCGTGAGTTTTGAATGAGATAAATAAAAATGTGTCTAGAATAATTTCAAAAGTGTTTTAAACATCTTCTGGGGATAGTAGGAGGCTAGGGAAATGGTTATAAACAGAAAAATTTCGGTCAGTTGTGTAGATCTGGAAATAACAGAGAGTCGAAGAACCCAGGGTAGCATCCGCCGAGTCGGCGCTACCTAGCGCCAACTACATGTAGTCGGCGTAAGGACTTTTTCCCTTATCCGCCGAGCTCGCGCTCATCGCGCACCTAGCTCGCACAGACCCCTTTTCTTTCCGCCCATCTTGCGTTAGTCTCGCGCGTAGCGTGTGCCTAGTTCACGCCTAGCTCGCGCCTACCCGATTTAAGTAAGCGCGACTTAATTATTTTAACCAATGACCTATCTGCCGACCTCGCGCCTAGCGCTGGAGGTCAGCGCAAGGTCCAATATCTGCCGAAGAGAATTTTTGATCAAACTAAGCTGGATTTGATGATTTTGAGGGTTCAAGCACTTGACTAATGAGTTGTTTAGGACTTTAGAAACATTATTCCGTATTAAATTTTCTTTGAGAATATAAGCGGAAATTCTGGAAATTCTTAGGAGCATCCAAGGTTATTTCTAAAGGGCTAATGATAGATGATCTCATTGTACCTAACCCTAGGAGTTCCTGATTTAGTTTCCTGTTGTTATATACTGTACTTGAATGCGAATTCATTTAATCTGATTTCTTTTACTTGATTGCAAGTTTCTGAAATGTATTGTAAAGATTTCTTTGGGTGTGAGTAAAGGGTTTTATTACCAATGAACATGTGTTGTGAATTTTGAGTAAATGCTGAAGATACATGAGGTACCGTTTTGGTCCAGAGGGACATGTGGTGAACTGGTTGAGTTATACATAATGTTGAACGTATTGTTTTATTTTGAAGTCAGAGTTGTGATTTTACGTCGGTTTACTATTTTGGTTTAGCTTGTCTTGGATCCATGCTTAAGCTTAGTAATGTAATGCTATTGCTGGTTGTTGAAATTGCATAGCCTTGTGTGTTGCCACAACCAGTGTAGAGCAGCCAAAAACCCTGAGTAGGCCTGGTTGTCAATGCCGAAACCCAGGGAATAGGCCGGCATTAGATGACGAAACCCTGAGTAAGCCGTCATTTCAGAGTTTCTGAAACCCTGAGTAGGCCGGAACTGTGTACATGGAGGTGTGGAGTGTCTACTTGGCATGTTTAATATATCAACTTAACAATAGTCATGACATTGACCAATCGATGTGGTGTCAGTATTGAATTGAAATGTGATTGGAAACGATTATTGGTTTTGGTTTTAAACTTGGAGATTATATTGGTTGCTTAATCGTACTGGTTATTCATCGATGCATAATTTGAACTGTTGTTAACTATTTCTGCATGCATATGCTATTTGCTGAGATATTCGTATCTCACTCTTTTGTTTTTGTTTTGTTTTTCAAATACTCGAGGTGAGGCAACTATTGGGGTAGATCCGACTGAGACATATAGGGAGGAAGACTACTATTACATCCCTTAGACTTGTAGGTTATTTTGAATTGAACTTTGAATTAATTGAATGATTGAGGTGTAATAAAGTAGATTAAGGTTGTACCACTTGAATCTTAGTTAAGTTTTGAATATTGAATTCTTAGATAAAGTATGATTGTGCACTCTGATATGATTTAGTTAGGTGATTATCCAGCGATCACAAATGATTAAGATCCTTACCTAACACTCCGTGAGACGTGTTATATCTTTATTGAACAACACGGATCCGTGGCGTTACACCACGGCTCACGGTGTAAGCACCCAAATTTTGATCAAATCAAAAAAGAAAAACAGAAAAGAAAAGAAAATAAGAAAACAAAAAATGTGCTAAAAGATAGCAAAACAGCTCAAAACCCTAGCTGAAAAGTCAAACCCTAAGGGGGCAAAAGTTGACTTTTTGATCAAGTGCAATTTGGCCACCTTGCTTTATCTCAATGGATAGATAATCCCGACACGGTTCCAACGCAACTGAGTTTGCTGGAATCGGAGTCCGGATGAAGGTTCTGCAGGCCGGTCAAACTTGAGGGGAGCCGAAAGTTGACTTTCTGCTAAACCCCAGAACAGCTGCCCAAACTTGTCCCAGTGGACAGGTCATCCTGACACGATTCCAATGCAACTGAGTTTGCTCGAATCGGAGTTCCGAATAATAAGTTATGAGCAAAACAATAAACCCTAAAAACTGCCCACGTGGCAAAAACAGCAGAGAAAACAGCAGAAAAAGGTGTCTAGGGGCAAATCCGTAAATAATCATGACAGTCAAAAATATCTGATGGCATATCTATGATTATCTAGGGGCAAATATGTGAATAGCAAGTTGATGTTAAAATAGCTCAGGGACTAATCTACAATTACCAAGAAAATCACCCCCACATGCTTAATTCCCCACCACATCTTTCTCTCCCTCTCTCTCCTCCATAACTCATCCCCCACATGCTTAATTCCCCACCACATCTTTTCCCTCTCTCTCTCTCCTTCATAAATTCTTGTTCCCCATGTGCATCCCCATGCATCATGCATGCAAGCACCTCTCTCTCTCTCTCTCCCTCATGAGTATCCATGCATGCATCATGCATACACTTCTCTCTCTCTCTCTCTCTCTTCCCCCCATGATCACCCATGCATGCACCTCTCTCTCTCTCTCCCTCATGATTAGTGTTCCCCATGTGCATCCCCTATGCATCATCCATGCATGCACCACCTCATGCATCCTTCTCTCTCTCTCTCTCTCTCTCTCTCTCTCTCTCTCTCTCTCTCTCTCTCTCTCTCTCCTCCAAACACTTTTTCCCCATGCATGCATCATATGCATTCACCCATCATAATCAACATAATAAAAGCCCCATGGAGCCCCATACGTATGAAAGAAGCTCATTTTTTGGCTCACCCATTCTTCTTCTCCAACCTCTCTCCCAAGTCCTCTTCATCTCTCCCACAAGCCCCTCTCCATCTCCCAAGCTCATACCACCTCCTTCAACCTTTCCTCTCCAATACACACCTTCAAACCCTTCCCCATCTCTTCTCCTTCCACTTGCAACCAAGGAGGAAGCAAGGAAGTGTTGTTGGAGCCCAAGAAGAAGGCTCCAAGGTGCTGTCCAAGCCGTCAAGAGGCTTCCACACTTGTCCAAGGAAGTTATTCAACCCAAGGTAAGCTTCCTTGATACTTTTTGTTTAACATATATGAAAAGGAATAGATTGTGAGCATGTTTCACTATTTTGCTATATTTTGTTCCTCTACCTCATCTCCTTCTTCTTTCTTTCCATTTCTTCCATGAGAAATACTTCCTATGGTAAGAGGAAAGTATTCTAACTTAGAAGGGAGAAGGAGAACCCGCAAGTTGGAGTGTCATCCATTTTTTAGCATGTTAATGTCTTTCTTTTCTACTTTTTCCTCTCCATTTTGCACAAGAAAACCCCCATGGTAAAGGGGAATGCACGAATGGACCTAAGGGAGGAAGAGGGTGTTATTTTCATAACCTTAAGGTCTTCAAGGTTAGTGTTACGTTTCTGATTTTTCCTATTTAAACAAGAGAGCATGTTCCCCCCTCTTTCTCTCATGTCTAATGTATCCCTTTAATCCCCCAAGTCCCTTCCTTTTATCGGCCTTCAAGCTACCTTCACGTGCATTATTTCCAATGCAATATACTTGTACAGATTAGTGGATTGGCACACACACAAGTAGCACACCTCATGAGCATATCTACCATAATCTCTTGTCTACTTTTCTTATTCATCTTTAGGTCCACTTGCATGACCATTCCCATGTTGTGTGCACAAAGACATCATGTGTGTGCATGAAACCCTTAGAACACTTGCTTAGGTCTTCCTCTTAGTTACTTTATTTGCGTGTACATTAACATGAGTAGTACACACACACCTCACTCTTCATGCATATAGATTGTGAAATGCACACATGATCACCATGGACTAGGGCTTGCACCGTATTGCTTACTTAGTTAAGTTTCAATATGCCTCATTTGTTTGCTGTCGTGTGAGTTGGGAAGCCCCCCAAAAGCTAGCCCACTTGAAAAAATCCCAAAAAAAGACCACTTTCAGACTGATCCGACAACTCAGGTCGGATCAGTAGATTTTTGTTTGTAGCCGACCTTGGTGGTCGGATACATGTATTTTTATGCGTAGCCGACACCCCAGGCCAGCTACATAGGTTTTTGTTTGCTGTCGTGTGAGTTGGGAAGCCCCCCAAAAGCTAGCCCACTTGAAAAAATCCCAAAAAAAGACCACTTTCAGACTGATCCGACAACTCAGGTCGGATCAGTAGATTTTTGTTTGTAGCTGACCTTGGTGGTCGGCTACATGTATTTTTATGCGTAGCCGACACCCCAGGCCAACTACATAGGTTTTTGTGTGTAGCCGACAACTCAAGTCGACTACACTGTGGAAATGTCATTTTCTGTATTTTCTTTGTTTTATGTTATTTTTATGATCTTTTAATCGAATCAAATGAACCAGTAGGGTTTTCGGGTCACCCAGAAACCCAAAATGGAACTTAGACCACTCTGGTCTAATTGGATTCACTTGTGGGCCTTCCAACGGGGCCCACCAATGTAAGACCCTGATTTTTGGTAAGTTTTATTGTTTGTTTATTTATTTATTCTTATATATAACTGTGTTCTATTAGGTGATTTTGTGGTTTGAGGGCTTAGCCCATACTCGTATGTACAGGCGTTATATAGCCATTTTTCTGAAAAAAAAAAGTCTTATTATTATCATTATTATTATTATTGTAAAGTTGTGTGCTTATTAACGTAAGTGGATGCGGAACATGTAGTATTTCCGGTGGGCGAGCATGCATAGGATCAAGGGGTTAAAAGGGTCGATCGAGCGGCGTATGTATCTCGCAAGGTAATGTACAAATAGGGAAAGTAGGGTTTTAGGTTTAAGAGAATACGCGTATGTACTTACGGAAATATTGTTGTTAGTCTAATACTCAGGAGCTCAGGAGAATCGGCTGGAGAGTGTGGCGACTAGGGTTCTGTGCTCGTGAAGAACAAGTATCGCGAGGGGTAAGAGAAGGGTTTCGGAGTTGAAGTTGAGTGGGTTCTTTCTCCCTGTTCGAGACGAATTGGTTGGGTAGTTTCTGTGTTCGCGTGCGTGGCCGGAGTGGTGATCGGCCGAGGTTTTGCTATATTTTGGAATAAGCGCATTCAGGTGAGTAGCACCGATTTACAACTGGGTTTTGTGTTTGATGTTTCCGTGGGCTTATTCTTATGCATGGTTTGTATTTTAAGTGATGTATGAGGTTTCTGGTTTTTCTTCTGGTTTTCTAGAAATGACATCAACAGAGTTCGGAGATTGAATTTTATCTTTAAAATAAAAGTGTTTAGATTAAATCCAAATATGGTTGGGAAGTCTTCTGGGAGTATTAGGAGTGTAGTGGAACAATTACAGACACAAACAAACCGGCCAGTCATGTAGATCTTGGAATAACAGAGAAATGAAAATCACAGGGGGTATCCGCTCACCTCGCGCTCACCGGCGCTCACCTAAGAGGTAGGCGCCCCGTTAAATACGACCCACCACCGAGCTCACGCCCGTCTGGCGCTCAACTCGCGCTCAGTAGAAAACCCTGCGCTCATCTCGCGCGAATCTCGCGCCCACCTCACGCCCGTCTGGCGCTCACCTAGCGTCGAGTGAGCGGTAGGTCAATTTTACCCCATTTCCTTACCGCCGACCGGCGCTCACCTCGCGCCCACCTTAGGAAGTGAGCGGCAGACCCTATTTTGCTTACTGAATTGGAGATTTGATTTAACTAAGAGTATTTGGGCTACTTGAGGATTAAACCACTTCACTATTCACTTGTTTGGGAACCCTGGGAATCTATTTTGCCTAGGAAACTATTAGAGGAAAATTTAGTGAACTTCTTAAAAGCTTTCAAGTTGAGTTTAGGTTATTTATGAATGTTATGCTGGATACCAAACCACTAAGAGTTACTAGTTACATTTCCTCTGTTTTATACACTGTTTTGATTGAGGAGTTATTCTATTCTGGTTTCACTGGTTTGGAAACTTTAAATGTATTGTAAAGATTTCCTTGGTATGAATGAATTGAGTTTTACTTTCAAATGACATGTGTTACGGAAATGAGAAGATACTGAAAGTACTTGAGGTACTGCTTGGTCCAGAGGGATAGGTGATGAATTGTGATGAGTTTTACATGATGTGGAATGAATGGTTTCGTTTTGATATTGAAATTGAGATTATACGATGTTTACTGTTTTGGTCTAGCTTGTCCTGGATCCAGATGTTTAAGCTTAGTAATGTGATGTTATTGTTGGTTGTTGGAATTGCATGGCCTTGTGTGTTGCCACGACCGGTGTAGAACAGCCAGAAACCCTGAGTAGGCCTGGTTGTCAATGCAGAAACCCAGGGAGTAGGCCTGCATTGGATGATGAAACCCTGAGTAGGCCGTCATTTCAGAGTATCCGAAACCCTGAGTAGGCCGGAACTGTGTACATGGAGGTGTGGAGTGTCTACTTGGCATGTTTAATTTATCAACCAAACGATAGTCATGACATTGACCAATCGATGTGTTACCGTACTTAACTGAGATGTGATTTGTTTGATTAGAACCAGTCTTGAATTTCGATTTGAGAATTGATGTTGGTTGTTTAACCGTATTCAGTGTTTGTCGATGCATAGTTTAAATTGTGATCAACTATTTCTGCATGCATGTGCTACTCGCTGAGATATTCGTATCTCACTCCGTTGTTTGTCTTGTTTGTTTTTCAGATACTCGTGGTGAGGCGATTACTGGGGTAGATCCTGCTGAGGCTTATAGGGAGGAGGATTACTATTACCTTCCTTAGACTAGTAGGTTATCTGTTCTGAATTTGAGAACTTTGAATAAATTGAGATGTATTAAAGTTTAATTGGGGTTGAACCATACGATTTTAGTTCAGTTTAAATGTTACAATTTTGCATAAATGGAAATGTGCACTCTGTCAGGTTATAGCTATATGATTATCCAGCGATCATAAATTGACTAACGATCCTTGCCTAACCTCCGTGAGACGTGTTATATCTTTATTGAACAACACGGATCCGGGGCGTTACAACCAAGCCCAACCAACTCACTTTGTTTTAAATAAACAAATTAAATCCATCGAGTGGGGCCACACCATTGGAGGCCCACCAAAGCCCAATTTGTAGCATGTTGGATAGCCTAGGTGTGGTTTGGCCGAGACCAAGGGCAGGGCCTATCGGGCCCACCAAGCCCATTAACCAACCAAGGTTAGGGTTTCAAAACCCTAACTCAGGAAGTCTTGGGCTTTCAAGCCCAAGCCCAGGTAAAGGGCCCCAAGCCCAATGCTTGGCCCATTTTGGCATAGATAAGAAAGATAATCAAAACTACTTGGAAACCAACTGTGTGGCCCACTCAAGGGCCCATGAAGCAATCCTGGCCCGCTTTTGCATGAAAATCACTTTAAATTCAACTTAAACTTTAAAGTAAAATCAATCCATTTGAACCAAGCCCAAAGGGCCTCTCAGGCTAGACCGAGGCCCACCAAGGGACACGTGGGCTCAACTAAGTCCACCAAGGAATCCGCAGGCCTTCCAACGGGGCCCGCCCATGTAGACTCATCTCACTTTAAGCCAAAGAAAATAAAATCAAGTAAAGGGACCCACACCCCTTTGGTGGTCCCGCCAGACTTAACAAAATTAAATGCTGGATTAGGAATCGGGTGAATGAGAGACCAACTGAGTTGACTCAAACCAGGGAAACCTATGGGACCCGTCACTTGACGGGGTGGACTGGGGTGTCTACGGACTTCCCCAGACCGCAACCGAGAACCTACTTAGAATCTCAAGCCGCAGACCAAGCCTTAGTAGAAGAACTTAGGCACCCAGGTGTCTGCCTGCACGCCATCAGGCAGTGGCGACTCCAACCTTCCCGAATTACCCTTTAGGAGGCGTGCCTACCCGTGCGACCATGCGCACACACAGGACTCGATGCATGGATCTGCGGTGGTTCCCCTGATCAAGAATTATGTTGGTTTCCTAAATCAAGGCTAAGGCAACCCAGAGTCTAGGGTTAACTCAATTTGATGCAAAAATGAGGGGGTTGCTGGCCCTTATGGACTCTTGGGTTTTAGATTGATTTTACTCCTCTTGTATCCATCATTCAATCACATTCACAAATCGTGGTGTATCAGACGTAATAGGTGGGAACGGGACACCAACCCAAGACAAATACCTTCAAGGGTCTGAGCCAAGTAATAGACCCTCGCATACCATGGCAAGAAACCAATGGCGCTATAGGAATCCAAGAACCTGGGGAATGTTTTACCTCGCTTTCCCCGACAAGCCACGGATGCGTGAGGCTATTACCATCCCAAAATTTGTTTATACGATAAAGAAGGCTGGCATATCCACATATCTCAAGTTAGTTCGGATCATTCACGTGGTCTCCCTCGCATGTGTCAACCCACGCAGTTTTTATTAAAGCTATTTAATTTATTCACGGTATCTGTGAGTGCACATTTGTGCAAATGATTAAGTGTTGTCTCTAAGGGTGAGTTTAATTCGAGTTTTTATTACTAGAAAGTATTACACTACCTAGTATAGTAAAGTGAGGAATTAGTACGCAAATCAATGTTCCAGGAAAATTCCCAGGAAACTGGAGGGGTTACAAGTGGTTCCTCTTAAGACCCAGTTCCCTTAAGCCATTTTAGTCTTATTTGACAGAACTTTCCTAAATCATGTATTTTCGTATATTCCGCATCTACTAAAATAAGGTAGAAACTTTCTAGACAAACTATGCCCCCTTAGGTTGATTCCTATTAACCAAGATCCGACTGGGTTGAGTGCTCCCCAGCGGAGTCGCCAGGCTGTGTGCGCTTCGATCCGCGGTTCGCACGTCTTGTAGAATCCCGAATTTTAGGAAATAATAACATAATTGTAAATCTAAATATTAGAAGAAATAAAATACATAAATTTGAGACATTGAGAGATAAATATTTAATCTAAATATTTAGGAGATTGAAATTAGAATCCATACTCATATTATGAAGAGAAATAATGAGGATATTAAATCTGGAAATTTAGAAATAAATCTAATGGTCCAATATAGTATAATAATGAAAAAGGGTATTTTAGTCTTTTCCCAATGGCTAAAAAATTAAATTAATAAAATAAAGAATTATTAGAATTGAAATAATCAATTAAATTTAAGTTAGATTAAATTTGGATTTAAGTAGTTTAATTTATAGTTTAAAAGATGAGAAAATGACCTAATTGTAATAATACTTAATTAGTGGTTTTAAATTTAAGGATAAGAGGAGTTTTGGGGTGCTTTAATAATATTTTAAAATAGGGGAAATAATTAGCACGAAAATTAATTAAATTAGAAGTTTCTTATGAGTTAGATTTAAGAGAAAATAATTACAAGGAGAGATAAGATGAGAAAGTTTTCCAAATAGAATTAGGAATCCTAGTTGGAAAGTTTCCTAAACCAGTTAGGACTTGTACTTGGGTGAGTCTATAAAAGGAAGGCATTAGGAAAGATTTGGGATTTCCATTAATTCAATCGTGAGGAGAAAAGGAGAGAGAAAATTCGTTCATAGTGCTGCAAAAATAAAGAGAAAAAAATAGAGAGATAATAAGATACTTTAGAGAAAAAGATGAGTTGCAGAAAATTCTAACCAGCAACCATTGAACAGAGATCTAGAGAGAATAAACCATTGGATCGGCCTCAAATTTGGAGGCTTTATTTTAAACTGGTGGTTCTTCAATTTGAACGGTGGAGATCGTGTTTGAAGATCCCTAGAGTTGTGCAAAAATTTCAGAAGTTGGCTTTACTTTGAGGTTATTGAAAAGAAGAAGGATTTTACGATCTTAAGGCAAGTAGTAACGCTTTACATTGGAAAACTTGCATGGTTTATTATTTAACGATAAATATTGTGATCTTCGGATTTGTGATGATTTAGAAAAATGTTTATAATGATTTGGAAGGTTTTGGTTAAGGTTTAAATCATGGAAAAATGATATGTTCTTCTTCTCGATAGAATTTTGTTTACTTTGATCTTTGGAAGAACAACATGATTTTGATGATTAGAATGGTTTAGTGTATTTAGAGAATGACTTTAGATGTGTTAGAAGTGATCTTGAATGATGGAAATAAGTTTTAGAAAAAGAAATAGAAAATTCGCAAAATTTCGTAAAACCCAGATTTTCACAATTTTATATGGACGCTAGCAATCACGCTCGAGCGCCATCCCAGGCACCAACGTGATTACACAGACGCTTGTCAACGCTCGAGCGCCATTAAAGGTGCCCCGCCTGTGTTTTTTTTTTAAATTTCCAAACCCGATAGTTGCAAACTTTAATAAACTGAGCGCCCGGAAGAACACTCAAGTGCCATCCCGAGCGGCCAAGTTCTGGAAAATTAATTTTTCTCGAGCACCTGCAATAGTGCTCAAGTGCCCATGACAGAATTTTTGATATTTTTGAAACATACCTAGTTTTTTATTAAATTCCAACTCATGTACCAATAAGATTAGGGTGTTTTGAGATTATTTGCACTGGTCGATTATTATTTGGATTTTTATAAAGAATTTGGGTATGTTTTGCTAAAATGATTTTTAATTGAGTTTATCGTTTCAAATAGTTTTCTTTCCAACTTGGCTTGTTTTTATTGATTCCTACATTTGTATTTGATCTACCTTAAGATGTTTCCAGAGTTGTTATGACAGAATTGTTATTATTTTCCTCCAAGTACCTCGGAGTGGTTGTTCTCACTTATGTAGCTTGGGTTTGAGACTTGGATTTCCTCCATGTATCTTGGAGTTGACTTGTGGACTTATGAAATATGGTTAGCTCTTCAATGAAAATAAGGATATTTGTTATTTCCATAAGGGAGTATTTCTGCCAAGAGGGCGGTGTTTGTTAGTTTATATTCATGAATGAATGATTTATGATAATTATTGATTTATGTTTTCCAATTATATAACTGTTTTTAGTTGACTTGTGTCTAGTAGGCTTAGCTCATTATAGATCCATAGTTTAGCTAGATAGTGAGATCTGCCTATCTTTGTTTGGATTAAGTTTAGTTCCATTTATGCATTTCCTCCAAGAAGGAGAGGCTATTCCAAGAGGGAATGAGTTGCAGTGATCCGTTTCCACCAAGATGGTGAGGTCTTTTGTTGGATATGTTGTAGCGTTGTTCTTTGACTGGATTGTACTCGCCAACTTAATACCTGTATCAAGTTTAAGTGATTCGTTGTGTAAAGCAAAGTCCGAAACCCAGAGTAGGCCGGCTTCGTGGTGACCGAAACCCAGAGTAGGCCAATTCATCACACGTAAGAGCATGAGGGGGCGATTGGGATTAGATTTAACCTCTCAAAGTGGTGTCACAAATTGTGTGGTGTGTTGATTGTATTATTAGTTTTACTTTGAAATTATGTGGTTTTAGATTCATGACATATTATTCTTGGATATTTGGTACTTGGATTTATTGTTGGAACCTCATGAAAAATGATTTCAAATTATATAGACTGTTTTGCTTCTTTCATGTTACTGCTTGCTGAGATTTTATATCTCACCCTTGTTTTTTTAATATTTGTTTTCAAATACTCTTGGAGAGGACATGCAAACTAGGGTAGATAATACAAAGGGTACAGCAGAGAACCTTGAATGAGCACTTTATAACTTAGTAGTTTCTTTTATATTTTGTTAAGAGATTTGTTTAAGAGTTATTTCTTTTATAGTAGGTTTTGAGAAGTGTTTAGAATAGTTAGTTTACCCTTTTGAGTTCAGATTCCAAGTATTGAGCTAAAAAGTTTATTTTGAGGATTTTAATGAAATAAAGAGAACTTTTGTCACGTCCCAGAACCAGGTCTGCCCCTCCAAGGCATCCCCCAGTCCTAGGCCGTGACGGGTTGGTCTTTCGACCTAAAGAAATGCAGAGGATTTAAAACTTTTCCTACAAGTGTAAGTGATATACAATTTATACTTGTGCATATTAAAAGTGTGTTCAAATATATATTTTGAAATGTTATAAGTCCCAAGGACTTCAAAATAATTACAAGATGTACGTGGCTAATCACTCCTCTCAAGTGTAAGGGTTATAGTCTAAGGAGGAACTATACATGTACAAAATAGTAATAAAACCTAAGGCCTATAGTGGTTTTCCTCTCTATACCCAATGGCCTTTTCCTTGCCTCTATCCCCAAACTAGTCCTTCACACCGGACATCGATGAATCTGAAAAATAAGATGATAGACAACTGTGAGACGAGTGTCTCAGTAAGCAACACATGCATGCTCGGTGAAAACACAGTTTATGCAGATAATATTCGTTAAATCATGGCATGCAGGTAGTTCTAATACTACAAAATCCACGGCATCTTAGTGTCACACAAATAGTGCATGCATGTGCCTCGGTGTACAGGTAATCCATTTAATAACAATATTTATTCAATCTTATCACTTGGTTATCTAGGATATTTAGTATATACTACACATGGCCTCATCTAGCTTTACCGATTCCACATGGTGGCTAGGCATCTACGTCGATTCCCCTTGACGTAGGCATCCATATGCCGATTCCCCTTGACGTACAGGCATCCATTACCGATTTCCCTTAGCAAATGGGCATCGGCCACTGATGTTGCTGGTGCCGAGATGATATCACAATAGAGAACAGTAACAGTCACAATAACAATTGGCCATGACATATATATACAAACAATCCTATTTAAGTTTATGTATCCATACCTTAAGGGTTCATTATGCTAATGTGTTCATTTATCAAATTCACATAGTATAACAATAAAGAACAAAAATATAACATTTCAATTATCCAAGCTTGTGTGGAGGATGCTAGTTCTCTATCTCCAAGTTAGGATGGACAGCTGTCCACTACCCCAACTGAGATGAACCGCTCACACTACCCACCAAGACTTACTGGTCATTTACTCATGTCAATACCACATGCACACTTGCATGGAAAGCACTCAAGGGTAGCCCATGGCCTTACCCGAGTCAATCTTGGGCCAAGCCCTCTTTCATTTCTTATAGAATCTGGGCCACTGCCCTCCATTCAATATAAATAATCATGGACCACTGCCCTTTCATTCATTGGATCAATATCACTGGGTCACTGCCCTTTCATCTCCATTTAACAAGTGACGGGCCAACGCCCTTATCATCATGCGAATTTAATACGGGCCAATGCCCTTCACACTGTGTGTCAAATACCAGGCCGAAGCCCATCATATCATGTGTGGTGTACTCGCAATGGAAGTCAATGATAAAGGTTTGGTTTTCTTAGAAATCTCTACATTTCAGGACTCATTTGGGCAACCTATGCCTCAACTCTTTTGGTACTTGTGCAACTTAGTTTTGGTTCTTGATTTCTACTTCTAAGGTCTATTTGGAAAGTGTTCGAAGTGACAGAATCAAATTATCCTACTTCTATAGAAATCTGGGACAAAAACTCTCTATAAGACTTTATTTGGTAAAACGTACCCAAAATCCTTGTTATTTGGAATTTTGAGATACTTCCAGTTGGAACACCTCCTACACACCTAACTCTCACTTATACATAGGTTGGATTTGAATAGAAACAATGGGTAGTTTGATCTGGGCTAAAAACTCAAAAATTGGAAAATCTGGTAAGGGCGCTCGATAGGTAGCTCGAGCCTGCTTCGAGCGGCCAAAAGTTAGCTCTCGGGTTCTTTGTTTCAAGCAGGTTGCTAGAGCAGTCGCTCGAGCTGCCATGCCTTGGGCCTTTACCTAAAATGGTCACCGATGCCGCACTCGAGCGGCTATTCAAGCGACTAGGTTTCATTGACAATTCGAGAAATCCGAACTTTTGGGATTTTGGGTTTTTCTCAAACCTCACTTGTTTTTGGTGTTTTTGGGCTCTAAATTGCTCCTAGCATGTGTGGAAACCTATTTCCTACAAAACCCCTAAAATAAATCACACATATTCGCACAAACAAACCATTTCATACATCGAACCCTAACTTTTTCACATTCATACGAAAATGGGCGAAATTTGAAATAGAGGTTGGGGTGGTGTTGCTTACCTCTTGCAATCACTTAAGCAAGCTTCCTAGCTTCCTTTGCAACCCATGAACAGCACCTCTTATGCCTCTTGGATGATTCCGCCACAATCCCACCAAGCTTCCAAACGAAAATCCACTTAGGTTCTTCCTCTTTTCCTTGAAAAAGGGTTTCTCTAGGTGGTCTTTAATAAAAGGAAATGAATGTGATGGAGAAAAGAGGATGATAAAAAGAAATCAATGAGAAGAAGATGAGAGTAGGAGAGGAGAAGGGGAAATGAAGAAGAGAAGAAGAGAGTTGGGAGATGCTTTTCCTCCTCCTGATTACATACAACACCAACACTTAGCTACTTTCTCACTTAACCTTATTCAATAAACTAGAGATTGCTCACCTCATAGGCCACTGTCGAGTCGAGGCTTAGCCACTTTGACTGGCTTCAAGCTTGGGCTCCTCCAACTTCACCTACACAACACATTCACTGATTAGGGCGTGCTAGTGGTATAGGAATCTAGGGTTTCACAACTTTCTTAGCGCACTCTGAATTATCTTACCTTTATCTTTATGTACTTAATTGTTTTATTATCATTTAAGTAATGCCCTGATCTGTTGAAAAAAAAACTACCGGATCCGGGGCGTTACACGTTTGATCTGGGAGATGCGTGTATGCATGCCTCCTTTAGGGGAAATGTATCCCAGCGTGCTATCCGGTGAAAACATGAAGAATCGTATGCTTTCGGGATTGGGAACGGAAATAGGGGAATGGGAGTCGTCACTGCCTAATGGGGTTCAGGCAAACACCTGGGTACCTAATGTTTATTTATTAAGTGGTCTGCAACTTAAGATTCTTGTAAGACCCCGAATTTTCCTAAATATAAAAATAAATTAATAATTAATATTCTTGAGGGTTTTAATCAATAGAAATATTTTATTAATGTAGGTGACATCGTAATTAGTGAAGATCAAGAGTTTGGCGCAGATCCGACTGTCTGATTGTGGAATATCATGGTAAGATCAATATTTTAACCCTATTGTATTTTGATTGGGCGATATGTATAGGGATTGATACACATGTGTTGTGTGAGATACGAGGGTATATAAATAAGTCTAATACCCTAGAGAAATATGGTTGACATACTTTCATTCGTATTCAACAGCTACAAGAGAGAACTCACGACCATGAGCGATTGGGAACGACCAAAGAAGAAGGAGAAGAGAAGAAGAAGAGAGGGAGAGTGTTGTGTTGATTTCTGGGTCTTCTGAACATTGCTTGGGATCATGTTCGTCACTGTTCAGAAGAGAAGGAGAAGAAAACGCTCACAGGAGGTAGGTAGCACTGTTTTTAAAGCTCGTTTTGTATTCACGATTGGTTTAATCCCCATTGCATGTTTTTGTATTGTATAATCATGTATTTAGTTTGATAACAACCTTATAAGTATGTTAGAATCATCTTGGACGTGAAAAATTGGATTTTGAAACACTATATGTTCGTTTTTGGGAGACCGCCGAGCTTACTGTGCTTAGCGATCCTCGACGCTCCCAGGCACTCGTTGAAATAAGTAGACTGCCCGAGACTACCTACTGACTTATTGTCGGCAATCGATTTTGAACTACCGCTTACCCTAGACCGCCTGAGCGATCCTAGGCAATCTTGAGCGCTCTGTGCAGAAAATGCAGATTTTCGTATTCTTAACCCCTGATTCAATTCTAAACTATTTTTAACAAATTTTAACCTTTAAATAAGATGTTTTAAGACCAACATAAATTACCAATTCCCTGTTTTACAAAAGAATAAAAATAGGAAGGTATTTAGGGTAATTAGTGGCCAAGCTTTGTAAATAGCAAGAAACCTAAGTTTTGGAAGAACTGAACTTGTAACCTTGAGAGAATTAATTGACATGTAAATTTATACTATTAACTAGAACATGATATACAGGATTTCCATATCAGATTTTGAATACAGTTAATCCAATAAGGAAAGAAATTACAGATATAACCATTATATGCCGCTAAGCACTATTACATACAGAAATATTAGTCCTTAGGGATTGTTGGTGTCTAGTGGGCATAGCTAGTTATGGATCCATAGTTTTGGCTAGATAGCTAAGGGATATTTCATTTGGATTGGGTTACTCCCTGTTGTAAACGCGCTTCCATTGCAAGTTGGTTTGCTCTAGAGGATCCTATGTCTGGAGAGACACCCCAGTGCTCCGCTGGTGATTCCCTGTGCATGTGGATAAACGACCATCTCCATGTATTGATTTCGGTGCTGCATGCTGGTGGTACTTGCCAACTCGGTTGAGTTCGCGTGTAATAAGTCGATGACTACGGCTCTTATCTAAGGTGATCTTCACGGGTTTGAGTATCATTAGTAGCGTCGCCCATAAGCCGCATGGTGGTATAGCATATGGTTGAGATTCATCTCAAACGTGTATCTTTCTTTGTGAGTCCTACAATGATACTAAGATCACAAATACTTACTTCTGATGTTGTTCACATGCTGGATGCATGTATTGGATGCTATGGTTGGATGTGACTATTTAATACATCCCGGATTTTATATTGGATTCTATTATTGATTTCTGAATCATGATCTTGATATACTTTACACTGTTCACAAATACTTAAACTGTTTTACATGCTGATTTGTATTCCATGATCGATATGAACATTTATACGAGCCTGTTTACTCGAGACTGCTTATTCAAGCATGAAAATCTATTTTATTGATTATGAACTGTTTATAGCATGCATGTGTTGTCTACTAAGATATTCATATCTCACCCTACTTCCTTATGTTATTTTTCAGCTGATACGCGAAAAGGGGATCATAGTGGTGATTACCAAAGTAATCTTGTGGACTATTCACTGGAGGATTATTATTATCCCAACTTGATCTGAGGTCGCGGAGAGAGGATTATATTTAGTTCTTTGACAGTTTATTTTATTTATTTGGTTTGATGTATCTGAGAGATTGAGAGATTAGAACCTTTGATTATTACCAAACTTAAATGATGATTTGGATAGGATGGTTTATTAGATTCTTTTTATGAAGATATTAGACTACACTTCCGCACTCTGATAGTCTATTAATAAATGATTTATTTAATTCTTTAGTCTAGTTAATTATTGATGATTATTTGATATGGGCCAATAGCATCTCGAATTCGGTTGTTGAGCTGGATTCGGGTTGTTACATTAGTGAATCGGATTCGAGTTGTTACAGTAGCGAATTGGATTCGGGTCAGGTGCCGGTTTGTATTGACCTGGGTTTGGGGCGTTACAATTCTGGCTTAGTACTGGGTTACTATCTGGGGAAGTCTATAGACACCCTGGTCCGCCCCGTCGGGTTACGGGTCCCATGGGTCATCCTGGTTATGAGTCAACTTGTTTTATCTCACCCGTCCTAAACAGATATGTACTCATTGATTAAGTCTATGTGGGGACCACTTGAATGGTGTAGGTCCCGTTTGGATTTTATCTTCTTTATTAAGTGATTCTTAGTCTGATGGGCGGGCCCCATTAGAAGACCGCGGAATCCAAGATGGGCTAAGGGATAGCCCATATGTCCTGTTCTTGGGCTTAGTCTAAGCCTAGAAGCCCTTTAGGATTTGGTTAAGTTTGGTTAATTATTTAATTATTAGATTAAAGTTGGAAATATTAGATTTAGGATTTTATGCCCTTTTAGTGAGCCTGGATAATTTGTGGGCCCCCTAAGTGGGCACTACAATGGTTCCCTTTAATTTTGTCGATCTTGGTTAAGTTTGATTCCAAAAGTTACTAAGGGTTGGCTTGGGGACACCCTTAGGCTTAGGCTTAAGAAAGCCTATGTCTTTCTATGAACAAGGGAGAGGGTCCCTTATTTTTAGGTTTCTTAGGCGTTTCTTATTTCCTTTTGAGAAAGGGAAAAGAGTGGAGCCCAATAGGCCCCCACCTTGGGAAGCAGCCACACCACCTACCTACAAGCATGCTATAGGTTGGGTTTTGATTTGGACCTCAAAGGGTATGGCCCTTGATTAAATTAATTCTTGTTTATTTTAAGCAAATGAGTGGGTCGGAATGGGTGGGCCCCGTTGGAAGGCCCACCGGTGTCCAATTTGAGCCCACTAAGCCCAAGGCCCATCTTGGGTTATAGGATGGCCCTAAAACCCTATTAGATTAGCTTAGCTTAATTAAAAAAAGGATTAAGAAACAATTAAAAAGCCAGATTTGCATTTCTGTAACTTTTCTAGGTTGACCGAAAACACAGTTCGATCAACCTAAATTTTGTACATAGCTTAAATTCAATTTCGGCTATTAACAGAATCATGCTTGACCGAACTGAGATTTCAGTCAAGCATTGAAAATATCACAATGCAATTTTTAGCAAAAGCTAGGGATCTCTGACCTCTTGGGATGACTAGGTGTTTGCCATAGCTAGTCAAGCTATTAGGTGGATTTTAAACCAAAAATAAGTGGGGAGCAAGGCTTGGGGCCTTGCTCCTCCATCTGGGAATGAAATCCCTACACCTAAAAGAAACCAAAAAATGTCTCTTTTTGTAGTAGGAACGGATGTCTCTTGTCCGCACCTCAAGAGTAAAAAGAATGACCCGAAAGGTCTTGCCAAAGTCTTCGGCCAAACCAAATGCATACCCAAACAAAGCAAGCAAATAAGAAGATAAACAAGATAATACAAAATGATGTAAACCTAGTTAAACAGTGATGTTTGTGTGCTTGGTATGGTATATAAAACAAGTTATAAGAACACATGCTTCAAGAAAAAAAGAGAAGTTGGGGCATGTCTTTTTTAATATTAACATTGGTGAGTGCATCCTATTTAATATTCATAAGAGTTGTGTGAAAGTGGTCAAAACAGGAGAAAAACACATGATCATCTATAATAAATCATGAAACATGATGTTAGGATACATATGAAGGGATAAATCATGCTTAAACAAAGGAACATATAACTTCACTATTATGACATGCACATAACAAAAAAAAGGGAGCAAAGATCAAGTATTTGCTCCCCCGCCCCAAGGAACACAACAAGATGGATCTATTTTCCTCAAAGAGAAAAAAAAATTACGTCAACTAAAGAGAAAGGAGATAGGGGATTAAGGGTACATTGGATTTAAAGGAGGGGAGAACATGCTCTCTCTTTTAAATAAAAACATGGAGATGACTTAAAATGATACTTTTGATGACTTTAACACACTCTCTCAACCCTCCCATTTAACAGCTTTACTTCCCCTTACCATGGGAGTTCTCTTTTGGAGAAGAGAAAGAACTAAATATAAAGAAGGAAAAGGGAGGAGGAGAATGTAACGCCCCGAACCCGGGTCAATGCAAACCGGCACCCAACCCGAACCCGGTTCGCTACTGTAACAACCCAAGTCCGGTTCAACAACCAAACTCGAGATGTTACCACAAAGCTGGGGTCAGATACAAACCAAGATTCACAATAATTTTTAAACTTTACTATTTAATTACATCAGAGTTATGGTGGCCAATAAAACAATTCTTTATTCAATAATATCAATTCGGTTTACAATAAAACTTATCCAATCAACATATGACATTAATACCAATTACAATTCTACCCATCAAATTAAACCCCATCTTCGCGATCTCTCCAAACAACCTGAAAAATAGGGGAAAACGGACTGAGATTTATATCTCAACAAGTAGCAGGTGCATGCAATTTGAAACAGTCTAATGTAAGCAAATAGTCATGAGATATTCAATTAATCAACGATAAGATGAGAAATCCAAGTTATCCATGGCAATTCCAAATAAAGCGAATAAACAGATGATTCTGTATAAATACCAGTAACTTGATGTTAACGGGGTAAAACCGACAAAAATGATAAAACACGTGCCATTGCAGGACTCACAAAGATGATAAGTATTTGAGATGATACTCAACTAACTGCTATACCACCGTGCGGCTTAAGGGCAGTGCTACCTAATGATACTCAAGCCCCATGCAGCGTAGCTATAGACAAGAGCCGTAGTCACCGACTTATTGCGCACGAACTCAACAGAGTTGGCATGTACCACCAGCATGCAGCACCAGAATCAATACATGGAGATGGTCGCTTATCCACATGTACAGGGAATCACCAGCGGTGCACCGGGGTATCCCTCCAGACATAGGACCTTCCCAGAGGAAACCAACTTGCAAGGAAGCGCGCTCACATATAGGAGTAACCCAACCCAAACTAAATACAACTTAGCTAACCAGCCAAAACTATGGATCCATATACAGCTAAGCCCACTGACACAAACACGATAAAACCACATACGGGAGGACACGCTACTGTAGGAGGCATACACACTTTTACCCGTAAAGGATTACACATCTCTACACAGAGGATTACCCATCTCTGCCGTAAAAGATAGTATTAAACTCTACCACAAAAGCCGTACCACTCAACCGTAACAGAAAAGCTAATAACTTCATACCACATACCAATCCATACCAAAATATTCAATTCCAAGTGAAAACCATGATTCAATCCTTAATAATCCAGATGAAGCCTTTTTCAGAATTTCATATGCAATTTCCCAATTATATTCAAAGTAAAGCTCATGTATCATAAATTTGATAGAAATCAATGTTTCTCCAATTCCATAAACCAATATTCATATTAAAGCTCAAAATAAAGGAAATCAAATCCTACTTAGAGTTTTCCTTATTAATCCCTTTATTAGAATCCAACGTCCTATCTTAACACCTAAAGTAGTCTCTATTTAACTTTTCTGTATTTTTATTCTCAAGCATGTCCTACAAACCTAGAATGAAGTTTAGAAAGTGTTTTTATCCTATAAATTCCAGTAGTATTATTTATGTCGATATCCATACCATTTGACCCTTTTATGGACAAACCTTTCATTATAACCTTCAATTTATTGCTTAATCTTTCCAAATTAATTTTATAATTTTTATACCTTAATTAGGTCCTTATAAAGATGCTAACATGCTTAACTAATCAGAAAAATTATTGGATATTTATTCATATTACAAAATCCCCAAAATTTGCAAATTTTACATAGAGCGCCGACCTCTATAGGGCTAGGCGATCCTAGGCGCTCGTGCAAAATTAAACAGTAAATTTCCAGATTTACAAAGTTCGGATTTTTATGCTTTTGCTATATGTTCTTTGGTTTAAATTAATCTAATAACATTCTAAAACATTTCTAAAGCCTTCTAGATTAATTCTTGTTAATTAAATACCCTCCTACCTTTATTTACATAATCAAACTAAGTTTTCTTCTTTAATTTGATAAATCCATCAAGAATACCAATCATGAAAATATAAGCACTTTGATTCCATGTAAATACAATTCTGACTAATCCATTCTAACCATATGAATTCACAGAAAACAAAATCATGCAATTCCTCACGTTTTCCAAGGTTACTACTTGCCTTATACGCTAAAATCCTTCTTCCATTGAAGCTTTTAATTCTGGACCTTACTTTTGCTCCCAAACGCACCAAGCTAGAGTTCTCTGATTCACTTCTCCACCGCTCACATTATAGTTCCCTCAGTCATGAACAAAACCCCCAAATTTGACGGCGATCCACCGCACGGATTTTCCCTGATCATGTTTTGATGGTGGTTGGTCAGACATGTCCATGAGCAGCCTTCTTCTTTTCTCTCAATAATAAACCCACGAAAATCTCCTCTTGTATAACCTTAATCTCCTATTTATATTAGGCTTTAGAAGTCCTAAACCAACCCTAATAGACTACTTTAATTTGGGCTAACCCAACCATGGTCTAATTAAAGTCTAACCCATTCTAATTAATTCCTACTTTTTCTCCACCTTTTATTTTTCTACTTAAACATTAATTATTTAATCTCTTATCATCTAAACTCCTATTTACAACCTATTTTCGTGCACAATATTTAATTAAACCTTATTATCACCTAAAACCTTATTTTCTCCAAATTAAGACTTGAAATCTCCTAATTACCCTTTTTCTCACTTTTAGGCTTTTATTAATTCCTTTTAATTTCTAACTTGTCAAAATAATTCATTTTCTTCTATTTTCTAATTCTAATTATTATTTAATGATCAATTTGTTAATTACCCTATTCTGAAAATTACCAAAATACCCTTTTTACTCTTTTAGGCTAATTTCATTAAAATTCTTTCTTTATTTACAACTTATGACTTATTCGAATTACTTATCCTCCAAATCTTCACTTTTTATTTTAACTAGAACTTAACTCATACTTTCTTTTATTTATTATTTATTTATTTATTAGGTGAAAATTCGGGGTTTTACAGAGAAAGGTTATAAAAACACCACATTATGAAGCTTAACTCAAAATATTCTCATTCTTGTATTTATTTCATATATGTGATGTAAAAAGTTAAAGAGAAAGCTCACCTTGGGTGTAAAAACCTTCTTCGGGGTGTATGGAGGTTCCTTCAAGTCTAGACAGCAGGTAGAAACACCTTCATCTAGCTCCAAAGTGGTTTCCTTAGCTTTATTCTTTGTTGGAGTGGAAGAAGAAAGGTATTGGTGATGATTTGGAGAGGTTGGGAAGGGATTAGGGGTCTTGGAGAGTGAGGAGGGAGGTTTGAGATGAGAGGCATACGTGGAAGAGGTTAGAGAAGAAAAAATAAGCTGAACCCCTTGAAATGAGCTGAGATTTGGCTTTATAATGTGACTGAAAACTCAGTTCGGTCACATTGATTTTCATGTATAGCCAAAATTCAATTTCAGCTATACAAAATTCAATTTCAGCTATACAAAATTCAATTTCAGCTATACATAAAATCCTTCATATCCGAAATTAAATTTCGGTCACTTTAAGGTCATTTCAGTCAGATTTTGTCAGAGATTTTTAATGATCAGTCTGACACAAGAATCTGGAAAAAATATCTATGAACCGAAATTGAATTTCGATCATACATTATTTTGTAATTTATGTTATATACGAATCCTTTTAGATTTTTGTTTTCTCTCTCCTATTTGGGTGAAATGATTCTTGTTTCTGTCATGATTTCTCATTAATGAAGAAATCCAAATTTTGGTTTAATTAATTTATTAAATCAAGATATTTTAAGAAATAATATTATTTTAATCTAAGATATTTTCTTTTATGTTTTGTCTTATTCCTATTTTGTCCTTTTCCCCTTTAATTTGCAACTTGGCTAATGTGGCTTGCACATTTGCCACGTGGATAGAATTTCTGCATTTATTTATAGTTTTCCCCTTAGGGTTGTTCTGTTCATATCTTCTTCATCTGGACCTCGATTCTAGCTAACTCAGTTGCATTGGAATCATGTCAGAATTTCCTATCCATTAGAGCAGGGTATGGCAGTCAATTTAAGCTTGATCAAAAAGTCAATTTCTGCTCCTTAGGGTTTGACCTGTCTCTTAGGGTTTTCATTTATGGCATTTAGATGGGGTGCAAAAATGAGGTGCTTATAGCTGGTATGTGAGTTCTTGTGCAATAAGTCAATGTCTAGGCCCCATATTTTAGATCCCAGTTGCTGGTATGAAGGTTGTGTTTACTAGCTTCGCTCATAAGTCGCAAGGTGGTGTAGTGAATGGATAGTATCATTTCAAAGACTTTCTTTCTTCATGACTCCTACAATATCTATTATGGTCTGAGTCATGAAATTATGTATGAGACAGAGATTGTTTATACAGTTTGAGGTATTGTTGACATTTCACATACAGTGATTTATGTGGCCTGTATGTTGAGTATTTTTTATTGGGATAGTTGCCGTGATATTGATGGCTGGCAATATTCTCATATCAGATATGGTATTTATTGTTGAACTGTTTCATTTGAGTATTGACTTATTTTTTAGATTGTATCGTGGTTATTCGTTTATTTTATCAATCATAAGAGCATATTATTTTCTTATATTATGAAACTGTTTATCCATGCATAGTGTTACCAACTGAGATATTCGTATCTCATCCGTGTTGATGCCTATAAGGAGCAAACCCGATTCCAAGGCGCTACAGAAGCTCACCTTTAGTTTCTTATTTTTTAAGATTATTGTCATTTATTATTAAAATAATTAAAAATAAAAAAGACAATAACTTGGCCAATGGGTTAAACATTCAAACCTAGCTTTTACTTTTTTCTAATAAATATCCACCATATTGTAGCCATTCAACTTCAACTTTATACTTTAAAGTATATATTGGGACTATAAAGCTTCATATCAACGTTCACAAACTCTTATATGGATATAACAGATCCAGAATAATTAATAAATAATTATCCAAACCCGAAGTGTTAGTATTGTGGTTCGAAAACAAATAAAAATCAAGAATTAAATAATGATTTCATATCATAGTACGCCAAATTTAAACAATTTTCTATTATTTCAATAATAGTGGAAGACTTCAAAATAAATACCAAATTTTATACACATCAGATCTGAATATAAAGTGCAACTAACAACATTGTATCATAATGACAATCCTCCAATTTAATTAATCTAAAATCTCCGAAACAAAATATCTAACAATTATACAAAAAGAATAATCTAATAAACTACAATTTGCTATTCTAGCTGTACCCCCATGAATATTACCCCAACTGTTCATCCTCTCCAAGAATATCTGAAAACAAAACATTTAAACACACGGAATGAGATAAACATCTAAGTAAGCAGCAACATGCATGAATAAAAATAGTCCACAATTTGCTTTCAAAATACTTTTTATGAGGTCCAATAATTTCAGCAATCAAATTCGGCTAATCACAATTCAATAAGCAATAACCATTTAAACAAGTATTTACAAAACAACAAAACAATCTCATCATGAGAATCAAAACCAAGCAACACAGTTGTAACATCACAGGTGTAAAACCCCGACCCTAATTATATCCTAATTACTAAGTTTAATTAATTAAAGTGGGATTATTAGACTAATTAAGTATTTGTGTTATGAAGGTGAGGTGGATGTAGATCATGCTTGAGGATTTGGGGAAATCAAATTAAACTTTATTGAAGGTTATTAAGGTAAGCTTAGTTAACGTTATTTCTTAATTTCAATTGGCTAAGATACCCTCAAATTAGTTTTAGTGAATTGGGAATCAAATTCTAAAAAATTAAAGTTAAATGTGAAAATTTACCTTGATGTGTGAACCTTGAATCACGCGTTGAGCTAAATCTTGTAGAAACCATCTAATAAAGGTTTAACGCCCGAATGTCTAACTTTAACATTCGTGCATCCAGTACAAAATTTTCAGATTTCTTGTTTTGAGCCCAAACTTAAATTGCAACACTTCTAGATTATTCTTGAACCCTCAATGAATACCAATTTGGGCCAAGTACACCTAGAGCACATCCCCAAGTAAACCTAATGTACACCCCCTCATGTATACCACAAAGTACCTTCCAAGTGTACCCAAAGTACACCCAAGTATACCTAAAGTATGCCCCTTGTATTGCTAAGGTACCCCACTTGTATACCTAAAGTACCCCCATTGTATGCCCAAAGTACACCCATATATTACCCAAAGTACACCCTTGTATTACCCAAAGTACCACCCAAGTACATCTAAAGTACACCCATGCATTACCCAAAGTACTACCTATGTATTACGTAAAGTACCCCCAAGTGTTACCTAAAGTACCCCCTTGTATTGCCTAAGGTACCCCACTTGAATACCTAAGGTACACCCTCTTATATAACTAAGGTACCCCCTTTGTATAACCAAAGTACCCCCTCTTATATAACTAAGGTACCCCCTCTTTTGTATAACTAAGGAACCCCCCCCCCCCCCTCTCCTATATAACTAAGATACCCCATTTGTATAACTAAAGTACCCCTATTGTATAACTAAGGTACACCCCCCAAGCATACCTAAAGTGTGCCCCTTGGAATGACTAAGGTAAGCCCTTGAAACACCAAGGTACCTCTCAAATAACACTAAGATACCCCCCCCCCCCCCGCCCCTAACTTAACACTAAGGTACCCCCTAGTATGCCTTAGGTACACACTAAGGATTTAGTGGAATAAAGGCTTTCCTTAGGGGCAGATTTGAAAGACAAAGTTGGGCATATAAGAGGATGCCCTAACTAAAATTCTAAGTGTTTTGAACCCCTTTTCCTTGCCTTGGACGTATAGAACAGGAAAGGGAGAGTGTGAGCTTACTTGAAAGCTTGGAGAATAAGGACAAGAAGGAGAAGAAGAGGAGAGATTGAAGAGAAGTGAGCTTCTCCATTATACATGTAAGTAGCAAACCCTTCAAACCAAAATGTATTGTAAAAATTTGTATTCTCTCTCTAGGGGTTTGATTTATTTAAGGAAATGATCTTGCATGTTGGTTTTTGCTTCTAAAATTCGTAGGGTTTTGGTTGTATAACGATTTTGTTTAGTTTCTATTGATTTGCTATGGATTTCGAACTTACATTGATCATATTTCATATTAGGTTTGAGTTTGGTATTTTGAATGAGGTTTCATGTGTTGGATTTGTGTTCATGTGGATTTGGGGTGAATACTTGTTTTGGAAGGTGTTTTTATATATGTTGGGATGTTTTATGATCATACCGTTTGGTGTTAAAAAGGTTAGAAATGGTTTGTATGAGTTTGGTGTTGAAAAATAGACAAAAATGTTTCAAAACCCGAGGTGGCGATTAATCCTGAGAATTAGCGATTAATCCTGAGCCAAAACTTCCAAAAATCAGTCTCTGTTAGCACAGGATTAGTTTTGGTGATTAATCGCGAGGCTAATAGCGAATCAGGATTAGGTTGACGACTACTCGCGGACCTAATCGTGGAGCTAATCGCCCCTGGTCGATTAATCATGAAAGCTAATCGTGAGCCCTGTTTTGATATTTCTTTACCATTTTCTTCCCCATCAGTTTCCCAAACAACCTAAACCTCCTACACATCACCCTTATTACATGAAAGAGATTCAAGTAGATGTCATGCGTATTTTATGTTTCCATTTACTTAAGTCTTTACATGTAAATAAGGTCTTACCCCCCATTTGGAACCATTAAAAATACTTCCAAGACCTAATTCCTCATCAATAAAAAATCAACTTTCCGGTTTATGCCTAAATTTCCAGTTTTGCCCGATTTTCATCAAAACCCACTTTTTGAGTTTGATACCCAAATGAGTGATTTAGAAGCCCATAAAATTCTAGAAAATGTGTCTACCCTTTATTAGACTACAACCAGAATTTGAGCCCGAAACTCCTAGTAGATTTGTTTAGAAAATCATATACCCAGAAAGTCAACGTTTTAAACCAGACTTAGAATATTTTTCAAGGTCGAAAATATTTTTTCACAGAATCCATTGATTTTTGGTATGTTGTCTCTATTTGGAATTCTAAGACTATTCCACACATCAAATGTGTATTTTGAGGATTTTATGGTATTTGTTTTACTTGATTTGGATTTATGAAAGCGGGGTTGAAAAACTCTTATATGATTTGGCAGGGCTCTTGGCCTATGGTTTTATTGGTGGTAGATGGGGAATTCCACTAGGCCATGGTTGATTTGGTAGTAGATTGAGAATTCCACTTGGCATATGTTATGATTTGGCGGTGGATGGGGAATTCCACTTGGCCTTGGTTGAGCACTGGTTTTACTCACAGATTTGAATGGTTTGGTTTTAAATTGTGAATCGTCTAATTGGACATTGTTCTTAGTGTAGATCCACAGTGAGTCTAGTCAGTGCGTTGGTGTTGGCTTGTTAGCTTTAATGTCCTTGTCCATATAGTTTTCCACTGTCGGATATCAGTGAGGCCCTCTTGGGGCATAGAGGTGCTGCGGCAACCACCCGCCATGGGGTATCGGCGGGAGTTCTTATGATTCATAAGGTTTGATTCGACAGTGGATGGGGTATTCCACTTGGCCTTGATTATTGGTTTGGTCATCACTTGCCAACCCATACGTGGGTGCTCCACTTGCTAAGTTGTCCCTAGCTGGGCTTCTCTCTGTAAGTCGTGTAGGTGGCAAATGGACAGTGGTCATTAGTCTAATTTAGTAACACGCTAACCCACGAGTCTTAACAAGACATGCTTGTAGTATTTGATTGCTTTTATTGAACTGATTTCATGTGTTATCCGATTTAGATACTTTGACTTGAGATTTACACTTTATATTTGTGAATATTACCATGATATTATAAAACTGCATAAACTGTTTCTATACATATATGTTTTCTGCTTACTGGGACTTTCGTTTCACGCGTGTTTTGTTTTACAGGATTTGTTTTCAGATCCTCTTGGTGAGCCACGTACTGGGGTTGATATTGAGGGTGAGCTTGAGTACAGGCCAGAGGATTATTACCACCCATAGTAGGAGTCTCTTTGTAATGTTGTATTTTGTTGGGGAATTGTAAATGGGTTGTAAATATTCTTTTTGGACTTCTAAACTTGAGAACTACCTTTAGATTATCACCTTTGTATATGAATGTGCCTATGAGAGATAGTGATGGTGAGATCTTAGTTGTTTTTTGTTCACACAGATATCATATCTTTTGGAGTTATTATACAGGTGCCTTTTTGTTATATGGAAATTTTTATTCCATGCTTCTTTAACTTATGCACTCTGATGATTACTTTGTAATTGCCTAGGTTAATTGTATTAATTAAGTTCTTTTGGACCCATAAGTAGGTCTTGGGGACCGATTGGTGCCATGATAGGGTAGACCCGGTTCTGGGACGCTACAACAGGACTCGTTAAATATGACAACTTTGAAAGGTTAAGGCCTAGTCCAACAATCCAATCTAAGAACAATGCTGCAACATTTTCAGTACCAATATCATCACCCTCATGGTGGACTATAAAAGACCTCACCCTCATGGTAGAAGTGGAATTGCTGCAGTTCATCCCTCATGGAAGACATCTCCATCATGTAGAAACTGCATAAAGGAACTAGACTTAATCCAAACAAAGATAGATAGACTTCACTTACTAGTTAAACTATGGATCTATAACAAGCTAAGCCCGCTAGACAAAAATAAAACCAAAACATGTCTACATATTACTCATAGGGTCCTCATGACCAAAACATAAGCGTAGTGCCCTCATGGCAAAATAATTAGAATTCGTAGCCCTCATGGCAAGATATCAATAAACATGACCCTCATGGCCAATTCAATGTCAATAGTGCCCTCTTGGAAAAACCACTCTCATGGAGATAAATTTATATTTACCACCCTCATGGCAACATAACTCCATCATGGAGAATAAATAATATATAAAACCACCTCCCTCATAAAGGAAAACCAATGTTACTCAAAATTGTCAAAATCTAAGAAATAGGCTCCATCTACACAAATCTGTAGGAAAACATTTTTATACAATTCTAGAACTTAAAACATCTTCAAAATCATCTTTTACAAGTGTTAAACCAACAAATTCCAAAGCAAGCCAATACAAAAGTCATTTTTCCTCTTGAAACCGAAACATGAGCTATTTCAGTAAAACGTACCCAAAATCTTGTATAATTTTTATAAAATTATTTGGCCACTAAAAACCACTCATAAATACCCAAATTTTATTTTTACATGTGTGGAATTTGCTTAAAATCATTTTATATTGAAAAACAAGGTCAAAAGCTTAAACTAGAAAATTTGACCCGAGCGCTCGAGCCGCATCTCAGGCCTTCAACTATTTCACTCTCAGGTTTCAAATTTTCAAAAATACACACAAGTGAGGCACCTGATAGGGTGCTCGTACCCTGTCGAGTAGCCTTGCTAGATAACAGGGGGCTTGTTTGGGCCCTCGAACATTAACTAAGGCGCTCGTATAAATTCACTAAATCTTGAAATTTTTACAAAATTCCAATTTTTCTCTTTACTTGATCATCTACTATTGTTCTAAGAAAATAAAAACACCTACATCATTAACCTACTCTTGACTTCTGGATTCTGTAGGTTTTCAAGCCCTCTATTTGTCTAAACTAGTGACGTCCTCTCCAAGAATACCTAAAAACAAAACATTTGAAAATAAGAGTGTGATAAAAAAAATCTCAGTAAGTAACAACATACATGAAAGAAATCAGTTCACATATAATCTTTTCAAAACATTTCATGAGTTGCAAAACTATAATCCAAATACTGTTAAAATAAGATAACAAAAATCATAACATATAACATAAATCATTCCATCTCCCCTTCCAGGGAGGTAATTCAGCAACTTTTCCTCTCAAGGAGATAAACTAATTACTCCCACCAAGGAGATAATAAATCTTTGCAACCAGGCAAGTAATAACCAATCTTTGCCACCAAGCAGGTAATACACATCTCTGCCACCAAGCAAATAATAGTCTCTACCACCATGCAGGTAATAGTCTTTGTCACCAAATAGGTAATAGTCTCTGTCACAAAGCATGTAATAGTATCTACCACCAAGCAAGTAATAGTCTCTGCCACCAAGCAGTTCTCAATAAATCTGACCCCCAAGCATTATAGAAACAATCCACATTGCCATTCGTTGCATAATTCTACTCCAAGATAAATGGAAGAAACCCAATCATCCCAAGATACATGAAAGAGCATAATTCCACAAGTTACATATGAAGAACAAAATATCCATATTCAATCATTAAACCCCAAAACAAATTACCAATATTTAATCAAAACCCCTTGAAGAATCATAATCATGTATTAACCATAAATAGCCCAAAATTTCTTGGAAATCAATTTTAACATTTTCAGAAGTCAAAACATAGAAAAATCATCTTACAAGAGTGTTGAAACAAATAAAACAATAAAATCCCCTTTCTTATTAATTAAAGTTACCCTAATCCTCCAATTAGTCAAAAACCTCATATTCTTGTCCCCTTAGTACCAAATCTGATTTAAATTTAGTAAAATCCTTTCCAGCAGTTTAAATATGTTTAGAATCAAACAAAGAATTCATGAATGCAATGAAGCAAGCCAAGATCAATGGAGGTGCATCCAATCAAGTACCCAAATTCCGATTACCAATCATGGATGAGCCTCCTCTACGGATGCAAAGAAGTCCTGCACCTTATTTCATGAATGGGCAATCCAAGAGGACTCGAAAGCGATTCGCTTATGAATCTCATATTGGAGAGTTATACTATGATTGCTCTGTGGTCCCCATGGAGAAGCCTCTCATAAAGATGGAGATTGAAGCAATGATACAAGCTACAGTAGAGCATACCAATATGGGAGGAAACTAAGATTCAAGAATTTTGCCGACATCTAAATGTAGCTCTGCCGGAAGGGTTCAAGAGACCGAAGTTTAGTAAATACAATGGGGTCGGCGACCCATATTATCACTTGCTGTCTTTCTGTGGGGATTGCCGAGGCCTTGATTCCCAGTCTGGGTTATTGGTCCACCATTATCAAAAGTCATTAGAAGGGGAAGCACTCAAGTGGAACTCCTCTCTGTAAGACCCTAGATTTTTAAGAAATTTTAATTAAGAGTGAATATTTTAATTAAGGGTAAATAGAGGATTAAAGGATTTAATTAGATTAATTAACTTAGAATTTAATAGAAACAGGTGGTTTGGTTCCGTTTAGTTGGGTTCGGTTTAGTTAATTGGTTTGAGTGGTTTAATTAAATTATATAAAAATATATATATAACTTGTTTGGACGAACCATTCTGTTCGTTGAGGGTTAGAGGAAAGGGGTGCAGAACGCAGAGGGGGGAAGGAGGAGAAGGAGGAGAGAGAAGGATTTGAGCTTGGGTTCGCGTGTCTTCAGGTAAGTAGCACCTTTCCAACTATTTTGTGTGAAGAAATCGTAGTTTAAACGAGAAATACATGTTACTATGGTTTCCTGCGATTTTTTTGGAGTTATGTCGATTGATTTGAGTTGAAGCATGTTTAGGGTATAAATCTTGTTTGGTTTTGATCCTAGAGTGTTTTAGGATGTATATTGATGTGTTTGAGGTGAACGAAAACAAGTTTGGTAGTTGGATTTGAAGAAAAACGGATTTTGGAAACGTTGGTTTTCATTCGTGCAGATTTTATAAGGGGCGCCCAAGGGACCGCCTAGGCGGTCTGTAGGCACCCATTGTAGAGAGAAAAAAAATTGGGCGAGCGCCCGGTGCTAGGCGCCCACGCCAGACACACTGTAATTTAGCTGGGCGCCCAGGGGCTGCCTCGGCACCCTGTGGTAGGCGCCCAGAGGTAAAAACAGCAGAATTTGAGTATTAATTGGTTAGTTCAAATAAGGATTGATTTTAAAGGATTAAATAGAGATAACTAATAGAAGTGGAGTGAGTAAGGAGTTGCTTAATTTAATAATCAAAAGGGAAGTGATTTGCATAAGAAGTATTGAATGTAATTAATGTCACATAATGTAAGACCCTGAATTTTGTGAGTATTTATTTATTTATTTAGTTATTTATTCTGATGTATAAACTGTGTTTATTAGGTTATTTTGTGGTTTGAGGGCTTAGCCCATACTCGTATGTACAGGCGTTATATAGCCATTTTTCCGAAAAATCGTAGTATTGTCATTGGTATTATTAAAGTATAGTTATGTGATTATTAACGCGAATAGATGCTGAACATGTAGTATCTTCGGTGGGCGAGCATGCATAGGATCAAGGGGTTAAAAGGGTTGATCCACTGGCATATACATCTCGCAAGGTAAGTGTTAAATGAGCAAATAAGGGAAAGTAGGGTTTTTAGTTTTAAACGAAATACGCGTATACTTACGGAAACATTTTCGTTAAGTCTGGACATCAGGAGAACTCGCGATTTCGGCTGGAGTGGCGACTAGGGCTTCTGTTCGTGAAGAACCATAAATCGCAAGTGCTGGAAGAAGGAGTTCGGAGCTGAAGTTCATTGGGTTATTTCTCTCTGCTCGAGAAGATTAGTTTCGGTAGATTTTTCATTCGCGTGCGTGGCCGGAGAAGTGATCGGCCGAGGTTTTACCATTCGGGAATAAGCACACTCAGGTGAGTAGCACTGATTTACAACTGGGATTTGTGTTTTCTATTTCTCTCGAGATTATTCTGATGCATGATTTATATATCAACTGATAGTATGAGTTTTTCTGGTTTTCTGGTTTTCGGGAAGTTACATGAACAGAGTCTCCGGATTTAATTTTATAATTGAAAATGAAAGTGTTTAGATTAATTCCAAATATGGTTGGGAAGTCTTCTGGGAGTATTAGGAGTGTATTGGAGTAGTTACAGACCTTCACAAACCGGCCAGTCATGTAGATCTCAAAATAACAGAGAAATGAAAACCACAGGGGGTATCCGCTCACCTCGCGCTCACCTCAGAGGTAGGCGCCCCGTTAATAACGACCTACCGCCGAGCTCGCGCCCACCTCATGCTCATCTCGCGCGAAGTAGAAAACGAGGCGCCCATCTCGCGCGAATCTCGCGCCCACCTCACGCCCATCTCGCGCGAATTAGAAAACGAGGCGCCCATCTCGCGCGAATCTCGCACCCACCTCACGCCCATCTCGCGCTCATCTCGCGCTCACCTAGCGTCGGGTGAGCGGCAGGTCGATTTTACCCATTTTCTTCACCGCCGACCGGCGCTCACCTCGCGCCCACCTCAATAGGTGAGCGGCAGACCTATTTTGCTTACCGAAATGGAATTTCTGATTTGACCAAGAGTATTTGCATTACTTAGGGGTTAAACCACTTCACTATTCACTTGGTTAGGAACCTGGGAAACCATTTTGCCTATAAAATTAATAGAGGAAAAATTTGTGAACATCTTATGAGTTTTAAGTTGAGTTTAGGTTACTTATGAGTATTGTGCCGGACACCAAACTAGTAAGAGTTACCAGTTACTTTTCCTTGTTCTATACACTGTTTTGATTAAGAAGTTCTTGTATTTCTGGTTTCACTTGTTGGAAACTTTATACGTATTGAAAGGTTTTCTTTGGTATGAATGGATTGAGTTTTACTTTCATATGACTTGTGTTACGGAAATGAGAAAATACGGAATGTACTTGAGGTACTGCTTGGTCCAGAGGTACAGGTGATGAATTGTGATGAGTTCTTACATGATGTGGAATGAATGGTTTTGTTTTGATATTGAAATTGAGATTATACGATGTTTACTATTTTGGTCTAGCTTGTCCTGGATCCAGATGTTTAAGCTTAGTAATGTGATGTTATTGTTGGTTGTTGGAATTGCATGGCCTTGTGTGTTGCCACGACCGGTGTAGAGCAGCCAGAAACCCTGAGTAGGCCTGGTTGTCAATGCAGAAACCCGGGGAGTAGGCCTGCATTGGATGACGAAACCCTGAGTAGGCCGTCATTTCAGAGTATCCGAAACCCTGAGTAGGCCGGAACTGTGTACATGGAGGTGTGGAGTGTCTACTTGGCATATTTAATTTATCAACCAAACGATAGTCATGACATTGACCAATCGATGTGTTATTGTACTTAACTGAGATGTGATTTGTTTGATTTGAACTTGGGAAATTGATGTTGGTTGTTTAAACGTATTGTAGTGTTGTCGATGCATAGTTTTAAAATGTGATTCAACTATTTCTGCATGCATGTGCTACTCGCTGAGATATTCGTATCTCACTCTGTTGTTGTTCTATTTTTTCAGATACTCGTGGTGAGGCGATTACTGGGGTAGATCCTGCTGAGGCATATAGGGAGGAAGACTACTATTACCTTCCTTAGACTTGTAGGTTATCTGTTTCGAATTTGAGAACTTGAATTAATTGAGATGTATTAAAGTTAATTGGGGATGAACCATATGATTTCAGTTCAGTTTAAATGTTACAATTTTGCATAAATGGAAATGTGCACTCTGTCAGGTTATAGATGTATGATTATCCAGCGATCATAAATTGATTTACGATCCTTGCCTAACCTCCGTGAGACGTGTTATATCTTTAATGAACAACACGGATCCGGGGCGTTACACATAATTACACTTAGGTGTTTAGTAATTGCAAAAGTAGAAGTTTATATGAATTCTTTTGTATGCAGAACATAACTGGAATTAATTGAAAGTGTTCTAGGTGATCATTGCAGAAAAATTAAGTTAAGTAAAAAGGTGGGAAATTAGGGTTCCATTTAAGTAGAATATGAGGCTTAGAAAAAGAGATTAGTGATTCATTTTAGAAGAGAATAACTTAAGGATAATTCTTATAAGAAAATTTACTGTTTGTATTTAAATGAGTAAAACAAAATCTGAATTTAATTGATAGGATCGAACTCAGATGTATTGCATTCTATTTTACTTTGGGTTAGACGGAAAAGATATGATTTTGGGAAAAACTTGCATCGAGATGGTTTTATGCGAATTCTACGGAAAATGATTTTTAAACTGATTATGAATGATTGGATTTTGATTTCAGATTGGTTTTCCTCCATGTACTTGGAGAGGTGGATTGAGACGCCCATGTACTTGGATAGATGCTATACCTCCGTGTACTCGGGATGCCCCATGTACTTGGGATGTTGATGCCTCTATGTACTCAGAGATGCCCCATGTACTCAGGATGATAAAATCGAGATTAAGATGAGATGAGTTTATTGAGTTTTTATATTTGGCTTTAGATTGAGTCTAGATGGCATAGCTCGGTGTGGATCCACATACAACAAGTTTAAGAGCTAGATAGTGAAAGGGATTGTTCTTGGCTAGACGTAATACTTTGTTCACGCACGCGTTTCTATCGTGTACTCGATGAGGCCTTCTCTATACTGATGGGCTGCGGCTATCCTCCATTTTATCGTGTACTTGGACTATGTTTGGATAGTACATGCCAACCCTTCTCTGTATTGGTGGGGTTCTCCCGCAATAAGACGATGATCGTGTACTTGACTTCGCACATAAGCCGGGAGGTGGCATAGTGGGCATCTTTATTACCCTAGTTAAAGGCAATCTTATTTCATGAGTCCAACTGGGACTTAATACGTTTTGTTCGTACTTTATGGATTTATTTTACATGCTAGTTAGTTGATTTCTATTATTCATGCTATTGTGATTGTGATGGATTATTCGCAATCATTGTATTATCGCTACTGTTGCATGCTTTACAACTGATTCATGTTTTAGAACTGTTATAAATGTTTTTGGTGCATGCATGTGCTACTTACTGAGATATTCGTATCTCATTCTGTTTTGCTTTGTTTTCAAATCCTAGTGAGGGTGATACCATACGGGTAGAGCCATTAGTTGATTACCCAGAGTATAGATAGGAGGACTACTACGCGGAGTAGTAGTAGTTTTAGTTGATTTTAGACTTTCCTGATTGTACTTGTTGGATATTTTGAGTTGTATTTTGATTCATGATTTGGTTTCATGTTGGGATTTGGTGATTGGGATATTAGTAGACTTTGATATGGAATGCTTTATATTCGATCTCGTTATATTCGTGTTTTTCCTTAACTCTGATATAGATCCTGCGGTTTAACTAACAATCCGAACTTGAATTATGGTTTCATTAAGTAACCCGGATCCGAGGCGTTACATCTCTCCCCCTTGATGCTCTACGTAGTTTTGACGATGTGATTGACAGATTCATCAGCCAGTAGTTGCACTAGGTGGAACATCCCCCAATCTCTGTGATCTAGTGAATGAAAAAATGCAACCCGGTTTTGAATTCATTACCTTTGTAATGAAAACAATTCTTAATCCACTAAGTCCACTAATTTAGGATAAAACCACCTAATTCCACCAAAACGTACCCAAAATCTTTATAAAATTCCAAACAAGACTTAGGCCAGTGCAAACACTCTCTAAATACCTTAATCTAGTCGGTACATAAGTTGAAATTCCACATAAATCATTTTAGAGTCAAGTTCTAGGTCAAAAGGTCAATTTATAAATATCTGACATGGGCGCCCAATGTGGCGCTCGAGCCCCAGGTCAAGCACCCTACTATTATCATGTTCTTATACCCAGTGCACTAGGTAGCGTTCGAGCGTAAGGTTGAGCACTCAAACAGCTCTCAGGTTTCAAACTTAAAAATACATACAAGCGGGATGCTCAATGTAGCACTCAACTTAGGTAGAGCGACGTCGGGCGCCCCTTACAATTAGCCCGGTGCCCTAGTTGGCGCTCGAGCCTCACATAGAGTGCTAGACTTAAAAGCAGCAATTTTTTTGAGTTTCGCAAACACTTAATTTTTTGAATTTGTAATCAATTTTCAGCAACTCAAACTTCCAAATCAATTCGAAAACATGTCTAAACATCACTAAACCATGCCAAACTAATCAAGATTCAATAAAACATGAAGATCATGAGATTAGCCATCAAAATCACCTAAAAACTTCAAGTAATATGGCATGTAAAACAATTCTTATCAATCAAACTTGTTCTAGATCATAATAACTCTAAGAATCCTTATAAACCAGATTAAATACCATCAATAACAAAGATCAAAACCTCTTTTTTTATTGATTAAACCGAGAAAACAATGCAACTTTTACTTTTAAAGGGTTACTACTTGCCTTTTAAAAGAATCCCAAGCCTCTAAGACCTTGATCTCTTCTTCTCTTTTGTTTTTCTTCTTCTTCAGTCGATCTCTCTCTCTAACTCTCTTTTCTCTAGCCGTATGATTCCACCAAAAGGATGAGAAACCCTAATTTCTCTCTAACTTTCTCTTTTATACGCACCTAATTAGGATTTCTATTTTTTTCTAGGAAACTTTCCTATTCCATCTCAACTTCTCCTTTTAATTCTTCTCTTAAATCTAATACAAAAAAAACTTCTATTTTCTTAATTTTCGTACTAATTAATTCCCTTATTTTTAAATATTACTAAAACTCCCCAAAACTCCTCTTTTTTCTCAACTTAAGGCTCCTAACTAACTATAATTACCAATATGCCCTTTTCTCGCTTATTAGGCTATAAACCTCACATTTATGATCAATTTAAACCCAACTTGGATCTAACTTAATTTCTCAAGTCTATTAATTATTTAATTAATCTATTTAGCTAATTAAGAATTGACCAAAATACCCTTCTCTTGATAATTGCATATCTAACCATTGGATCTCTTCCAAAATTTCCAGATTTATTGTTCATAATATATTAATTGAATTTGAGCTTTCCAAATTAGTACACAAATCCCCCAATGTCCAGATTTTGATCTAATCTCCCAATCTATTTCAAATAAAATCATTAACTTTCCAAATATTCATATTTAATTATTTTTATTTATTTATTGAAAATTTGGGGTTTCACAGTTTTCCCATGTAAAGGGTTGCTACTTAACTCTTTCACACATAAACTAAACAAAATCTTCGAGCAACGGTCTCTTCTCAAGCATGACACAAAACCCCATGAATATCCAAGCAACAATGGCACGTCCAAGTCTTTTCTCTCTTCTCCCTCCAGCCGTGGGGATCACCAAAACCCTAAATTATTTCTATCTCTCTCTTTTATACTCACACCCAAATAAGAGTCCTTGTTTACTTAGAAATTTTCCTACTAACATACTTTCCTATTTTATCTCGACTCTCCTTCTAAATCCTTCCTCCTAAATCCCACATAAAATAACTTCTATTTTTATCAATTTTTGTGCTATTTAAAATTCATATTTTTAAATATTACCAAAATACCTCATGACCTCACTTATTCACCAAAATTAAGGCCCCTAATTAAATATAATTATCAATAGGCCCTTTTTCACCTATTAGGCCATAAATCATGCTATTTAAATTCAAATTAAACCACCCAAGTTATGTTTAATTAAATTTTCAGGTTTAATATTTATTTAATTAATCATTTTTTGAATTTGGCTAATTAAGAAATTATGAAAATACCCTTTTCTTTATTTAAACCCTTTGATTCCTTCTAAATTCAAGTTAATCTTCTTATTATATCTCTTTATAATATGAATTTGAATTATTTTTTACTTTCACTAAATTCCAGAAATATAATTATTCTTTTAATTAATTGAAGTTACTATTTTAGTTTCCAATTATTCAGAATTACCACTTTTCATTATTTAATTATCAATATATTTTTAGACTATAATATTCATCCTCAAAATATTTAGATTAAATCCTTATTCCTCAATATTTTCTAATTTATAAATTGATTCTTCAATATTCAAATTTATTTTATTATTTTATTATATTATATTCCAAAAATCCAGAATATTACAACATATTTCTTCAAAACACTAAGCATAAATAAAACAAACTAACAAAATCAATCATAGTAAAACTAGCTTGTAAGTAAAGAAATTAGACAAGGCGAAAGGCCTATGATGTAACAGAGGCATCCATAATTTTAGTAAGAATTATTTTATCACTACCATATAAAGACGCATCTATCCATCATATACGTTCTTGGATTTCATTTCTTCATTTTATTCCTCTTTTTTTCCCCTCTTTGACTCATTATCAGGATTCTTCAAGGCAATGCCGTTATTTTGCACATTAATTAAGTATCAATAATCTCAATAGCATATGCAACAATCAGGATGAGCGCCAAGTGAATACTTCCTGATTACGCCCAAGCAACAACGCGGTTGTGCAATATAGTTTGGGTATCGATTCCACAAGGAGACAACGAAAACACTACAAGAACTCCAATGAAAACACTACAAGAACTCCAACGAAAAAAAGAAATATCAGAGCACACGTGTCGAAATTGATTAAAAAAATTTAATTCTAAAGCAAACTATACCAAAATGAGAAATGTAACAAGGTTCAAGAATAGTAAAGCTTCGAGAATCCATCAATTGGATTCCATACTTGGACCATATTCAATTCAAACAATGAACACAATTAGAGATTTAAGCATCAAATTCCTAATTGGATGATATTGACAATATGAACAACCTCCACCCTTTAAAATTCCTTTATTAAATGTAACAAATTCCTTTATTAAATCCACAACCTCCACCCTTTAAAATCAGATCCAAAGATGACAAAATACACAAATGTAATGATATAGCAAAGAATCACACTAATGGCATGGATAATATGTTCAAAACATAATTACACAATGCATAAATCTAATGCTGAAGCCTAGCTAAAACCATAGAAAAATCTAGTATAATTTTTCCAAACTATCAACTACAAATCAAATAAAGAAATCAACCCAAGAATCATAGGACATCAAATCTATTACATGAATTGACTTCTGATCAAAGTAATTTCACCAATTGATTTCAAACCTTAGCTTTACTTGAGAAATTAGCTAATCATATTTTCTGTAAAAACCAGAAAAATATGGCAAACCATGTTTCTCCTCTTGCTTTATATTCCTCCCACTTGTTTTCCACGAACCAAGAATACCAAACTCCCAAAAGACCCCTCCTTGATACTGTCGTGAAGTACCCAACCAAAACACAAAAGCCCTCCTTTTTCTCCCCCTTAGCATCATGTCACCTCTCAAAACAAATCCCTATTTTTTTAAAAAAAATCTAATATTTTTATCCTTATCTCCAACAGAAAATGCCCACCTCTGTTCTTCTCTTTTCAGGCTTTTTCCAAAGCCTCTCCCTTTAATTTCTGATCCATCCTAATCCTTCCCACAACAATCGGTTGTTAGAGTTTGAATCAAACTCTTATCTTCTCTCCTTCCATCATGAATTAGCTCTCCACGCAAGACAACCCTGGTGTGTTATTTATTTATTTATTTTTTGTTGTCAAACACGGTAAATGGGAATTCATAGGATGAGAGGTCGGGTCAATGGCCGGTTGGGTTGTTGGTGAGTCCGGTTCATGAACTTCAGCCGGTTTCTTCTTCATTTGTTGGGCTTCATTCTTGGGCTAGCTCACGTGCTTGAGTGTTTGATTGGCAACTTGAGTTCAAGGCCCATGGATCATCATTTGACTTTAGGCTTTACTTCCAATTTTCTGCATAAAAGAAATAGTAAGTACATAATTTGGGGTTTTGCTTAAGTAAAAAACAGAAATTAATATAACAAAATTCCAATTTATATCAATATCTCAATAAAGAACTCATGCAAACAGTCTTTTAAGTACATTTTCATGTACTTATCACTTCCTATGTTGCTATAAGTCCTCCCCAAAGCATTAGATAGCCCCAAAAACTTCAACATCAAGTGTCCAACCTTCTGCCATGATATTGGCATGGCCCTCGCCCAGAATGTAGGACTCATTCACAAAATACCATCGATCTCCATGAATTCCACGCTAGTGAAAGTGTTTTTATACCTATGATCACTTAAAATCGATCTTCAAAATGTCGCAATAGATGCAAGATCTCTACACCCTTGTCGTTGAAATTCAACAATCAATAAAGAACCTCCTTTCTATATCGTAAACCTCTTCCTCTCTTAGATGGATGAGAAATCACCAAGAACAAGAAAGAACTCAAGTTATTTCTCATCTTCTTATATCTCTTACACTGAGAACTTAATTATAGTGTAGAAGATGGGTAATCCAAGAGACTACCCATATATGCATCAATTTTAGGTATATAATTAATAGAATAAACAGAAGTCTTTTGATCTTTTAAACTTAAACCTTTTGAGCTTCTTCTTAGTAACTCATGTGGACTTTATTCTACATGTAAAAAAATCATTGCAAATTACATCATTATACTTTATATTCTAATTGACTACTTCACCCCTACAAAACATTTTTATTCAATGTAAAATTAATTAGCAAGTGATAAATTATTTAATAGTTTTTAGGTAGCATTGTAATTTTAATCAAGAGGGTGTCGAGTATGGACAATCCAAGTGACTATCCATAAATATATCAATTTTATGTTGAGTATTAATAGATAAGCTAATGCTTTTTGAGCTTCTAAACTTAAACATTTTGAGCTTCTTCTTAATAACTCATGTGGCATTTATTCTTAAGATCAAGAGAGTGTAGAACATGGGAAACCTAAGAGATTGTCAATAAATAAATTAGTTTTATGTTAAGCATGAATAGAACAAATTGAAGCCTTTTGAGCTTCTCATTACTAATTGGTGTGGCCTTATTTAACATGGAAAAGTAATTGAAAATAATGTTAATAAATGAAAAGTGGGGAAAAACTTTATGAATTGCATCATTATCCTTTATATGTTAATTGACTACTTAATCCTCCCAAAACATTTTTATTTAATAAAAATCCATTAATAAGTGATAGATTATTGGGAAAATTGGTTCTTAGTAATAATTTTTCAACATAATTCAGATTCAGTCGATCAAATCGTGGTAATTGGGTTTTAGTGATACTTTTGTAACATAATTGAAAATCGGTGTCATTTTACTATTCATTAAAAATTTCTTTCAAAAATGCCTTAAAAAGGACTTGCAAACATCATTTATAACAATATCAGTGAAAAGGTTTTTAAAGTCTTTTGAGGGCATTTTTAGAAAAAAACCCTTAATGAACAGTAAAATGGTATTGATTCTCAATTGTTTTATAAAAATATCACTAAAAACTAATTATAAAGATTTGATCAACTGAATCTGAATTAGGTTTATAAAATATCACTAAAAAACAATTTACCCTAGATTATTTAATAAAATTTGGATAGTAATGTAAGTTTAATCAAGAGACTACGGAAAAAGAACAGACAAAAAAAAAGCAAAAAAAACAAAAGGAGGGTTTTTGCTTTTAAGAGCAGTAAAATAGAATAAGATTTTTAGGTTCAAACCATTAAAAATCGATAAAGGCTCAACTGCTCATTAAAAACCCCAAATTCTTACTTGTTGAGAGCGCCAAACGAAAGACTATCCGGATCCAGGTTTGGTAGACGGAAGTGAGGATCATCTCGTTCTTTCTCTTGCAGTTCGCAGTGAGGCCCTAGGGTTTCATTAACATGTCTCAGTTCGATCTCTCTTGGGGAATAAGGGCTCTTCGAGCTTGTTAGGTCTCTTCTTCGAGGATGGAGAAGCCATTAAAGCAGCTCTCGTCGCAGGATTGGGAGACTCTGATCGACGATTTCCAGTTCGGATCCCCTCGTCAAGAGAGATGGACCTCACTGTACTCAGGCCTTGCCCTTCTCGATCTTGCTCTCCCTTCTCTTCTTAGAAAGGATTTTCCTCTCAAGCTGCAGCTCATTATCTTCCTCGATGAGTTCTCCGACGTCTTAATCCGAGAATCCGAGGTCGAAGTGGGCTTCGGCAGAATAATTGAAGCTGTCCGTGCTGTAATTCAAGCACCAGTCGATGGGATTTCCATAACCTATACGCTTAAAGAACAGATGTTGGTTTCCGCAACTTCGATCGCGATTTGTGTCGATTTATTCAGGAATTCGATTCGCCATCTCGAGAACTTGACTGAATTACTGTTGACGATCGTTAACAGGCCAAACCATGGCTTGGATCGGCAGACAAGAGCTGTTGCCTGTGAGTGCTTGAGGGAGTTAGAGAAAGCCTGTCCCTGCTTACTTGCTGAGGTCGCGGGACATATATGGAACTTGTGTCAGAGCGAGAGGACTCACGCTTCCCAAAGCTACATTCTGTTATTGATGTCTGTAATCCATGATCTCGCACTCTCGAAGACAAATGTTTCGATTTTCACCACTTCGGTTCCGCTGGTGCCGTTTAATGTTCCGCATTCGCTAATTGCAGCCTCTGATTTAGCTTCTAGTTCGAATAAGGAATTATCAGTTTCGAATTTGAGGGAGCTTCGGAGAGTTATGGCTTTCTTGCTCGAACGGCCTCAGATTTTAACCCCATGTGCGATGATCGAATTCATGTCGAAATTGGTGCCTCTTGTCCTTGCTTTGGAGTTGCAGGCTTCGCTTTTGAAGGTGCAGTTCTCTGGCCTGCTTTATTCATATGATCCTATGCTATGCCATGTTGTTCTGACGCTGTATTCACGTTTCCCAGATGCATTTGATGGCCATGACGATGAGATTGCACGGCGACTGATGCTAATCTCGAAGGAGGTCCGGCACCATCTAGTCTTTCGTCTTCTGGGACTGCATTGGCTATTGGGTTTCAGTGGTTTGCCATCAAAAAAAGAGGCAACAAAAAAGAACTCAATTGTTCAGATGGCTTTGAGCTTTTACCCAACTGTTTTTGATCCACTTGCACTGAAGTCTCTCAAACTAGACATGCTTGCCTACAGCTCGACCTGTCTTGAAAAATTGAGGCGAGAGAGTGAAGGAGGTACTTCAGGTGAAGAGATGGCTGCTGGAGTTTCTGTTGTGAAGCTCTTTGAAGATGCTCTGGTCTCTCTTTCAGCATTCAAATGGTTGCCTCCATGGAGCACAGAAACTGCAGTAGCTTTTCATATATTTCATAAGTTCTTGATAGGTGCCACAACTCATTCTAATGATGATGCTTTGGGCATGGAGATTATCTTGGATTCTACCATCTTTCACACTATACAGGTAAATGAAGCTTCTTATTCTTTTTATTTTAATATTTCTTTGAAGAAGATATCTTGACACTAATATGTAACCATAGGCCAAACTGAAGATAAGATATAAGTTTGAGAAATATTTTATGGTTAATACCATGTAATGAGTGAAATAAATCATCACCATCATAAGCTAGTTCCCACCAATGTGGGGTTGGTGACATGAATCTTGTAAAGGAAGTTAGAACTTAGTTTTCACTAAAACAAGAAAAAGAGAAAAAAAAAGTTCTTCTGTGGATTTGTTTTGCCAAATCTTCTGCCATTGCTTGCAGCTAGGAGATTTTGAAGGTGATACAGAGAAGGATATTTTTAACATAGAGAAAGATCCCCCCATTAGTTCTATGGCTTCAATTTGTTCATCATTAATGGAGTGGAATATTATGTTTAAAACATAAGGGATTCTAAAGATGTGGTGGGCATGAAGAAACATGAGCTGATTATTGGTTTCGATTTAATCATATGAGTTGGATAACTTGGATGTGGATTTAAATTCGAATATGGGTCAATTTAGAATCGATCTATATTCGACCATTTGACACAGCCATTGCTTTAAGCTACTAATGCTAGAAATGTGGAGATTTTGTCTTAATATTCTTCATTTAAATCGTTCACTTTCTTCCTTAACACTAGGTTATTAGAGGCAAAGGCAGTAAAAGAAATGATAGCCTTATGGACTCGAGAGCTTTCAAGTGCTTTCCATGTTTTTAGCACTTGTAGCTTACAACAATGCCTGTGTCAAATGGTGGAATATGGATTGAATTTGAGTTGATCCATGTTTGAATTTAAATCCATATCCAATCCATTTGATTAAGTCGAAACTGATTGTTAGTTCCTGTTTCTTTGTTATAAGCATTATTGTCATAGAATGTGTAAAAAAGATGATTATAACAGACAAGCAAATAGGATCTCAGTAAGGCTTGTATTCAAGTGGTCTGGTTCCTTACTTTTCCTTAAAAGGGAATGAATGAGATGGATCAAGGACTGTGGTAGATAACTTCATTTGTTATTCTTAGCAGTGATTACTGCAAGGATTTAAGCCTTGTAGAGGTCTCAGCAAAGTACTTACTAGCTTTTCCTTTTACATGCACTGATGTCCTTAGTTTTTTTTGATAAGAATCATGAAAGATATATTAAAAACTTAGTGGGAGAGGAAAATATATGACCCATGAGATATGGGAAAAAAGAAGAAAAAGATAGAACAAAAAGACAAAAGCATCTAGAAGGGACACTCCCCAAGGAGAATCAAAACAATACAAAATTGCAAGCTAGAATCAACTATTCCGAAAAGGAAACAGTAGCCCAATCCTGCACAATGTCATATGAGGGGACCGATCTGAACTCTTTTCTAGTACTAACCCAAGTCGCTGCCAAGATAAGGGTGTCTTCTTGAATCGTATGCCTAGCCACGGTACCTCCATAAAAAATGCACCTATTCCTAGCTCTCCACACCAGCCACATAGTAGCACAACAAGCAGCTTGATACATCAGCTTTCCCTTTTTCTTGAGGAAAGGGAACCGCCATTGGTAAGAGAACTCAGAGATTGTTTTAGGCTGAACCCAACTCACTTCTAGCAGCCCCAGGAAGTAGGACCAAACAGCTGAGACCAATTCACAATGTAGAAAGAGATGGTCCACCGACTCCTCCCCTTTGAGGCAAAGTATGTAGGCATTAGGCGAAATAGCTAGTCCCTTCCTTCTTCTTTGGAGATTATCAAGAGTATTAGTGCCATTCTGAAGAGCGATCCAAAGAAAAATGAGGACTTTGGGTGGGGCAGGAATGTGCCAAATAAAGGATGGAGGGAAAGAAAGGGGGCCAAAATTACTCCTCGAGCACAAGTGGGAAAAAAAGGAGCATGTAGAAAATAACCCACTGGATGACAAAGACCAGGAGCGTGAGTTTGGCACAGATGGAGCCAAGGAGACGTGATTTAGTTGATCCAACAGGGAGCCTAGCTCCTCCATTTCTAAAGGGCTTAGCTCACGTCGGAATTGCAAATTCCAGGACAAACCCGTAGAATCGCAAGAAAGGATATTTGAAACAAGAGGATGGGACAAAGAACGAGCACGAAACAACCTGGGATAGGTAATGGAGAGGCTTGACACGCCCCACCACCAATCTTCCCAAAAACTTTCGGAGGAACCGGAGTGGATAATATGCTTGACCAAAGGATAAAATTGAGATGCAAGGGCGGAAATCGCTTTCCAAGGACTACCACACCGAATGCTAGCCTTTGGATTGATATCACGGCCATTTCTATGAGTACCATATTTGCTTATGATGATTTTGTGCCACAACTTCCCTTTTTCCCCTCCAAATCTCCAGAGCCACTTTGCCAGGAGGGCAGAGTTTCTAAGATATAGATTACCCAAGCCTAAACCCCCCTGATGCTTGAGTAGGCACACCTTACTCCATCTAACTAAATGATCCTTTTTTGAGTTCTTTCCCTCCCAGAGAAAATCCCTTTGCAGTTTCTCAAGCACTCTTATCACCTTTTTTGGGGCACGAAAAAGAGACAAATAATACATTGGCAGATTCATAAGAGCTGCCTTAATAAGAGTTACCCTTCCCCCTAAAGAGATGTAATTCCTTTTCCAAGTGGATAATCTCTTAATCATTTTCTCTACATTTTCTCTACGATAGGATCCCAAAAACTAGCCACATTGGGCCTAACTCCAAGAGGGAGGCCAAGATAGGTAAACGGCCATCCTTGTGTCTGACAACCTAACAAGGACGAGCATTCTAAAAGGGTATCTGAATCTACCAGGATTCCTATCATTTTGCTCTTCTCCAGGTTCACTTTAAGGCCAGATAGGAACTCAAAACAATGTAGCACGCACTTAGTCCAAAACACCTGGTTTTTAGAAGGCTCTAGAAACAATATGGTATCATCTGCAAATTGTAAATGGGAGACCGGTACTTTCGAGCCTCCAACTTTTAACCCATTGATAATCCCTGCACTTTCCCCCAAAGAGAACAATCGACTCAGGACACCACTCACCAAGATAAACAAAAACGGTGACAGAGGATTCCCTTGTCTTAGTCCTCGAGATGCTGGAAGGAAACTCTCCACAGTCCCATTAATTATAAAGGAGAAGGAAACATTCTGAAGACACCCCTTTATCCATTTGCACCATCTATCTCCAAACCGTTTCCATCTTATCCATTTGCACTGATGTCCTTAGTTAATTGATATAGAAGGTAGAATGATCAACATAGTGAAAGGTTTTCAAGAGAGAAGATAAACTACATAACTTGTAGTTGTAGAGAACCTTGTAATTCTTTGATAGTTCAAATTGGGTTATGACATGTATTTACATATATGCTATGTACATGGTTTTTGATGAATTTTAGAATGTAAGTATAAAGCTAAAAAGATTGACATGAAGCATGTACATGTAGGGGAGCTAAACCACAGATATTTTTATTAGAATACTTCTACCCTTGGAAAGTTAACTTCATTTTGAGAGGTCAATCATTCCTCCTCTGTTATTATGAGATCCAGAAGTAGTGATGCTATGTGAGAAGCTCTTGAGAGAAATCCCAAAGAAGTGAATGGGAGCTTTCCAACCCTATTTATTGTCAAGCACAAAAGATTGTAAAGCTATGAATTTTATCTAGTTTTTAGGAAGAGTAGTGAAAATCACCAAACAAGACGTAACATGATAACTTGGATGAGTCATGCCTTTGTATGAGTAGTGACACCGTATATCCAAAATGGGGAGTTTTACTATATTACCCATATAAAATTTTGGGGCATCATATCCAAGCGTAGATATTGCATAATATTATCTTTTTGACTATGATGATGCATCTCAATAGTGATAAAGTGAGTCCTGTATTTGTAAATCACCCTGTAGGCTAAATGATTTGTGTAATTGATCAATGCACAGGTGATTTAAATGAATATAGGATTTAATTGTAACATTATAATGATGCACCTGTCATAGTAAAAAAGATGCATTTTATGAATTTTAAGGTACAGTCCTAGTTGTGTGATCATGTGACTGTCATACATTATCTTTTGGGCCTTCAATTCCTATAGGCCTATGAAGTAACATTGAGCCCATGTAAACTTTGTCCCAACGAAATAGATCATATTGAGAGGAATAAATGTAGACCAAGCACATTAGTTTTGTTATATATATATTTTTTTGATGAGTAAATAATAGCAATATATTAATACTAGAGAATCTAAATACAGATTTGAGTACACAGACAGTGTACCAAAGGATTATAACTCAAACCAGCAAACCCAATCCTAGAAAAGACAAGAATCCTTCCACTTCCCATGGTTAGGCTAGCCTAGAAAGGATAACCTTTCCATAAAATCCTCATGGTTGATGTCATCCATTGCAATATGAACTACCAACCATCTTTGGATTAGACTTAAGGTTTTTTTGCTCAAGAATGCCACATTTCTCTCTGTATTTCTGAATATTCTTCTGTTCCTTTCTCCCCGTACCACCCAAGCTATTGCTGCCGGCATGATATTCCAAGTCATATTCCTTATAGACTTCCCCTTCCTTGCTCCCCAAGACTCCAAGACCCTGCCAAAATTCCCTGGTTGAACCCAAGCAATCCCAAACTTGGCTATGATCCCATTCCATATTTTCCATACCTCTTTGCACTGAACAAGTAAGTGGTCAACCGTTTCTTCATCCCCCTTACACATGATACATCTATTTGGTAAGTACCATCCCCTACTCTTGAGATGGTTTACCGTTAGTATCTTGTCTAGGGCAGCCGTCCATACGAAGAAAGACACCTGCTTGGTAAAAATTTGGACCATACCATTTCATTCCCTTTGAAAGTACCTCCTGTAAGACTCATATATTGAAATGCTGATTTGACTGTGAAGGAACCTGATTTCTCTTTCATCCACTTCCTAACATCATCTTCCTGGCCCACTTCAATACTATAAATATCCTGCATCAATTCTTCGTATTTGTCTATTTCCCAATCTAGGAGGTTTCTTCTTAACACTATGTTCCACGAGTTTCCAGCTTCAGTTGAGACCATTAAATCACTTATGAATGCATTCTTCTCCTTGCATATATTGTATACACATGCATACTTATCCTTCAACCTTTCATTGCCACACCATAGATCTTCCCAGAAGTGAATCCTCCTTCCATTACCAACCAAAAATCTACATTCTCTCTCCACTGACCCAATTAAATTAGCAATTGGCTTTCATAGACTCAATCGGATGGTAGGATTAGGCTGGCGAGGGTACCAGCCCCCACTCAATGAGCCATACTTCAAGTGAATCACCTTTCTCCATAGATTGTCCTTTTCAATCTCATACCGCCACACCCACTTCTGTAATAGGGCTTTGTTGAAAGAGATTAGAGGTCTTAGGCCAAGACCTCCTTCCTTTTTTGACTTGCATACGGATTTCCAATTTACCAGCTGGTATTCGGCCTCAACCCCTGGACCTTCCCATAAGAATTTCCTTTGTATTTGCTCCAAATGCTTTGCTATTGAGGCAGGAATCTTCAAGATGGACATTTGAAAAGCTGGGATACTTTCCAGAACACTCTTCAACATTGTTAGCTTACCACCTTTGGACAACACCTTACTCTTCCATGAAGATAGACGCCTTTCCGTTCGTTCTACTATAGGGTTCCAAACCGAAGCTTTCTTGAACCTTGCCCCTAGCGGGATGCTGAGGTATGATGTAGGTAATTTATCTATTGAGCAACCCAATAAGTGGCCAAGGGAGGAGATGTTGTTTGCATCACCAATGGCATACATCTCGCTCTTAGCCAAATTTACCTTCAAACTAGAGCATGCTTGAAAGCTCATAAGAACCCCCTTCAACCATAAAATGCTATGAGGGGATGGATCACAAAAAGACAAAATGTCATCAGCAAAGAGGAGGTGGTTGATAGAAAGGGATTCCCCAAAAGTAACTCCCTCCAACACTCCCATTTCCATAGCTCTATCCATCAATCTACTAAACGCTTCCATCATCACCGTAAATAGAAGAGGGGACAAGGGATCTCGTTGGCGGAGACCTTTATCGCTGCTGAAAAAACTGGCTGTTGTTCCATTTACCAACATCGAAACCCGCATTGTTGATATACAAAACGCAATCCATCTCCTCCATTTTTCCCCGAAGCCCATACATCTTAACATGTAGATAAGGAAGTTCCAATGAACATTATCATAGGCCTTCTGAAGATCAAGCTTAGTCATAATCTTATTTTTTCCTTCCTTTATGCATGAGTCAATGCATTCGCTAGCTATGAGAACTCCATCCTGCAACTGACGGGCACCCACAAAAGCTCCTTGAGATTGTGAAATTGGGGACTGAAGTGTCGGCTTTAGTCTATTTGCAAGCGTCTTCGCTATGATCTTGTATACACTAGACACAAGGCTAATCGGCCTGAATTCCTTCAATTTGATTGTTCCTTCCTTCTTGGGTACTAGTACCACAAAAGTAGCATTTATGCTTCTCTCAAAACTACCCTTTTCATAAAATTCTAGGAAAGTAGCCATTAGATCTTCTTTAATGGCTTGCCAGCATGTTTTGAAGAAAGCCAATGTAAAGCCGTCCGGCCCCGGTGCCTTATCTCTATTCAATTGATCGATAGCTCCCTTTACCTCCTCTTCCGTGAAACGATATTCCAATTTGTCTCTCTCTTCATCCATAAGCATTGAGAACTCTAACCCATCCACTGTAGGCCTTCTTTGGTATTCCTCCTTGTATAGATTGGCAAATTAATCTGATATCTTTAGTTTAATGGTATCTTCCCCTTCAAAAGTTTGACCATCTATCTCCACCTTGGATAGGGAGCTTAATCTACACCTTGCATTTGCTAATCTATGAAAAAATTGTGTTCTTGTCGCCCTCCTTCAGCCATATGGCTCTTGATTTCTGCCTCCAACTTGTCTCTTGTAGAGCAGCCCATTTTTTAAGGTCTATCTTTAGTTTCTCTCTCAACACCCATCCTTGGTTATTTAGGTTCTCTTTGTCTTCTATTCCATCCAACTCCTTAATTTGGTTCAATAGGTGTGACATATGCTCATCCACATTTCCAAAAACCTCCTGATTCCACTTCTTGAGGATTCCTTTCAGCAGCTTTAATTTCTGACACAACACATAACTAGGTTTACCAACCACCTTCATCTCACCCCACCAATTTTTCACCTTCTTGATGAAATCTGGAACTTGTAGCCACATATTTTCGAAGCGGAAGGGAGCCGGTCTACTAATCTGATCCTCACATCTAAGAATAATGGGAAATGGTCTGATGTAGGTCTTGATAATGCTTCCGCTATCGACTTAGGTAACAAATCCTCCCATTCAAGTGACACTAAGAACCTGTCAATCTTAGAAGGAGATCTAGAATTATACCATGTGAATTCTGCACTAGAGGTAGGAACATCTATCATTGCATTCCTGTGGATGAACTCCGAAAAACCTTGCATTGCTGATGTCACTTGATTGCAGCCCCTTCTTTCAGATGGGAAGTAGATGATGTTGAAGTACCCCCTATACACCACGGATATAAACAACCTCTATGAACTTCCTCCAACTCCTCCCATATCTTTTGTGATACTGAAGCATTGTTTGGACCATAGACACCACTAACTAGAATTGGAGATGGAAATCTGGCATCAGTTAGAATGGCTGAAACAGAGAATTGATTAATCCATGATCGATTCAATTTTATAATATTTCCTTTCCATGCAATTATAAATTCTTCAGCACTCCCCTTTGATGGCAAGATCACCCACTGTACTTGATTAAAATCCCATATGTCTCTCATCATACTGTTGTCCATCTCTTCTAATTTTGACTCCTGGAAAATCACTATATCAGGTTTCCAGATTCTTAAAGCTGACTTCACTATGTCCCTTTTATCCCTTGCATTTAATCCTCTAACATTCCAAGACAATATATGAATTTTCATAAAGATTCACCGCCCCCCTTCTGCCACCTTTACGACCAATGCTGCTGGGTTCATCTTGCCTGTTGAGTCATTGATAGACCAAGATAACTTTTGAAGCTCCTTTGCCACTTTCATATTTGCTTCATTCACCTTTTCTTGGTGAGCCTCAATAGCAGCGAATAGTGCTAGCACCTCCAATTCGAATCCTTCAAAAGATACCCCAAGGGCCTTGCTCATTTCCATCACCTTACGTAGCAATCTATTGGATTGACTAGCTTCTTCAATAAATGCTTCAGAAATGCCCTCTTCCTCCTAGATGAATTGCTTCTCCTTCTCGCTATTGTAGCCTCCATTTTGAGATGGATACACCAGTTGTAGGGGGACAATCTTGTCTTCACCGCACGCCACCAGGTCCTGCTCACCTCTACTTGCTGAGCTATATAGGGAACCAGTGCATTCGACACCACACGCCAATTGGTCCAGGTCGACTTCTGTCCCCAACAGGTTCTGGTCGCATGGAGATGCCACCAGAACTTTCTCCTTGTTGACTTCCCCAACGTTGTCAAGCAGAGGTAACGACTTTACCTTTGACGACCGAGGAGAGGCAATTGCTGCCATCATGCTTCTTCCTTTGGAATTTTTCGAAATTTCCCTTTCATACTCATCATCCCTATCTTCAGTAAATCTCAGATTCGGCACTCCCCCAATTTCATCATTTGTATCCTCTCCAATCTCTCTACTAGATGATGGACCGACTGATCTTCCCACTCCTTTCTCCTTCAAAGACTGGCTTCCCAAATCCGAACTCTCAGACTCTAAACGGACTCGAGCTAGGTAGCTTCCTTCCTCCCTGGTTAATCCCTTTGATACCGTAACAGAGATAGGTGATGCAGAAGAATCTTTGACCTGATGATGCAAGTCACCCTCCTTTGACGTTTCAGAATGAAGAAGGAGCCTCCTCTCTACAGCAGAATAAGGCGATTGAATATTATTCAATTGGTTAGTCGCCCCGATTTCAACCCTTGGGCTAATAGGCCCTCCTGAAGATGGCCTACTCGATTTTAGGCCCAATCTTGGTGATGTTTGAGGTACCTGTCTCCAAATTTGAGAAGGGCCCGATTGGGCTCTACTTACCACTCCACCTGACCGGGCTCCATAATCCTCACTAGATAGTCAGGCCCCGTTTGCCACTTCATTTACGAATTCAAATCTTTCTGCAATGGCCACTGCTCCCTCATTAATGTTCTTGATAACGTCTATGATAGATTGCCTTTGCAGATTACCTTCCAATCTTCTTTGTTCCCTTTGTGAGTACAGACCGTGGGACTGAGCAACTTGTGCCACATCATTTGCCAACTCATCATCTTCCCCAACTAGGAGATTATTCCACCCACTTCCCCACTTCCTCTGGGGTTCTAGTGTTATGGTAATTTCTGTTTCAAAGTATTTGAACCATCCCAAATGTGATGGATCTTGGAATTCTTCTAGATAACTTTTCATTAACCAGCATCGTCACCTTAGACAAGTCATTCTAGAGCATCCTCACGTCCCCGATTTCCACCGCACCTCCGCAAACATCTCCCACTACTCTCAGAGTAGATAGCGCCAACAAATGTAGAGGAATTCCTTGTACAGTAATCCACTGGCCTACAGAGGAGGACGAACCCACAAATATGCCCCCATTGAGACAATGTAGGTAGAAACGAATTTTTGAACGCCTACCCATCCAGATTTATTTTTTCTCCAATAATTTCTTGACCTCTTCCTCTGAGCAGGCGAAAAACACTGCTTTCTTCTTAGATAGCTTAAAAAGGGTACATGGCTTCCCAAGAAAACGCGACAATTCTCCCTGGAACTCCACCCACCTTATCGAAGATTATACTTGGTGAGAAATAACTACATATCTCCATTTAGAGTTAGAGGGACAAATCCCAAGGATTGGGACCCAACCCAAATTTTGGGTGCAACAGAAGACACCATTGCTTTTTACGACTTCAATAATCCCAGGCTCCTTTGGTTCGCTAGGGCAAAACTCGTCGTTGGTGCTCCTCTGCATAACTTCCTCTATCTCCCTGCTTGCATACCTCCAACCTCCAGGCCTGAGGTCTTTTGGGAATATCAAGTTCCAGTTAGATCTTGAGTTATATGCTGATAGCCGAAGGTAACAGCCCCATTGATTCCTCCTATCCAGAACGAGTTTCCTCTGTCTCGTTCTAATTACACCCACTACCTCGTAATCTTCTGATAGACCAATCTTTGCGTTAAGGTTTGAGAGAAGCCAGCTCCACTCATCCTATTGGAGTGTCAACCATCTTGTTTTCCCTCCAGATTTCTCAGAGATACAAAGAGCCTGGCAGTTTGTACACACGAATCCTTCGAACAAGATAGACTTGCGCTAGATCTTTATCTCCCACTTTCTCACCAAGGGATTCGCGGCGCTTTTGCTAACTCCATCACGATCTTGACAAAGGTCAAGACTGTTAGCTACCACCTGCCTATATGACCTCGAAAATCTACCGCCTCCGCCTGGAATGGTCATGGCCCCGGGATCTTCCACGGCTCTCTTGACCGTCCCCTGTTTGACGACCCCGCTGAAAGCTGAGAACTTTTACCAGATTCGACAAACTCTCCTTCGATTCTTCCGATAGATTAACACTCCTACGCTTCAACGAGCAAGAAACGACGAATGACTACTGTCGAACAATGACCGCTCCTACCTCCTTCCGACGAACGACTACCGACGAACGACTTCCTACTAGCGTTGAACACTCCTTCCGACGAAACTCCTTCCTCCTTCAGAAGACGAACGATGAAACACCTTCAGACGACGAATGACTTCCTACGAGCGTCGAACACTCCTTCCGACGAAACTCCTTCCTCCTCCAGACGACGAACAACGAAACTCCTTTAGACGACTACCGATGAACGACTTCCTACTAGCGTCGAACACTCCTTCTAACGAAACTCCTTCCTCCTTCAGACGACGAATTGGAGTAATCGTTATTGGAGTAACAGGATCAGCCTTATTCAAGCATCTTTAGCAGATCTCTATTTATTCTTCATAATAATATCTCTTTACGTCCTTAACAAATAGAGCAGCTTTATGGAATTTTCTTTTTAATGGGAAAGAGGAGGTTGAAGTAGGATCATCTTGTTTGGTAGGTATTGTGGAAGGAAAAGATAAAAGAATTACTTAATTTGTAGTGCACTAGCATGAAATACAGCTCTCTTAGGCAAACAACCATGGAGATTTAGTATAAAGAGAGATAAACTTTAGCCAATGGATGGTTAGTAGATATGGTGAAAATGACAATTTGGGATATAAATCCTCTAGCTAAGGTATATAGCACTAGTCCATACCCTAAAGGATGGGATAGAATTGCCTGTCATAAGCAGGCTTTGGTTGCTGATATCTTATCTTGGTTCGAGGATGGGCTCTTTGGAACCTTTCTCTTCTCAGAGACCAAAGACCGGTGGATTTGGAGGAGTTAGCCCATCTCATCAATACCCTAAAGGATGTGGTTATTACTACAGATTACTCAGATTCTTGCACTTGCTCTCTTGATCTTTCTCGGACTTTCTCTACACATTCTTGAGTCTCTCATTTTCGTGTTGATAGAGCCCTTGGCCCCACATCCTTTTATCTCCCTCTGGAAATCTTTTGCTCCTCCTAGGGTTAAAATCTTTGTTTGGTACATTGATTTATAAGTTAAACACATGTGATATGCCACAAAAGTGATATCATTGCACACTTGCATTTTATGCTTTAAGCAAGGAGAATATGTGGATCACATATTCCTAATTTGCGAGTTCTCACAGCCAGATTTGATGGGATGTCATGGGCAGATGTGCCATCCGTGGTGCTTTCCAAGCAAGATTATTCATATGATGGATCAATGGAGGTTTTCCATGCTTGGAAGGAACAGAAATGTACTGTACAGGATGATACCTTATGCTATAAATACAAAATTGGTCTGATCTTATGACCCAAATATATATGTTATTGTCTTTTGTCTACACTTTATTTTTGTCTTTCCTCTTGTTGTTTTTCAGTTTTTATGTTTTATTGGAGGTTGGTAGATCAGATAGTTTATCAGAAATGTACACCAAGTTAATGAGTAGGAAAAAAATTGCCTTCTTCTTTGCTGCTCATTTGATCACCCGTGGGGGAACCAAGGAAAAACCTCTTGTAAGGTGCTAATACAAGCAGCCTAAAAGTCCTGAGAAGAATTTAAAACCCAAAAGGATTATTGTTTTCTATAGCTAAAAAGGTTATTTTTACAATGCCCCTGCATGATATATTTATGATGAAATAGAATAAAGACCTAACAGCTGACCTACTTAGAAAGAATGAGCATGTATTGATGTAAAAGACAGTGGAACTAAATGTTTCAAATGTTCAAGGTAACTCTTTAGTTAAACCTGTTTAAGTTTCTGAATAGACTATTTAGACACTCCTTGTCTGATTCATTAGATACAAAACGGACCCACCTAACATTTAATAAATTGGTATATTATAATTTAATCCTATTCTACCTTTAATTTGTCTCGAAGTGAGCAAAATACCCTTAATCTAGTCCTTGCTTGTGTAGTTTGTCTTGTTTTGTGTCAAGGCTGTTGGAATCTCAACAAAAGTTCTTGGATCTTTGGAATACTTTTCAATGAATTTGACAATATCATAATCTGTTTTTTGAGGAGAAAGCTACAACATCTAGACATTATGCTATCCCATTCATCCAGACCACCGTATGCAGTACCTCTGTTTTCCGAGTTCAATATTTGTTTCAATAGTTAATTAAATTGGATTTCATCATTCTCCTCAAAATGTGAAGAAGTCCTTGCATGGAATCCATGGCACTTTCTGGAAGTTTTTTTTTCCTTCGGTGTCTATTAGTTGTGGCTTTACTGATATAACGTAATTTGAAAGTTCATTCACTAACTGAGATTTGCGTCATTCTCCTCAGATTGTGAAGAAGTATACTGGTTCAACTAGTCATTATCTTTAGCTCAAACCATGACACTTCCACTGCATGTTTTCTTGAACATGATCTATCATGATACCCTCAGATCATTGAATTGGATGCTTGAAAGTATAAAACACCTTTAGATCTCATCTTCATTTTCAGAATCCTTATCATTCGTCTTTCACTAGAAATCTCTTTATTGCTCTCGAAAATATTAAGCAATGACATAAGGTCTTAATAATGATCAAATTTCCATCATGAAAATATTTGTTAAGATTAATGGGGACTCTCACGTCACAATTTTTTACTTCGAATAAGAGTAAGATACTTTCTTATTTCACATTCCAGGTACTCCATGATGCTTATTTGAGACAATTGAGGATACTCTATGGCCATTTCCAAATATTACATAATTTTGACGACAAACATTTTTCACTCGATGGAAGAACTTTCTCAGGTACCATTTTGATGTGGGGGGTTTGGGGGGTCTTCCTCTGCTTTCTAGTTGGGATTTCAGAATATTAGTCCTATATCTCATCATTGCAAACATCCATCTAATGACACGAACTTCCATGAATGCTCAAATATCATTTATTAGAATATTCACCAAGGATTGGTGGATATTATCAATACAGGTTCAAAAGCATATGAGCTTAAGTCAACATTACATCTTATTTGAGGTTGTCCATACGCTTTTGGTTGAAGAAATGGAAAACTCATGTTGTCCATGTCAACTCCACATAATTTCTCTTGTAGTGTTTGTTCCACAAATTTGAGACATTGCAAACTTTGGACTAAAATTCTATTCTGATCCATGCAAGTGTTGATCAGATTCTCTCGCAGAAGAATCTACTTGAAATTTTTTTTCTTGCATGGAAAGTGATTCAAATCTTTCCACTGTACATGATATGAACTTATTAGACAAGGATAACCCCTTCATTTATGAATCAGAATGGACACCAATTTTCTGGAATGCATAATATCTTTGTTGGGTGAATAGATCAAAGTGCATAAATCAGGATTAACTTGCTCTGATGCCAAATTAATGTTAAAGGACGAATCACCTTTTGTTTTGCAGCTGGAAGATAATGGATGATATTACTTTGATAATCACCAAATCTTAGATTCTTTAGAAGAAAGCCAAGGGATAACCTTCTGAAATGTTTAAATCCAAATAGCTAAAATGTTATGAGAAGAATCGAAAGCGAACAAAGTTGATTCATTGGCCCTTATTCCAAATAACTCAAAAAGTTATAAGAGCAAACCAATAGCCAAAAAGTTGATTCATTAGCTCAGAAAAAAGACTTATTCTTTAAAATATGTTTACACAATATAAATATAAATTTATGAAAATAGGCTTAAAATTTGAGTGAAAATTGACTGACTTAGAAACTCTAGCAACAAAAATTTTGTAGGAACTATAACATGTCAAATCTAACCATATACTTGGGATAAGTGTTTATAAGCTAATGAATTTCAACAAGAACTTAACCTATATTTTCAAAACAATTGAAATGCCCTTATTCTTGTCATTATTTGTGCACCTAGTCTCTATACTCTGTCTTGATACTGATGTTGCGGAAATCTCAGCAAAAGTTGTGAAGTAGTTGTTGTAACAAATGGAATGACTTTTCCGAATTCATTTAGGGTTTGTTTGATGTGGATTCCTTCAAATAGATGGGCTTTTATACGAAGGACTTTGTGAAAATGGGCATTGAATCGAAGTCAGTGGCTAAAAATTGTGTTTGGTGAGAAAAGCTATATAAAAGGATGTTATTGTATGTTGTTTTAGGCTTTAGGGATAACATTATCATTTTATAGTAAAAGTTCCACTTAAATTTAGAAGTTCTGTTTAAAAGTTCCTAAAGAATTTATAGTAGAGATGAAGGAATACATCATCATTTTAAAAGTTCCGTTTAAATTTAAAATAAGGCTAACTGCTTCCTGCAGCTTTCGGAAGCAGCTTCCCTACACCTAAGTGTTAAGTCGGAAGACCACGTTCTTAATGGTTTCTGAGTCTGATATTTAGTTAGAAGTGGATTGTGTTACTCATCCCAGTGGATTTGGCTTAATGGTTCTTTTTTCTAGTTCATATGTTATTTATTTTTAGCTTTACCAGTGTTTGTTTAGATTCCATTATGTGGTTGCTTTCTTTTGATTTCATCATTTGTGGAAGAAACTAAGCAAAAATTTCAATCCTTGAATTCCTCACTTGTCGCCACGTGTGGTATTTAATTATGACTAATACTTGGAATACGTGATATTTAGCACAGTTTTCCTTGTGTTTGTTCTGTGGGTTGGTACATGTCCAGCATGATAAGAACATGCCAGACATCAAGGTGGGATCATATGAATGGATGTTTTGATCTTTATTTGTCTCAAACGTGGATTGTTTGTTATTCATCAATATATATATATAAGATTTTTTGTTGGGATGCTGATATCTTCTGTGGAGGGATCTGGTGAGGCTTGAAGACTGGGGGGGATGATGCTACTAATCCAAAGCATCCATCTGATAAGCGACTCACTGGCCAAATGTTAAAAACCCTTATCTTACCGATTATTAGAATGGGATTTTGAACAAATATAATGCTGGATTTGATTTCTTAAAAATGATTTTCAGATGTTTTTTGTAAGATATTAGGACAGGAAGAATGTATTTTATCACATGGCAGTTCTCAGCTGAAAATTTAAAAACAAAATTGGTGTTATCAACTCATCTACTGTGTAAACAAGTTCTTTCAAAAGGAACTTCTGGAGAAAATGGGCATTGGTGGCTCATCTTTCATGTGGTAAAATCATGTCACAGTAGGATACCTTAGCTGGTGTACCTCACCAGCCTTATATCCACACACGGTATGTCTGTGTGCAGAGATCAGGTACCTTAGATTATTTCCTGTTGGCAGTATTGAATTTTGCAAGGTTTGTTTATAATACTCATTTTTGTCTGCTCTTCTGTATTTGAAATCTGAGGATTATCTTGGTAATCATGGCAGAGGTTATTAGTTGACATTGCATTGGAGTATCGGGGATTGATTCCTGTCATCGTTTCTTTCATTGATCGATTGCTGGGATGCTGCTCACACTGCTGGTTGGGGGAGCGCTTGCTCCAGACATTCAACGAGAATTTAATTCCAAGAATCATTGTAGATTATCAAGCTTCTTATTTCCCGATCTTCAATAGAATTGCTGAGAATGATACGATACCCCCTTCTGGGTTGTTAGAGTTACTTCTGAGGTTCATTGTTGCTCTAGTTGAGAAGCATGGCCCTGAAACTGGATTGAAGTCATGGCTGCAGGGAAGTAAAGTGCTTGGCATATGCCAAACATTGCTTATGCACCACCATAGCTCAAGGGTGTTCCTTGGACTCTCCCGCCTTCTGGCATTTACTTGCATGTATTTTCCTGACTTGGAGGTTCGTGATAATGCAAGGTAATAAAACAAATACAGGTGCTGTGCTTCATATACCAACTGTATTGAGCTAATAGAGTTTTCTGCACCCATTAGTTGATGAACTTGAAGATTAAAGCTTAGTGTGTCCACATTCCAGAAGTTGGTATAATTTAGATACCTTTATTGCATTCTTAGAGATAGAAACAGCATATGATGGATAATAATATGTAAATAATGTAGATAAATTTACGAGCAAGAAAAAAAAAGTAATTTTGACTAATATTGTTACTCCTATTTATGCAAATGTTACACTTCGCAGGACCTATCTGAGGATGCTGATGTGTATTCCAGGAAAGAAACTCAGGCACATACTGAACCTTGGGGATCAGCTACCTGCCATTTCACCAACTGCACAGTTCAGCTCATTCTTCCATGTTCAATCTCCTCGATCTTCTCATGACCCAAGAAGATCTAGTAATCTTTCTTCCTATGTTCACCTGGAGAGAACGATTCCATTGCTTGTAAAACAATCATGGGTCTTATCTATATCTTCTTTGGATATAGGAAGTGATAGAACTAGTTATTTAGTGGGAATCAGAGACAGTGAATCACCTCTAGACATGGAAAGGGAAGTTGATGATAATTCTAGTGTCCAGATTGTCTCTGAAATTGAGAGAATTGATCAGGTGCAGGAACCCCTACGTGTGATGGATTCCAAGTTTTCTGAGATTGTAAAGATGTTACGGAAGTACTTTTCATGCATCCCTGATTTCCGACACACGCCAGGGCTTAAGATTAGAATACCCTGTAATATGAGATTTGAATCAGGTCCCTTCAATCGCATATGGGGAGTTGGTTCATCGAATAATAATTTGGATGGCGTGGATGCACTTCCTGCTATGTATGCAACTCGTCTGACCTTTTCTTCTTCCTCTCCATATGGGTCTATTCCATCAGGTCATATACCTTTTCTTCTTGGAGAACCTCCCAAGAATGATGGTGTTTCTCGCAAAATAGATTGCCTTGACATTGTGCCTGCTGAAAATGGGTCTGTAGGGGTGGACAACTTCAGAGTGGATGTGATGATTGAATTGGAACCTCGGGAGCCAATGCCAGGTCTGGTTGATGTTACAATTGAAGCGAATGCAGAAAATGGTCAGATCATCTGTGGTCACCTTAATAGCATTACAGTAGGTATTGAAGACATGTTTCTCAAGGCTAGTGTTCCTTCTGACATTCAGAAAGATGAAGTTCCTGGGTACTACTTAGAGCTGTTTGGTGCCTTATGGGAGGCTTGTGGGAATTCTTCGAATACTGGACGGGAGACATTTCCACTGAGTGGAGGCAAAGGGGTTGTGGCAATTAGTGGGACCCGGTCAGTTAAGCTGCTGGAAGTTTCTGCAGTCTCTATGGTTCAAGCTGTGGAACGCTACCTCGCACTGTATGTTGTAAGTGTGCTTGGTGGGCCACTTATTGATTTGGTAAGAAATGGTGGAGTCATCAAGGACATAGTGTGGAACGATGTTGCACTGGATTCCCTGAGTGATGCTACTTCGTTGATAACTGATTCTGATAGGGGCCCGCTTCAGATCAAGTATATTGATGATGAAAATAACAGAGAAATCCCTGTTGACATTAGTAAGAGAAATATGGGATGTTTTCTTATTCTAATATTTCTCCCACCAAGATTTCATCTCCTTTTTCAGATGGAAGTGAGTGATTATTCAACATTAGTTAGAATTAGAACTGATCACTGGCCATGCCTAGCTTATATTGATGACTATTTGGAAGCTTTATTTTTGACATGAAAGGAATTTCTTTTTGATGAGTATTTCTATTCATTGGCTCGGTCTTGTTCAATATTTGTCTATTCCTTGGCTTCATATTGTTCAATCTATTCATCAGCAATGGTAGATACCGATGAAAGGTCATGTCAACCTGTTTTGGAATTTTTCTCATTGTCTTTGACTTGGATTCTTGCTCCAGAATAGACAATATATGTATATTTCCTCTGGATGTGTTAAAAAATCTGTACATCTTGTACCCCATTCATTATTTAGAAAAACAAAATATGCCTTCTCTTTTTCTTTTTTGACTTCTTTTATTTGTTTTCATATTCATAATCGAGAACTGCAATTTACTAAATCAGAAACTGAATTTTTTAGGGATCTGATGTAACGGTTGTCCTGAATCTTTTTATATCCGAGGTTTTTTATTCATGTGTATGTCTTTGCCCACCTTTTATGTTACAAGGTAGATATAAATGAGCTCACCATGCTACATGGTCTTAAAGTTAGGCTCAGGTTTGGGGGAATATGGGAGGTTTCTTTAGAAATTTGGATGATATGCTTTGCATTTGGATTTCAAAGAGAGTAGAAGACACTGTCTTACTGTTGCACATGAAATAGTCACTTAAAATTTAACATGCAAGTTCTTCCAATATTCTTGGAACCCTATGGCACTGCTGAACTGTTTCGATGAAGAACTTACTAGACATGTATATTAAGGGACGATTCAGGAACAAATAGGAGAAAAATTGGATCATTCATATGCTTATGCTTTTTATATGCTGAGAAGTTCATTGATCTCTATTGTATATTCTCCAACTCAAGTAATTTTAGAGCAAGTCTTTTTGTATATTTTCATGCCTGTCATTTGTCTTATTTCTTTGCTGCATTGATTATATATACTTAGTGGTTTCCTCACTTCCCAAGAATTAACTCCTGTTCCTTCTCTAACATAAGATTGTCTTATGAGCACCATGATGAAGAGTAAATTGAAGATGGAAAGCAAGTAAATGATATGCATTTCAGTTAATTAAAATGTTTAAAAAGATATCTGGACGTAATCTAATTTGTTTTTGTTTATTTATAACAGCAAACTGTATTTTTTTTTGTCTTATTTCACCTAAAGCCAATTTATGTGAAAAGTGATTATTCATTTGATTTTTATATACTTTGTCTACTGATACATAGAGGAGATTCTAATAGCCTCTAGTAGTCATTCTCCAGTCCTTTATCTCTGTCACACAAACAAGTTGCAACTGTTTTGTGATGCAGTGTATCTCTATCTAACACATGTGAGATGCATCACCGTCCTTGAGATAACTTCACCTAAATTACATGTATCCATGGTGTCATAGGCCATAAAGTGAAATTTTACTCTCATATTTCTATAACTATATATTCTATTAAATTTGTAAGAGGTTTACTGGGAAGGAATTGAAAGCCTTTTTAAGAGAATAAACTAGGAGTATTATCAACTATCAGATTGGAATAAAAACCTTTCCATTGATGAATGTAATATACGTAAAATATTAATGATGATCAAATGCCCTCAAAGACCTACAAGAATATAATAAAAAATAATGCATCCAGTAAGATAAAAAAAGGGAAAATAAATAATATCTATCCTTAGAAAATAAAGATGTATTGATCTTTTTTTTTTGGATACTTTTTTGTAATCCTTTATATACATATATAATGCACTATGGTACTATTTAATAAAAAGAATAAAAACTTTTTCTTGCAAAAGAACCTTTAGATCCGGAAATATTTGTTGATTATGGCCAATAAGATCATTTTCCATATGATCCAGGTTCAGAAAACATCTTTACAAATAATGAAGATGTTAAACCCTCGACTAGTAAACCAACTAGTAGAGATTTTGAGCCAAGTCCTTATTCTAGAAGAGATGATCTGAACAAACAGACCATAGCTCAAAACGGGGCCTACCTTGATCTATTGAATATACCATTCAAGGATCAAGAAAAGGTAATAGATGAGTGGGCACAATCCCTGTCCATTCTAATTACCAATTATAAAGGTCTATGGATTAAAGAAAAGTTCTTAGACTATATTGCTGCAACACTTCAAGAAGATGTTTTGCAGTGGTTAAAACAGTGGGAAAAAACCAAAGGAGGTAAAAAACAAAAACATGCTTTACTAAGTTCATTTATAAATTTTTGAAGAAATTTTGAATGAATTTGTAAAAATAATTAAAGAAAATTAATGTGACTATGTAGGAGAACCACTCTTGCAACAAGATGCAAACTGTGTATTAAGTAAATTAGAATTATGTAATATATGTCAATTTGAAGATTATGTCAAGCTATTCAAAAAAATATTATTTCAGGTTAAGCCCACCTGCAAATACATGTTGGCTTAAATATCTCACTTTGGTGGGAACTGGCTTATGATGATGATGATGATGGATAATTTAGGATTTAGAATAAATTTTGTTCTAAGACTTATTTTTGGCAGACATATTGAAGTCAAGGCTAAAAAGCAGGTAAAAAAAAAAACCCCAAATTAGCCAGACAAAATATGGTCAACAATGTTGTGATAAAATTCTAAAAGAGAATTGGAAAATAGGTTGTAATCTTTTGGAAAAAGAAAAAGCAATTTTCTAAGAAAAGAAAATATATTAGGAAAAGAAAATTTTCTAACAATAAGAAATCTCATTGCGGACGTTATATTTGTAATGAAGGTCATATTGCACTTCAATGTCCTAAAAAAGGAAAAAGTGCACAAAAAATGATTAAGATGCTTAAAGAACAAGATCTTGAAATTTTATATGGTAAAGAAATTACAGATATAGAAGATATTATCTGTGAATTGTCTTCCGATAATGAATCAACAGAAGTGGAACAAGAATATATCTTTATAAATGATGTACAAGAAATTACATTAGAATAAATGAGTACTTTAAGAATAGGAGATGTAATAGAAGAAGAAATTTCCTTTATGGATCAACAATTAGAAGAATTGTCAAAAAGACAAGAAATAAAGAAAAATGAAATCTTTAAAATACCAAAATTCAACTTCTTCTCAGCAGAGTTTTTGAACAATTTAGTGGTAACACAACTGCTAAATTATCCTCTGAAGGGAAAGTGGATATTCCTCTACTTGACAAACAAAAAGTTGTCAGATGAAAACAGAAATATCTAGAAATCAGATACAATATAGAATTCAAATCAGAATTAATGCCTTATTTAGACAAGGAATTGATACTCCAATATTAATAATGGTCTTAGACAAAAGATTTAGAGACCCAATAAAAAGCTTTAATTGGAGGAGTTCGATCAAATTTGTAACTAGAATTATTTGGTTTAATGTCAAACCAAATTAGAAGATACAGTTAGGATTAAGATCAAAACACGTGGAGCCGACATGAAATTGGATTCACATGACTTAGCAATTCAATGGAAATCAAATCCATGAATTAACTAGGTTCACAAAAACCTCTACTAAAGGTTTAGACAAAACCTTTGTAGAAATATTTGAATCCAGACAATTTGATATAGAGATCCGACCAAGATTGATTAAATGGACTATAGAAATACCAAAACAATGGTTATTATCGGAATTTACAGAAGATCCTGTAAATGATTAAACTGATGTGGTAGAAATCCAAGCATTAGGAAAAAATTTATATAGAAAAGATAAAAAACAACCAAGAACAGTTTGGCAATCTAGTCAAAATGATGAATGAAAAAATTTTGCAAGAAAAAGTTTTGGTAATCCTAAAACTAGTCTTGAAAAAGGAGAAAGTAGTAATGATCCTTAACTGCTTGTAAGACATGAGTTTTGTGGTCTGTTATAGTTTTTTTGTTACTGATTTTGATAAAAACATGTCTTCCTTTTGAATTTGTGATCTTATATGATTCATTCTGTTCATTTAATAGTTTAATGATAGTAATAGCAGATGAATTTGTGAATTAAGATTAAGAAATATTTTTTTAAAATAAATGCTTAGTTCAATAATAATTGTGTTTACGAAATTGATTTTATTAAAATATTGGAAGTATAGGAGTCTTATGTTATTAGATAGGTTAAGAATTAAAATTATATATTGAAAAGTCTATAAAATATGTCTTTCGGCTGTAATCCACCTCAAGTCCATAAACAGTGCTAAATATTTGGTGGCAGTTGAAAAATATTACCAGTTAAATGGTAGAGAGAACTTTCGTCAACGGTTCTAGCAATGGTCTAGGGTGTTGAAATAAATATATAGTGGCCGATCTTTTGTACTTTTACCATCAGTTAGAAACTCTGGTAAGACATGTACTCGTGAATGAAGCCCTTGCTGATAAAATATTTAATATTATTGGCTCTCATGTAATTAGTAGTGATTTGGTGCTCCATTTTATTGTATAATATATATAGCATATACATCCATAAATAGAGTTAATACAACTAAAATGGATACTAACAAGTCCAAAAGTAAGTTCTCCTTATAATAGAGTTGTATAAATGTAAAAACAACAAAACCAAAATTACACTTCATATACTTGGTCTTAAGTCAACTTATTCTGAAGTATCTTCTTTCCTAATGATTCTCCATTTCTAGACAGGATATTACACATCTCTTTATTGTTTCAGTACATGTTAGTTGGCATTGCATTATTGTAGCTGATTTGCCTTCTGATTGATGAAAATTTTACAGCTTCTGCCATGTAGATCTGTTCTATGATTTGTTAGATATCTTGAGGGAGTATACTGATAGCATTGGTTGGAGAAATTTATAACCTCTCTATAGATAGACACATTATAACAAGTTGCGATGAGCAATATATAAAACTCATTCACAACATATATATCTTCCATAACAGTGTTAATCTTTCACAAATTAGAATGCATGAAAGTATACACTAATTGACATAAATTTTTTTCTATGTGGTGTCTAAATGAATGAGAATCATAAACCCACCCACCAAACAAATCATAAGCACAAATGTGTACAATATTAAATGTGATCCAATAAATGCTTAATGTACAAAAATCTTTAATATCTATAGATACATAAAAATATTCCTTGTTGCTTAGCAGGAGCACACTTTATTGAAGTGAGAAATATAACACCACACACAAGTCTACAACAGAGCCAACATTTTCGAAGAAAATTTGCAAAGCCATGCATTGAAATGACCTCAGAAAGCTCCTCCCTCTAGGACTGTGAAAGCTTCATAAATACAAGAACAGGGCCTTCACACAGTTTGATCATGTTGGCCACAAAGAGGAAGCATGTACCACCCAGTTTTCAAATCTTTTCGAAAGACACAAGACAACAGAGAAAGAACAGCTTTGTCCCACCAGTGAGCAAAACAATGAACACAGCATAAATAAAGAAGCTGTAGTGAGTATTCAGCAGGAGCCCCAAACCACGAAAGGAGATAAAGAGGATGGCTGTGCATACTGTATTTATATAGAATATTGTTATAAACTATTTTGCTTGGTATTAGAAAGTACCATGACATGAAATTTTCTGCTTAGAACTGCAAACTGTGAAAGCCATTGGAAACTCAGAATTTGTTCTGCCTGGTACTCTAAGCCCAGATAAATCTATTTAGAGTTCGATCTCAAATTGGATACCATCATAATCATGAACAGCTTCACAACCATCATTATGTATGAATTTTCTGCTTAGAACTGCAAACTAACTGTGAACGCCATTGTATGCATAATGAAGGTCTTTGAAAAATTCGTTTGGATGTAGATTTCTAGGCTGTGGGGCGTCAGAGGTAGAGTGCTTGAATATTAAGATCTTGAGCACAGTTTCAAGTCTTCAGATCTTCAAGGTTTGGGTCTTCAGAACAATAGGGCTTCAATTTTTTAGATTTTAGAGATTCTGGTCGTCAAATCTCTTAGAAATAATCAAACAAACATTAATCCTATGCTAGGTCAATGATAGAATTTGAGTCATCACTATATAATTGGCTGGTCAAAAAGTCACATAGCAAAAAACAAAAGAATAATAATTATAATAAATAAATGAATATATAAAAGAAAAGAAATTTTTTTGCACTAGACCTGCCCTATTAGTGTCTCTAATGTGTGATATCATTGGTGATATAGCTTTGGCAAACAATAAAATCTGTAATGGGAAAAAAAAGGAAGATAAAAGGCGTATTCAGCTATGATGTTACATAATGAAGCAGCTGCTTAGTGATGGAGTTCGCTTTAAGTTTTGTTTTAAGGACAAGTTGGTTGATCCTTTGACTAAAGGAATTGCTGAAAACTAAGTCATGATACAATAAAGGCAATTAAGTAATGATACATTAAGGGCTATGGGATTGTAATGGCAATCAAAACTAGGTGAATGAAGATACAAGGAAAATAGGTCCAATGGTAAGAATAAGTTAGTAAGGCATTGTTTGGTGTTCATTTTGGGAACTTCATTCCACAGGGCTTGGAATGAGTTCCAAGGGTTAAAATGAGTTAGACAGCTATTTGATTCCATTTGGGGGATGATTTTTTCCCAAATGAGTTTTAAAAGATACACTACAATCTAAAATCACCCCAACACCCATTTTTGGATTTTTAAAATGAGCTTTGCAGAAGTATGGTAGCATACTTGTAATGTCTATAAATTCAGAAGGATATATATGAAACATATTTTTAAAGATTCCTTTTATTACAAGTACAAACTTGTTATTTTTGAAAATTTCTTTTTAAGTTTAAACAATGGCAAACTTGTAATATTTACAAGTTCTACAAAAATCAATTGTCTTTCACCAAACATCAAACCTAACATTTCTTCAACTTCTTGCAAACTCATTTGGGAAATGAGTTCCATGGAAACTCATTCTCAATTCGGAATGGAAGTCAAACGAGGCCTAAATAGTTCAGAAAGCGATATCAACTATATTCTTACAAGTCATACATTACTCCAGGTTGAGTTTAAAGACTACTAACGAATCCACGAATTACATAAACAATATATTTAATTGCTGTTGCATAATGTATTCTCCTGTATGAATGTCAAGTAGAGCCACTTTGTTGAGAATAAATATGATTTTTGAAAGCATTCATGAATATCCAAGCAGGAGAAACGCTGTTGTGGTAGAAGCATGTACCTCATAATATTAGCTTAGTTTAGACTCAAGAGGTCTACTGCAAGGGATTTATTTCAGCTCACCTCTTTAGACCTTCTCTGTATATTTGAAGAATTGATTCAAGTCTAGGAGATATGACGCACGTGATGGTCACGTGTTCACATTTTTGACATGTCATCCTCCAAATGCCTGAATATGGAAAACTTTGCTCCCTCTGATACACAAGATCCCATTGATTCCAAAAAGCATAGTAAATGTAACCAGAAAACAAAAATATTTTTCCATTGTAATCTTCCTTATTAAATGTTGATTTTAAAAATGCTCTTAGATTCCACTCCAAACTCATTTGTCTGATTTTATATCAATCTTATCCCTTCACTTATTTGATGCCTCTTTGTAAACTAATTTTTTTATTAAAAAGGAACGGGTAGAAAGGGAAGAAGTACCCGTACCACTAATAAAGCCAACACTAACTGGATTTTTTTATACAAACCAACACTAAATAAGTATCAAAACGGTCGTTATTTTAATCATATGCTTGACCCATTCGCCGCCGCTTAATACAGAGGCAAGTCTTAAAACCCTATTCTGTTACAATTCGAGTCAAATGACATCCCACCTTCACCCAAAAAGTATATAAATAAAATAAAATAAACAAAAGAATAAGAGTCACTTTTTGCCGCTATTTATAGAAACAGTACGGCAAAAAACTTAATTTTAAAAAAGTCACTTTTCAAGAAAAAAACTCAACTTCAAAGTTACTCTACCATAGCTACGTGTGATACGCTCACTTAGGATACAAGCGCATTGTATGTGGGATACTAACGCATCTTACATGGGACACGAGAGCATCATACGTGCGATCATACTAGCGCATCTTACTTTTTAAATATTTTTTTTGAAATGTAGTTCAAAATTATTTTTTTAAAGTAACATTTTACTGGAAATAAGATTTTTAATGGATTGTTTTATATAAATACAGGCCAAAAGGTGACCTTATTCATAATTTTCTGCACGAAAGTATAGGGAGTTTCTACACCCAAGGCTTGGTTGCTGCTACCTCCTTCAAATTTATTTAGTTAATTCAATTGGGTTTGAGTCGCTTGATGCTATAGTAAAAGCCTTGGATGTTGCATAGTCTTATACCTTGTTTTTTTTAGAGTAATGTTGCGTAAGAATACGAGTTCAAGTTCAAACATGATTTAATTAGGGGGCTGCACGAGTTATGCACGTAGAAAACGTGGGCCCACTTAGATAAAGAGCCTGAGGTAGTTACAATATGTTTAAAATAGTGGGGGATTGTTTTATTTGGGAAGGACAATGTTTGAAAAAAAAACAAAGGAGGCAAGAATTTGGAGGTAATATTCCCCCTCTTCTCTTTACATATAACATCCTTAAAATTTATTGGGAAAATTATGAAAAAGTGTTACTTTTTAAAAATATTTATAAAAACAATCCACTAAGATGCTGAATTATAGAAAAGGGCCACTTTTTGTCGATAATTATAAAAAGTTTCATCGAAATTAAATTACAGGATCACTTTTAAAACATAATTAAATTATGAGATCACTTTTAAAAAATAATTAAATTACAGGATCACTTTTAATTTTAAAATAATTAAATTAAATCACGGGATCACTTTTAATTCTAAAATAATTAAGTTTGAGGTCATAACAAGATGACACTATTTTTTAATTATTTTTTATAAGTGACCCTTTAGGTCAATTATTTTTTAAAAGTGGCTCTTTTTTTTTGCAATTCGGCATGTTAGTGGACTGTTTTTTATAAATATTTTTTAAAAATAACCCTTTTTCATAATTTTCCCAATTTAGTGAAGAGTTTGAGTCACCTGATATCATGATAAAGGCCATAAAAGCCCTGTCAATTGAGAAAGTAGGTTCAAGTTAGAACATAATTTTTTTCACAAAACTATGAGAAGTTATTCGTATTGCATATCAACTCCCATGAGGATCTTACTATAGGGATGACAATGGGTTTTGTAAACTTGAATCTGCCACTTTAAGGGTTTAGCTAATACCAAACTCTAACCCACCACTATCCGGTTGGTAATGAAGTGGGTTGGGGGTTAACCCGTTTTTTTATTATAAAAAATACGAAAAAATGTCTCTAAATATAATTTATAGAACACCAATCCTACCAAAAGCTTAAGCTAATAGTAGGGGTGAACTTTATATATTTAATTACATTCCTAACACTCTTCCTCATGTGTGGGCTAGACTCAAACCCATTTTAGGGAGGCCCTACATGTAGAATATTTTTTAACGGGTGGAGTGGAGGTTTTGAACTCAGGATCTCGATGTTAGCATAAGGCTTTGAAACCATAGAGAACATCAATCTTACCAAAAGTTTAAGCTAATGGTAGGGGGTGAATTTTGTATATTTAATTATATTCCTAACACTATCGATAGTAATATATTTATTCATTAAATATATATTTTTATATATAATATTTATTAAAATAATATTTTAAATATATAAAAAATATTTAGTAGACTAATGCCAGTTTCGGTTTGGGGTAAAATCTTAACCTGCCCCTAACCCGATTTTGCAATACCAAATCCTAACCATTACGGCAGATTACCCATTTAACTTGCCCCATTGCCATCCCTACCTTGCTTTTGACGAGTCTTGCACTAATTATGGTTCTAATATGAAGTGTCTTTTTACACAAAATATTAAAAATTAACTAGATCTATTATCCATGCTCCCATTACATATAACCATCTTACTTCAGTAAGACTTACACCAGGTCATGATCCTCTCAATTCAACTCAAAAAATTTGATCACGTGCCTCTAATTGCATAAGGTCTCGCTAAAAAAACAAATCGATTGAAGTGCATTGAAGAATTTAAAACTGGTAATATAAGACAAAATTAGTAATGCTCAAGGAGCTAGAACTTCATCAGTAAATGTTCAATTAGGTAAGTTATGTTCTTTTGGATTTTAGATAATGCCACTTAAAGGGTCCAATTGATTTTTGGGGCTATGTTTTGGTTGTATTTTTGTTTCGAATACAACCAAAACTAAAGGATCCCAGAATATCACATGCACATGGATTTAGTTTAAGATGAAAAGCGCCATTCTAAATATCCAACTTTATCTCATCACTTATTGAGATGGCATAGTCAAGTTCATTCCTTTTAATTGACCACCACCAACTACAAGATGCAGATAACTGGCTAGCCATCAATTCATTTTTCTTTTTCTTTTTCTCCTTCTCTATCCCTCTCATGAAAACTCTTCTACATTTCCTTATAGTTGGCCCTTTTGCTCCACTTATCATCTCTCTCCCCACTACATATTGTTGCCATTTCTTACACAACAACATAAAATACATTATCTCTTACACAACAACATAAAATACATTATCTGCTTCAAATCTTTCATTTTGATCTCAAGGCCCCTATCTATAATATTAAATATTGCTTGCATAATAATTGCTGTAACATCCTTTTGCATTTCTTACATATAATTTTCTTGTACTTTTTTTGCTAGAATTTCAAAACAAATAATGGTAGTTCAAGAAAACTCATATAGATACAACAAATTAACCAAAAAAAAATATGAATCAAGAGTATATTGTATCAATTCATAGCTATTGCTTATGTGGAAAGGAGATTTCATTTGAATCAAGAGTATAGTCTTTAGAATGGATTAAAATAGTCTGTTGTTCCTGCTACACAAGACGAGGGATCATCTCACAGAATTGTTTTTCAATAAAAAAAAAAAAAGCGTTTTCACAATTTTCAATGTAAAAAAACCCTAACTGTGAGATGTTGCACGTGAAAGAATCTCATTCACGCAGCATCATCTACTGTAGGAGAAAGCAAATAGATGATTTCATCTCTGAATTGGATTGGTGGTTTCTATTCAAATCAAGAAGTTCTTTTCCGTAGACTATTTTACATTAGGTACAAAAGTTAGAGCCTTAGGGCCACAACCCATCTTTTCCCATTATTGTATTTAAAAGTATACAGATTGCAATTGAAATATGAATTATCAATTGCATACACCAGCAACCACTAACCTACTCTAATTGTTGTCTGTATGTGAAATAAGTATATGAATGAAGCAAAAAATAGTAAAAAGAGATGCAATCAAGTACCCTTTTTTGATTCTTGTTGAGCAACTTTTAAGGATTTACAAAGCCTAATATGCCTAAGTCATCATGGAACCCTAGATTCTCAAGGCATTAACAAGTAGTCTATTATTGGACATTTAATAAGAGTGATCAGCTAATCTCTTTCTTGTGCCCTTCTTTTATCTATTTCTAAAGCACAGACCTAAGGTGTCAGAGTGTAGAGGAGGATTAGAAAAACCCTAGATTCTCAAGGCATTAATAAGTAGATTATTATTGCAGTACAATTTTTTTTTTGGTAGGGAACCAATTCCACTAGCTACTGTTCTGTTTTGGTGGGGTTACGAAGATGATGAAATAACAATAGAAAGAAGCCTGAATCCTTCAAATGAGCATGTTGTCTGGCTGGTCTAAGGGGTGAAGATATGTGGATGACAACCTCAAAGGCCAAATTAGTAATTATTTTGCTCTCAGTCCCAAGAAATCAACTTTATGACAATATAAATGAAGGAAGCTTGCAGAAAGATCAAGAACCGTTTTTTTTTTTTTTACTTATCAAAAAAAAAAAAAAAAAAGATCAAGACCCGTTTACAAAAAAAAAAAAAAAAGAAATATCAAGACCCACTAGTGAAAGGCTGAACAGGTCCTATTTATAAAAATATTTATTGAAAAAAGATAATAATTGAATGATTTTTAACCACTTAATTTGCATGGATATTTTAATTAATGTTTCTAATAATATTTTATTCTCTTAATTCTTAAAGAATTTAGTGAAACAAAAAAAAATAAAAGAAAAAAAATAAAAATTTAAACGGCTAATATAGAAAGAAAGAAAAGATATCCTCTATTTTTTTTAAGAAAAAAAGAGAAAAAATAGAAAGTAAACGAAAAGAAGGCGGCCAAGGGGGACCCACCATTTACTTCCACTAACAACACTATGAGGTGTATGGTGGCTTGAAATCGTCTACTACCATTAATTGCAACTATCATTGTTGCTTCATTCAGATGTTGACACATGTACGTAACATCCGATGGTTGCAACTTTTTCCTCTTTTAAAAATATTAAAAAAAGTTTTTGATAAAAAAGCCCAACCGTGAGATGCTATACATGGCAGCATCTCACGGTTGCTGCATGATTAGCAGCAATAAGTGGCGGTAGACGATATCATTCCGGTTGTGACACATTAGAAGGTTAGCTTCACTAGGGCATGAGGCTAGTCCAGAGATCCAGATTGAAAATAAATAATTGAAATTGGCCCCACTGAAACATTCAATCTGATTTGATTGAGTTTGATATTTTGAGGTAAGGGTCCTACCAATTTCAGACCCTTAACAGTTCCTTCAAGTGGGTCCTATCAAGCTGTAGTGCCCCGAATTTGGATATATCCTTCATGAATAATCTAAACATGAAGTGCTAGCTCTCTGGCCCAGAGCAACTAATATCCAGACATGAATTCAAAAATAATTTTAAACATAAGAATTTTATCACATTGGAGTACGCTATCAAATTCAAATTACATTAATATTCTTCAAATAATTGTAGAAACATGATCAACTAAATCATAACCAAATAATGATAAGTCTGGATAAGAAAATGTCAACTAACACTCATCAACTCACTAGACAAAATAATAATCCTTAAATCAAAATAATATCCTGCTGATAATAACTGGAATGAAACCTACTATAACTCATCTACTAAAAATAAAACTCCTACAACAGACAAGAGTAATCATCCTAATGCTTAGCCCTTGAATGATTTACTCCATTAGTTACGTCCTCTTCAACAAGATCTGAAAACAAAACATTAAAAACACGGGCTAAGATATAAAAATCCCAGTAAGTAGCAACATGCATGAATAAAATAGTCTCATGTTGCTATCATAAAAATACAATTCATGAGGTATACAATTTCAACAATAGTCTAACTAATCACAATCCAAAGCAGTAAACATTTAACAAGTATTTACTAAAACAAATCATTAATCTATTCATGAGAATCAAATCAAATACACGGTGTGACTTCACAGGATTCGTGAAATACAATCACTTTGTAAAGGTAATCCTAGTCCCAATCTCCACCTCGCAGCTTATGTGCAAAGCCGACTTACTCTGAGTTTCGGACATCGACTTATTGTGTAAGAACCCAATCCCCTCATGGAATAAGTTGGTGAGTACAATCCCGTCAAAGAACAACGCTGCAACATATCCAATAATAATACCTCACCCTCATGGTGGAAGCCAATCACTGCAGTACATTCCCTCATAGAAGGCCTCTCCATCATGGAGGGAACGTATAAATGGAAACTAAGCTTAAGCCAAACAAAGATAGTCATACTTCACTACCTAGCTACAACTATGAATCCATAAAGAGCTAAGCCCGCTAGACACAGTAATCAAAACCATATATCAATATAGTTTTATAGTGGTCCTCATGACCAAGCATAGTATTGTAGTGCCTTCATGGCTAAAATTCTGAAATCATGGCCCTCATGGTGAAGTCAATAATCATAGCCCTCATAGCAAAATCATTCCCTCATGGAGATAAGTTTATAATTACTGCCCTCATGGCAATGATACTCTGTCATGAAGAACAAATAGATAATAAATAAAACCACCTCCCTCATGGAGAAAATCAATTTACTCAAAACTATCAAAACCCAGGAAATAGGTTCAATCTACCTAAATTTGTAGGAAAGTATTTTTGCACAATTCTGGAATTCAAAACTAATTCAAAACATATTTTTACAAGTTTGGAAACCAACGAATTACATAATAATTCAATTCTAAAGTCATTTTCCTTCTGGGAACCAAAACAAAAGCTATTTCAGTATAATGTAACCAAAATCTTTTATAATTTTTATAAAATTATTTGGGCACTGAAAACAACTCATAAACACCAAAATCTTATTTGTACATGTATTGGATTTGCCCAAAAATCATTTTATAATCAAATCTAGGTTAATTTCCTAAAAATCAGAAAATCTAAGTTGGGCGCTCAACCTCTGTGTCAAGCGGCCTATCAATTTAGTTCACTAACAAGCGCTCAGCCCTGCACTCAACAGCATGTCTAACGGACTTTTAAGTATAATGGGCACTTAACCAGGCACTCGAGCGGTGTGTCTAGCGCTTGTGTAAATTCGCTAAGTCTTGATTTTTAACAAAATTTCGAATTTTCTATTTCTTTTCTAAAGCTTGTTTTCATCATTCAAAGATCAATTCTATCTCATAAAAAATCATTCTCTAAACATAATAAACTAATCAAAACAATACTAAAAAAGTCTTCTCATTAAAATCACACTTTTCATCCAAAACAACTCAAAACCAGAAATATAAACGAGAAGAATAGATATCCTTTATCATTACTCTAAACCTCAATCAAACTCATCAAAAACATCACAATTGTACTTTCCAATCATCCAAAATCCAAAGAACATAATATTGGTTGTCTAAACATTAAACCATGCAAGTTTTTGCCAATGAAAGGTTGCTACTTACATCTTTCGCAACCCAAACCAAACAAAACCTTCAATCAATGAGTTCTCTTCTCTCTAGCAGCAACAAAACCCCACGAAATCCCTCCCTTTGAACAGATCTGAAACTCACGAGGATTCCGGGAAAATTTCACATTAGGTTTCTCCACTTCCAGTCATCCAAAGCAAACCAAAAGAATATTTAGTAAGTTCCCAGATAACAATACCATATGTCCAAGTCTAATCCTTTTAGAAGTTCCCAAATAATAGAAACTCCTCAAGGAACCCCAAATCTCATGCATGCACACACCCAACTCTCTCTCCAAATATCATTTTTAATTAAAACACAATCCCATGCATGGCTGTAAAATCCCGAAATTTTAATTAATAAATTAAAATTTGATTTTAAAATAAATAAATAATAATTATTATTGATAGAAATTTCAGAAAAAGGAGAGTGAAGTTATTTAGGAATTTTCAAGAATTAAAAGGGGAAAATTTATTTTTCATGGTAAGTGTTTATTATTTGCAAATTTATGATATGGTTATAATTGAAATAACATGAGTTAATCATTGATTTAACGTTGGTGGTGTATGAAAATTTGGTGGAATGGCGTGGTAGCAAAACATAAGAGTTTAAAACTTGATTGGGTGGCAACTATAAATGCGAGAGGTTAATTTGTTGGTTCAGTTAGTTGCTGGAGGAGGGAGCTGAGAATCAAATCTAGAAGCATCTAGAGCTAGGGTTTTGGTGAGAGAAATCTAATTGAGCAATGAAGAAGGAGCAGGTAAATTGATTGCTGATCTAATCTAAGAAGAGGAAGAAGTTCAGCAGAATTTCACTTGGCTGGATTTGGTGAAAGTTTAAGGAAATTGCTCACATAAGATCTAAATCAAGTACGTATGGTTAGGAATCCAGATTCTAATTTAATTGAAGTGAATCCAGAGAATTTAATCAGTATAGCTCAGATCTGGACGAAATTCTTTGTGAAATCAGATTTTTGAGTGGTGAAATTTGTCGAGAAAGGAGAACTTTGGAGTTTTGAGTTTGTAGGGGAATGGATTGAGTGAATCTTAGGTAAGTAGCACCTTTCTAAACTAGTTTTACGCTGGAATTTTCGGATTTGAAGCAAGTGACTTGAGATCGAATGATTAAACTCAGGTTTTAGTAGTTTTATTTATTTATTTGAAGAGAGATCTAGATCTTATGTTAAATTGTAGTTGGTTTAATTAGAAAGCTTCTATTAATGATTTAGAAGATGTTTAGATGATTTTAAAGTGATTAAATTAGGTTTTGGTAGTTCAATTTTCGAAAACCCAGAAATTTCACAATTCTGTTCGCGACATGAAATTTTGGCTTAGCGCCTACAATTGAGCTCGAGTGCGATTGTAGGCGTCTAGCCTGTGTTATTTTAAAAATCTCAGAACCTGAAAGTTGTGAAATATAGTTAGGCCAAGCACCTACAAGGATGCTCGAGCGCTATGCAAGTTGTTCATTTTCCAGATTTGAATCTCTTCAACGCTTGCAAGGATGCTCAAGCGCCATGTCAAGCGCCCAACACAGAAAACCCTACTTTTGAGAAATTTGAGGTGATTTCAACTATGGATTGGTATTTAATCAAATCCAACTTATGTACAAATAAGATTTAGGTATTTAGAAAGTGTTTGCATATGAATTATCTCAAAATTCAATTTAATAAAGGGTTTGGGCACATTCTACTAAACTAGGTATTTGAGAGACTTTTGGTTCCAAATCATTATAGGATAAGTTTATTTTGATTCCTCCACTTTGTAGACACACCAAAATTGCACGATTTTTATAAACCTTGAAGGAGAGAAATATTTTATTGGAATTTTCAATTCTTAGCATTGGGTTTGAGATCCTTAACCCATTTGAATCAAAAACCATAAAGGAAAAGGCCCAAATTCAATCTTTTGCGCAAAGTCAAACAATTTCCGGTTGAATTTTGTAGACCTTTGACCCTAAAAAATGAAATATTTTTTAAGACAAGATTTCAAGATAATTTTTCCCAGTAATTAGGTTTTTAGCAATGTTATTGCATAAATGATTTTTTTGAGCCTTTAAATCTTGACAAATACTTTGGTATTAACAAGTTGAATCTTTTTACCGGACCTGAAAAACTGGAATTTAGCCTTGAACTGGAAAGTTGACTTTTTATTCACTTGGAATTTGGGTCTGGAACTATTTTTAATGGATTCAAATTGGGGGGGGGGGGGGGTGTTGTGAGACATGAAAAAATCACCGAGATGATTCCCTCTGTCATCACACGGGCTCAACGAAAATGGGAGAGCCGCCACCATTCAATTTTTGGGTGTGAATGGACACCAAAAATCATCAAAATAAGCAAAAGGGACAAATACTAGAGTAAAAATAACTCTACTTGAAAATAAAATCCAGATATGGGTAAAGGGATTAGATTATGAACGGGGGAAGGTGTTAGGCACCCCCATTCACCCACACAAGGTGGTTGCCAAGTGTTGTTTATGCTAAAAAATGAGAAAGCTTGCTAAAATAATCAAAAACCTTGAAAAAGGATTAAACAAATGTCTGATACCTTCACATGAGAAATCCAAATGAATTCCAGATCTTCTTTTATGTCAATATCACTTCTGGAATATCACCAATAGATGGAAATCAAAGCAAAAATTGCACAAAACCAAGTTGAGTCAAATCCGGAAAATTCGGTAAAAGATAGAGTCATTTGTCTTGAAATCATTCAAATCTAGTTTAAATTGAATCAAAGAAAATCCATTTGAAAGATTATGATAAATAGAAGACTCATGCAAATTTTCAATCAATTCCGGTTAAAATCCTAGGAGTTATTCTCCTTTGAAATCTGCTGCTGGAGATAGTTAAAAGTGACAAGTGGGCAACTTTGGAAATTCATTTAGCAAAATTGGCTCCATATAAATCCATGAAATTTGGTGCGGATGAAGTATGTATGGTCATCTTTCAGATGAAACTAGCCTCATACAAAAATTCATCCGGATGTGCCGTGGGTGACCTCACGAACAGGCCACGAGGATCACAGATTAACCCAGAAAAGTGCTGTTGAACAGTTCTGAGTAAATCTGTTACCCACGACACAAATGGAGTCAAAAAATTATGAAACCAACTGGATTTAAAATTAAACTTCCAAAGGAAAGCACAGGAACAAAAATCACTCAAATCGGACTTAAACGAACACATGGCGCTCAGTAGAAGTGACAGGTTCCGCAATCTGGCCTGAACTGACCTATCATCTTCGGTGTCAAAAATCCACTTCATAAAAATTGATGAAATTTTGTAGGCATAAACTAGATAGACTCACCTTTCCCATGGCTCTAAAATCACTCCAAAATTCATCCGGACGATGAAGTTACGAGTGTCCGAAGTTGGGGTACAGCTGCTGTCCCGTTTTGCCACTTTTAAGTAAAATCAATTCAAAACAGTGATTGGGTGTGTGTAATCCGTGCAATATGAATCAAAACCACTTTGAAGAACCTCTAGGAAGAAAGAGGGTACAAGTTTGGCTCACCATTCTCTCCGATTGGAAAGAATATGCCAAAAACCCCAAAAGTGAGCAAAAATGCCCAAAACCGAGAGGTTAGACCTAGAGGTCTTCAATACTCAAAAGAACTTGCTTGAAATCATTTTGAAAATCATTAAGATACATCTCAGAATTGCTTGGGGCTATTTATTCCAGATTTATCACAATGAATGCAATAGATCCAAAATACAAGCCAAATCCGACAAAACAAGTGCAATATGTGTGTATGCGTAAAATCATATCTTCAACAACGTAACAACATATAGCATGCATTCATATCAATCAAATGGGGTTCTAAAACAACCTAGGGTTCTGTTCCATTCTCGTTTCCCTTAGTTCTCTCTCCCTATTTAACGGTTCTTCGAGATAATCTTGGGGTACTTTGAATATGAAACGGTTTTCATAGAATCAAAAGGCTTTTCAAAAGGTTTTAACACTAAGGATCAATCTTTAGTCTCGTTTCCCCTAGATCCCGCCTTCACGTTTTACTGTTAGGGGGAGTCTTGAGGTACTTTGAGTAGAGGAAGGGTTTGCATACACACAGAATAGGCCTTATTCTACAGAAAGGTAGAAGAAAAGAACTAAACCTAGAATGTAAGACAGAAAAATAAAGAAGGTTTTAGGCTTACCTGGGTTCTGGAAGCAGTGCGGCAGCGGTTCCCTTTTTCACTCGGAGCTCTTCAATCTCCAACTTATTGGCCATTTGCTTGAGGATGAGCCTCCTATTTATAGGCAAAGGCTAGGGTTAGGGTTTGCATGATGGTAGACACAAAATGATGTCTAGAGTCCACCAACCTTAACCCTAAGGCTATTTCTGAGATTTCCACTCCTTTAATGAAGGATATGATGGTAAAAAGTGAAAACTCTCGGAAAACCCTAATTTTGAGCAAAAAGATTGTATCCGACATATCAGGTCGGATACAAGGGCACATATACGTATCCGACATATGTCGTCAGATACATTAATGCCTGCTTGTATCCGACAACTTCTGTTGGATATGAAAGGATATGCTTGTATCCGACCTGAGTTGTCGGATACAAGAAAAAATGCTTATTTTTCAAATTTTGTGCTGGTTTTAAAGGAAAGAATGATTTTTGCCAATTGTTCATTATTTTTCCAGTGCAATTTTGGGGTGTCTACAGGTGTTTGCTTATTTACATGTAATATCTTAAGTAAATGCAGATTAAAAAATACGAGGACATTTACTTAAATGATATTACATGTAAATAAGTAGTGCCATGTAAGGGTCAGTGCTATGTAAAAGCTGTGCAGAGAGTCATTTTTGCCCTGAACCAAAATTAAAGTTCGGATAAAAGCATTTTTCTTTGTATCCAAAATTATAGTTCAGATAAAAGCATTTTTCTTTGGATACAAGCCTTTTTCTTTGTATCCGAAATTATATTTCGGATAAAAGCATTTTTCTTTGTATCCGAAATTATATTTCGGATACAAGCCTTTTTCTTTGTATCCGACCTGAGTTGTCGGATACAAGTGTTTTGCTCCAAATTGGAAAATCCTGAGAGTTTTCACGTTTTTACTATTTTACCTCTGTTTGAGAAGTGGGGATTCCCAAATCTAACCTTCGAAATTAACCATATTATTCAAAGTCCATACTTAATTTAGGGTTAAGTTGGAGGGTTCTAGACACATTTTTGTGTCTACCATTAGGGCTCAATTCCCTTGAGTTTGCCCTAATTCTTGTCTATAAATAGAGGGCCTCCCCTCAAGCAAAATGCCAGAAAGTGGAGATTGAAGAGCTCCAAGTGAAAAAGGGAACCCCTTCCTCTCTGCTTTTAGACATCCAGGTAAACCTTTAACCCTTTTCTTTTCTAGTTTTAATTTCTAGGATTATTCTGTCTTCTACTTTCTTCTGTAGAATAAGGCCTATGTGTGTGGTTGTTACCCAAACCTACTTCCAAGTACCTCAAGACTACTCTCTAGCTGTAGGGCAGACCCCCATATGTTATAATCTTAGAAATGTGTGGTCTTAATATTTTGTTTAGGTTGTATGATTGATTATTGATGAAATATGGAAGAATACCATGGATCTACGCTGTTCACAGCATTAGATCTCATTTTCCTCATATATTTTGATTTTTCACATTGTTTTCTCCCTTTTTTTTTATGTTTTTTGATGTTTTTTAGTCATTTGGGCTAAGATCTTGGATCCGCCATTGTCCATATGGTAGATTTGGGATCAGAAGCCTTCCAATAATCTCTAGGGTTTCATGAGGTGGTTTTGGAGTCATTTTTGGTTTTTGAGAGAAGATCCTACGGTCTAAGCTCTCCCCTTTTGATGTTTTTTCATCAACGTAGGTATATTTGGTTTATATTTTTTATTTAATAAGAAATATGGGCTAGATCTATGTCCTGGATTGTTCAGATTCAGTTCTGCAATATTTTGTAAAAATAATAATTTTTTTTATTCCTAGATTTCAAAGATTTTATTTAAAGCCAGTTTTTTTGAAGTTTTTATTTTAGATTTGTTTTCTTTTGATTTCAGTCAGTCATGAAGCCCAAGAAATGACTTTTGTTTTCATAAGAAGGATCCAGAATTAATTGGATCATTCACATGGAAAAAAGCCATACATTCCTTGTTTCCTTTTACTTTTGTTTTGATTTTTATTAGCAAGCATTTTTATAGTATGAACAACACTAGGCAACCACCTTGTGTGGATGAATAGGGATGTCTAACACCTTCCCCTATTTATAATCTAATCCCCTTACCCATCTATGGATTTTTATTTTAAAATAGAGTTATTTTTACTCTAGTTTTGCCTTTTTTATTTTATTTGATGATTTTGGTGTCCATTCACACCTAAAATTGAATGGTGGCGATTCCTCCCTTTTATGAATTCCGTGTGATGATAGGAAGTCACTAGATTGATTTTCCATGTCTCACACACTTGGAACATCTTTCTGAGACCTTTCCTAAGGTGTTTCCAAATGCCAATTATAAATATGAGCTTATACCAAATATTTAGCCACCTATTCTACCAAATTGGCTTATTTTATGGTTAAAAGTGGATTTTATGATTTCACACAAACTTATAATGATTCTAAAGATTTTTACTGATGTGATCCTTGTAAGCACCTTATTTTTGCACCCCTGGAATTGCTGAAAATGAAAACCCTAGCAGAAAGTCAAACCCCAAGGGGACAAAAAGTTGACTTTTTGATTAAGTGATATTTGGCCACCTTGCTTTATATCATTGGATAGAGAATCTCGACACGATTCCAATGCAACTGAGTTTGCAGGAATCGGAGTCCGGATAAAGGTTCGGCGGGCAGTCAAACTTAAGGGAGAGCCGAAAGTTGACTTTTCCTCGAATTCCGTGCCAAGTGCTTAGCCACATATCATTGGATAGAGAATCTCGACACGGTTCCAACGCAACTGAGTTTGCGGGAATCGGGGTCCGGATGAAGGTTCTGCGGGCGGTCAAACTTACGCGGAGCCAAAAGTTGACTTTCTGCTAAAATCCGATCCGGAGGCCTACCCCTAGGTCATGGGATGGAGGGCTCCGATACGATTCTAATGAAACTAAGTTTGCCCAGATCGGAGCCCGGATGAAGAAAATATGAGCTGGCGAAGTTCCCGAGCAGCAAAACCGGCGAACTGCGCACGTGGCAAAAAGCTGCACACGTGGTGAGTTGCGCAGAAAAATATCTCGGGGATCAAATCCATAAATATCCAAACATTCAAAATATCCCAGGGACCAATCTGAAAGTATTTGAAAATATCTGAATAAAATAATATTAAACCTAAATATCCCAGGGACCATATCCTAATTTTCAGATTTTAAAAACAAACGAGCGGCGGCATTTATTATTTTGAAATGATTCGGTCGCTCGCGCGAACGTGGCAGGGGGTATGCGCTCACCTTGAGCTAGGCGCCAAGGTGAGCGGCACCCCATTTCCCTTGCCTATATAAGCCGCGCAGGGTTTCATTTCCGGGGGTTGGAAAATTTTGGTGAGGTTGGCTGATTTCGGGTTTGGAGAAGTTTTGGTGGGAGAGTTCCGGTTGGGCATTTTCTGGGTTCGGGATTTTGAAGAAAAGACCAGACACACTCCTTCCCTCCCTTCCTCTTCCTCCTCATCAAACCCGAAGAGGATTTTGTTGTTGGTGCTCCGGCAGCTGCTCGTTGGCTCCAAGGAACCCTCCGGCCTACTCTACAGAGACCTAGAACCAAGGTGAGCTCTCCGTTTTCTTTTGTTAAATGTATACAAATCAAGCTTCCCGTTCATCTGTAATATCTGGTTTGTCATTGCTTGCCTGATTCGAAGGGGGAGCCTGTTCCCCCATGAATTCTTCATCTCGTGTACCCCATTATAAACCCCCTTGTCCCTTCACTGTTAATTTGTGGATGTGTGATTTTGTGGTTCGGTTTGCGATATGTTAGATTAGGTTAATTTCAATACAAGTTTAAGTGCCTTCTGGGGAGTGGTCGAAGCCCGGGGAAGTGTTCTGTGCATGATATTCGTGAAATATTTCGAATGCATGGTTGCATTGTAAGTTTTCTGGGTTTTAAAAAAACTTGAAATAAAATGTAGTTAGATTAAATCCAAAATTAGTTGGGAGGTGTTCTGAGCATGTTAGGAGGCTAGTGGAACAGTTACAGACCGAAAAAAATCGGCCAGAGAGGGAGATCTCAAAAAAACAGAGAGTTGAAAATTGCAGGGACCTGCCGCCCATCTGGCGCCCACCTGGCGCTCACCTAGGAGGTGGGCGCCCCTTTCATGTCACTTCCCGCCGAGCTGGCGCCCACCTGGCGCTCAGCTCGCGCCCACCAAAAAACAGGCGAAATTCTGGCGCCCATCTCGCGCTCACCTCCCGCCCAGCTCGCGCTCACCTGGTATCGGGTGAGCGCCAGGTAAAAATTTCGCCCGGATTCTGGCGCCCATCTGGCGCCCACCTGGCGCTCACCTCAGGAGGTGAGCGCCAGGTCCAAAACAGGCCGAATTGCTATTTTTTTTTGAAAATTCCAAAAATACCCTTTACCATACCGCGGGGGGCTTCGCCCCGCACCCCCACCCCTTTGTTCGCTACGCATCCAACTCGTACCTTGGTACGGGGAGGTACCCCACCCCGTGGGCTCCACTTCGCTTCGCCCACAGGGCCCCCGGGTACCTCCCCTTGGACCCAGCACAATGAGCCAATTTTTTCTTGATAGGGTGTCAATTTTGTGTATTTTCTTATGTGATTATTGCTGAATGTGGGTTTTATTTCCAAACCGAACCGGATGAACCAATAGGGTTCCCGGGTCACCCCGAAACCCAACATGGGCCATGGACCAACCCGGTCCAAATTGATTTCCGGTGGGCCTTCCAACGGGGCCCACCAAGCCCGACCAACCCATTCATGCTTAAATAAGATAATAAAAGATTTGAGTGGGCCAGACCACTTGAGGCCCACCCAAGCCCTAATTGGGCCATGCATGATTAAAGTAAGATATGGTTTGGCCGAGACCACGGGTAGGGCCTATCGGGCCCACTAAGCCCATGAACCCGACCAACTTAGGGTTTCCAAACCCTAATTCAGGAAACCTTGGGCTTTCAAGCCCAAGCCCAGGTAAAGGGCCCCAAGCCCAATGCTTGGCCCATTTTGACACAGATAAGAAAGATAAAATCAAAATCACTTGGCAACCAATTGTGGGGCCCACTCAAGGGCCCACAAAGCAATCACGGCCCACTTTTGGCATGAAATCCACTTAACTAATCCAACTTGAACTCTAAAATAAAATCAATTCAAAGTAAGCCAAAATCCAAAGGGCCACGCTTGGCCCACCAAGGAACATGCGGGCCACATTTGGCCCACTAAGGGATACCGTGGGCCTTCCAACGGGGCCCACCCCACCAGGCCCAGATCATCTTAATTAAAAAGATAAAATCAAGTAAAGGGACCCACACCACTTTGGCGGTCCCGCCAGACTTAATCAAAATTGCATGCTGGAATAGGAATCGGGTGAGTGAGAGACCAAAGTTGACTCAAACCAGGGAAACCTATGGGACCCGTCACTTGACGGGGTGGACTGGGGTGTCTACGGACTTCCCCAGACCGCAACCGAGCCCCTACTTAGAATCTCCAAGCCGCAGACCAAAAGTCTTAGAAGAAGAACTTAGGCACCCAGGTGTCTGCCTGCACCCCATCAGGCAGTGGCGACTCCAAACAAAACCCGAGGCACTCATCGTTACGCGTGCGCCTCGTCGTGCGACCGAAATCGGGTGCGCACAATCCTCATACTTATTCATGTTTTAAGTATATAACCCTTGAGAATAACATTCTGGTGAGATTTAAGAAAATAGTGATTTTGGTCTCCATTTTGTATTGCTTTGGTTCGATTTAGTTTTGATTAGAAAACTTGAATTGTTTTCAACTATTATGAACTATTTCCGGAGATTTGAGATTTATATGATATCTAAGATGGAATTTGATTTCTGGTTTTGTTTTTCCTCCATGTACTTGGAGAGATGGATTGAGATGCCCATGTACTTGGGTAGATGCTGTACCTCTGGGTACTCGGGGGTGCCCCATGTACTTGGGATGTTGATACCTTTGTGTACTCAGAGATGCTCCGTGTACTCGGATGAGATGATTGAAATTGAGATGAGTTGTGCTTGCTAGACATCATACTTGGTTCTGTGTTTTTAGAGTCTAGTGGACATAGCTCGATATGGGTCCATTTAGGAGTTAGATAGTGGAATGGATTGCACTTTGCTAGTTGTAATTCTTTGTTCACACACGCGTTTCCATCGTGTACTTGATAAGGTCTTCTCTATACTGGTGGGCTGCGTGTAAAACCCCGAATTTTCAGTAAATAAATAAATAAAAATTTAATATGAATATTTGGAGTGTCAAGGAATTTGTCAATATAAATTGGGGATTTAATATAAAGGAATGATTTGGGGTACTTATAATTCGTTCGGGATGTATAACGGACTAATAATGACAAAGAGAATAAACTTGGAAATTTCGGAAGAAATTGAATGGGTAGATGTGAAAATATTAAGAGAAGGGTATTTTGGTCAATTCACATTAATTATCGGTAAATAATTAAATACATTAATTAAAATTGTTATTAGACTTGAGAAATAATAATAGATTTAAGTTGGGGTTTAGATTGTTTATTAACAATGATATTTAAAGCTTAGTAATTGGAATAATGGCATATTGGTAATTATGTTTGATTTGAAGCCTGAAGTCTAGGAGATGAGAATATTATTAAAGGATATTAATTATAATTATAGACGATCACACGGATAGAGAAGATCCAAAGTTTGGCGCAGATCTGACCGATGGATGTTGAGATATCGAGGTGAGGGTGGATTAAAGGTCCTTATTAAATTTGATTGGTGGATAAGTAACGAACCTGACAGTAGTGCGATACGTGGGATCAGAGGAGAATAAAATAGGGTTTTTATATTTATTTGGGGTTGTTCGTAAGTGTAACGCCCCGGATCCGTGTTGTTCAATAAAGATATAACACGTCTCACGGAGGTTAGGCAAGGATCGATAATTAAATATGATCGCTGGATAATCATCTAACTATAACCTGTCAGGGTGCACAATTTGATTCATCCAAGAAATGTAACGTTTAGACTTAACTAGAAACATATGGTTCAACCCCCAAATAGATTTTAATACACCTCAATTATTCAAAGTACTCAAATTCGGAACAAGATAACCTACAAGTCTAAGGAAGGTAATAGTAATCTTCCTCCCTATAAGCCTCAGCAGGATCTACCCCAGTAGTCGCCTCACCACGAGTATCTGAAAATCACAACAAAACAACATAGTGAGATACGAATATCTCAGCGAGTAGCACATGCATGCAGAAATAGTTAATCACAGTTCAAAGCTATGCATCGATAAACGTTCCGTACGATTAAACAACTCATATCAGAATCAAGTTCAAACCAAAACCCATCTCATAGGTCAAATCACATCTCAGTTAAGTACGACAACACATCGATCGGTCAATGTCATGACTATCGTTTAGTTGATAAATTAAACATGCCAAGTAGACACTCCACACCTCCATGTACACAGTTCCGGCCTACTCAGGGTTTCGGAAACTCTGAAATGACGGCCTACTCAGGGTTTCTTCATCCAATGCAGGCCTACTCCCCGGGTTTCTGCATTGACAACCAGGCCTACTCAGGGTTTCTGGCTGCTCTACACCGGTCGTGGCAACACACAAGGCCATGCAATTCCAACAATCAACAAATAACATTACATTACTAAGCTTAGACTTTGGATCCAGGACAAGCTAGACCAAAACAGTAAAACATCGTATAATCTCAATTTCACATTTAAAGTAAAAACCATTCATTCTACATCATGTATATCTCATCATAGTTCATCACCTGTCCCTCTGGACCAAACAGTATCTCAATACTTTCAGTATTTCTCATTTCCACAAAACCATGCCATTTGAATACAAACACAGTTATTTATAACAAGACAATACATATCAGCATTTCCCAAAACAAATGAAACCAGAAGTCAATCATTTCTCAATTAGAACAGTGTATAAGTTCGAGGAGAAAACTACTAAGAACTCCTAGAGTTTTGGTATCCAGCACAATCATATATAAAATAACCCACACTCATCTTGGAAACTTTTAAGAATTTGCCACTAGAATTCTCCTAGGAATTAAATAAGAAATGCAGGTTCCTAGGTTACCAACAAGTGATTGGTGAAGTGATATAAACCCCAAGACATCAAAATCCCCCTTGGTTCAGTCGGAAATCAAATTTGGTAAGTTAAATTGGGTATGCGCTCACTTCCTGAAGTGAGCGCCAATCGGCGGATAGAAAATAGGTGGAAAAGGACCATGTGCTCACTCGACGCTAAGTGAGCGCGAGCTGAACGGGAGAAAGGCGCGAGAAGAGCGCGGGCTAGGCGCGAGAAAAGCGCATCGGTTTCAAGTAGGTGCGAGCTGAGCGCCAGGTAGGCGCGAGCTCGGCGCCAGATCGAATTTCCTAGGTGCCTACTTCCCGAAGTGGGCGCAAGTGGGCGCCAAGTGGGCGGATACCCACTGCGAATTTCGAGTCTCTGTTATTTCGAGATCTCCAACTCAGGCTGGTTTCTTTAGGTCTATTATTGCTCCATTACACTCCTAATGCTCCCAGAAGACTTCCCAACCCATTTTGGATTTAATCTAAACATCTTTAATTTCACATTAATTTTCAATCTTTGTTCGTAACTCGCGGTATTCCAGAAAAACACAGAACTCATAATACGACCATGCATTTCAGAATACATTACGAATAAACTAAAACCTCGGTTTTAAAACAGTGCTACTCACCAGTATGCGCTTAATCCCAGGACAACAGCTTCTTCCCCAACCGGCCGATCGCGATTTCCGGAAACGACTGTAGCTGATATCCCCTGTTCGCGAGAATAAATAACCGACTGAAACTCTATCTCCGACTCGAACTATCCGATCGCAGCTACTTGCACCTTTTGTTCTTCTCAGCAAAACCCTAATCGCCACACCAGAGCCGCGAATCGCCAAGTCGCCCAACTTCTTCAGGAAACAAAAGTATTGCCAAAAGTATTCATACGAGTATTCTATAAACCCAAACCCTACTTTCCCTTTTTGTATATTTACCTTGCGATACATATGCTGCCCGATCAATCTTTAACTCCTTGATCCTATGCGCGCTCGCCCACTGGAAACTCTACATGTTCCGCATTCACTTACGTTAATAAGCACACAACTATACTTTAATAATAATAATAATAATAATATAATTTTTCAGAAAAACGGCTATATAACGCCTGTACATACGAGTATGGGCTAAGCCTTCAAACCACAAAAATCACCTGATAAACACAGTTTATATATCAAAAATAAATAAATAAATAATAAAACTCACCAAAAATCAGGGTCTTACAGTAAGGGAGTTTTAGTTTTTGGGTTTTGGCGGCTGAAGAGAGAAAAACGAACAAAAGAGAGAGAGAGATCGAGAGGAGAAGAAGAAGAAGGAGGGAGAGAACGTATCTCTGGTTTCTCATCATTCCTGGAGTGTCTCTTGCCTGTGAAGCGGAGAGGAAGTCGCTGGTTGGAAGAAGAAAGGATCTTGAGCAAACAGAGGTAGGTAGCACCATTTACTCGTTCATTTTGGTTTCCTGCGGTTTATTCGATTCGAGTTGCATGATCTTTTATGTTGTAAATATACGAATATTGTCTGATATTAATTTTATATGAATGTTAGAAGCGATTAGAACACAAAAATATGATTTTTAGAAACTCCGTTCGTCGTTTTGGTTAAAGCGCCGACCGTGCCTGCACTTGGCGCTCCTCAGCGCTATTCGGCGCTAGTTGAAATATTTAGAGCGCCCATGATCGCCAACTAACAGTCGCTCGGCGCTCGCTTTATTTAAAACGAAACGCGTAATCGCCGATGAGCGCCGCCCTACTCAGCGATCGTAGGCGATCAATCTAAAACACAAAATTAACGCTTGTAATGATTACAAGCCTAAACTCCAAATATTTCTATATACTCTAATGAATTAAAACCCAAACTTAAATATTTCCATCTTAATTTATTGAATTAAACTAAACCCTAAATACTTTCATATGCCTTTTTGACCCTCACCAAACTTTAAATAACTTGAAAAACTTAACCTAAACCTAATTAGATTGTATACGTAATCTACTCTTCTACTAAATCTAAAGTGTAATAACTTTTGATAAATTAACCAAATCTTAATTAAGTCTTAATGCTTTGAAACGACCCAAATATATATTATTAAACAATTAAAATTTTATATTAATGTAATTTATACATTATTATAACCGCACTCTAGCGTACATGATATGCGTCCAATTTCTGGTGTAATTAAATGTTTGTTTAACACTAAATCAGGATGTCACGCTAAACTTATTTAAATGTACTGAACAAAATATTATAATTAATAACTGAGAAACTGTTTAGAACCAGACTTTGAATTATCAACTAAACATGAACCTAATATGCTATAAATAATAATGGAATTGAGAATTATTTGTGCATTGGCTTGGTGGCCAGTTTTATTGATAACCTGCTTGGTGGCAGAGATGTATTGTATATTACTTGCTTGGTGGCAGAGATTATAACCTGCTTGGTGGCAGAGATAACCCGCTTGGTGGCGGAGACCCTAACCCGCTTGGTGGCAGAGACCCTAACCTGCTTGGTGGCAGAGATTACCCGCTTGGTGGCGGAGACCCTAACCCGTTTGGTGACGGAGACCCAACCTGCTTGGTGGCAGAGATAACTCGTTTGGTGACGGAGACCCAACCTGCTTGGTGGCAGAGATAACCCGTTAGGTGGCGGAGACCTTAACCCGCTTGGTGGCGGAGACCCAACCCGCTTTGTGGCGGAGATACCCGCTTGGTGGCGGAGACATTACTTCCTGCGGGAGAGATTTATTACCTCATGTGGGGCAGATGTTTTTCTGATGGATTGCATCCTACAGGAGAGATACCTCATGTGGAGGAGATGTGATTATGCGTGATTGCATCCCACATGGAGGATGGGTGTGTGAGTTACCACTGAAAGGTGAGGAAGTTATCTCCTACAGTAGAGGTAGATGCTAAGTGTTCACATCCTGCGGTAGAGTTATGCTGTCTCCTGCAGGGGGTACTTGTAGTCTTAGAGATGTGCATTCTCCTGCGGAGCTTGTGTGGATACTACGTGTTTGCGTTCTATGGTAGAGATAGGCTACTACCTGAAGGTTGGCTTTTATTACTGATATGGATTACTGATATGGATTCTCAGGTTGATGGATTTTTTATTTAAAAAGGAAATATTGAAATGTCATAACTGAATAGAATTGCTATGAGTTAATGAGAACTGTTAAAATGGAATATTATGGAATCATGAATAAAATGTGGAACTGCTCTTAAGAAGACACTAAAAAAAATAAACCAGGAACCATGGGAATGTGAAATATAATACATTGTCCTTTAAATTGAACGGAAATGCACAGGATTAACTTCTTTTATTTCGGGCACTGAGTAAATGTTTGTTTTATATTGAGATTATTCGTTTATCTTATTGACCGTAATTAGTCGTCTATTTTACCGAGCATGAAACCACTGTTATTTTCTATATGTATAAATTGTTTCCTCATGCATGTGTTACCTATTGAGATATTCGTATCTCACCCCTACTTTATATTCTATTTTTCAGGTCATCTTGGAGAGGACGCCACGGGTTAGACAGATAATGGGTTGAAGCCTAGAAATTCCATATGAAAAGAGTAGGATGATTTTATATAGTTGTATTTATTTTATTGGAATCATAATAGATGATTTGGTAGGATATTAAGAGTTAGTTAATTTGTAGTTGCCTTCATTTGAGTAATTGATGTAATAGGGAGATTCAGTTTATAATAAATGATTTAAGCTTCCTAGCACTCTGATAAATCTTAGTTCTTTATTTCCTTATATTTGAACTGATTGTAATGTACCACAAGTTAATGCCTTGATCCAAGTCAAAATGAGAAAAAAAAATGACCCGGATTCGGGGCGTTACACTGCGGCTTTCTCTCATTTTATCGTGTACTTGGACTATGACTGGATAGTACATGCCAACCCTTCGTTGTACTGGTTGGGTTCTCCCATAATAAGAGGATGATCGTGTATTTGGCTTCACACATAAGCCAGGAGGTGGCATAGTAGACATTGATATTATCCTAGCTAAAGGCAGTCTTATTTCATGAGTCCTATTGTGACTTATTGATTTCTGATTCGAAACTACAGATTTGATTGACATGCTGGATTACTCGGGTTTATCTCATATTGATTGATGGATTGTTATTGGATTATTTGGATCATCCGTGTTATCATCACTGTTATATGTTTTATAACTGATTCATGTTTTAAAGCTAAATGAAATGTATTTGAGCATTCATGTGCTACTTGTTGGGATATTCATATCTCATTCGATTTTTTTTTGTTTTCAGATCTTGGAGAGGACGATACTGAAGGGTAGATGCTTGGATCATGTGAGTCAGATTTGAGTTATAGTATTTTATAATCGAGTTTGGGAATATAGTTGACTTTGATTATTTGTTTTATTGTTTATTCATGTTTTCCTTCACTCTGATATATAGATCCTGTAGATTAGTTAACTCTTCGAAGATGAGTTACAGTTTTACTACATAACTTGGATCCGGGGTTTTACAATGGCACTCCATCATGCTCCATGCATTCAACCAATAGAATTAAGGATAAGTACTAAATCTAAGTCACATTATAACTCAAGATCTAGCCGTTGGATCAACTTCAAATTCTGGTTCCACACACCCTCCACATGATCACCTAATTAAATTAAATCTTTGATTAGCAAACTAATATCCATAAATCACAGATTTAAATTAATTAGTTAATTATTTTGAAAAATTCAGGGTGTTACATCCTACCCTCTTACAAAATAAATTTCGTCCTCGAAATTTACTTTGTAATTTTGGAAATAATTCTAGCTACTTCTTCTTCATCTCAGATTCATTTTCCCAAGTTGCCTCTTCAGCAGAATGATGTTGCCACAACCAAAGGAATCACCTTAGTGTGTTTTTTTTTCCAGTTTGTCTGATGGCCATCGGCAAAGATCAGACTTGTCTTTGAATTTTTTCCAATTCATCATTTTGGGCTATTTCACAGCCAATTGATCTCAAAATTTTTGAAACTTGGTTTAAGCACATGGGATTGAAATCATTTTTTGCCCTAAGGCAAGATTGATGAACGCTCAGAAGCGATTCAGATTTTTGAATTTTTTTTCTTCTTTTAGGAATGAGTTGATCAAGCATGTTTATGCAGATGATCTGTAAGTGTGTGCACTTGATGCATGAAAAATGCGTACACAAAATTAAAGCAAAGATTAAATGATATTACCCATCTGCACAATTAAAAAGTGTGTGCATAATTCTAAAAAGGTTGGTGCCCTTTTGAGGCACGACTCCTGGACATACTTGTGTATGGAAGCACATCTGAGTCTAAATCAGCCTTCTTTCATTTTTTCTTTCATCTGCCTTTGCTTTCAGGTGTCAGACCAAAAGAATTGACAATTTGCCAGCAAGGGCGAAAATTACATGATATTCAAAATCTGAAAAATTTCATCCTAAGGGCTTTTGGGAACCCAAAAGAAGGGTACAAATTTGCTTCAAGGCAGGTAGGCTGGATTCCTAGATCTAGGGTCTTATGCCCCTGTTCTGATCTGGCCTATTTCTGCCTGATTTTCTAATCTGGCTGGCTTTCATTTGCTCAAAAGGCCGACCTGGATTCAAAGTGCTCCCGACGGACTCAATGGGTCAAGGCCTACGGCTTACGGGACTCAATGCTTGGATCTGGGGTGGCTCCCTTGATCAGAATTTAGTTGGCTTCCTAAATTAGGGCTAAGGCAGCCCATGATCTAGGGTTTACTCAATTTGATGTAAAAGAATGGGGGTACTTGCCCTTGATGGACTCTTGGATTTTAAATTGCTTTTATTTTCCAATATTCACATTCATATCCATATCCATACTGTATTCACAAAGCTGCGGTTTATCAGAAACAATAGGTGGGGAAAGGGTACCCAACCCGAGACATTTGCCTACAAGGGTCTGGGCCAAGTACTAGACCCTCGCCTACCACAGCATGAAGCCAGTGGCGCTAAGGAATCCAGAAACCTGGGGAGATGGGTTTACCCTACTTTCCCAAGCAAGCCACGGGAGTGTTGGTCTAATACCATCCCAAAAGTAAGTTTATCGAAATAGAAGGGTGGCTTCTAAGGAGGTCTAAGTTTTGGTAAGTAGGAGCAGCATTTCATTTCATCATAGCATTCAAATCGGATCATCCACGCAGACTTCCTCGTGCGTGTCACCCCACACAGTTTAATACAGAAAAGGAAATCATCCACGGTGTGGTGGAGTGCTTATGTGTGCAGTTGGGCAAAGTGCTGTGTCTATTTGGGTGAGTTTTGGACATTTGATTGTTAAAAGGGTTCCTTGTTATCTCTTTATAGTGAAATGCAGAATTGGCACGCAATACGATGTCCGGGAGAGTCCCCAGGTAAGTGGAGGGTCACGGGGAACCACTTAAATTCCACTTTCCTTAGGCAATTATCTCGTCCTTTTGATAGGACTCCCCAGATCATGCAATTACGCGTATTCCGCATCTCACTAAGGTAAGATAATAGGTAATACCTAAACCGATCTATATCCATCTAAGTTGACTCTTTGAACCAGGGTCCAATTGGGTTGAGGGGTCTCCAGCGGAGTCGCCAAGCTGTGCGCACCCGATTTCGGCCGCATGCGAGGTGCACGAAGAAGTGATGCTCGCCTTGGGACTATTTGGAGTCGCCACTGCCTGAGAGGTGCAGGCAGACACAAAGGGGCACCTATTCGGGCCTAATTATTCTGGTCTACGGCTTTTTAGAGATCTGAGCAAGTTCTCGGTTACGTCTAGAGAAGTCTGAAGACACCCTAGCCCGCCCCATCGATTGACGGGTTCCATGGGTCTCCTTGGTTCGAGTTAACTTAGTTCTCACCCAACTCCTAAGCTAGCATGCACATTTATTTGGTCTGGTGGGGACCATTGAGGGTGTAAGTCCCCTTTTTATTTGATTTTATCTTTTTATCTGTTAATGAAGTGGGTTTGGTATGGGCCCTGTTGGAAGGCCCAGTGGAATCCATGTTGGGCTTAAGTCAAGCCCAAGGCCCAATTTGGGTTATTGGGTAACCCTTATTGGATTTTGGCTATTTGGTTTAAAGGTTCAATTATACTCACACAATTTAGTGGGTTTAAGTTTTTAAGGCTTATCGGGCTTGGATTGGGCCCAAGAACAATTAACCAAGTGGCCTTTTGCCCATTTATTGAAATGGGCCTTGATTGGGCCAGACGGGATGTGGGCCCCATTGGAGGGCCCACGAAGCCTTGGTGGGGCCACTTAGGTGCACAGTCTCAAAATGGGCTTGGAAAAGTCCAAAAAGCCCAATGGGTCAAGTCTTATAAAAATGGGTCGGATTGGGTCCAATCGGGTTTAAAAAAATGATTTTTAAGTTATTATTTAATTTGCTCGTATTTATTATGCGGACTGGGCTGAACCGTAAATGTAATACGGTTCAGGCCTGCCCACATATTAAATACGGGCAAGCCTGAACCATACTTCAAATACGATTTTCGCCTGAATTTCCAGAAAACGCCGCGATAGCCTCAGAATCCGAGTCGCCGACTCCTTTTTACCTTCCACCGATTTCAGTTGGTGATTTCACCAGCTTCCACGGTGATGGAATCGCCTTTCTCTTAGTTAGAAAGTCTTCCTTTTGTGTATCTCGCCAAAAGGAAAGATCTTATCATATGCCTAGACAGCCCAAAAACCTGCATGAATGGGAAATCGAGAAGGGAGAGAGGGGAAGGATTACGAGGTACATTAAGAACCAAAGAGGACAGGACCCCTCTTTACAAATATAAACAAATTAACATAAGAAAAGTTAGTTCAAAACAGTTTATTGGAACTCTCTCTTCCTTTGTTGTTTCGCGTGGGGGAACTCCCCTCCCGGGGAGTCCCGTTTATATGCACCAAGTAAACAGATTAGATAAAAAGAGTAAAATAAATAACAGCTTTAAAATGTCAAAATGATTACTTATTCAGGGAACTTTGAGGGCAATGTAATACAAAGCTAATTAAAAGCTTACCGTGCTATTATTATCTTGTTCTGAGGTGTTGAGATTCTCCGGATGATTTTGGCAGCGCTTCCGCGCTTCCGTTGATTCCCCAAAATGGGCTTGAAAAGGACCTCCCCTCTTTGGGTTGAAAGGGATTGAAGGTGAGGAGGGAAGGTGTAGTCTAGGGGTATTTTGGGAATATTTTTGGGCTAGTGGGGTTTTGGCAAAGCTTGGGTAGGGGTTGGTCATGGAAAAGGCAGAGAAAGAGAGGGGAGAGGCTAAGGGGGACCAGCTTACACAAATGGGGGGGGGGGGGGGGGGGGGGCTTGCCCCCTATTTATAGGCTTTTTTTCGTCCCTGTATTTGAAGTGCGGGCATGCCTTGCCTGTACTTCAAATGCGGGAATTCGTTGCCTGTACTTCAAATGCGGGCGAAATAAACACGTTTTAAAATCTCGTGAATCCGCCAGCTGTCGCCGTACGGGACGTGTGTCCTGCTTCTAAAAGGCTTGCCCGTATTTGAATTACGAGCAAGCCGTATTTGAATTACGGGCATGCCTCGCTTGCACTTCAAATACGGGTGCACACGTTTTTTAAATGCTGGATTTGAAACACTTTATTAAATTTGATTTTTAATAAAGATTTTATCCGATTTTTTGATTATTATATTATGAAAACGAGATTTTTTATTAAAATATTATTAAAAATAAATATATTTCTATTAAATGATTATTTTATTTATTTTATTCATTTATTCTGCTTTTTTGCTGCTGTTTTGCCATATGGACAGCTTTCCTTGAAACTTCAACTGCCCATAACTTTTTCGTCCGATGTCCGATTTCAGTAAATTTGGTATCGTTGGAATCAGCTCGGAACGCTCTATCAACTGGGATCAAATTGGGTAGTTGAATTGGGGTCAAGCAAAAAGTCAACTTTTGCTCCCCCAAAAGTTGACCGACTCATAACTTCCTCATCCGGACTCTGATTCTAGCAAACTCAATTGCATTGGAACCATGTCGAAATGCTCTTTTAAATGAGAGGAAGTTTGATGGCCAATTATCTTTGGATTAAAAAGTCAATTTTCAGGCCCCTCAGGATTTGACTTTTTAATTAATTTTTATTTTCTGCAATTTTCGGGGTGCAAAAATCAGGTTCTAACAGTTGGAATGACTTGTGATGAGTGTATTGGGATATACATGATGGTGATCAGTGTTGGTTTATTATTTTGCAAGTGTTGGGTTTTATGAAATTGTTATTTTGGTTTTGGTTTTGCTTCCCTTGGATCCATATTTAAGCTTAGTAATGTGATGGTATTGTTTGTTGGTGTAATTGCATGGCCTTGTGTGTTGCCACGATCGGTGTAGAGCAGCCAGAAACCTTGAGTAGGCTTGGTTGTCAATGCCAAAACCTAGGGAGTAGGCCGGCATTGGATGACGAAACCCTGAGTAGGCTGTCATTTCAGAGTTCCGAAATCCTGAGTAGGTCGGAACTGTGTACATGGAGGTGTGGAGGTCTACTTGGCATGTTAATTAACCAATTTAAACAATAGGCATGACATTGACCATTCAATGTGTTATCGGTATTGTTATTAAGTTGAATTGGAAATATTATTGTTTTTAGATTTTAAATTTCAGAATTGTCTTGGTTGGTTTAATCGTGCTGGCTATTTATCGATGTATATTTATAACTGGTGTAAACTATTTCTGCATGCATATGTTACTCCTTGAGATATTCGTATCTCACCCGTTGTTTTTGTTTTGTTTTCAGATACTCGTGGTGAGGCGACTACTGGGGTAGATCCAACAGATACTTATAGAGAGGAGGATTATTATTACATTCCCTAGACTAGTAGGTTTTTATTTTTAGACTGGAACTTGACTCTCTTTTGATTTGGAATTGTAATAAGGTAGTTTGATGTTGAATCGTTTGAATTTTAATTAAAGATTATTATTGGACTTCTCAGTAAAATTTTGGATGTGCACTCTGATATGGTAATTTGGTGATTGTCCAGTGATCACATTTATTTTTGGGATCCTTACCTAACACTATGTGAGACTTGTTATATCTTTAATGAACAACACGGATCCGGGGTGTTACAGAGATGGTATTAGAGCACGTCAGAGTATAAAAGGAAACATGACATAGGAATAGGAAATTTGATAGGCAAATATGCAAGGAGTTTCGGGCTCAAATTTTGGTTATAGTCTATTGAAGGGTAAACACATCTCCTAGAATTTTATGGGCTTCTGAATTACTCATCTGGGTATCAAACCCAAAACAGGGTTTTTGATAAAAATCGGGAAAACTGGAAATTTAGACATGAATTGAAAAGTTGACTTTTTATTGACTGGGAATTGGACCTTGGAAGTATTTTTATTGGTTCCAAATGAGGGGTAAAACCTTATTTACATGTAAAGAATTAAGTAAATGGAGCAATAAATACACATGACATTTACTTAAATGTCTTTCATGTAATAAGGGTGCTGCTTTCAACAATTAAAACTCATTTGATCCATCTACACCTAGGTTTATACAAATACATAAACTAATAAGCATCTTGAAATTTCAATAACCCTAAGTTAGTTCCCATAGGTTAGCTTTTATGAGGTAAAACCATCAAATTTTGGATATATACAAATTGCCGCACTTAATACGAAAATTGGGTGGGTGCGCTGACCTCGGGACAGTTGGTGCGAGGTAGGCGCCAGGTCGGCGCATCCAATTGTTCCTATCCACTGAGCTCAAGCCCCTTGGCGCCAGGTCGGCGCCAGGTATTGGTAGCTAAATGCCTTATTATTGTAATAAGGTAGTTTGATGTTGAATCGTTTGAATTTTAATTAAAGATTATTATTGGACTTCTTAGTAAAATTTTGGATGTGCACTCTGATATGATAATTTGGTGATTGTCCAGTGATCACATTTATTTTTGGGATCTTTACCTAACACTCTGTGAGACGTGTTATATCTTTAATGAACAACATGGATCCGGAGCGTTACAGAGATGGTATCAGAGATGGTATCATAACTTGAAGGATTATGATTTCACTCTTCATTATCGCGGCATTCACAAGTGTGTCACTAAATTAAGCAAATTGTGGCGTTCATATGTGTGTCGCTAAAAAAAAAAAATAGCGGCATTCATATGGGTGTCGTTATACTACATTTACAGTGGCAAACATAGCGACACTCATAGAATGTCGCAAATGTTTAGCTTTGTCGATGAGCTCAAAGAACGTCGGTAAATTATTTGCGACACGACCTTTAGCAATAAAAGTAAGTTCACCGCAATGTTCGTCGCGAATAGCTATAGCGACATTCATTTTAGATTTTGCGGCATTCTTATGAACCCCGCAAAAAATCTAATTTTTTTTAGTGCAAAGAGTGAAGAAGAGAGATATTTTTCCCGCATAGTGTAAAACCCTGTCCCGGATTATACCTTAATTATCTAAAGTAGAATTATTAGACTAATTAAGTACTTATATTATGAAGATGGGGTAAATATGGATTATACCTAAAGATTTAGGGGAATCAATTGAAGTTATTAAGGGAAGCTAAGTTAGTGTTATGTTTTAATTACAATTGGCTAAGGTATCTTTCAATTAGATCTAGTGAATTGGAAATCAAATTCTGAAAAATTAGAGTAAGTGTACCACAAAGTATCACCCAAGTATACTTAAAGTACCTTCCAAGTGTACCCAAATTTCCATCTAAGTGTACCCAAGGTACCTCTCACATGTACCTCAAGTAACTCCTAAGAGTACCTAAAGAACCTCCTAAGAGTACCCAAGGTACCTTTCAAATGTACCTAAAGTATCCCCTAAGAACACCAAAAGTAACTCTCAAGTATACCCAAGGTACCCTTCCAAATACCACTAATGTACCTCTTGTGTTATCCAAGATACCATCCAAGTATACCTAAAGTACACCAAAGTATTACCCAAGGTACCACTCAAGTATGCCAAGGGTACACCTATGCGTTACTTAAAGTACCCCAATGTATTACCCAAAGTACACCCATATATTACCTAAGGTAACCCATGTATTTGCCCAAGGTACCCCCCTGATTTACCTAAAGGTACCCCTTTGTGTTACCTAAGGTACCCCCTTATATTACCTAGGTACCTTACTCATATTGCCTAAGGTATCCCACTATTTTGCCTAAGGTGCCCCACTGTTTTACCCAAGGTACCCCATTTGTATTCCCCAAGGTACTCCACTTATATACCTAAAGTACTTGTAAAACCCCGAATTTCCACTTAATAAATAAATAAATAATAAATAAAAGAAAAATGAGTTAAGTAAAGATTTAGGGTAAGTAATTCAAATAGGTCATAAATTGTAAATAAAGAAAGAATTTTTAATGAAATTAACCTAAAAGAGTAAAAGGGTATTTTGGTAATTTTCAGAAAAAGGTAATTAGTAAATAGATCATCAAATAATAATTAGAATTAAAAAATAGAAGAAAACAAATTATTTTGACAAGTTAGAAATTAATAAAAGCCTAAAAGTGGGAAAAAGGGTAATTAGGAGATTTCACGTCTTAATTTGGAAAAAATAAGGTTTTAGGCGATAATAATGTTTAATTAAATATTTTGCACGAAAATAGGTTATAAATAGGAGTTTAGATAATAAGAAACTTAATTAGTATTGTTTAAGTAGAAAAATAGAAGGTGGAGAAAAAGTAGGAATTAAATTAGAAGGATTAGACTTTAACTAGACCATGGTTGGGTTAGCCCAAATTAAATTAGCCAATTAGGGTTGGTTTAGGATTTCTAAAGCCTAATATAAATAGGAAACTAAGGTTAGAAAAGAGGAAAATTTCGTGGGTTATTGTTGAGAAAAAAGAGGGAGAGAAAGGAAGAAGGTGGCTAATGGAGGTGTTTGACCAGCCATCATCAAACCATAATCGCGGAAGATCTGTACGGTGGATCGCCTTCAAATTTGGAGGTTTTGGTCTTCACTGATGGAACTACATTGTGTACGGTGGAGATTTGAATTGGGAGAGTCTAGCTTGGTGCGTTTGGGAGCAAAAGTAAGGTTTAGAATTAGAAGTTTCAATGGAAGAAGGATTTAGCATATAAAGCAAGTAGTAACCTTGGAAAACGTGAGGAATTGCATGATTTGGTTTCCTATGATTTCATATTGTTTGAATGGATTAGTCGGACCTGTATTTACATGGAATCAAAGTGCTTATAGTTTAATGATTTGTGTTCTTGTTGTATTTGTCAAAAATAAAGAAGAAGCTTAGCTTGATTATGTAAATTAATATAGGAGGGTATTTAATTTATAAAAATTACTCTAGAAGGTTCTAGGTATGTTTCAGAAGGTTTGTAGATTAATTTAGACTAAGAAAACATATGGCAAAGGCCTAAAAATCCGAACTTTAAAAATCTGAAAAATTCTGTTTAATTTTGCACGAGCGCCTAGGATCGCCTAGCCCTGTAGAGGTCGGCGCTCTATGTAAAATTTGCAGATTTTGGGGATTTTGTAATTTGAATAAATATCCAATAATTTTTATGATTAGTTAAGCATGTTAGCATCTTTATAAGGACCTAAATAAGGTATAAAAATTATAAAAATTAAATGGGAAAGATTATTCAATAAATTGAAGGTTTCAGTGAAAGGTTTGTTTATAAAAGAGTCAAAGGGTATGGATATTGCTAGAAATAATATTACGGATACTTATGGCTTATAAACATCTTCTAAACTTTATTTTAGGCCTGTAGAACATGTTGGAGAAATAAAATACAGAAAATTCAAATAGAAACTAGCTTAGGTGTTAAGGTAGGAAATTTGGATTCTAATAAAAGGGATTAATAAAGAAAACTCTAAGTAAAATTGGATTTACTTTATTTTGAGCTTTAAATAGGAATATTGGCTACTGGAATTGCATAAACTCAGATTTTATCGGATTTATGATACTTGAGTTTTATTTTGAATATAATTGGAAGAATTGCATATGTTATTCTGAAAAAACCTATAATTGGATTTGTTATGATTGAATCATGATTTTCATATAGAATGGAATACTTGGGTATGGTTTGGTAAGTGGTATGATGTTGTTCACTTTACTTTTACGGTTGGGTGATACGGCTTCTGTGGTTGAGTTGATATTAACTTTTACTGCAGAGATGGGTAATCCTCTGTGTAGAGATGTGTAATCCTTTACGGGTAAAAGTGTGTATGCCTCCTACATTAGCGTGTCCTCTCGTATGTGGTTTTATCGTGGTTTGTGTCAGTGGGCTTAGCTGTATATGGATCCATAGTTTTGGCTGGTTAGCTAAGTGGTATTTAGTTTGGGTTGAGTTACTCCTATATGCGAGCACGCTTCCCTTGCAAGTTAGTTTGCTCTGGGAAGGTCCTATGTCTGGAGGGACACCCCAATGAGCCGTTGGTGATTCCCTGTACATGTGGATAAGCGACCACACTCCATGTATTGATTCTGGTGCTGCATGCTGGTGGTACATCCAACTCTGCGGGGTTTGTGTGCAATAAGTCGGTGACTACGGCTCTTGCCTAAGCTGCGCTGCATGGGGTTTGAGTATCATTAAGTAGCACTGCCCCTAAGCTGCACGGTGGAATAGCATTTAGTTGAGTGTCATCTCAAATACTTATCATCTTTGTGAGTCCTGCAATTGCACGTGTTTTATCGCTTTTGTCAGTTTTACCTCGTTAACATCAAATTACTGGTATTTATACATGATCATCGGTTTTATTGCTTTATTTGTAATTGCCATGGATAACTTGGATTTCTTGTCTTATCGTTGATTAATCGCATACCTCATGACTATTTGCTTACATTGGACTGTTTCTAATTGCATGCACCTGCTACTTGCTGAGATGTAAATCTCACTCCGTTTTCCCCTATTTTTCAGGTTGCTTGGAGAGATCTCGAAGATGGGGTTTTAATTTGATGGGTAGAATTGTAATTGGTACTAATGTCATATGTTGATTAAATAAACCTTATTGTAAACTGAATGGATATTATTGAATTTTGAATTGTTTTTATTGGCCACCGTAACTCTAATATATTTAATTAAAGTTTTAAAATTATTGTGAATCTTGGTTTGTATCTGACCCCAGCTTCGTGGTAACACCTCGAGTTTGGTTGTTGAACCGGACTTGGGTTGTTACAGTAGCGAACCGGGATCGGGTTGGGTGCTGCTTTGCATTGACCCGGGTTCGGGGCGTTACAGTACTCACTTGAGTTGCCCAAGGTACCCAACCTTTATTCCTTAAGGTACCCCACTTGTGTTACCTAAAGGTAGCCCCTTGAATTGCCTATGGTACCCCATTTGAATGCTTAAGGTACCCCCTTGTTTCACTTAAGGTACACTCCTTTGTAAAGCTAAGGTACCCCTCTTATATAACTAGGGTAATCCCTTTTGTATAACTAGAGTACCCCCTTATATATCTAGGGTACCCCCTTTGTAAAGCTAAAGTACCCCTCTTATATTACCAAGGTACACCCCTTACATAACCTAGGGTAGACCCTTTGTATTACCTAGAGGTACCCCCCTTATATAACTAAGGTATCTCTCTCATATAACTAGGGTACACCCCTTCTATAGCTAAATACCCCTCCTCAATATAACTAAGGTACACCCCCTAGGCTTATCTAAAGTTTATCCCCTTAGAATGACTAAGGTAAATCTCTTGAAACAACAAGGTACCTCCTCAAATAACTAAAGTACCTCTCATATAATTAAGGTATCCCTTATGTTAACTAAGGTACACCTCCCAAGAATCCCTAAAACATACCTCTTGAAGTGGTTAAGGCGAGCCCCATTAAAACACCAAGGTACCCCCACTTAACACTAAGGTACCCCTGACTTAACATCAAGGTACCCCCTCAAATAACACTAAGGTACCCCCTGGCACACCTTAGGTACATCCTAGGGTTTTAATTGAATAAAATCCTTGTTTAGGGGTAGATTTGAAAGACCAAAAACTTGGGCATATAAAAGGATGCCCTAATTTCTATTCTAGGTGTTTTTAGAACACCCCATTTTGTCTTGGTCGTATAGAATAAAAGAGAGAGAGAGAGAGTTTTGGGAGCTTGCTTGAAAGCTTCAAGAGGAAGAAGAAGAAGGAAGGAGAGAGGATCTTGAAGAGAAGTTTGCTTCTCCATTAGCAAGTAAGTAGCAAACCCTTCCAAACAAAATGAATTACTAAAATTCGTATTTTCTCTCTAGGGTTTGATTTATTTGAAGAAATAATCTTGCATTTTGCTATTTGTTTCTAAAATTCATAGGTTTTGGTTGTTTAACACTCTTGGTTTGTTTTTCCATTGATTTGCCATGGATTTCCAACTCTATTGTTTATATTCCAAATTAGGGTTTGAGTTTGGTATTTGAATGATGATTCATGTGATGGATTGGTGTTCATGAGGATTTGGGGATGATTTCATGTTGAGAAAGGTGTTTTAAGTGTTTTGGGATGATGTATGACATCAAGTTTGGTGTTAGAAAGGTTGGGAGTGGTTTGTATGGGTTTGGTGTTAGAAAATAGCCAAAATTTCGTAAAAACCCGACCTGGCGATTAATCCTGGAATTGGGCGATTAATCCTGAGCCAAAAACACACAAAACAGTCCCTGTAAAGCTAATCGCGAATTAGGATTAATCGCGGGGGTTAATCGCGAGCTTCAACACACGAATGTTGAACTGGACGCGCGTGCGTTGCCTTGATTTTCACCTTAACGCCCAAACCTTAAGCTTCAACGCCCGAACGTTGGGCTAATCGCCCTTGGGCGATTAATCGTGGATCCTGTGTATTTAATGCTCAATTTACTTAAGTTTTTACATGTAAATAAGGTTTTACCCTCCATTTGGAACCAATAAAAATACTCTCAAGGCCCAATTCCCAACCAATAAAAAGTCAACTTTCCAGTTTATGCCTAAATTTTCAGTTTTCCCGATTTTTATCAAAAATCCCGTTTTGGGTTTGATACCCAGATGAGTGATTCAGAAGCCTATAAAATTCTAGGAGATGTGTTTACCCTTCAATAGACTACAACCAAAATTTGAGCCCGAAATTCCTTGTAGATTTGTCTAGAAAAATTATACATCGAAAAGTCAACGTTTTTACCCAGATTTAGAATATTTTTGAGGTCCGAAACTTTTTGTCTCGAAATCCGTTGATTTTTGGTATGGTGACTTTATTGGGGATTCTAAGACTATCCCCACATATCAAATACGTAATTCATGGACTTTATGGGGTATGTATTCTACTGTGATTTGGCTTTGGATGTGAAGTGTTTATTTGGTTATTTCCTACGCATTGCGAATATTTGACTTTGGTAAAGATATGAGGAACTCTTTTTATGTGATATGAAGTGAAAGTGTAGATCTCACTTGGCAGTGATCGTGTAGATCTCACTTGCCCTTTTGTTGAATTCCAGTGACGGTGTAGATCTCACTTGGCCTTGGTTAAATGGTAATGGATGGGGGAATTCCACTTAGTTTGTGTATTGAGTACTCCCTCTTGGTTTACGAAATGAGGCATTGGTTTTAGTAACCGATGCGAAAGGTTTGTTCTACATTATGAATTCTCCCAAAATATACTTGTAGTAAATGGTTGGGTCTATCGAGCAAATTTTGTGTTATATTATTTAGATGCTTTGACTTGGGAATATTAATTGCATAAACTGCTTCTATTCACGATGTTATATGAATTGCCTAAACTGTTTTACTCATGATGTTATATGAATTGCATCAACTGTTTCCATTCATGCATGTTTACTGCTTACTGGGAGAAGTCTCGCGCTTTTTGTTTTACCGGATTTGTTTTCAGATCCGCTTGGTGAGCCACGTACTAGGGCAGCTTTTGAGAGTGAGCTTGAGCGCAAGCCCGAGGACTTCTACTACCCGTAGTAGGGTTCTCTTTATGTTATTGTATTTAGTTTTGAAAACTATCCATGGGTTTGTAATTGTTCTTTTTGGATTTGTAGACTTGGGAGGTTATCTTTAGATTATCACTTGTATATATATGAATGTTCATGCGAGAGATAGAGATGGTGAGATCTTAGTTGCCTTTTTGTATACTCAGATGTTGTATTTTGGAGTTATTACACAGACGATCTTTTGTTATATGGGAATTTTAAATTCCATGCTTCTTTATCTTATGTACTCTGATAATTACATTGTAATTGCCCACATTAATTATGTTTATCAGGTTCTTTTGGGCCCATAAATAGGTTTTGGGTAAGGGTTGGTGCTATGATAGGACAGACCCGGATCTGGGGCGCTACACATAGCCCTCTCTCTTCCTCCTCCTGCGTGACTTTTTAAATAGCAAAATATAACAAATAATGATGTTACTTATTATGCTAATCACGACTGTGTTTCACATTGCTTTTTTGCTTATTTAAGCAAAATCAATTTTTTGAAGCAGTAAGCATGTATGATTAGTATTTTGCTTTTGCTTCTCATGATGACGATCCAAAAAGCAAATCTAATTGCTTTTCTTGAGAAGGAAATTTTTTTTGTTTCTTAATTTTTTTTGCTTCTTTTGCTTATTTCTTCTAATACTAACAACCGACCCAAACCACCACTACTACCACCATCCACCACTACTATCACACCACCCACCACCACCTCCACTCACCAACCCACTTTCATGATCCACCCTCACTTCCTACCTTGGGCACTGCCATTAACACCACCCATGACCACTACACTCCCACTCATGATCCACCCTCACTTCCCACATTAGGCATTCACTTGCCACGATGCCTCCACACCCCATCACCATCCAACCTCAATTTCCATTATGGGCACCACCATTAACATCACCAATCCAAACACCATCACCCACCCCTACCATAATAGTGATAATAATAATAAATTAAGAAGAAATTATTTTTTTCTTATATTACAAAACATGCTTTTTGCTTTTCTGCAACAAAACAAATGTGAAACAAATAGTTCTGCTTCATGAAAGATCTTCATAGAAGAAATTTCTAATGACCCAAGTAAACATAAATTAAACCAAAAGTAATCATAATAAGAAAATGTAAATTACATAAGAAAAGACGAAGCTTTTAAACGAAAAGTAAACACATGTAAATTACAGTCTCACCCCTTGCGACTTTGATAATAATCATAAGCAGCAAAGAAAGTTTGAGAAATGGTGAGCAGGAGGAGAAGTACAGCAGCAACGAGAGATATGAACGACCACGGAGAATCAAAGTATTTATGACGGAAGCTCACCCAATACGCATTACAATGTGTCCTGTAATACTCATTAATGTCGTCGAACACCTTGGTGAGATGACATCCATTAATATTGACAGCCACATCTATCGCACAATTATTGAAGAAAAACGCTACCTGCTTGTCATCTCCAAGATTATTCTCGATGACTTCACCGTCACACAAAAGCCCCACGTCTTGTGGGGTGTTAATGAGGCCATCCATGAAGACGGCATACGCGCTAAAATATGCATCGTTCCTCTTGTGACCCTGCTCGTATGCGATACAGTTAAGTAGGAAAGAGGCTGTGGTGTCATTCACGGATATAGTCGGCATTTCGATCACCCCATTCTTCCTAAATATTATGTTCAAGAAGCTCTTCTTCGATGGGCTATCTCCAGTATTGAACATGTCTCTGATCATTGCCCGATGGAGCTTTGTGACATAATATTGGATCAGTGAGTTGCTATCTCCAGTGGATTTGCATTTGATCCCTGCCCGACGGAGCTTTGTGACACAATGGGTCATTCGGGTTTCTAGGTTGAATTTCGGTGGCTGTTTATGGTATGGAATGAAAATTGACCAAAGAGCGTCAAGGAGATGTTTTGGGCCTTTGTCCCCCCTCTCGAATTCTTTAATGTACCTCATAACGATTTTTTCAGGCATGGGTATCAGTGCACCAAAGAACCTCAAGGCTAATTTGATTAAGGAAGTCTCCTTTTCTTCCTCTGGAATGTTGGATAGATCGAATAAGGATTGGAGAACGAACAAGGGAATTTGGTTCTCGAGCTTCAGAAGGTCTCTCGTTAAGCAAGGAAGCACCCAGGACATGGAAAAGATGGGGTCGTCTTTTCTATCGTCCATGTCTCCTCCCGCTTTGCGAAGTAGCTCAATGACGAAGCAGCCGTCAAGTACCATCATCTCCACAAATTCATTCTTGTTGAGCTCGAAGATCTCAGAGTAACAGTCTTTTGCATTGGATTCCTGTAACTGTATGGCTTTCACATAGTCTGCTATGCCCACTCCCTTGGCTTTTGCTGTTCTAGCGACTAAAGAACGCAAATATGTCCACTTGTGTTCTTCGAACATCTGGAGTTGTAATTCGTGTGACTTGTGTGCTTTGCGTGACTTGTCTTGGTGTTCTTTGTGTAAGTTGTGTGACTTGCGATGGTGATAAGGACCTATGGAAATGATTTCAGGCCGGTAGGATTTAGGGCCGTTCGAGTTGATGAAGCTCTGAGAGACCCTGAAGACACAGCAAGAGCTCCCACCAAACAGCTTAGGCTGCTCCTCCTTGATCTTTTTGTCCATAGAGCATACTATATCCTCCACCTCCGGAATTTTAATGATATGATGTTTTTCTGCTGAATTCATCTCCATATCGGTCTGGACTTCATCGTTACTGGTTATCATCGACGTTGTTGCCATGGTCTTTTTTTTCTTGGGGGTTCTTAGGGAAGGGGAACTACAGGTGAAGGCAGGATTCAATCCAAGGACTCGGGCAAGTATTTAAAGAGGTTTATATGTCTTTTAAGGTTATTTTTAGAAAAAAAAAAAAGAAATAAAAAAAGTCTTTTTCAACAGTAAAATAGCACTTATCAAAAAGTATCCTTAATTTGTAATTAAGGAGAATTGGATGACTGAATCTGATTTATTTTCAAAAAATTCCACTAAAACTAAATTTTCCTTTCATTAATCCTAAAAGGTTAATCTACCCCTGTAACTCCAAATGGCCTTGCAGCAGACAAGTGAACAGGACCACATACCCCAAAATATGTGGGACTCACATATTTTCTGGGATTGCTTTGTCAACCTGCTAGGTAAATTTGGCAAATCCCTATATTTTCTAGTTTATATATATATAACTTAACCAGTTCTGATTATTTAAAAGCTTTTCAAAAACATTGTGAAGAGAAAATCCTTTTAGGAGACAAAGGACAAATTTTCTATACAAAGAGAAAACCTTCTATCACGAGCGATTTTGAAGGAAAAAACCATCACCAAAGCTATTCCTGGAAGGGGTTTCATCATCATCACAATCACACCTGAATACAAATTGTGGAATGAAGAACATCTTCATCACCTTGATGTTCTAGACGCTGCCTGACATTCGTTCTCATCAAAAAGCGCTTGTTAATTAATTAGAGGGCACTCATATGAGCAAGCATCCTAAAGATAGTCAAATCCCTTATTGCATCAAGAACATGTTACTTTTGCATTTTGACAACCAAATTTCATATTAAATAAAAAATATACAAATTGTGATTCAAGCTTAATATATATATATATATAAATATAGAAAAATTTTGTGTCAACTTTTGGGGGGTAGGAAACGTTGTTACTGTCGATGAAAAAAGGTTTTTGGGGCAAAAAATGTTTACTGCTAGTAAAAGGTCGCCCTCTATGCTCTCGTGTTTTGTAGTGGGACTTTACATATTTTCTAGGATTTGCTTTATCATACACTAGGGGACTGCATGTACTACGCATAACAAATTATGAAAATCCTAACTTGTAAATGTTTTTGTGAGACCCACTTAGAAAAATACCCCATGTTGAAATAAATTGCATGCCACAACATTTGGTTAGTTTTGCTAATGTGATATAGCAAACCTATAAAATGAGAAAAATCTTAGGGGAGATTTAGGGATAGATTGTCTTGTGAGTCACACTTAGGTGGCGTTTGGTGGGCATTATAGAATCTGGATTCTGATTATAAACCTAGATTCTATATTCCAGATTATATTTCCTCGATTTTAGAATCTAAAATTCCTGTTTGGATAAGCAGGATTATGAACTTAGGTTTTAAACTATAATCTAGAATCTTCTTTGGTTGGAATTGATTATTGAGATTAAATTTGAAGTTTTTGAATTAAAAATTGCTTAAAAAATAATATAATGTATATAGAAAAATTAACATCTTATTTTAAATTGTATATATTATTATATAATATATATATTTTTACATAATATATAAATATATATATATTTTTATAATAATATTATATATAATATAATAACATTATTATATTATATTATATTATTTGTATTATAATAATATTATTATAACATTATATAATACTATTATAATATTATATAATATATATAATAATTATAACAATGTTATACTCTATAATATAATATTATATTATAATACAAATTATATTATAATAATATAATTTATGTTTATTATAGCATAAATTTATTTTTATTATACATAATATAATAATATATTATAATAATAATATAATATTATAATATAATAACATGTTTATTATAATAAACAGAAATTTATGTTTATTATATTATTATAATAAAGTTATTGCAATATAAAATTTTAAAAATATTATTTATTACAATATTAATATATAATATTATATTAATATAATTATAATATGATTAATATTATAATATAATATTATTAATATATGATATATTATTATATAGTATAATATTATTTTATATTAATATTAATAAATCAATATTCAATATAATATGAAATATTAATATTACAATATTAAATATAATATTATATTAGTTTAATTATATAATTATAATATTAGTATTTAATATTATAATATAATATTATTAATATTAATAAATCAATATAATATGAAATATTAATATTAAAATATTAATATAATATACTAATTTATTATTATTATTATATTAATATATTATATATTATAATAATATATTAAATTAATTATTATATTATGATTATAGAATATGTTTATTATAATATTATAATAAATTTATAACAATATGAAATTTTAAAAATATTACATATTATAATGTTAGTATTTAATATTATAATATAATATTACTAATATACAATATATTATTATTATATTAATATTACGATGTTAAATATAATATAGTAATATATTATTATATTTTAATATATTAAAATTAATATATATCATATTAATATAATAATTTATTAAAAAAATATTATAAACATAATATTATAATAATATGTTTAGTATAATATGTGTATATAATATGTTGTACATAACCTCTAGAATCACAGATTTTAAAAATTTAAGCACTAATGTTCATAATCCCTATAATCACAAAAAAAGTAGATACTGATTATGAGCTTGATTATATAATCGGATAGTAAAATCCGGTCTTAAAATCCGGACCAAACACAGCTTTTAGATTATGGAATCGGATTCTACTATAATCCAGATTCTATAATGCCCACCAAACGCCCCCAAGTCTCATTGAACTTAGATAGGTACAAACACATTTACACATATCACCTACTTTTCCACAAGTTCACATGCATACAACTCCATCATACGTACACCCGTAATTAGACATCAAGATCTACAATCTCCATCATGAATCTTTATTTACACTTACATTTTCCAAAAGTTCACATCCACATAATTTCACGCTTCTAAACATACACAACCATATTGAAATAGGGCATGTGTTTATTCGCTTCATGCTGGTACCACATACACGTACACCCAACACTTGTACTGAGACGGCGCGTGCGTCCGTCCGTTGTTTTGCGCTAGTACCTTTCACACATGAAAGGCCTATATTTATATCTTTTAGACAGTAATTTAAATTCACACCTACATTTTCCACAAGTTCACATGCAACCGACCCCACCACATGTCAAAATTCTTGTACGAATAATAACATTCAACTCACAATAGTCATGATTGAACATTGTTGATAAGAACAAAAATTCTTATATTATAAATAGTCCTAAGCTTAAAAGAAATTTGAAAAGAGTTACTAAATTAATCTTAAAGAAATTTGAAAAGAGTACTAAATTAATCTTAAACTAGAATTTGGCTGACTGACCAGCTCCTAGAATACGCAAAATAGGAACACAAGTCTTGAATCTGACTAACAATACCCAAAATACGCCATGAAATCAAAGAGGATTGCTTCTATAGAATTTGAGGAAGAGACTTGGAGTCACCCTCAAGGATAATATGAGTAGCCTGCAGATGTTTAGCCAAAAGTAAACCTTCAAGAGCAGCTTGATCCTCCACCATGAGAGCTGAATCTACTAGAACCATCCAGATATTCTTGTTGCGTAAAGAGAGACGAGGAACAATAAGCTTGCTGTTTTCTTAAACGAATTTCGAGATTGTAAATCCTTGCTACATATAAGGGCTTCAGTGTAATTTTGGGATTCCAAACGTGAGACTCGTGAACCTTCATTTCCACTTGTCAAGCTTTAGACATACTTTTCTGTTGAGATTTCTGATTGATATCATGTTCAGATTCATACCGCTATCAAAGTTTGTCCGCTAGGAGCTATGGGCGTGAAGTTATGTTTCTTTGAGAATGTTAGCAAAATAGATTCAAAATCAATTTTTTTAAAACATCTTTCCACTTTAATTAATACTCTCTCTTTTAACCTTAAACCGCTTATATCTCCCAAATATTTTTGAATTATTATAAAAAGAAAAGATTAGTATTTTTGCCTTCTTTTAAAGTATACAATTAATTCTCTAAGTGATTATTAGTGGACAGGCTTGGGCATATAAGTGTGCTGTGTATTTTTTTTGGGGGGGGGGGGGGGGGGGGGGGGGGGGGTGCCGCGCGGCGCGGCGCAGGAATTTGGGGGGAGAGCAATTTTCCTTTTCGTTTTTTTTGGAGGATTTGTTTAGTTTGTTTTTATTAAAAGCAGGAACCATCTAAGTGTTCTTTTCTTTTCACATAAATAAAATTAAAAATTAAAAATTAAAAGAACGATTATAAAAATCTAAAACAAACACATAGTATGATAAAATTCTTTTCACCTTTTTTACTAATTATTATTATTTAATCATACTATCATTAAAAAAGGTAAAAAGAATTTAGTAATTAGAAATTGATATATATAATAAAGATATGAATAATTAAAAATCCTACTATAATCAAACAAAAAAATGAAGATAAAAAAGAATTTTTTTTTTCTAATCAATGAATAATTAAATCATACTACAATTAAACAAAAGGTTAAACGAATTTTAATAATTAGAAATTTATATATACCTTGAAGATATTATTGAAATTAAATATTTAAGGATAAGTAAAGATTATTTAACCAGATGATGTTAGTAAAATGTTAATATTGAAATTATCTAACGAAATCAATTTTATTTAAGTAAAGGGTGCTTTCGAAATTAAATAGTATAGAGAAGGGTATTTTAGGTATGCAAAATTGAAAACACTTAAGGTAATTCATGCTTTTAATAATAGTACAAATATATTAAATCTTTACTGTTCAATCAAAGTTCTACTAGTAACGCTTGGAGTATTTGCCAACACAATTAGTGGTTCTCATTTCCTGGGAGGCGTTTAATTATATGACAAATAGTCTGCCAATATTGGGAGGCACTCTTCCTTATACCCAGTATTTCCACGTGAAGTAGTAATTGCATGATGTTCATTGACGTGTATCTCATCAATATTTCCACATTAAGTCATAATTGCAATCTCATCAATATTTCCACATTAAGTTATAATTGCATGATGTTCATTGACGTGTATCTCATCTTTGAATTTATTCAACTCAACCCTCACTTAACCAAAACGCCAACGATACACATCCTAGAAACTCCCAAGTGCCTTTATGATGTTCATTTTCATTCAAATATATAAATAAAAAAGCCACCTATCATTGTTGCACCAAGTCTCAAATTGAACTTACAAGTTCACATGTATCTCCCAAAAATTAAATAAGCCACCTACCATTGTTACACCAAGTCTCAAATTGAACATACACATTCACATGTATCTCCTAATAATTAAATAAGCCACCTACCATTGTTACACCAAGTCTCAAATTGAACATACACATTCACATGTATCTCCTAATAATTAAATAAGCCACCTACCATTGTTACACCAAGTCTCAAATTAATTAATACTCAGGATTGAACATGGTTGATAAGAAAAAAAATTCTTATATTATAAATAGTCCTAAGCTTAAAAGAAATTTGAAAGGAGTTACTAAATTAATCTTAAACTAGAATTTGGCTAAGTGACCAGTGTAGGGACTTGGGAAATTCTTGAACACCCTGAATTAACCTTAGTTTAGTTTAGTTCCGTAGAAGGGTTAGACGCTCTGATTTGGTGTGTGCAAGGGCTTAAGCCTACAATCCTAAGTTTACCCTAATTCTAAGGATGTTGTTTTTGAGTTTGGGCTTTGGCTCAATATGGGGTCCATTAGTGGATACATATGGCACACAAATCCAATTCCATAGTCTGAGTAGGCCCGGCCCAACTCACGTATGCCTTATTCATTTTTAATGGGCGCTTGCTTTTTTGTTTTTGTTTTTGTTTTTTTTGTAAAGAAAACCATTATATATTAACATATCTCAGAATACATAGACCTCTCATATAGTCCAATAAATGAGGGGACAAGCAAGGAGTTGGACAAGAAAGCCACCGACAAGAATATTGATCAATCACAAAATTAGCTAAGCAGTCTGCATCACGATTACCCCCCCTAAAAGTATGAGAAGATTGGACACTAACAAAAGAGGAACACAAATCTTGAATCTACCTAATAATGCCCAAAATACGCCAAGGACTCAAAGAGGATTGCTTCTGTAGAATTTGAGGAAGAGACTAGGAGTCACCCACAACGATAATATGAGTAGCCTGCAGATGTTTAGCCAAATAACTTAAGCAAAAAGAGTAGTGGGTGGTTATGGGTTTGGATTACTTTATTTGGGAAGGATAATAGTTGGAAAAAACAGAAGGAAGGTCAGAATCTAAGGGGAATATTCCCCCTCTTCCCATTTTAATAGTATTTTAAATAGTATAGATATAGATACATATTGGAGGAATTAGAGATGGCGATCCGGGCCATGGTTAAACTGAGCTTGGGCTCGAATTTTGGGGTCCTTGAGCCTTTTAGGTGTAACGCCCCGGATCCGTGTTGTTCATTAAAGATATAACACGTCTCACGGAGGTTAGGCAAGGATCGTTAATCAATTTATGATCGCTGGATAATCATACATCTATAACCTAACAGAGTGCACATTTCCATTTATGCAAAATTGTAACATTTAAACTGAACTGAAATCATATGGTTCATCCCCAATTACTTTAATACATCTCAATTAATTCAAGTTCTCAAATTCAGAACAGATAACCTACAAGTCTAAGGAAGGTAATAGTAGTCTTCCTCCCTATATGCCTCAGCAGGATCTACCCCAGTAATCGCCTCACCACGAGTATCTGAAAAAGTAGAACAACAACATAGTGAGATACGAATATCTCAGCGAGTAGCACATGCATGCAGAAATAGTTGAATCACATTTTAAAACTATGCATCGACAACACTACAATACGTTTAAACAGCCAACATCAATTTCCCAAGTTCAAATCAAACAAATCACATCTCAGTTAAATACAATAACACATCGATTGGTCAATGTCATGACTATCGTTTGGTTGATAAATTAAACATGCCAAGTAGACACTCCACACCTCCATGTACACAGTTCCGGCTTACTCAGGGTTTCGGATACTCTGAAATGACGGCCTACTCAGGGTTTCGTCATCCAATGCAGGCCTACTCCCCGGGTTTTTGCATTGACAACCAGGCCTACTCAGGGTTTCTGGCTGCTCTACACCGGTCGTGGCAACACACAAGGCCATGCAATTCCAACAACCAACAATAACATCACATTACTAAGCTTAAACATCTGGATCCAGGACAAGCTAGACCAAAACAGTAAACATCGTATAATCTCGATTTCAATATCAAAACAAACCATTCATTTCTACATCATGTAATTTCTCATCACAATTCATCACCTGTCCCTCTGGACCAAGCAGTGCCTCAAGTACATTCAGTACTTTCTCATTTCCATAACACAAGTCATATGAAAGTAAAACTCAATCCATTCATACCAAAGAAAACCATTCAATACGTATAAAGTTTCCAACAAGTGAAACCAGAAATACAAGAACTTCTCAATCAAAACAGTGTATAGAATAAGGAAAAGTAACTGGTAACTCTTACTAGTTCGGTGTCCGGCACAATACTCAAAAGTAACCTAAACCCAACTTGAAACTCATAAGATGTTCACAAAATTTTCCTCTATTAATTTCATAGGCAAAATGGTTTCCCAGGTTCCTAACCAAGTGAATAGTGAAGTGGTTTAACCCCTAAGAAGTGCAAATACTCTTGGTCAAATCAGAAATTTCATTTCGGTAAGCAAAATAGGTCTGCCGCTCACCTATTGAGGTGGGCGCGAGGTGAGCGCCGGTCGGCGGTGAAGAAAATGGGCAAAAGCGACCTGCCGCTCACCCGACGCTAGGTGAGCGCGAGATGGGCGCGAGATGGGCGTGAGGTGGGCGCGGGATTCGCGCGAGATGGGCGCCTTGTTTTCTACTTCGCGCGAGATGAGCGCGAGGTGGGCGCGGGATCGGCGGTAGGTCATTTTTAACAGGGCGCCTACCTCCGAGGTGAACGCCGGTGAGCGCGAGGTGAGCGGATATACCCTGTAGTTTTCATTTCTCTGTTATTTTGAGATCTACATGACTGGCCGGTTTGTGAAGGTCTGTAACTACTCCAGTACACTCCTAATACTCCCAGAAGACTTCCCAACCAGATTTGAAATTAATCTAAACACTTTCATTTTCAATTAAAACTTCAATCCGGAGACTCTGTTCATGTAACTTTCCGAAAAACCAGAAAAACCAGAAAACATCATACCATCACTCAATATACAAACCATGCATCATAATAAGCTCGAGAAACATAAAACCCTGTTGTAAAACAGTGCTACTCACCTGTGCTTATTCCCGAATGATAAAACCCCGGCCGATCACTTCTCGGCCACGCGCGCGAATGAAAAACCTATCGAAACTAATCTTCTCGAGCAGAGGGAAATAACCCAAGGAAATTCAGCTCCGAACTCCTTCTTCCAGCACTTGCGATATATGGTTCTTCACGAACGAAAGCCCTAGTCGCCCTCCAGCCGAAATCGCCAATTCTCCTTATGTCCAGAGTTAACGAAAATGTTGCCGAAATTATGCTAAGCGTATTCTCATAAACCCGAACCCTACTTTCCATTTTAGTCCACTTACTTGTTACATACTCGCTCGAATACTCTCCCATTTCCTTGATCCTATGCATGCTCGCCTACGGAAGACACTACATGTTCAGCATCTATTCGCGTTAAAAATCACATAACTACACCTTAATAATACCAATGATAATACTACGATTTTTCGGAAAAATGGCTATATAACGCCTGTACATATGAGTATGGGCTAAGCCCTCAAACCACAAAATAACCTGATAAACACAGTTTATACATCAGAATAAATAACTAAATAAATAAATAAATACTCACAAAATTCAGGGTCTTACATTAGGTCCCACTTTTTAAAGCCCAAACTAATTAGGGCTAACCTTGGGTTAGACATATTGAAGCCCGACCTGTCCAGACCTAGGCTAGTTTTGAATCTTAATGCATGTATAAAGGTAGTTAATATTTGTATATCTTACATTTACTTTTTCTTATTACTAAATCATTTTGTGACTTTTGGGGTTACTTTTTTGCTTAAGTTATTAAAAATAAGTATTGAAGCCTTTTAAGTATAGATAAGTATAGACTTTTGAGGAACAAAAAGCTTGCTGTTTTCTTAAACGAGTTTCGAGATTGTAAATCCTTGCTACATACAAGGGCTTCAGCGTAATTATGGGATTCCAAACGTGTCGTGAACCTTCATTTTCACTTGTCAAGCTTTAGATAAACCTTTCTGTTGAGAATGTTGGCAAAATAGATTCAAAATCATTTAGTATTTTAGCTGAATGTCGTATATTTATATTACTATTGAAGTCAATCCTATATAATTTTTTTATAAATTTTCCAAGGATGTTTGTTTTGATGGAATCTATACTATATATAAAGCCAGAGGAGGGCCCCTTGGGAACCGTGTCAAAGAAAATGTGCAACTTTCCACAAGAGGCCTTACACAACAACACCCAAGTTTATTAATAAAAAGATAAGATGGTCAAAACTCCCTCAAATATTTGATTTTGAAAACCTAATAATCAGTTCTGCAAGTTAAAACCGTTCCCCCTATGACATGCAGTATTGTACGTGCACCCTTGCTAGTCTAAAGAAAAATAAATGAAAAAGAACTTTCTATTGAAATTCAGGTATTTGGTTCATGGGAAAATGTTAGAAAAGTATTTTACTAAAAAGGCTCTATTTTTTCATTAAAGGGCACCGAAAATTTTCCACTCAAAATGGAAGTAAAGTAATAGAAAGTAAAGTACGTTTTTACTTAACATTTCATAGCTTACCGAACCTAATGTAGTCTTATATTTTGGCTCGACATTTTCATAGTGTAAAATCCCAAATTTTAATGTAATTAAAATTTATTATTATTTTTAGGTAGAATAAGGCTTATTGGCAAAATTTTTCAGAAAATGAGATCAAAAGAGTTAATCGAGGTTGCTCGGGTGAACCAACTTGGAAAATTATAATTGTGAAGTGATAAAATTATTTAAAGTTGTTTGGAATGGTTTTAGGTTGGGTGGTCGTTAAGGCATGCATGAGTTGATAATCAACAAATGGTGATGGTGTAGGGAGTCTGGTGGAGTGGAGCATCATTAGATCATGTTTGAGTTGCAAAGGGCGGCAACTATAAAAACCAATAGAATTCAGTCCGTTGGTCTTTGTTTGGAGCTCGAACGAACTGGAGATCAAAAATTGCAGAGAGAGAGGAGAAGAAGGAGAGAGGGTTTGGAGCTGGATTTGGAGAATTTTCTAGAGTTCAAAGAGAGTGGTTTGTGGCCGTTTGGTTTTGATCAAAGGAGATTGAAGTTACCTGTGGCAGCACTTGATATCGTCTAGAAACAGAGGTGCTGCAGATCTGAGCCGCTTGATTCGAAATCTAGGTGAGTTTAGCTAAAGTTAGATTCAAATAAGTAGAATTCTATTCCTAATTGAAGAAGAAATCAGATTTGAATAAGATCGGATCTGGAAATTGGATTTCCTGCAGAATCAATGTAGCCGATTGGATTTGGGAGGAGAATTTAGAGATTCATTTTGCAATTAAGTTCTCAGCAACTGTAAATTCGAGGTTCAGAGGTAAGTAGCACCAATTGGATTGTTTTAGATGATTTAATTGAGATTTAGCACAGTTGATCAAATATTCAATCGAACCTCTGTTTTCTGGTTGGTTTTTGTCGCCTAAGCATGAGCAGCATGAAATATGATGCAAATAAGTTCCAAATGCAAAAATAAATAATTGTTTAGATGTTTAGTGATTTGCTGTAAAAGAGATGATGAAAAGAAATCATTGTAGTTCCTATATAATCTGAAATTACATTATTGTTGTTAAAATTCTGGTTGAAGAAGAGTATGGGCGGCTAAAGTTTCATGATGCTGTTTGGTGTTCCAATTATATCCATATGGTTACAAAGACATCATTTAGAGGATTAGGAGGGTGGAGGTAAAGGTTTGGAAGCTAAACCTTAGATCAGACCTGATCAACCTTCATCAGTCGAGATGAGCATGTTGATGTGGCCTGAGCGCCCAGGTCTGCTAAGGGCGCCTACCCTCCCAGAGGTTGGCGCCCAGCCTATTTTAAGCTATTTTAAGTGCTGTTAAAAATATACTTTGGAAGTTAATTAGGGAACTTGATTAGTGGTAAATTGAGGTAACTTTAGATGAATAGCAGATGCTGAAATTGGAAGCATACTTGGGTGTCAATTAATGAGATTAGAAACTTGTATTAGGTAAGAATTGAGTATTCTTAGAGTGCTGAAATTGTGTCAACATATTCAGATCTTAATTGATAGTTTGTTGATTAAACTCAACTAGGAATCACTTGAGGGGAATTAAATAGAGATGTTTCAGGCAAATTCCAGTAGTAAATTTCTATTAGTGGTTAGTCCAATTAAGGATTGTTTTGTATGGAATAAGTAGAGGTTATTAATGAAATTGGAGTGAACGTAGGGATGCTGAAAGTAGGATTTATAAATAAGTGTTTTAACACATTGAGATCTGGTGAAGATATTATGTCATGTATAAGTATTATAGGTGAATGACGTTGGCAAGAGTAAAGGTTATAGCAATTCTTTCATGTGCTGTACATGTATGGGATTAATTGTAGTTGTTTAAAGTAATCGATGTAATAAATAAAGTTAAGTAAAGTGAGGATTTGAGGTTCTTTTTAGTTAAGTTAAATGTACTTGAGGAAGGCATTGGTGGCTCATTTAGAGGGAGAAGACTAAAGGATAATTCACATAGGGAAAGGCTACTGTTGAAGCTAAAATGAGTAAAAGCAAATTCTGAAATCTTTGTTAGGATCAAACCCAGATTTTTTAGCATGTGATTTTACCGGATCAATCGGAGAATAACAATTTTACTAAACATTGTCTTTTAGAGGAATGTTATGGAAATTAATGGAAAAAGTCATGGAAACTAAACATTAGTTCAATCCTAGTTGGATTGCTCCAGCAGCAACCCACATTGTGGAATTTAGAGGGAGCGCCCAGGATTGTTGAGGATGGCTGAGGAGCGCCCACCCTCCCAGCAGCTTATGGTTTTCCTATAGTTTTGTAATTGTTTTTAATTTTCATTGTGGGAATCATTAGGGAATTTATTTAGAAGTTATTAAAGGACTTTTAAAGGTTGTGGCACATTGGAAATAGGATCACAATTAAGATTTTAATTATTGAAATCAATGTGGGAATTTTAGAAGAAATATGATTGGTTAAGTAAGGAATTGGGGATTTAGGCTAAATAAGAGTGTTATGAGTATAAATTTTAATTGTAAACTACTGTTTAAGTTTTAAGCAAGTAATACAAGACAGAATTAAGTAACATAGTTAAATTTTGGTTTCAATACTCGGATTTACCGGTTTAGCCGAAATAGACAATTTTACTAAATTTAGAACTAGAAGGATATTACCTATAGGGTAAGCTACTGTTGGAGAAGAAAAAGTAGTAATTTAAGTATGAACCTAAAATCAGTATGTAAACTCTGGTTTTAACACCCGAAAATGTCGGTTTAACTTAGAAACATCACTTTTACATAAATGACTCTCAAAGGGATTTTATGGAAATAAATGAAAGGAGCTTGTAAAACTTATTATTGGAATAAAGATGTGTCTATAAAATCTGATTTTGTGAATACGGTTGAACCTTGAAGTATTAGCACTGGATTTCACCTCGGATTTGACGGAATTGTCATGATTATGTAATTTTTTACATTGCACCAGTTTTATGCGGATTCTACGGAAAGAGAATTTTAAATTGAATATGAATGATTGGTTTTCTGGTTTGGAATTGGTTTTCCTCCATGTACTTGGAGAGACAGTTGTGATGCCCATGTACTTGGGATGTTGATACCTCTGTGTACTCAGAGATGCCCCGTGTACTCGGGATGATATGATTGAGATTGAGATGAGTTGTGTTTGCTAGATTTCACGATTGGTTTTGGTTTTAGAGTCTAGTGGGCATAGCTCGATATGGATCCATGTTAGGAGCTAGTTAGTGGAAAGGATTGTTCTTTGCTAGTTGTAATACTTTGTTCACGCACGCGTTTCCACTGTGTACTCAGTGAGGCTTGATCGTGTACTCGGCTGACTGCGGCTATCCCTCATTTTATCGTGTACTTGGACTGTGACTGGATTAGTACATGCCAACCCATCACTGTACTGGGTGGGTTCTCCCACAATAAGACGATGATCGTGTACTCGGCATATCGCACCTAAGCCGGGAGGTGGCATAGTGGACATTGGCATTACTCTAGTTAAAGGCAGTCTTATTTCATGAGTCCTGCGGTGACTTATCAACTATTGTTTTGATGATACAGATATGTTTGTTATACTGGATTATTCTTGTTATATCACATTGATCGATGGTTTATTGTTGAATTACTCGGATTATTCGGAACTGAGGTGTTATCACTACTATTGCATGATTTACAACTGTATCATATTTAGAACTGATAAATTGTATTTGAGCATGCATGTGCTCAACGGGTATATGCTTGGTTCATGTAAGTTAGCCTCGGTTATAGTATTTTATATTGGAGCTTGGGTTATAGTGCACTCTGATTTTATAGTTATTGTTTAATTCATGTTTTTCCTTCACTCTGATTTGCTATCCTGGGTTATATATTAACCTTCAGAGATAAGTTACGGTTTTACCTACGTAACTTGGATCCGGGGCGCTACACATAGGTTAAAAGATCTCCCTTCAAAACAATAAAATTGCTCTCATGTCCCAAATTCTGCCCGACTAACTATCTATGACTACAATATCCAATAAAAATCTTAAATGATTCCCATTTCTACTAAATAACTAGTAACCCAAACGAGTAAGAAGTTTTGAGAGTATACATATTGAGGGGCCTCACTGAGTAAGAAGAAGACTTAAAAAGACATGGATGGAATCTACAAAACAAGACTTTACAAAAATGCAGAATAATTGAAGATATGATGACACAAGCATTCGTATATACATGGAGGTGAGAGAAAAATGCATATTTCATGTTACAGTAGTTTATTCGTGAGATAAAATTATCTCTAATAATTTCCTGTAACATTTTTAACAATATAAACACTGATACATCGTGTTGTATACGAGACACAGAAAATCAGACAGCTTTTGTCCTTGGGAGACAACTAAAGGAAAATATATGGGTTCATCATGAAATGATGCATTTTTTTCACAAAAAGAAAAAGAGCTCAAAATCAGCAAGTAAGAAGAGGAGACAAAAAGGTTTATATGCCTTGAAATTATATTTCTCTAAGGCATATGATAAAGTTGATTGGTCCTTCTTAAGATCTGTCCTGTTGGCAAATGGTTTTAATCAACATAATACTGATCTTATTATAAAGCGTGTATGCACTGCTTCTTTTAGCATTTTATTCAATGAATCCCCTATTGGAAATATTGAAGCCTCTAGAGGTCTTCGACAAGGAGATCCACTTTCTTCATACTTGTTTATTCTATGCCAATAGGTTCTTTCTTTGGCAATATCAAGAGCTGAGGTTGATCATCGTTTCAAAGGTATTCAAATCAGAAGGGGATGCCCTTCCATATCTCATCTGATGTTTGAAGATGATTTGACCATTTATGGTCATGCAAAGGAGCAGGAAGCCCACTGTCTGGTAAGAATATTACACAGGTACTGCAATGATTTCGGACAAGAAATAAACTTCCAGAAGTCTGTTATTCAATTTAGTAGAAACACTCCGAGATAGCAGCGGATAAGGGTGAGGCATTTATTCAATGTCCCATGTGTTTACACCCTATAGACCAACGAATAAAGAAAAGGGCATGTGGTGCCTATGTGGCTTATTTAGGCCATGGCATCAAAACACGTAGGCCTTGTATAGTTGGACAGGCCACGTCAGTGTGAGACATGGGAAAAAAATCAAATTCATGACTTCCTCAATCATCACACGGGTTTGAATAAAACAAAGAGTCGCCACCATTCAATTTAGGTGTGAATGGACACCGAAATATTAAATAAGCTCGAAAGGCAATTTTACGGTAAAAATAACCCTCCTAAAAAAAACAACCAGAGATGGGTAAGGGGATTAGGTTATGAACAGGGGAAGGTGTTAGGCACCCCTATTCATCCACACAAGGTGGTTGCCAGGTATTGTTCATGTTTTTCAAAGGAAAAAAAGGCTTGCTATAAAAATCATGGAAAATCACATAAAGACAAAATTGTATGGTTTTTTCATACGAATAGTCTGATTGATCCAGAACTTTCAAATATGATCATACCATTCCTAGGGTTTCATGATCAAAACAAAATTGAGATAAAATCAATTTAAAGTGAAAAATCCAAAAATCTGGCTTCAAGTTAAATTCTAGAGATCTAGAAAAAATATGATTTTTATAAAATATTTCAAAATTGAACTTGAATAGTCCAGGATATAGTTAGAGCCCAAATTTCACATTAAATCAAAAAATGAAAACCAAAAATACCCACGTTGATGAAGAACATCAAAAGGGGAGAACTTAGACTGTAGGGTCTTCTCTCAAAAGTGAAAAAGGATTCAAAAACAACATCATGAAACCCTAGAATTTACTTTCAGGCTTCTGGATCCAGATCTATCATATTGATTATGACAGATCTAGGATCTTAGCCTAATATCACAAAAATAATGAAAACAGTGCTGTAGGTGCAAATATGTGGAAAATCCAAATTTTAGAAAAAAATGGGGATCTCATGCTATAAACATCATGGATTCATATGATTCATTCAGATTCAAAATAAAAACTATTAAAACATGATCAGGATATTCAAAGCAGCCACATCTCACAAATTAAAGCACATGGGGGTCTACCGTACGGATCCACCTGTTCTTTTTTCCCCTAGCTCTCTCTTCACGTTTTACGGCTAGAGAGGATTCTTGAGGTACTTGGAGGTAGGTTTGGTTATACAAACACAATCAAAGGCTTTATTCTAGATAAAAGGAGAAAAACAGATATGGGGTTCTATTCTAGGGATCCACCTGTTCTCTTTTCCCCTAGCTCTCTCTTCACGTTTTACGGCTAGAGAGACTCTTGAGGTACTTAGAGACAAGTTTAGGAATACAAGTACAAAAGATGGCCTTATTTTATAAAAAAGGAGAAAATCTTATTACTTCTAGAATTGAAGACAGAAAATAAAAGGGAAAAGGGACTTACCTGGATTGAGCAAGCAGGGCAGCAGGGATTCCTCTCTTCTCTTGGAGCTTCTTAGACTTCAAATTTTCGTGGCCTTTTGCTTGAGGAAAGGCCCTCTATTTATAGGCAAACACAGGGGTATGGTTGGTCCAAGGTTTAGCAAGATAGAGTTTCAGTTTGAGTTAAACACAAGATCATGCCAATCCTTTATCCACAAAGATATTTCGAACGAATAAAAGATATAATTCACTCATTTAAAGGGATATTGGATTAAAGATAAGGCTCAGAAATCGAGAGAAGAATAAAACTCGCACGAGTCTGATGCGCCCGTAAATGATTTACGGTCCAAAGGTGTCCGTATATGTATTACGGGTGCTGCGTGCCCGTATACAAAATCCGGGCGCGCTTAGCCCGTAGATACAATACGAGCAAGGCTTAAATTATTGATTTTCATGCATTTTTGGCCTGTTTTAAATCCCAATTAATGTTTTCATTATTTTCTCATTTTGTAGTGCAATTTGGGGTGTCTACAACTGCCCCCTCTTTGCTGGTAATTGGAACCAATTACAAGCAGAGAGCAAAAAGACCCACCAATTGCACTTTTCGAGATCTTTGTCTAACTAATTGCATTTTGCAAGGATTAAATGGATGATTTTGGGAAAAAGAATTCATTGCGGAAGATTTGCTAAAAGTCCCTCAGCTTAAGGGCCAAATCCTCCTCTCTCCTCTCACTGAGCACTCGTGGCTATGAAGTGAGATTTGAGACAAAAAATTTTAAACAAAGTGGGTAAGGTGGTAATCCTTGCAACTTACAACTAATATAAACATTAATCTTCTAAAAAGTGTGGAGAAAATAATAAAATATGCAATTTTCTGCTTCGCTCGTATTGATATTACGGACAGGTGTTGCCCGTAATTTAAACACGGGCGAAGTGGACCGTATTACCTTTACGGGCGCCTCTGACCGTATTACTTTTACGGATTTTGGCTTCCTTCTTAACCGCGGCCGCGAACAGTTCTTCATTTCTGCTCGTATTTCTGCCCTAAATCCTTTGTGACCGTATACTCTTCTCCGGTCTTCGATCTTCACTTCCTGACTACGCACGAGTTTGCCGGCGACCACTGTTCACTCCGGCAACCTTCAACTTCTCCGGCGCTCTTGCTTCTCCAGCGATCTTCTTTCTTCTTCTTCCATGGCCGTGACTGTGGTTAAGCTTTTGGGGGTGCTTCGAATCATCCTAAACGACCGTGAATCATCCTTGAAGCTTTGGTGGAGTAAGATTTTAGCTTGCAAAACTTCCCCTTTCAATCGAGCCAGGTAAGTGGCCGAACCTCAGTTTATGCTAAACTATGATAGCATTCACTAGACGAATCTTCTGTCTCCAAATGATAGTTTCTCAATTCATGCTTGACCATCTGAATTCACTTTTTGCATTTTTTCTGCTTCTGATTGATTGCTGTGAATGTTACATGCTTCCTCCAGAACTGCTGTGCAAAATGCATGGTTTTGTTATTCTTGCATGTGTTAACTTCTGCTGTGCAATTCCATCAACTTGATTGTTGTACAATTTCTATTTTCATGTTCACTATTTCCAAGCATGCCTATCTGCTCCCCAAGTCTTTGATTTGTATCTTGATAAACTCATGTTTTGACCAATGGCTGATTTCCTTTGATTAAGAGACTAGGATTCTTGTCCCTTTGATATCTGATTTTTTTTGCAAATATGAGAGCTTGGAATCCTTGCCCTTGAGTGGCTAGCTTCCAATTGAAGTCAATTGTCCTTTCTTTGCGGCAATTAGATTTCCGACTTTGCATTTCTTCTATTACCTCAGTATCGGCACAAGTAGGCTTGAGCTTCTATCCTGAAACCAAATAAACTTAACTGATTAAGTATCTTCAGAAAATATAAAGGAGAAAAATAAAACAATCTATACACATTTTTTCTTGTCATATAAAGAGAACATACAAGAAGCTTGCGCTTCTTATATACTTTCTTAGTTAAAGCAAAGATAAATAAAATCTCTCTAGACAAAAAATAAACTCCTTCAGTTGAGTTTCTGAAGCCCTTTCTTCCATTCTCCATTTTCTTTTTTCTGCAAATCAATTTAATCTTTGGTTAAAATGAAAATCAAGTAATGAAAATTTTAATTAACATCTCCCTGATTTGAACCGTAGATGGCCCGCCTTAGATCAGCTTCCAGGGATCCTGCAGATGAGCCTTCTTCCTCGAGGGTTCGGCGGGATCATGCGGATGTGGCCTCGTCTTCGAGGGCCGAGAGGGATTCCGATTCGGATGTCCCAGATCTCCCTTCTGGGGATTCGCGTGAGGCGACCCCAGAGGTATATTCTAATCCTTCTGTTTTTCAAATTCCTTCACCAAATGCATCACCTTGATTCTTTCTTCTCTCCAATTGTTTCTTTAGCCGGCAGTGGAGGCTTCAAGACGAGATAGGAGCCGTAGAGGGCGCCGCAGCGGAGGCAAAGATGGAGGCCATGATGAGGGCCGTAGGGGAGGTCGCAGAGGAGGCCGTGGCAGAGATGAGGCTCGGACCAGAGTTGAGGTCCCTGAGGCGGTGGCTGCCCAGATTAGGGATACTGATCTTTTGCGTGGCTTGAGGACTCATCCCTCAGCGTGTATTAGGGCGGATATCCCTTTGGAGTATCCCATGTCTCATTATCGTGGGAGCTGGGCTAGCTTTATTAGATTTATTGGAGATTGTAGTTCGGCCTACCGTCGGGAGCGAGGCTTGTATGGCTTTGGCCTCTTTATCACTATTCCTGATGTGCGCCTAGATCGGGCCCTTATTGCAGCGCTGCTTGAGAGGTTCTTCCCCGAGACATTGAGCTTCCATTTTCCAGATATCGAGATTGGGATCCGGCCGTCTAACTTCACGCTTATCACCAGGATTAGGATGATCGGTGATGTTATTCCCGAGATGGTGATGCCGGATGCCGAGGAGATTGCCGCTTACCTTGGCTATATCGTGCTACCTCCGGAGGCCTAGGATAGAGGGAGAGTGAGATTGTCTCTGACTTGGTTGAGAGAGACTTTCTGGGGGAGGCAATTTGGCCAGCTTGCCGCCGGTGATCCAGTTTTTCCGTTTGCCTTCCAATTCCTTTTTTTGTACATGATGGGCTCTTGCTTCTTCCCAGAGGACACGACTTCAGTTAGTCCTCATTTTTTGAGCTTACTAGGAGATCTTCAGCGGGCGAGGAGGTATGCGTGGGGCCCGCTCATTTTTGGTACTATTTTGGCTGGTCTGCGCCGATCAGTTAGCGGCCTCTCCACTTCTCGAGGAGCTGGGGTTGGGTGCAGATTTTTCTGGCCCTTCCTGCAGGTGAAATATCTATTTCTCTTCTCTTTCTTTCTCTTATCTCTTTTTCTATTTTTTTGACTATTTTTATTCTTTTTGCAGTTCTTTGCTAGGGTTTATATCCCTTATTTTCGCCCTACCTCTACGATGCCAGAGGAGACATATCCCATGGCTTGTAGATGGTGTCATGTGGAGCACGACTTTGAAAAGAGTCATCCTAGGTCTGCCCGGGCCCACCTGGACAGGCTATATCGGTCTGAGGTAAGCTGCTTTAATTTCTCTTCTCTTTTTTCTTTCCTGAATCACATGTCTAATATTCCCTTTCTGTTTTTCAGCTGTTCGTCCCCAGGATGGAGGACATTCACGAGGTGCTGGCCTTGCATGCGGCCAGAGATGATGCTTTTGCCCCTGACCAGAGACGTCAGATATATCAGTTCTTTATTGGTCAGATGGGGAGCATCTGGTATTGCGGCGAGTGCTTCTTCTATCAGCATGTTGGAGAGCCCCGGATTCCTGCCATCCCTCCAGATACTACCCCCTCCTTTCCTCCTATGCCTATTGATCCTGCCCAGTTCCTAGATTGGACTGAGGCAGATACTTTATTGGAGGAGGGTGACTATGATGCCTGGTTCAGGCGAGCTTCAGTCGGGTGCCTTATGCCACCTATGCCTGTCCGTGGCGGAGTCACAGAGATTGGAGGGGTAGTGATTAGGGCATATGACACGACGGTATGTCTTCTTCTTTTTTGATCTTCAATTCATATACTTTATTTGAACTTGGCATTTTCTAACACCTTCTTTTCTATTTCAGGAGGCTCAGTTGGCAGAGATCCGATCTCGGTATGCTGATATAGAGCGCCAGCGAGACGCTGCTATCGCCGAGTGAGATGTCCTCTACATTACTATTTCAGATCTCCGGGGACAGCTTGCTAGGGTACAGGGCCAGGTGGGCCCTTCTGGTGCACAGGACCAGGCGGGTCCATCTCATACCCAGGTTAATTCTTTCACCTATTTCCATTTCTGCTTTTATCTCTGTTTATCCTGTTCTGATTAAAATTTCCTTTCTTATTTTCAGGATGACACAGCCGGCCCTTCTTCACCTGCTTCACCTGTGCCTATGCATCTTTGTGGTGAGGTATTTTCTGTGGCACGGGTGGAGTTCGTGACTTCTTCCAAATCGGTAGAGGCTCCTGTAGCAGAGCCTGAGGTCGAGGCTAAGGTTGCTCCTGCTGTTGTAGATGTGCCAGAGTTTGCTCCAGCACCTGAGACTGCTCCGGATACTTCTGTAGATATGGATATGGAGCCAGCCTGGGATGCCGCTGTGGTGGAGCCTACCGAGGAGGCCGTGGTTATAGAGGAGGCTGCTGTTGAGTCTGTGGAGCCTGAGGTAGAGACTGATGCTCCTGATGCTGTGATAGACCCTCCACCTGTGATCGATGTTCCAGAGGTGCCGACTCCAGCTATTAGTACCGATCCTGCGGTTGAGCCCGTTCGTGCAGAGCTTGATCTTGAGTCTGCTAGGGACGTAGATCTCCCGGGGTCTGCCCCTGCTTCTTCAGCTGACTCTAGGTATGTTTCTTCTATGCACTTGACTTCTATTCTTGTATTTGTATGACATTCAATCCATTTTGGGCTGCAGGAGGGAGTGTATCTCTGCTAGCGATAAAGTGCCGATAGTCTTTGGGCGTCGACGATCTCGAGGCAGAGGCTGTGGCAGAGGAGATGGTCCTGCGGAGGCGCAGTAGATTAGGATTTTTCATGTATATGTATTTTGACAAACTGATGTATCCATTCATATATATATAAAAGAAATTTGACTTATTTTTATTCATTTGTGCTCTTTTTTCTTTTATTTCTAGCTTTTCTTGCATGATATGTGTTAAAGCAGGGACGGGTGAAACTTAGGAAACCAATGAAATCAAAATTTCCCACTTTTTGGCATTTTCCCGAAGGAACCGTAATTAGGTTACGAGCAAGCTATGCCCGTAATATTAATACGGGCTCACTCTGCCCGTAAATTTTTCACGGTCACAGTGTGTCCGTATTCTTTATACGGGCCCGCCATGCTCGTATTATAATTACGGATTTTACTGCCTTTTCGAATTTTCTATATAAACTCAAGGGGGACGTCATTGTGACACTTTTAATAGTTTGAAAACTCCCTGAGCCTTCCGTTTTCTGCTTTCATTGTCTTCTTTAGTGCTTCCATGGCTTCCCTCGCCCCTTTCTCTTCTGTCGATGAATCTCCTCCTGCAAGATAACATGTTAGATCAAAACCTCCTAATCTTACCAGGTACAATATTGTGGATTCCTTCTATGATAGGTGGGTAAACTCCATGACCCTTGATGAGGAAATTCGCTGGGATTCTATCCACTTAGGGCATATCCTACACATCCTTAAAATTCCCTTTAAGTGGGAAATCATTGAAGCCTTGATTGGACATTGGGTTCCTGAATTGAATCTCTTCCGCTTTGATGACAAAGAGATGACTCCTACCATAGAAGAAATTGAAACCATCCTTGGCCTAAGATTTTCTGAAAAAGTTGTGAACCCTCCCCTAAAGCCTAGCTACAAAAAGGAGGCATCTACATTCTTGGGTATAGGGAAGAAAGACTTAGGAAATTCTGATACCCTATTGACCTTGTCTAAGACCTTTTTGACTGAAAAACTTCTAAGGAGTGGGGACAAGGATGCCAGGTTTAATGTTTTGACTCTGATAGTGGTCAACCAGTTGCTTTTTCCACGGGTTGACGACCAGGTTGACTTGGCTCTCATCTCAGTTATCTGCCAGGTTAGGGAACGTGAGAGATTGGATCCTATGATCTTAGCAGAGATATACCAGGCCCTAACTGACTGCTATTTCAGAAAGAAGAAACGCTTCCTTGCTTGCGCCCCTATCTTACAGGTAAATAATTTTTTTTTCTTTTCTTCCTTTTTTTTTTTCTTATTCTTCTTCTTTCTCTCTTTTTTTTTCTTTCTTTTTTTTCTCTTTTCTTTCTTTTTTTTTCTTTTTCTCTTCCCTTTTTTTTCTCTCTCTTTTTTTTCTTTTGAAATAAATTGAAATTATCCTCTTTTCTGCAGCTTTGGTTGCTTGACCACCTGAGTCAAGTTGAAGAGATAACTCGCCACTTCTTTCCAAGGTTGAAAGTTCCTGTTCTGATGAGCCACAGGGGTTGTCCTAATATCCAAGGCGGCAAGCAGGGATGGTTCACTTTCTTGGGTACTCTCCAGGATGATCAAGTGAGATGGCATGACACTTATCAGCCCAATCCAGAGACAGTGATCAGCTTCAGAGATAGGAACTTTTTGGTCCTGACAGGCTTGAAATCTGCTGTTCTCTATCTTCCTTTAAGGGTTCTTCGGCAGTTTGGAGCGACCCAGGAAATTATGATCCCAACTGGCTATGAGAGCCTTGTAGGGCCACTTAAATCAGTCATCATGGGGCTAAATGCTCAATTAATGAATGAGTGGTCCTATGTTCGCTTTCTGCGGGGTCCAGTCTTTTCTGAGTCCCATGTGAAGGACTATCATTTCTGGATCAAAGAGCAGGTGCAGAGTCATGTCCCAGTACCAGAGGATCCTCCTGCAGTTCTTCCCCTACTTATGAGGACATTCTGGAGTCTGAAAGGGCAACCCACAAGCAGCTTCAACAAATTTGGGTATGAGAAGCACAAGAGCTCAGGATAAAGGGTATTGATCTGGAGAGGCAACTTGAAGAGCAGAGGTCTTGCCGCATTGCCATGGAGAAGAAACTTGAAGAACAAAGGTAGGCTCGTCGCTTTGAAGTCCGAGCGATGCGGAAGAAATATCAGGATTCCTTGGCTAACCTTAGGGCGTTGAAGATCAAGCATTCTTTTTCAGATGAGATCATCTCCTTTTTGAGCAATCCTGATGCAGAGGGAGCTTCTGGAATTATTGCAACTCAGGCAGCTAGGATTAGGGAGCTTGAGGAGCAGTTGGGGAGTAGGAATTAGATTCTTTTATCTTTTTTTTTCTTTTCTTTTTTTTCATACTTTTATACAAAAGCCAACTCCATTAGTAGAAAGACAATAAATTTAATTGAAAAATAGGTTTTATATTATTGGCCTCAGAATTCTCAGATGCTTGTAAAAATAGAAGTTTTATAAAAAAAGTATTTGATTTCTCATCATTGGCCAAAGTATAGTTTTTTTTTTTTTTGAAAATTGATCCAAAACACTTAATCACATATAATCAAAGGAATTAAAATCAGGTTGAATAATGAAAAGGGTAGTCCAAGCAATAGGGAGAGACCAAATCTGTCTACCCCGTGGCCTTTAGAATCATCCCCTAATGACTGACCCTGCTAATCTGCTCAGTTTCCAATACTCATGCTGACTTCAAACTTGGAACACATGATCAACTCAACCTTTGATTCCTCTATTTTTATTTTTTCTTTCTTTTATTTATTTTTTTTCTTTTGCCCCTAGCGCTAATTACGGTTTTTACTAGGGCCGGCTTCTACATTCCGTCATCACCAATCTTACTCTGGAAGTTGAATGAATATACTAGAATCACCGAGGGCTTAATAATAGGACGAAACAAAGGCTAAGATCGGTTTATGAAAGAAAAGGCATTAAAGGCTCAAAATTTTCTAAGTGTGAAAATGGGTCAACCAAACTTACAGTCATGATGAATTCAATCCCTTTCCCCTTCTTTTGTATTTGGTTTTCATTTGCCCCTATTTTTTCTCTTTTTCTTTTTTCTTTTTTTTTTCTTTTTTTTTTTTGGCCCCTATTGGCCTTGCCCCAGTATAAGATTGTAAGTCTAGTTTAGGTTTAACAAAGAAGACAAACATGTTCAAATTGGCTTGACTAGGGATGAAAATTTTGGGAAATAAGGAAATATGGCCCCGGATCATTTCCTAGTAATATTCATTCAAGGAAAATGTCTCTTTACTGCATCAGAGTTAATTGGCTCAGGAAAATGTTTTCCATCCATTTCTGTTAAGATGAGAGCATCCCCTGAGAGGTGCTTTTTGACAACACAAGGCCCTTCCCAATTTGGTTTGAATTTTCCACGAGGGTCTTCCAAAAAGGGTAAAATTTTCTTCAATATTAAATTTCCTTCTTGGAAAGTTCTGGGCTTTACCTTCTTATTGTAAGCCCTGGCCATTCTCTTCTAATACAATTGGCCATGACAAAGCGCTTTGAAACGCTTTTCCTCTATTAGATTGAGTTGATCATGTCTTGACTGTATCCATTCAGCTTCTTCTAATTTAGCTTCCATTAGCACTCTTAATGAAGGTATTTCTACTTCCACCGGTAAAACCGCTTCCATCCCATATACTAAAGAATACGGGGTTGCCCCTTTAGAAGTCCGAATTGAGGTTCTGTAAGCATGTAGAGCAAGTGGCAATATTTCATGCCAATCTTTGAAACTCACTATCATCTTCTGAATGATCTTCTTTATGTTCTTATTTGCTGCTTCCACTGCCCCATTCATCTTTTGTCTGTACGGAGCTGACTTGTGGTGGGTGATCTGAAACTGTTCACACATCTTCTTCATGTCCTTGTTTTTAAGGTTTGAAGCATTGTCTGATACTATGGCATTTGGCAAACCGTAGCGACAAATGATATTGTGCTTCAAGAATTTCAAAACGTGGCTACTTGTGATGTTTGCATATGAAGCTGCCTCTACCCACTTGGTGAAGTAATCAATTGCTACAAGTATAAACCTATGTCCATTTGATGCCTTTGGAGAGATCATTCCAAAGACGTCTATACCCCACATGGAGAAGGGCCATGGAAATGTCATGTTATGCAATTCACTTGGGGTGCATTTTTATTATCAGCATACACTTGGCATAAATGACACCTTTTGACATGTATATAGCAATCGTGCTCCATTGTCGACCATTAATATCCCAATCGCAGAATCTTCTTGGCAAGCATGTGCCCGTTCATATGGGGTCCACACACTCCTCCATGTACAGTTTCAACTAACCTTTCTGACTCGGTCTTGGTAACACATCTAAGTAGGATATCGTTGTGTGATCTTTTGTACAACTGCCCACCACTTAGTAAGAACTGTCCTGCCAACCTCTGTATTGTTCTTTTCTCTGTAGAAGTGACATTTTCTGGTAGACTCCGATCATTTAGGAAGTTCTTAATATCTTGAAACCATGGTACTTCTTCTTCTGGGGTTTCTTCTAGAACAAGGCAATAAGCTTGTTTATCTCTGACTTCAATTTCCAGTGGTCTAATATCAACACCTTCTGGCATACTGACCATTGAAGCCAATGTGGCTAGCGCATCTGCGAATTGGTTCTTTGCCCTTGGCATATAATTGAAGGAAATTCGAGTGAATTTGGTGCTTATTTCTTCCAAATACTGGTGATAGGGGATCAGTTTGTGATCCTTGGTTTTCCATTCACCAGTTGTTTGGAAGATGATAAGACTCGAATCTCCATATACGTCAAGTTCTTCTACTTCATGGTCTAAGGCAGCTTGGAACCCAATTATGCATGCTTCATACTCTGCTATATTGTTTGTGCATTGGAACCTTAACTTCATTGCGATTGGGATGTGTGCTCCATCTGGCTTGATCAAAACAGCCCCTATTCCATTTCCATTCATATTGGCGGCCCCGTCAGAAAACATTTGCCATGAGCTTTCACCTCTTCTTCAGTAAACAAGATTGCCTCATTAGGGAAATTAGTCTTCAAAGGGTTGTATTCTGGTAAAGGGTGTGCAGCTAAGTGATCAGCAATGGCTTGACCCTTAATGGCTTTCTGTGTGATATAGGTGAGGTCAAATTCAGAGAGTAACAACTGCCACTTTGCTGTTTTGCCAGTTAAAGCCGGTTTTTCAAATAGATACTTCAAAGGGTCCATTCGGGATATCAGTAAGGTGGAATGACTAAGAAAATAATGCCTCAGTCTCTGAGTTGCCCACACTAAAACACAACAAGTCTTTTCCAAAGGGGAATACTTTGCTTCATATTCTGTAAATTTCTTGCTTAGGTAATAAATCGCCCTTTCCTTTCTGCCTGTATCGTTATGCTGTCCCAAGACACACCCCATTGATGTCTCCAAAACTGAAAAGTATAAGATCAATGGTTTTCCTGGAGTTGGTGGTACTAGCACAGGTGGGTTCAATAAATACTCCTTTATTGTGTCAAAGGCTTCTTGGCAACGTCTTTCCAGGCTGTCGGGTTATTCTTTCTTAGGTGGCGTTTGGTGGGCATTGTAGAATCTGGATTAGGATTCTAATCCCAGATTCTATAACCCAGATTATATTTCCTCGATTTTAGAAAACCGAAATCCTATTTGGATGAGTTGGATTGTGAACTCAGATTTTTAAATTAGAATTTGGAATCTTGTTTGGTTGCCACCGATTATTGATATTAAATTTGGAGTTTTTTTATTAAAAATTACATAAAAATAATATAATATATATATAAAAAAATTAAAGTCGTATTTACATATATATTATTACGTGACATGTATATTTATATATAACATTATAATAATAATATTATAATAATATAATAATATTATATAATAATATGATAATAATAATATATAATAATATTATTTATATTATGTACTACAATAACACTACTATTATTTTAATAATATATATTATATTATAATATTATATAATATATATAATAGTATTATAATTTAGAATATAATATTATAATAATATTATGTATATTATAATATAAACTATATTATAATTTATATTATAACTTATTATAATATATAATTTTATAATAATATAATTTATGTTTATTATAACTCAAACTTTATGTATATTATATATAATATTATAATAAATATTTGTTGTAACACTAAATTTAATAAAATATAATATATTATAATATTAAATTTGTTAAATATATTAATATATATTATTATGTTAATATTAATATAATATTAAATTTGAATATTATTATATTAAATATATATTTATATACTATGTTTATTGTAACAATATAATATTATTAATATTAATATATCAATTTGTTTAAAATATATAATATATTAATAGGTTTCAGATTATTATATAATATTATTATAATAATAATATAATATTATAATAATAATAATGTAATATAAGTTTTATTACAATTTGTTGTTATTAAAATAATATATTATAATTATTATTATTATTTATAATGTACATTATATTGAAATTTATAATTTATTATATATAATATAATAATGTATAGTATTATTATAATAATGATATTTATATTAATAATATTTATATTACATGTAATATAATTTAATATTGTATTATCAATTATATATCATATAACAGAATATATTATATTATAATACTTATAATGTTATTATTTATTATAATATGTTTTATATAATATGTCATACATAATCCCTAGAATCACATGTTTTGGAAATATAAGCACTAATGTCCATAATCCCTATAATCACCAAAAAAGGAGATACTGATTATGGGTTTGATTATACAACCGGATAGTAGAATCCGGCCTTAAAATCCCAACCAAACACACCTTTTGGATTATGTAATCGGATTCTACTAGCATCCAGATTCTATAATGCCCACCAAACGCCCCCTTAGAAGCTTGAAAATTGGTTCACAGATAGGGGTGAGCTGTGCTATGAACCGGCTTATGTACTGAATCCTTCCAAGAAAACCACGAACTTCCTTCTCTGTTCTAGGTGATGGCATTTCAATGATTGCTTTAGCTTTAGCTGGGTCAGTCTCAATTCCCCTTCTACTTACAATAAAGCCCAATAATTTTCCTGATGTAGCCCCCAAAAACACATTTTGCAGGGTTAAGCCTTAGACTGTATTTCCTGAGCCGGTCAAACACCTTCTTCAAGTTGATCAAATGGTCTTCTTCCTCACATGATTTGGCTATCATATCATCCACATAGACTTCCATCTCCTTACGGATCATATCATGGAATAAGGCTGTCATGGCCCGTTGGTAGGTTGCCCCGGCGTTTTTAAGCCCGAATGGCATGACAGTGTAGTGGAAGGTACCCCAAGGTGTAATGAAGGCTGTTTTTTCTTGATCCTCCTTAGCCATCTTAATTTGATTGTACCCAGAAAACCCGTCCATGAATGAGAACAGGCTATGTATAGCAGTGTTGTCCACCAATATGTCGATGTGTGGAAGTGGAAAATCGTCCTTTGGGCTTGCCTTATTCAAGTCTCTGTAGTTTACATACATTCTGACCTTTCAATCTTTCTTTGGTACTGGCACTATATTTGCAAGCCATTCAGGGTACGTGGAGACCGCCAAGAATCCAGCTTGGAATTGCTTAACCACTTCATCTTTGACCTTCAATGTCCATTCAGGTTTCAACCTTCTCAGTTTCTGCTTAATTTGCTTGACATCTGGTAGAATGGGTAGCATATGCACAACCATGTCTATGTCTAACCTTGGCATATCCCGATACGACCATGCAAACACATCTTCATAATCAGCCAAGAACCGTATCATTTTATCACGTTGTACTTTAGATAGGCATACCCCAATCTTTACTATTTTTGGGTCATCTTCGGTCCCTAGGTTTATTGATATGGTCTCTTCAATATTGTGTTGGACCTCCTTTTCATGACGCTCCAATTGATATATGATTTCTTTTGGAGGGTCGTCTTCTTCATCCTCGGTCTCTTCTTCAACCCCCATTAGGTCAAAGTCGAGCTCGAGGTCGAAGTCATACTCAACCCGATCCAATTCCATTTGCTTATATGGTTCATAAGTAGTTTGGACCTTTTTGAAAAATTTAATTTTTCTAGAAAAAATTGAAAAATCTTTTTGTGTTTTTTGAGAGCCTTCTACAAAATCTTCTCCTGAAGACGAAGGCTCATTAAAACCTTTAGGAAAAGGGCATTCTACTAATGGAGTTTTTTTTTTTTGGAAGCCAGGTCTGTTTGCCAAACAAACGCGACTTTAAAAGTAAGGGGAGTTTCCTCTCAATTGTTCAAAATAAAAGAATCTGGGGCAGGGATACAGGCCTGCTCTTTAAGCTCAGGGTCCGCATCCAAAATCACCAGTACTGGGTGAGTTGTATCGCCTGCTTCTTTTATAGGGCTTGTCCCAGATGGAACTTCTACTGCAGTCCAATCAATAAAAGGTAGCTCCTTTGCTACTTCTTCTTGGTTGCCTTCAGTCATGGCAAAAAAGGCTCCAATGTCCTCAGAAAAGTCATGCTCCTGTTTTGTATGTGGCCCAGGCCCACCCAATGCTTGTGGAGGTGAAGGTGGAACATATGGCTGCACAGTTGAGGACTTGGGTTTCTAGAATGGGTTGATGTTATAGTATGGGGGTTTGGATTGATCCTCAGGAGGAGACAGCTGAATCATGTGGGCAAGCTTAGGAAAAGTTTCCCTAATGTGAGGGAATTTCATGTCTTCTATCTCCTTTTGTCTTCTCCAGTTCCTTGGCTTGGACCCCAATCCTGCTCTGTGGACCATCTTCTTAACCTTTACCGGTTCTATCCTTCCTTGCAGGTTAACCCCTAGACCTTTTCCAGAGTGAAAGTTGTACTTTTCTAGCACATTCTTGACCATTTTCTCAGCACAGGTCAACTTTCCTTCTTTTTCTTGATATCCCCCAGGTATGAAATTAACAGTTTCAAACTGGAAAGAGTGAAAGGTCGTCTTGTCAGCAGTAATTTCCATGTTTATGTAGGGTACATCAGGGGGCCACATGGGAGGAACCAAAATTTCAGCTAGGACAGTAATCACCTTTTGCCCTTTAATATATTTGACTCTTTGGTGTAGGGTAGATGGTATAGCCCTAGCTGTATGAATCCACGGCCTTCCTAGGAGTAAGTTGAAGGATGTATATCCATCACTTCAAATGTGATGTTAAAAATATACGGTCCAATTGTGACCGGCAGTTCAACCTCCCCTAGGGAGTGTGTTTTAGAGCTGTCAAATGCTCTTATGATTCTTTCATTTTGTTTTATTTTATTTTGCTCCAGACCGAGCTTAACAAATGTTATTAATGGGCAGACATTCAGAGCCGACCCATTATCAATTAAAACCCGGGCTATCATGCAACCCTTACTGAGCACAACTATGTGCAAAGGGTCAACATGATGGTACCCTGATGGGCTGATTTCAGTCTCAGAAAAAGTTATGACATTGTGGGATAAAATCTGCCCAACCATCCGGCCTAGTTGGTCTGGTTCAATGTTTTTAGGCACATGTGCCCCCTGAAGTATCCTTAACAAGGAGTCCCTATGTTTTTCAGAATTTAACAATAGGCCCAGTATTGAGATCTGGGCAGGGACTTTGTTCAACTGCTCGATAATTTTGAACTCACTCTTTTTAATCAACTTAATGAGGTCAACAGCCTCACTGTTAGTTACCTGAGGGGCATCTTCCCCTACCTTGGCCTTTCCTTTATTTTTCTCTTCTTCCTTTTCTTTCTCTGTTTCCTTTTGCTTTTCTTCCACCTCTACACATTTTCCTGACCTCATCATGAGGTTCACTTCTTTCTTGCTTTCTGCCTCAGCTGCAGGGAATGTAGTGGTGTAGCCTTCACTGTAGTTCCATGGTACAGCCGATTCAGAGTAGGAAAGCTTAGGGATATTTATCACCAAGGGAGGAAGTTTGGACTTGTATGATGAAATTTGAGTTAGAGGAATATCAACAACCAATGGTAGACACTGTTTTGGTTGAGGGGTTATAGAAGTGACAGAAGTATTGAGATGGTCACAATTTATGACCAGTGGTGGTTTTGATTGAATGGGTGAAGTAAAGGTGGATGGACTGCAATTGATAATCAAAGGCGGTTTGGCTATATTCATTTGGGTCATGAGAGAGGAGACCCGGTCCAGAAAGGAGCTAATGCTCTCAGCAGCACTCTCATTTCCTTTTGAAATCACATTTATTTCTTTACCCTCATTTCTTCTGTCAAAATATACTTTGACCGTTGTCCCTATAGGAGCAACTAACTGGGATGGGTCAAAGGTTATTTTATCAGAAGAAATGACCCCTATGACATTAGATGGGCCTGCCCCATGGTGCTGAGGCAGAGGGTTTTGTCTAATATCTGTTCTAGGAGGATTGGGAGCCCTTGTATTAAAAGACAGGGTATTCTGGTCAAGCATATCCTGAATGGCATGTTTCAACCGCCAACACTTGTTAGTAGAGTGCCCAGGTGCACCCATGTGGAAATCACAAGTGGTGGAGGGGTCATAATTTCTCCCCTTGGATGCAATCGGATTTGGTTCTCTTAAAGTGATATACCCTGCTTGTAATAAAGTGGGCAGCAACTGAGAAGGAGTCATTGGAATAGGGGTGAAAACCCTATTTCTCCTTGCTGCGAAATAGGCATCCTTTTCCTCTTTAGTAAAAACCCTCTTTTGGTCTGAGGGTGCTGCTGGAACATTAACCCTCATGGGGGCCTGGGTAGATGGAGCAGGAAAATGAGTAGGTATGTTGATTTGTATGGGCTTGTTAGGGCCCGATGGTGGCTGCACCATGTTCACCTGCCCTTCTTTCTTGTTCCCATTCTTTTTCAACCCATTTCCTTTCTTCAGATTGGGGTCTTGCTGACTAACCATAGCAAAGTGGTCAATTATTTTACCCGACCTGATTCCGTCCTCGATTCGGTCGGCCACTTGTACCAAAGCCGCAAAATTAGTGGTGGTCTGACCCACCAGGTGGCTGTAAAATGGTTGACCCAGTGTAGTGATGAAGTTGGAAATCATTTCCTGCTCTAGCATGGGTGGCCTGACCTGAGAGGCAGTCTCCCTTCATCTCTTGGCATATTGTCTCATGGATTCATCCCTTCCCTTACTCATCCTCATTACATCGTACCTGTTTGGCACGATTTCTGAATTAAACCGGTACTGAGCTAGGAAGGCATCTGCTAGGTCCTTCCATCTTTTGATCTTTCCGTGGTCTAAAGTGGCGAACCATCTCAACGCAGTTCCAGTTAGGCTCCTTTGAAAGAGCTGAATCAAAACACCCTCATCCCGTTCAAACTGGCATAGGGCACCGTAGTACAACTTCAGATGGCTCATGGGGTAGCCCGTACCATCATACTTGTCTAGGTCTGGACATTTGAACTTAGCTGGCAGGTTAACGTCGGGGTATAGGCACAAATCCTCAAAGTTGGTGCCCCCGAAGTTGTTCACGCCTTTAACTTCCCTCAGTTCATCTTGGATCATTTCAAGTCTGTGCATGAACTTCCTTTCAACTTCTTCCCTCATCCTTTCTTTTTCCTTGGCTTTATCCGATTCAACTGTCTCATCCTTGATCAGTATAGGTTCAGGGGTGGGTTCATAGACGGGTTCAGGAATAGGTTGAACTGGAGGTGGAATATTGATTTGGGGTGGAGGTGCTGGGTTGGAAGTGGATGCTTGATTTTGCGCTTGCACTTGTTGGGCCTGCACCGACAATATGTTTTCTAGCATTCGGGCTAGTCCTGCCACCTGCTCCTGAAGCAAGACAATATCTGGGTGAGGAGCATCAGCTTCAGTCTCAATGGGATTCATGGCTCGAGGTCTTAATCTAGTTACAGGAGCTATGGTTGCGAATGTACTTGGTACCTGGCAAAAAGATAAAGGAAAAATATCAGTGTCCATTTAATCTCATTCACATGCCTAGGAATGCCTATGTGCAAGCTGGGTGAATACGAGTTTGGATTTTGTTTCTTTATTTGCTTCCCTTTTTTTTAGAATTGTTGGAATATTCTAGGGCTTCCAACAGGTCCCACAAAAAGAGAAAATGATCTGAAATTCAAAGTCTTTCAGAGGCCCGGGGGTAATTTTGGAAAAGGTTTGAAATTCAAAGGCTTTCAGAGGCCCAGGGATATTTTTGGAAAATGTCTGAAATTCAAAGGCTTTCAGATGCCCAGGGATATTTTTGGAAAAGGTCTGAAATTCAAAGGCTTTTAGAGGCCCGAAAGATCTGAAATTCAAAGGCTTTTAGGCCCAAGGAGAAAGATTTGAAATTCAAAGGCTTTTAGAGGCCCAAAAGAAAAAGATCTGAAATTCAAAGGCTTTTAGAGGCCCAAGGAAAAAAGATCTGAAATTCAAAGGCTTTCAGAGGCCCAAAGGAAGAAGATCTGAAATTCAAAGGCTTTCAGAGGCCCAAAAGAAAAAGATTTGAAATTCAAAGGCTTTCAGAGGCCCAAAGGAAGAAAATCTGAAATTCAAAGGCTTTCAGAGGCCCAAAGGAAAAAGATCTGAAATTCAAAGGCTTTCAGAGGCCCGAGGAAAAAGATTTGAAATTCAAAGGCTTTTAGAGGCCCAAGGAGTTTTGAGAAAAAGTCTGAAATTCAAAGGCTTTCAGAGGCCCAAGGAGTTCTGAGGAAAAGTCTGAAATTCAAAGGTTTCAGAGGCCCAAGGAGTTTTGAGAAAAAGTCTGAAATTCAAAGGCTTTTAGAGGCCCAGGGAGTTTTGAGGAAAAGTCTGAAATTCAAAGGCTAGGAAAAGTATGAAATTCAAAGGCTTTCAGAGGCCCAAAAGATTTTTGCGGAAAAGTCTGAAATTCAAAGGCTTTCAGAGGCCCAAGGAGTTTTGAGAAAAAGTCTGAAATTCAAAGGCTTTTAGAGGCCCAAAAGATTTTCTCTCATATTTTTATTTATTTATTTATTTTTTTTTGAAGCATTTTATTAAAACTCATTTCCCTTTATCATTATTTAAAGGTTAAAGGAACAAGATTTAGTGGGAAAAACTGATTAAAATTGAATTTTCCGCTAAGACCACATACACAGTACGGTCCAGCCCTGCCCGTATTCAAATTACGAGCAAGCTGTGACCGTATGGAAAACACGGGCGAGCCCAGCCCGTATAACCAATACGGGCGAGCCCAGCCCGTGGCTCGCCCGTGTATCAAATGCGGTTTTACGGAGCTCTTTTATGTTTTCCCAGTTTTTACATGATTTGATCACTTTGATTGTTCATCCAAACATATGGTTCACCCATTGCAAAGCTTCTAAACTGTCCCAAAGTGGACTTTGGCCTATTTGCAAAAACACTTGTTTAGGAGGGCACATGTACCCTCCGAATTGACACCATATTTAAGAATTTGGTACCCTTTTGTTGCCTCTTGTATCAACATTGGGTAGGATTGATTCTAAACAGAGTTAGAAACTCTTCCTATGGGCTACACCAATTTTAGAAAACATGCCTATTTGGGACCAATTTTATCCTAAATCGATTGACACCATACCACCCCTATGACATGAAAATAATGCAAAAATTAAGGTTACCTTGTTACCTTGTTTACCTTCAATATGGCATCCGCATTATGCCTTGGCTTGCGCACGTTGTGTATTTTAGGAAAAAACGTGTATCTCCACCTTCAAGCGTAGGGGCTTTGGGTTTTGGCTTAATGGCAACTTAGCACTCAAGCCTAGTGATGACCAGAATCAAATCACAGATCCACGTTATCATCACATCATTGGCCCAAAGTTTTAAGGTGAATGTTTTCACTTTCTCTTTCCGAAGTATCGACCTCGTTGCGCCAAGCTACACACATTCGGGTTCAACTTCCTATAGGTTATGGGTAGGCTGTGTAAAAAATAAAATGTGCACAGTGCATTGTAAAAATTGGGTGCATTCACAACGTCCCAAACCCTTGCCACTCTTTTCGTAGCCATGCATATACAAACCAAGGCATAATAGGAAAGCATATATAAAGTAAACAAATACACAAAGCAGTCCCTATAGCACCTAAAACATGCTCAGAAAAATCATCCAATCATGTAAACATATGATCATGTTATACAACCCAAAAACACATCATGGAGATCATGCTGAAAATTAAAACATGCTATTATATAAATATATCAAGAAATAAACATGGTTCAGCAAAACGAACCTCCCCTACGCATGTTTCTAGAAACAATCCTATAAATCAAAATTAAGAATGTTTCTACCCCCATGAATTCTTAAGCAATAATTCAGATTTAAAACATACCCAACATGCTTAAGAACACAAAATAGCAAAAAATCAAAAACATGAACAAACACCAAAAGGCTCAAATCCTCAAGTGCCCAGCGGAGTCCCCAGTTGTGAGACATGGGAAAAAAATCAAATTCATGACTTCCTCAATCATCACACGGGTTTGAATAAAACAAAGAGTCGCCACCATTCAATTTAGGTGTGAATGAACACCGAAATATTAAATAAGCTCAAAAGGCAATTTTAGGGTAAAAATAACCCTCCTAAAAAAAACAACCAGAGATGGGTAAGGGGATTAGGTTATGAACAGGGGAAGGTGTTAGACACCCCTATTCATCCACACAAGGTGGTTGCCAGGTATTGTTCATGTTTTTCAAAGGAAAAAAGGCTTGCTATAAAAATCATGGAAAATCACATAAAGACAAAATTGTATGGTTTTTTTCATACGAATAGTCTGATTGATCCAGAACTTTCAAATATGATCATACCATTCCTAGGGTTTCATGATCAAAACAAAATTGAGATAAAATCAAATAAAATCAATTTAAAGTGAAAAATCCAAAAATCTGGCTTCAAGTTAAATTCTAGAGATCTAGAAAAAATATGATTTTTATAAAATATTTCAAAATTGAACTTGAATAGTCCAGGATATACGTAGAGCCCAAATTTCACATTAAATCAAAAAATAAAAACCAAAAATACCTACGTTGATGAAGAACATCAAAAGGGGAGAACTTAGACCGTAGGGTCTTCTCTCAAAAGTGAAAAAGGATTCAAAAACAACATCATGAAACCCTAGAATTTACTTTCAGGCTTCTGGATCCAAATCTATCATATTGATCATGACAGATCTAGGATCTTAGCCTAATATCACAAAAATCACGAAAACAGTGCTGTAGGTACAAATATGTGGAAAATCCAAATTTTAGAAAAAAGTGGGGATCTCATGCTATAAACATCATGGATTCATATGATTCGTTCAGATTCAAAATAAAAACCAATAAAACATGATTAGGATATTCAAAGCAGCCACATCTCACAAATTAGAGCACATGGGGGTCTACCCTACGGATCCACCTGTTCTCTTTTCCCCTAGCTCTCTCTTCACGTTTTACGGCTAGAGAGGATTCTTGAGGTACTTGGAGGTAGGTTTGGTTATACAAATACAATCAAAGGCTTTATTCTAGGAAAAAGGAGAGAAACAGATATGAGGTTCTATTCTAGGGATCCACCTGTTCTCTTTTCCCCTAGCTCTCTCTTCACGTTTTACGGCTAGAGAGACTCTTGAGGTACTTAGAGACAAGTTTAGGAATACAAGTACAAAAGATGGCCTTATTCTATAAAAAAGGAGAAAATCTTATTACTTCTAGAATTGAAGACAAAAAATAAAAGGGAGAAGGGACTTACCTGGATTGAGTAAGCAGGGCAGCAGGGATTCCTCTCTTCTCTTGGAGCTTCTTAGACTTCAAATTTTCGTGGCCTTTTGCTTGAGGAAAGGCCCTCTATTTATAGGCAAACACAGGGGTATGGTTGGTCCAAGGTTTAGCAAGATAGAATTTCAGTTTGAGTTAAACACAAGATCATGCCAATCCTTTATCCACAAAGATATTTCGAACGAATAAAAGATATAATTCACTCATTTAAAGGGATATTGGATTAAAGATAAGGCTCAGAAATCGAGAGAAGAATAAAACTCGCACGAGTCTGATGCGCCCGTAAATGATTTACGGTCCAAAGGTGTCCGTATATGTATTACGGGTGCTGCGTGCCCGTATACAAAATCCGGGCGCGCTTAGCTCGTAGATACAATACGAGCAAGGCTTAAATTATTGATTTTCATGCATTTTTGGCTTGTTTTAAATCCCAATTAATGTTTTCATTATTTTCTCATTTTGTAATGCAATTTGGGGTGTCTACAGTCAGCATGCGCACAAAACCAAGAATACAGTTCAAGCCACGCAAGCCAATATGACAAAACCACATTCACAACTATCAGAAGATCGTGCCATCGGTCGTTCAAGAGTAACCTATTTTAAGATCATGGCCGAGCGGTTATCTTTCTGGAGCAGAAGACTGAAGACGGCCACCCACCATGAAGATCGTGCAAGAGTAGGACGTTGAGCAACCGTCAAGGATCGGCTATAAAAGGCACAATTTCAAAGAACTCGGGGACACAATCCATCCAACCGCAACCGGTTATAATATTATTTTGATAATCAATGATCTTTATCCCCTCTCCTACACTGTAGTCAGAAGGATAAACTAGGACCTCTCTCACTGCTTCTAGTCGCAGTGACATCTTAGACCCCTCTTTACTACGATTAACACTAGAATCCTGCCACCGGAGAGTAAGTTGAGGCCGCCCCTGACTCACAGTTCTGTGTTTACAGAATCCCGAGCAGCCGGTCCCGAGACTCGCTATGATCATGCCAGGTGACTTGTGTATTTTTGGGTAAGCAGCAATCCAAGGTGAACCCCCTGAATTGGCTTTGCTAGCAGCCGCCCCGTTCCTCCTGTGCTTATACCCGATTACGACTATAAGACCAGGACAGGCCGGTCCTGCAAGCCCTGTCAGTTTTCTTTTTACTTTTTGTTTCCCTTTTGAGGATTATCTGTTGTCGCTTTTGGCCCGTCGACCGATTTTATAATAAAGGATTTGTGTGCCATTAGTTGCTTTCACTTTCAAACACTTATAAGAACCCAAACGAAGACCGAACCCCTAGTCTTCATATCATCGCTTGACCGATTTTATTACAGGTGACTTGCAGTACGACTGAACCGATCCCGGTTTAGATTCGGAATAGGTGCCCGGGGTCAGGGCTCGACCCGAAATCATTGTATCAAACGATACTGGCACGCCCGCGTAGAGACACATCATCAACACCGACACGTGTCCACACTGGCCCAATTTCGGAGCAACATCCTTTTTTGGCACGCCCGGTGGGAGCATTAGTCTTTGGAAGAGCACTAATGGCGGCAAGAAGAAGTACTCGACATGCTGAAAATGCAACGCTAGAGGAACCTGCCGAATCTCAGGTAAATCCTCTTTATGCTTCAGAAGTCCCGGAAGAAGGACCTTCGAGTTCCCAGCCGGATCTTAATGAATGACTTATCCAGGCCATACAAGGTCTTAGCCAGCAAATGGCAGGCTTTGGTTAGGGTATTAACAAAATTTCTTCCGATAATGGTAGAATCTTAGCAGTATTGCAGGAAGGATTCTCCACAATGGCGAGACCGGCCATGATGGCCGAACGAGCCGAGACATTGGCCGCTGGTTCAAATGCTCATGAAAGGATAAATATCCTAGAGCAGCCACCACCTATAAACTTAGGCGGTAATGGCCGAAATGAGACGGCCAACGTCGTTGCTGCTAGAGGAGAAATACCTCATGCTATCCCAATTCCTTCTAATGCGCCTCTGGCCGAATTACGCCCCGGGGGGCAAAGGGAGGTCCAGGAGAACCATAGAGAGGACATCGGCGTAAGGAATATGACCATGAACCGTAATTACATCAGAATGTGATTCAAGAAATGATCAGAGATCAATATCACCGACGAATGACTAGGCCAGTATATCGTAAACCTTACCCGGCCTGGATTGACCAGCAATTTGAATTTCCTAGGGGATACAAAATTCCTGAATTCACTTTGTTTTCAGGAAAAGGCCAACAGAACATATTGGCCGATTTACGGTTCAATGTGGGGAGGCTACCGGTAATGATTTTCTCAGACTCAGATTATTTGGAAATTCATTAACCGGACAAGCCTTTACATGGTACATTACGTTGCCAGCTAATTCCGTTACAAATTGGGCAATGATGGAAGACAAATTTCACTCCCAATTTTATTGAACGGAACCCGAAGTCACCATGGTTGATCTTGCTTGGTTAAGACAACAACCAGGAGAATCGGCCGATAAATATATCGCTCGATTCAAATATATGAAGAACAAATGCCGAATTCTTTTACCAGAATTGGAGTTTGCAAATCTAGCTTTAAACGATCTACACTTTGAACTCCGAAAGAAGTTCGAAGGTAAACAGTTTGAAGACTTATTTGAGTTGTCGGCCAGAGCCGCCAAGTATGAATGGCTGTTACAAGAAGACAACGAAAAGAAAACCTCATCTTACGGGTCGTATTACAGGGACCCGAATTTTGAGTGCGGAATGGTAGAGGTCGTGGGAAAACAATCAATTACCTATCCGATTCTTATTCGAAAAACCAAGGATAAAGAAGAAACGAAAGAAACAAATACCTTCAGACAAAATTACTCTTTCGATATTCAAAAAACGGCTGAGATATTTGAATATCTTTTAAAACAGGGATTTTTCAGACTAACCAAAGACCACCATTTTATCCCGGCCAATGTAGCGGCCAAGGGTAAAACGTGTAAATGGCACGGAGTGAAGACTCATGAAACTAATGAGTGTACTGTGCTTCGAAATGTGATACAGGAAAATATTGATAAATGACTCCTGAAGTTCGCCGAGACAGACAAGGAAAAGATGCAGGTTGACACACAACTGTTTCCTAAAGAAGTATCAGCGAACATGGTCACCATTGGTTTGCCTAAACGCACTCCAATTGTTAAAATTGACCTAGACGGATCTTCCTCAAAAAATTTGGGAAAACAGATACCACCGGTTCAAAACCAGTTGAACTTACGACCAAGAAACTATTGGAGGTATCCGCCTATTCAAGGCCGATCGTGGTGACAGGAAAGAAGAGGTGAAATTTGGGGAGAATGGTGGCATAAGTCTAGGCGCGAACCCAACAGGGAAGAAAACAAAAAGCAAGTCCCCAGCGAGACGTTAGCAAAGAAATTGATTGCAGTTTCTTCCGAGTTCTCCTCCACCCGAGTTGCAGCCACAAAGCGATCGGAAACGGTTGCCAAATCATCCGAGGGTTCATCCTCTAAACAGGATATACAGGGTAAACTCCCGGGGAAAATAGAAGTATCACCAGGCGAACTCTGTTACAATTGCAAACAAAAGGTGATATTAGAATATCAACATACGCAACGTAACAAAGGGAAATTTCTAGAGTACGAAGATACATGCCCCACTCAGGGGGTAAAAGGCCATTTTACTTGGCTTCTGGAAGACGAGTACATTCGCCGCCAAGGTCGGCGGGTGCATATAGTTCAGCTCTGGAAAGCGGTTATATGACTTATGAGCAATACATGATGGTAAACAAGGGCAAGCCCAGGATGGTAAAACCCCCTATTATTAGAAATGGTCATTGGAAAAAGTTAACTCATCCTAAGTTCCCTTCCCATTCGCAGGCAAATGTCGCAGAATTAACCAGAACGCAGAAGCGACGCTGGCAGCGACAACAAGCTAAAAGACGATACCAGGAACAAAGTACTAGCTCTTCGGAGCCGTATTGGTCATCCAGGTTTACTGCCAAAAGAAGCACCCCCAAACCACAAAAGCTCCAGAAGAGACCGTTACCCAGTGCATCGGTTACTCCGGTTACTGCACCCGATCCAAGTTCCAATACAGTAACTTCAGTGACTGAAAGACTAGTATCCGATGATGATCTGACGGATAACTTTGCCGGAGGGGAAGGCAAACAGTTGCCAGTTGAGCAGTTGCTAACTGAATATAGCAGGATGTCAACTCCATCCACAGTAGAAATGACTGAGGAGATGATGCTCGAAACACCAAAAGATGAGATTAGTGAATCACTGAGTTAGCCACCATTGAATGCTGATGCATCAATAGCCGAAATTTGTTTTGGCCGAATGCCTCCAATACCACTCGACTGTCACATGGTTCTCACTTTACCTATGACTTTTAGGGCAACCATGGAATTACCACGACCGGAAGAAACCAGTGATGAAAGGTACCCAGTCGCATTATATGTGATTGATCCAGAACATCTTGAAGAAGATAAAGGAAATCAAGAACCGACCGATAATGACCAAATCAGCTCGGTCGGAGAGGTATGTTTGCTAAACCATCCTTCGCTATGACTCAACCTCTGAGACCGTTATTTATAAAGGCATATATGAACGGGATCCCTATCAATAGGATTCTAATTGATAATGGGGCTGCAGTGAATTTCATTCCGATTTCCACATTGAAGAAATTAGGTAAGTCTTATTCGGATCTAATTCCTTCCGAGATCACTGTTACTAACTTTGCAGGTGGTACGCGGCAATCTCTAACGGCATTCTTCGTAATTGAATCATCGGCTGGATACAACGCATTGCTGGGAAGAGATTGGATTCATTCGAATGGATGTGTACCATCTTCTTTGCACCAATCGTTGCTATTTTGGAAAGATGGCAAAATCAAAGAGGTAAAAGCCGACAAGCGGCCTTTTGCCGTAGACTCTAATGCTGCACATGCATCCCTGTATGAAGAAGGGGTGAAACCAATTTCATTTAGTAGTTATGACAAGAACGGGCAGCCGATCGCTTCAAGTTCAGGCATACTAAAAACGGCGCAATACCCTCTCATAGGGATAACTGCGGTTGCCAAGATCAAAGAATTAGCAAATGATGGTTGAACCATCAGAAGTTGCAAAAGCCATCTTGAGAAAGATGACGGCTTATATACAGGAGGAAAAGGTGCGGATATTTCAACAAGACCATGAATGGTTGGGAAACGGCCAGATAGTAATAAATTCGGCTGAATTCATCAATGAACAAAATGATGAAGGAATACAAGATCGGGATGAGATAACTCTCGCCGATTTACAAGTTGCACCAGCCAAGCTAGAAGACCTAAGGTAGATACCCAAGATCCCTTGGAAGAAATCAATGTAGGGACAGAAGCCGAACGGAAGCCTATTTTCATAAGCAAGTTATTACCGCCTTCGGTCAAACAAGAAATGATACAGCTGTTAGCTAAATACTCAGATTGTTTTGCTTGGACGTACCACGAGATGCCAGGATTAGACCGAAAGGTGGTGGAACACCGACTCCCTATCAAGCCAGAATTTAGACCATTCAGACAGCCATCCAGGAGAATGGGTGAGGATGTAATCAGTAAAGTAAAAGCAGAAATAGAACGGTTGTTAGCAGCCGGGTTTATTAGGCCAATTCGATATGCAGACTGGCTATCAAACATTGTGCTTGTAATAAAAAAGAATGGTCAAATTAGGGTGTGTATTGATTTCTGCAATTTGAATTTTGCAACGCCCAAAGACGAATATCCTATGCCGATAGCTGATCTCTTGGTAGATAATGCATCACGGCATAAGATTTTGTCATTTATGGACGGCCACTCCGGTTATAATTAAATTTTTATTGCCGAAGATGATGTAGCTAAAACGGCATTTCACTGTCCTGGAGCGTTAGGAACTTACTGTTGGGTAGTCATGCCCTTCGGTTTAAAAAATGCTAGCGCAACGTATCAAAGGGCAATGAATCTTATCTTTCATGATATGATCGGTCAAATACTGGAGGTATATATTGACGACGTGGTGATAAAATCTCAGACCGAAACAGACCACTTGCAACATTTAAAGCCAGTTTTTGAGCGACTTCGAAAATATAGTTTGAAGATGAACCCATTAAAATGTGCTTTTGGTGTATCGGCCGGAAATTTCCTAGGCTTTCTCATACACCAAAGAGGAATAGAGGTTGACAAAAACAAGGCAAAGTCGGTTATAGAAGCCAAACCACTGATCAATAAGAAACAGCTACAAAGGTTGCTCGGCTAAGTAAATTTCTTGAGGAGATTTATTTCAAACTTAGCAGGAAAGATCCGGGTTCTGTCTCCATTGCTAAAGATCAAGGATACTGAAGAATTTATTTGGAATGAAGAACACCAAGTCGCTTTTGAAAGCATTAAGCAATATTTGGCAACACCACCGGTCTTAGTGCCACCTTCAAAAGAACGGCCACTAAAGCTTTATATAGCGGCTGCGAATGATTCAATAGGAGTCTTGCTGGCGCAAGAGAACGACCAGGGCTTTGAGCAGGCCATTTATTATCTTAGCAGATTCCTTACTCCAGTGGAAGAAATGTACACTAATCTGGAGAAGTTGTGTCTCACACTTTATTATGCGGCTACCAAATTGCGACATTATCTCATTTCGGCCAAAGAAATTTTCGTCATAGCAGCCACTGACGTGGTCAAATATATGCTCACTCGACCCACGGTGAGTGGCAGACTAGGGAAATGGACTTTAACTCTGATGGAGTTCGACTTCAAATATGTACCACAGAAAGCGGCAAAAGGGCAAGCATTGGCCGATTTCTTGGCCGATCATCCATCTAGTGTGCAAGAAAAAGAACTTGATATCCCAGTATTTCATGCCAGTTTTTGCTATGCTGAATTCCAGCCGTGGACACTGGAATTTGATGGCTCAAAAAAAGAATTTGCTTCTGGGATTGGAATAGTGATAATTTCACCAATCGGTGATAAGCATGAACATGCATTTCAGCTCGAAGAATTGTTTACGAATAATCAAGCAGAGTTTAAAGCTACGATTATAGGGTTGGAAATTTTATGGGAAATGGGTGCTCGAGCGGTCAATATTGTTGGGGATTCCCAGCTGGTGTTGAAACAAATGGAGGGCATATATAACTACAATAGTGAATCATTGGTACTTTGGCTACGAAGAGCGAGATTCTTGGCCCAGCAGTTCAATAGAATTGAATTTGAACATCGGCCAAGGAAGGAAAATTACCAAGCTAATGAATTGGCACAGTTGGCATCCGGACTCAGACTACGTGATCCAATCAGAACAGTGACTGTACAATCTCTCCCAATTCCGAAAAAAGACCATTTTTTGTGGATTCACTGGCATGTTGTAATCAGACAATACAACAAGATTGGAGAGGTGAAATTTGGGGATATCTTAAAGATCCTACTGTGAAGACTAGCAAATCAACCAAAAGAAAAGCTGCCAATTATTTCATTTTGGGCGGTGAACTATACAAAAAGAGTATCAATGACATTCCACTTAGATGTGTTAACCCTACAGAAGCCATGATAGTAATGGCCGAAGTACATGAAGGAGTATGTGGTGCACACCAAGCTGGAATCAAGATGCGGTGGTTATTACATCAACATGGATATTACTGGCCTTCAATCTTAAAGGATTGCCAAACGTTTGCCACAGGGTGTCAAGAATGTCAAAAACATGGACCAGTTCAAAGGGTACCAGCATTCGAGTTGCAACCAATAGTCAAACCATGGCCCTTCAGAGGATGGGCAATGAATTTAATTGGAAAGGTGTATCCTCCTTCATCTGGGCTACATAATTTCATCGTAGTGGCTACCGATTACTTCACCAAATGGGTGGAAGCCAAACCTTTGAAAAAGGTGGAACAATCGGATGTGATCGAGTTTATCAGGGAGCAGATAATTCACAGATACGGTATCCCAGAAACCATCACGACCGATTCCGGCACCGTTTTTGTGGGACAAGAAATGATTGAATTTGCCAAAACATATGGCATAAGAATGATTCAATCGACACCTTATTATGCACAGACAAATGGACAGGCTGAAGCAACCAATAAGGTGTTGAAAAATATTCTGAGAAAGATGATTGAAGATAAGCCAAGAAGTTGGCATAAACTTCTATCTGAAGCATTGTGGGCGTATCGTACGTCTTACAAGACGTCTATTGGAACTACTCCTTTTGCTTTAACCTTCGGCCATGAGGCAGTTATTCCAGTGGAGATCACGGTCAAATCTTTGAGGGTGGCTATTCAAAATAATTTCACTCCCAAGGATTACATGGAAGCAATGTTAGTTGAGCTAGAGGACTTGGGAGAAATGAGGAGGCTAGCCCTAGACCGACATAAGGCGCTTAAACAAAGAATTGCTAGATCGTATAACCGCCGAGTGAAACACAAATCATTTGCTCAAGGAGACTTAGTGTGGAAGACCCTTCTGCCAATAGGGAAAAAAGACTCCTTGTATGGAAAGTGGTCACCTGCATGGGAAGGACCATTGCAAGTCAGCAAGGTATTGCCCCGGGGGGGGGGGGGGGGGCATACCATATACAGTCATTAGATGGCCAAGAAAAGAAGATTATCAACGGCTAGTTTTTGAAACGATATTTTCCCACTCTATGGGAAAGTCGCGAAATCGATAACCAACTTGAGGAAAGTCAGGAATAAAATAAATACCTATTGCTCGGTACCCGCAACGCTAAATAAATGGCATTGTCAAATCAAAGCGCCGACAGTATACGGTGCGGATTGGACTGAAATAGAAGATCTCTTCGAGATCCGCTCAAACCCATTGATCTTCCTCTAAACGTTCGGTCTATAAATACTAAAGGTAAGGTTCGCCATTCTTTCAAGAAAGGGAAGCTGAGTAGTATGAAGGAAAAGAAATGGCGAGTGATCAAAAGCCGACTGCGGACTAAGGAGATGATCGAAGAAGAAGAAGTCAACAAAGCTGATTACTTCATAGGAATGGGCGGAATTGGAAAAGGCGGTTCTACTCTCGCTGACCCCATCACGGTAGGTCTTCTCCCATCGAGGTCTGTGTAGAGACGACAGTTCTCTTCTCCGACCAACATTTACGCCGATCGGAGTATTCGCCATTCCCTTCTCTTTCCTCTTGTCCCTTTGATTAAATTACCCTTTGCTCACGCCATCCATATTAGCGTATGGAGCAATTTCAGGGACATACCGGCCCCGGCTGAAACATCTGGCCTTGACTATATGAAAGAGCCAGAAGAGCTCGGCTTTGGTTGTATGAAAGATCAATGCTGAAATAAATACATTTTGATTGTTCTTGTTTCAAGTTTTAGTCTTTCTGTAACGAGCAGTTGATATGAAATAAAACGAGTATGTTACGCATCTAAAAATATGCAAGAAACTACCGTTCAAATAAAGAAGCCGAGAAACCGGCTAAATAAGTTTAAAATGCCAACTACATGGCATTATCATCGAAAAGTTAATACCGAACAAACGGTATATTGTTTAAAGATCTTACCCTTCAAACCAAGTTTTAAATCGGGCATTATCATACTTTGCCCGCTCCAACAAGAACTGCATCTTAGCCCGGTGTACCTCCACCTCCCTTTCATCTCTCATGTGCTCCTCCAAGTGATGACGGCTTGACTCGATCAGCATCCACTGAGCCTTAATAGATTCTTTAAGACGTTGTTCCTCAGATCGGAGTCGAGATAATTCGGCCGGAGCAGCCGCCGATGGACTACTAGCAATAGAGGCCTGATTGAGAGAATTGACACATAGGGTCTGCCTCAAAGCTTTCAGCTAACGATGATGATTGAATAACTCACGAATTTCTCAGCAAAAGTCGGAGCATCTCACACTGACAGAACGAAGAAAGTCCATAGCTTCTCTTAGCTGCAGCACGGCGCTGTAAAATCCAAGCATAGACATTAGCCGACCTTCAGCCATAGGATCCCCATGAGAATTCGTCACCACAGCTCGACATATTAACAATCGGATTTCAGCCAGTTCATCATCAAAAAGATCTTCAGGTCGACGAAGAACTAAAGAGCGGAGTTCGTCCCGACTGTCAAAACCTGAGAGAAATGCTAGACGAAGATCATGGAATTCTGGGGATGCAAGACAACGGTCTACCTCCGTGAAACATGATTTGACGAATCCAAAGCAAGTGCCAGGAAGAGGTCTAAAATTATCTTCATCGACCACAGGGACTTTTGGCTCATAAGGTAATTCATTAGAAGAAGAATTTGATAAAGCAGTGCCAGGGAAAGTGGACGGGCCGGCTTCATCAAGGCCAGGACAAGGGATGAGAGGAACCTGCCTAGATGCGCTAGACGATGGATCGGCCAGGGAGGTGACAAGGTTCGTTGAAGGACGTGATGGAGGACTAACATAATGGAATGCATGGGGAGGAGACGGCATGGGAGATGATTGACCACTACTTCCAGAACCAATGGGAGGCCCATGCTAAGGGCGAGATAAATCAATATCCTCTTCCTCGCCCGAAGGATCATCAGTCACGATGATATGTTCATCCGGATGCTGAACCCGAAATTGCAGACTAGAGCGAGTGACATAAGCACAGCTATTCGATTTTTCGCCAATCTTCCGCTTTTTCAGCGGCGATTTCTTGGTGAAAGGGTTACTCCGGGTGGCAGTAGCCTTCGAAGGTCGCCTCCAACAGACAGTGACCGTCGGCGTCATCTCGGCTTTCTTTTTCTTGCCTTTTCCATTGGATGACCGACGATCATCTAATGGATGATAAAAAGGTCAGACTCGACCGAATATGAAAAAATCAATTCGCAAGAGAATAAAAGAGAGTTACCTGAGTAGCGAGCCTCATAATGCCCACGGAGTTTCCCTATACTCGCAACATCGGCCGCAGTCGGTCGAAAAAGCGCAGTATATGACTCCGCATCAAGTCTGACAAAGTCAGGGTAAATTCGAGCCCACCATCTCTGAAAGGAAGGTTCGGCCGAGGATTCCTGAGGAAGAGGATAATTGCGGAAACGATCAGAAAGATCATGAAACTGACGGGTAGCTAAAGACAGATAGCTGGGATTGAGGACTGACCGAGAGTCACCATTGGTAAATGGGAACAAGACAAGAGGAATGCCTTTGCCTTGGCCATAGCCAAGTTGCCGGCTGACAAAATGCAGCAGATAAATTTCTACTCCTTCTCTTCTGGAGGTAGCAGGAACATCCCGGTTATGCAAGCCAAAAGGGAGCTCCCATTCAATAAGAAAACTAGCCATAGCACGTCGACGAGCCTCAAGAGAAGAATTGATGGCAGCATAAAGAGGGGACCCATGGAATTGCTCTAAGGAAAAGCAATGAAATAAGGGTAGATTTGCTTCCTGTATACCCACAAGAAAGAAATCAAGAATAGCTCTAAAAGACAATTGCCTGGGCGTCACGATAAGCCAACGACGACTGGCATAGTAATAATCGGGAAAAGGGTTATCTACAGCTTCACAGAAGAAGCCGGGGAAGTATTCATAGAACTAAACTTGTAAAAACCAGAGAGGGCCACTAGCGACCCCTAATCGGCCGAAAGATAGACTATGTAGACCACGATAGACCTGGCTGAGAAAGAAGGGAGCTAAAGCCAGACGGCGACCCTGAGCGAAGGCCACAGCAATACCAGTGAACTCCTTTACCATCTGAGCAGATGGGCCACAACAGAAAAAGTGGCAAAGGAGGAACAGCAAAAAAGAACAATGCTCTTGAAAGGAAGGAGGAGTATCATCATCTGAAACATGCTCGGCACAAACAAAGGTGCAAAAAGCAGATGAAGCATGGATGGTACTAAAAATAGAAGATGGGAAAAGAGATAGATTGGAATCTATTTCCTCTCCAAGAACCGAAAGGCCAGTAATACAACAGACATCCAGGAGTGTGGGAGTCATAGGACCATGATGGAAAGAGAAGGTGTTGGAACCTCGACACCAGAAAAACGAGGCCACCCCAAGCAAGAAGGGATTGAAGGGAATGTAGAAGGTGGAGTAAAAGATCATCTCCGCCAACCCAAGCCTAACCCAGGTTTCCATGTGATAAGGCCGTAGCCTATCAACCCATTTGTTCCACTCAGGAGAAAGCTTAGGCCAAGAACGAGGAAGCAAAATCAGAGAACCCCACCTCACGTTGTCATGAGCATCGATTAAATGATAAGAAGAACGCATGACAGTGGGGGCCTCTACCGTCTCTACATCAGTGCATGGACCGAGAACAGGTCCATCTTCACCATCGCCAAACAGATTCAAGTCATTAGGGTTTTTGTCCGCCATGATCAATATCAGGAACCAGACAGAGGAAGCTCGCAGAGAGAAGGAAGACAAAGCACAATAGGAAAACGTCTGCCGATAGAGAAAAGATTCGTAATGATTCAAACTATCGGGAAGGGCTTTGATAAGACCGCTGTCTTCCCAAAAAAAGTGTTGATGGTACGATTGCCTTCCCGAAGAAATCGAAACGGCGATTGAATATCTTCTCGAATAAAGCGTTTTTAAAAGTAAAAATCATACGGATGAATCAATTTGAAAAGATAAGCTTTGTCAAAAAAGGGGCCGATTCTGATGGCCTTGACAGTTGGCACATGGATTTCAAAAAAGGATTTGAATTCATTAAACACTTTACAAAGATGTGTTTAAAATTTCAGAACGTATACGGTCAAAGGACTCTTGGGTATATTGTTTTTCTTCTTCCAGAGTGGGCCGAAGAAGAAAAGAACCTCGAGCCAATTCTATTTCCGATTCCAGCTTACGGGCAATTTCGTTGCACTGACGGGTCTTTTCCTTCATGGCATCATCATCAACTTCATTAGTACGGAGGAGTTCCTCCTGTTGATTTACGAGTTCAAACCTCTTAGACTGCAACTCTACAATATGACGGTTAAGATCCGCAATATTACCATCTATGGTGTTCATACGGTGGACCGTTTCCATATACTGATGATGACAAGCCTCACGTTCATTCTTCAGTTGTTGTAAAAGTTGATATCGGTCATTAACAGAATCGGCCGCATTGGTTATTTCATGTATCTTGGCCGAATGATGGTCAAAAACAACTTTATGAGAATAAAGGAGAGAAAGTCTAGAGAACACCGATTTTACGTCAGAAGACACCGAAGGAATATCATTAAGCTCTACTGCCAACGCCACCAAACGAGTAAGAGTTTCCTCTGAAATACCGACTATGCCCGAAGCAAGAAGGTGGATAATCTCTGATCTAATACGTCTTGAAGATAAAGAGGAAGGATCAGGAGAACTGCCTGACAGAAAATTGGACCGAACGTCATTTAACATCACACCCAATCGCCCTCGCCCATCATCAGAAAGAAGCCCCCGTCAGGAACAGATACGGGAGCAAGAGATGAACTGGTGCTCCCTAATTAAACGAGCGCTTACCTCGGCCGAACAAAATCATCTCCCGCCCTTATGACAGAAGAACCTGGGATGATATCGGTCACAGTAGAAGGACCCGGGGGAATGTAAGTCCCAATAGAGGCAGTAGACGTAGTGGTTTCAGCTATCGGAGGGGCAGTCTCCTGTTCATACTTTGGAAGCAGTTCTGGAGAAGAACCTCTCTCTGGAGAGTCTCGTCGAGGAGAAAAATGCTCTTGACCTTCAGGAAGTGCTAAAGGAACTTCACCAATGGCACTACCAAGAGAATCCATTGGTTCGATAGGATCGACGAACTCGGCCGGGTCCAAAACAGACATAGGATCAACAACTGGATTCGAAGAAGATTCCATAACATTGGAAGAAAGAGTGACCGGACCTGAGGAACTTGAAACCTAGAGAAATAGCGTGTCAAAAGAAAAGACAAAAGAAGAAGAATAAACAATGAGAAATCTATAAGATTCAACACCTTCCTAGAACGCCGTCGTAATGGGACGTCATCGGGATCTTCATCGGGATCTTCATCTGGAACAATCGGCGAGGCAGGGCATTCTGGCGGCAAAACATCATCTTCGGTCAATTCCCTTGGAGGGGAAGTATAAGCTTCCAAAGCTAGAGACTGTACTTCACCTGGTGACCGAATAACTGAATTAGTATCACATAAATTAGAAACAAGGAAGAGGAGAATATACCTTCTTGGACCGGTGCAGGCAAAGACTCAAGTAGACCCAATCTTTAGAGATAATAATCGGCCGGATGGCAGCAGATTTCACTCCAGAACGAACCCCACCATACATGAAAATCAGAGCGGCAACTGTCATGAGGAGGAAGAAAGGGAAGACGAAAATCGACAGTAATTGTCCTATAACCCTCTTCCATTCGAGTAGCGTCAACTGCAGTGACAGACGGTCGTTCAATGGAGCTGGTATTAATGGTAAACAGACCATTCATATCAAGCAAGGGGATCCTTTGGTCACATTGGAATTGCCGACCTACACAATTCGGCAAATAGACTTCGAATCCCGGTTTCTTGTTGATTGACTTCGCAGCATAATTCAAATTCGAGCTAGCAGAAAGCTAGCCTAGATAAGATGTTGAGCATCGGTTATATCATCCACCATAGAAAGGAAACCGGGGGCATTAGCAGAAACTTTGAAAGGAGGTTCGGGGAAATGACGAAGACCAAAAAAGAAAAGAAAGCATTCAAAAAAAGAGAGGACAACAGGAGTCGCGGCCAAATAGGCGTGACCACCAAATTCAGGAGGCACATTAGGAGGATTCAGCACCCGAGTGTAAAACTTGGACGGAAAATAGTGGTAAGCCCAAAATTGGAGAAACCACAACGGTCCCCCAGGAGTCTGAAGGGTGCCATGGATAAATTCTTGGAGTGAACGGTATAAGACCGACAAAAAATAGGGAGTAAGAGCGACTTCATACTCACCCAGAATAAGCTTAACCAGTGAATAATATTCTCTGGTAACTGCTTGAGCCTTGGAGTAGAATACGAAATTACAGAAGAAGTAAAGAAGGAAGTAGAAGTGTTCTACATCATCCTCGTAATCTGGAGATTGAAACTTCTCACAGTCCTTGATATAGGACCGATAAGAGGTACGGATCGTATCCGTCTGTTCAGGTTTACTTCCTGAAAAAACAATCCCTTTCTGCCGCAAGGATCCCGCCTTCTTAGAGGGTTTTTTCTCCTTCACGGGGGGTTGCTTCCTTTTCTTTACCACCACTTTTCCCTTCTCACCTACTTCCACCAGAGGTAAATGCTGGTAATTCTGGAGATCTGCCATGCCGACCCGGACCTCATCGGCCCACGAGGAAAGTTGAAAATATTGGTCTGGGCATTCCAGAATAAACTCATGGAACAGAGAAGCTCGCGATTCAAAGGAATAGAGCGACAAGAAAAATGGATCATATCATAAATACCAGTTTTACGCCAAATAACTGCAAAATGCTCTTTCATCTTGTTAACCTAGGCTACCCATTCAGGATAAACGGTCGGCCAACTCCGAAAACGAGAAGATTTATTAAAATTGCTCCCATCAGTGAAAAGTAAGGGACCCCTCACTCTTTCAATCGGGGCATCCAAAGGAGCATCACGAGCACAAAGGAAGGGACCGACAGATATCGAGCCGTCGAAAACTTTGACCGTAGAAGTATAGCATATGAGACTGCCCGCCATTGAAGAAAAAGAAGAAGAAAAGACAATAGCCAAGTAAAGTAAAATCTCGGCTGCAGTATTTTATAAGCAAGATGGGAGATGAAGTCCGAAAAGTCTCATCATTGCGATCGTGGGAAAGTGGCGCAATCTTTTCATATCAAGCGACAGACAAAAATAATTACTCATTACATCGGCTGATGACGGCGTAATAAGTAAGTAGGGGGGCAATGTTTACACCCTATAGACCAACGAATAAAGAAAAGGGCACGGGGTGTCTATGTGGCTTATTTAGGCCATGGCATCAAAACACGTAGGCCTTGTACAGTTGGATAGGCCACGTCAGCATGCTCACAAAACCAAGAATACAGTTCAAGTCACACAAGCCAATATGACAAAACCACATTCACAACTATCAGAAGATCGTGCCATCGGTCGTTCAAGAGTAACCTATTTTAAGATCGTGGCCGAGCGGTTATCTTTCTGGAGTAGAAGACTGAAGACGGCCACCCACCATGAAGATCGTGCAAGAGTAGGACGTTGAGCAACCGTCAAGGATCAGCCATAAAAGGCACAACTTCGAAGAACTCGGGGACACAATCCATCCAACCGCAATCGGTTATAATATTATTTTGATCATCTGTGATCTTTATCCCCTCTCCTACATTGTAGTCAGAAGGATAAACTAGGACCTCTCTCACTGCTTCCAGTCGCAGTGACATCTTAGACCCCTCTTTACTCCGATTAACACCAGAATCCTGCCACCGTAGAGTTAGTTGAGGCCGCCCCTAACTCGCAGTTCTGTGTTTACAGAATCCCGAGTAGCCGGTCCCGAGACTCACTCTGATCACGCCAGGTGACTTGTGTATTTTCGGGTAAGCAGCAATCCAAGGTGAACCCCCTGAATTGGCTTTGCTAGCAGCCACCCCCTTCCTCCTGTGCTTATACCCGATTACGGCTATAAGACCAGGACAGGCCGGTCCTGCAAGCCCTGTCAGTTTTCTTTTTACTTTTTGTTTCCCTTTTGAGGATTATCTGTTTTCGCTTTCGGCCCGTTGGCCGATTTTATAATAAAGGATTTGTATGCCATTAGTTGCTTTCGCTTTCAAACACTTACAAGAACCCAAACGAAGACCGAACCCCTAGTCTTCATATCATCGCCTGACCGATTTTATTACAGGTGACTTGCAATACGACTGAACGGATCCCGGTTTAGATTCGGAACAGGTGCCCAGGGTCAGGGCTCGACCCGAAATCATTGTATCAAACGATACTGGCACGCCCGCGTAGAGACACATCATCAACACCGACACGTGTCCACATCGGCCCAATTTCGAAGCAACACCATGCAAGCAAGTTTGAAAAGTATTTGGGGCTACCAATCTTATGGAAAAGACCTTCACCAAAGGACTGCCAAGAAATGTTAGCAAAAGTTTCTGACAAATTATCAAGCTGGAAATCAGCACTTCTTTCTCAAGCAGGACGTACTACTCTTATACAATCTGTACTATCTGCTTTACCTAACCACTATATGCAATGTTACAGGCTCCCACAGGGTGTTCTGGATCGTCTTGATCAATTAAATAGAAGCTTTTTCTGGAGACAGAATCAGAACAAAAAATGGATGGCTCTTCTTTGCTGGGAAAGAATTACCATGCCTAGACGCAATGGTGGACTAAATATCAAGAAAGCAAGCTGCATGAATAATGCCTTATTGTTAAAGGCAGCATGGCACCTACACTCAAAACAGCCGAGTCTATGGTATTCACTAATGAGTAATCTGTATTTTCCTGGCTCTTGTTTTCTCCAGGCTAAAGCATGGGCATCCCATTCATGGATATGGAAGCAACTTCAACAATTGAAGGAGTATATCAAAGAAGGAAGTAAATGGTTGATCGCAAAGGGGGATTCGGTGAGTCTCTTCGATCATCAATAGTTTGCTAATGGTGATATGCTGATAAGACCTTCACAAAACCAGCAGGAGATGGAGTTAGACATGGTAAGTAAGTTAATTGATCAGCAGACTAACTCATGGAATACTAATTTCGTTCTCTCCTTGTGGCCAATATCATGGGCAAAGAAGATACTTGAAACAAATATAACTCCTTCACTCTTAAAAGATATCCCCATCTGGAAGCATACTTCAAGTGGCCGTTTCACGGTAGCATCGGCATATCGGCTATGCATGAGCCATTGTATCAGAAGAAAACAAGATGTGGCTGCGGATCTGGCATCTGAAGTATCCAGCAAAAATAAGATTTTTCTTATGGAAGAGCCTACAAGGAGCCATCCCAACAGCCCAGGTGATAGCATCTCGATTACCTTAAACATCGAATCTCTGTTGCTGATGCAAACAAATGTTTGAAACAGTGGAACATTTGTGGTTATAATGTCCATTCTCTCGAGCAGTATGGATAATGACAATAGGTGGATCATCGCAACAATTTGGTGATTATCACTCCTTCCGATATTGGTTTTCAGATTTTTATTCTCTTCTCCGGTCTTCTGACATTCTAGATTTCCATAATTTTAATGTTAAAATTGCTATCTTTGGATGGACAGTTTGGCTCCATAGGAACAAGGTCTTATTTGAGAAATTAACCCCTAACGTTTTTCAGGTTGTTCACCATTTCAATAACCTCAGCCGAGGGATCAGATTGTTATTCAAACTTGAGGATGACCAACACAGAACTAGTAATTATATTCCAATCCAATGGATTTGTCCACCTACGGGAGTAGTCAAGTTGAATTTTGATGGGGCTCTATGCAAAGCTTTTGGTAAAGCAGGTGTTGGAGTAATTGCTCGGGACGAGCAGGGTCGATTTCTAGCTGCTATTGCTTGCATGGTGGATGTTTCTTCTTCAATACAGGCAGAAGTGAAGGTTGTACTGGAGGCTTTATATCTGGCAAAAGCGAAAGAATTCTCCCACATTATACTTGAAGGAGATGCTTTAGCACTGATTAATATTCTTCACACAGTAAAAGATCGTGGTTTAGAGGCGGCTGTCATTCCTTGTAGTATCATGTAGTCTATGTCTGAAATCTGTACCCTGTTTTCATCTTTTTAGAGAATTGAATTTAACCATGTTTATCGGGAGGGGAATAGGATTGCAGATAAACTTTCCAACTTTTGTATTGACTCTTATTCTTGCCTTTGGTTAGCTAACTCCCCAGCCTGGTTAAAAATGTCCTTATTTGATGAGGCCGGGGGCATACTTAATGAAATGAAGTATATTTTCAGCCCGTTTCTTCTGTCGCGAAAGGTATTACGGATGGTGTTGCGTGCTCGCGATGCGCGACACGCGTCCTCGCTCCCCTCTCTCCTCCTTCGAACGGCAAAGGCATACGAAAACCATCTGTTAGTTTTTCGATCGCCAACAAATATGGCGAATTCACGAACGTCGAGAACCACCGATCAAATACCGAGAATTCACGAACGAGGGCAGCGTAACCAGGTATGGATTCGGGTTTGAAGCCTTTCATGACTGCTTCTGAGAGGCTGGGAGACAAGGTGAGAGCTTGTTCGATAAATCATGACATGGAAGGAGTGAGGCTCGAACCAAAAATCTGTTGATGTACATCTTCGAAGGAGTGGCCGGGATCTGGGTCGACGAAATGGGCATCATTGGTGAAACATATGGATTGGGATTGCGGAATCTTGCTAGACACTGGATTGCACTCTTTTCCCGTGACGCCATTGATCAAGGGATTGACAGATCTCTTCATCCATCCGAGCATGTGATCAAAAGATCGGTTCTCCATAACCAGGACTACAATGTTTTTGATGGGTTGTTGGACTGCAAAGGCAAAATGGGTTGATTCAAAAACAGAGGAGAATACAAGGAGGAGGAAGAAAGTGCAGAGAAATGGAGAATGTTTCATCTTGAACTTTTCCATGCTCGATGATGAAGAGATGGATCTGCAAACAGGCTTGTTGTGCCTGATATAGGGTCTCCTATTTCAAAGCTAGAAAAATATGTGCCTTGAACCTAGAGGTGGGAAAACAGTTATATTGTGTGGAGGAGAATGATTATCTAACAATGCTGAAGTCCTGATAAGGAGACGAAAATGGCGGAGGTGAAATGGGTGGAGGGTCTTTTGAAATTTTGAAAGTTTTGTAATCACGTTCGAACGCAACTCGAACAACGCAGGACAGATGCCGTTGCCGTTCAATCGCAGCTCGAACGACGCAGGACGGAAAGAATTGCCGTTCAATCCGTTTCGTTAGCGGTATTTGGATTTTTAATCCATTAGGACGCGGGTCGAAATTCGTTATACCATTCGTTATACGTTTAGAGACAGAAGAAATCGGTTCGTATATTTTCACTACCAAAAAAAAAAAAGTATATGAGACACATAGCATGTGTCAATTCATCCACCGTAAAGTGAAATCAAAGTAACAATTAAAAAATGGATAAAGTAGTGCATTCACATTCATACCCACGAGGATTACAAATTTACAGCAAAATACCTTTTTTGGCCACATTAAATTGTAAACCAGGGGTTTCATGGGCCCATTTGAAAATGGAGAGGCCATTGAGGAAGGACGTATAAAAGGTAGAGCTGGCAACGGGTCGGGTTGGGTCAGGTTCGGCGGGTTATAATCGGGTTGAAAGGTAATCGGGTTGGGTCGGGTTGAACCCAATTAGTGGCGGGTTGGGAAAACACAAAACCGAACCCAACCCGCCACTAATCGGGCAACCCGCCAACCCGATTATTTTTTTATTTTTTATTTTATTTTTTGCAAAAACCAGTTTTACACTTTTACTTCTATTGTTTTACATCTTCAGATTTTCCACCATTTGTCAATAGACTCAATACACGTTGCTAAAAGCCTAAGGCCATCGGATTTGTTTGGACCGCTGCAGATAATCCACCAAACAGTGCTCCCTCGTTATGCAGGAAGCTAAAAAAAATATAATTAGAGCACCCATACAGATACAAATACATCAATTCAGCAAACAGTTATACTTTGACGCCTAAAGAAATTATTACAACCTTTTACCTGTTCAACCACAAGTGATTCCACCCCCCACCCAACAAAAAACCAAAGAAAAACAAAACAAAACAAAACAAAAAAAAAGGAAACTAAAAAGAGGTGGCTCCCCACAAGAAAGAAACTTGATTCGTAGAAGCATTTTCACCATGTGGCATTGCCTCGACTCAAAATTGGTATTCCGGGTTTCCTACAGGAAAGAAATGAGATTTGTAGAATGTGAAGCCAGATTTCCGACTCATTTGGCACACAGCTCAGAGACCAGGCTTCTAACTTTTGTGAAAGCCTCACTGCACAAGTGAACTAATCAAACCTTCAGGTAAGCTATTAATCACTGCATGAATGAAGGCAAAAAGGAACGAAAAGAAATTTTGAATATGAAAAATATAATTATTTTCTATGGGACAAGAGTTGCATAATACAATGCAGATCATGCTGGGGATCCCATTAGGAAACACATGGTAAAGTACACGGCCCATGATCCACCCTCCCAATAATTTACTTGCACGAATTAATCTTCATCCATTGGCTGTTCTTTGCAATTCATCTTGGTGCTTCAATTATTCAAAATTTGAAAAGCAGTCAACCAAATGCCATGGCTATTCAAACTTGAGCCAACATAAAAATGTAGTCAGGCATATGGCACCATTATTAAACACAAGAAGGGATTTGTTTTATAAACCAACAAAAAAATAAAGGAAAAAACACACACACAATAACAACAACAAAACAAGATTTCTAAAAGTGAAATTTTCCAGTTTGTCCAGCTCAGATTTTACTGGTGCTTGTCAAATTACTATAGCATCTTAGCTAACATTAAGATGCATTAAACCAATAATACTTGGTTCTTTTTGGGCTGCAATGGGTCGGGCTCGGGTGACCTAAGGCCTTGATGAGTTTGTTGTCATCAGCCCTTTTTGATGATAAGCAAAACTAATAAATGCAGCCAAAATCCCAAACACCAGCACATTTTAACTCCCTTCTCATTACAGATATAACATATGAATGTGTTTTCTTTAATACAAAATTATTCAAAAATAAGGAGCTAAATTAGTTTAGAAGCCTGAACAGCATAAATATGAGTAGGTTTGATTAATGGGTTTGATCAAAAGTTCAACTGACTAAACAAAGAAAGAAAGGGATATCTGCTCATAGGCTATTCAGATCAAGGATTAGAAGCCCACTAGCAAATAGGATAGAAAGAATATACATTCAAAAACTGGGGTATTCTTCCAGAAATGCACAAAAGACAAAGCGGGGGGACAAAAAGAGGATTACATGGAGGGAATCCAGATTTAGATATTTCTAAAATATTATATATTAGCCTGTCGCGTAGTCATCCTCACTGTTGTATTAATGGAAGACAATGGACAGTTCTATCCATGCCCAAATGATTTCTATAAACAAATTCATTCAAACCAAAACCAATCAAGCTTGGTTGAAAGCCCACAGAAAAAGGAGAACAAGCAGGAAAAAGTGGTAGACACATCATTTGCAGCACCTCACATTAGAATATTCAACTCCCATATCTATAGCAAAACCATAGACAAAACTTGAAAACCCCACCAACATAAGATATGAAGATAACCCATCTCAAATGGGTTGATTTCCACTACTGAATGTTGCACAAATAATGGTAAAAAATGCAAATATATTATATTTTGATATCCTTTTACTTGTATCAGTTATGACAAGTAGAGGTGGGTGTGGTGACAATATGTAAACAAACTTATCTTCAGTCAAGAACTCGACAACATATTCTTTCAGATTCGGCTCACTGGGACTTGGAGCATCAGGATCTGTCATAATCTGCCCACAATAAGAACAGTATCACAACTTGGAAAAGATAAATTACCAAAAGAGAAAGAAAGAAAAAAAAAGGGTTCGAGTGAAATGGCTTACAAGAGTAATTAGAAAAGTTCATCTAATTACTATGAGCAATGATAGGAATCAAGATGCCTGTCTGCCATGAATCAGATTCTTCTTCCCCATTCTCTTAATTGTTCACATAAAAGAAACAAAATCCCTCACAAAAGAACATGGAAACCCATGAATTTCACTGTTCATATCACAATTTAAACAGTTGATCTAAACAAACTACCAAAGCCAAGAATTATTAATAACGATGGAAGGATAAAAAAAAACAAAAAGCAGAAAGGAGTAATATTCAGGATAAAATAAATTCAAGAAAGGAGAAAGTCTACAATTCCAGAAAACCAATCATAAATTCAAGCTCAATACATTTGATAAAATAAAAAGGGAATGAGAGTTAATAACGATGAAACATGACACCATATCTCATTCCAATCCTTTTTCCTGCAAGTCCACAACCAACCTGTAACAAGAGAAACAAACATGTTTTTAAGAAAAGGAAATGAGAGTCCAGCTAAAAAAAAAAAATTCATTCTTTCTTAAATTACTTTACCTACCCTCATTACAAAATATTAACAGTGTTATAAGCCACCGATGAAGCTGTTGGTTCCACAAGATTCACTTTCAATAAATCTTCCTGTAGACACCCCAAATTGCACTTCCATAAGAGAGAACCTTCAAAAGAACTTTAAAAGTCTTATTTGAGCCTTGACATATGTCAAACACTCAAGAACTCTCAAAATTGGTGCCAACCGTACTGTGTATGCGGTTTTTTATAATTTTGGTCTCAACCGCTCTGTATGTGCGGTTGCAACCGCACACACAGCACGGTTGATATCCATGCTTGTTGCATGGGCTGCCACGTGGCTTCGCGAAGCTTCGGCCGTTGAGCCACGTCGACAGCAATCATGACGAGCGTAACTGAATTGAACCGCCCTGTATGTGCGGTTTGGTTAAATTTGTATATGAATCGCACTTTGAGTGACGGTTGTGTTGAAACCGTACTGTGTATGCGGTTTTGGCTGTTTCGGGGATTTGCGAAATGGCTCGATCTCTGAGCCTTATTTACGCATATTACCTCTCTCTTGGGGACTTGAACTCCCTATTTCACCCTCCGAAACTTGCTGAATTACTCCAATTCAAGCCTTGGAGGAGAATTGGAATAATCTAGAAGGCCTTTTTGGCCTACCCTTGGGACTCTTCTACCCCTGACTTGGCCTATAAATAGAGGGGTCCTCCTCTTGCAAATGGCTGATAATTTGAAGCTTGGAAGCTCTGCAAGAAGAGGAGAAACTCTGCCGGATTGCTGCCTCAAGTGTTCAAGCTACCTAAGGTAAAGTCCTGATTACATTTCCAGCTTCTCCTTTACATTCCAACTCCCAACTTCTACCTTTCTGTAGTGTAAGGCCAGTTTGTGGTTGTTTGCAAACCCCAAACCCCTTCCAAAGTACCTGGGAATCCTCTCTAGCCGTAAAACGTGAAGAGAGAGCCTTGGGAAAAGGAAGGTGGAATGGATCCTCTAGGCTTAGAACCTACAAATGATGAAAAGCAGGCTGTCTGGTTATTTTGAACCTTTGAATGCTTATATCTATTTTTTTATTTGGAGAAGATGCAGGAATCCATGCTCTCAATAGCAAGGGATTCAAATCTTCTCTTAGTTAGGTATTTTTCACATTATCACACACTTTTCACTGTTTTTTTGCAAGAATAGGCTAGATCCAGGATCTTCCATGCAATATGGAAAATCTGAGATCATTGGCCTTAAAATGAATTTTAGAACTTCATGAGTTGGGTTTTTGTTGATTTTTAAGGTTTTGGTCGAGTCCACATGCACTGGTTTCCATTTTTCTATTCAAAATCTTCAAAACAGGGCAGATCTATGGCATGTCTTGGAATGCTTATAATTTCATCCCCCGGATGAATTTTTTAGTGATTCCAAAGACATGTGATAGATGGATATGCCTATTTTATATCTGGAAAATTTCGTCCACTTTCATGTAGCCAATTTTTGACACCATCTGTTCAAAGTCTGTAAGTCAATTCAGCCCAGATTACTGAACTTGCCGCTTTGATGGTGCACCGTTTATTCAATTTTAATCCGTTTTGAGTGATTCAAATTTCTGAGTTTTCTTTGAGAAGTCTATTTTCATTTCCAACTGGTTTTAGCAGATTTTGATTTGATATGAGGCCTGTGTGCTTGATTGACTCAGAGGTGCTCGCTGGCATAGTCCAGAGCTAATCTGTGGTCTTCTAGGCCTATTCAAGAGAGCACACAAGTCGCATCCGGATAGAGTTTGGAGTGAGACCTTTTCCTTTTGAAAGAGGGCATTACATACTTCCTCCATGCCAATTTTTATGGAATTTTATTGAGCCAAACTCCACGAATAGGACTTTGAAAATGCCTACTCATCACTTTTTCCAAGTTATACACAGAAGATTTCAGATGTGGATTTCTCTCTCGTTTTAAATCGAATTGAGCTGAATTTTTTATTGTATACTCTACTATATACCAGTTTTCTAATGGCCTTAGTTTCACTGGATTTGGATTTAAATTGAGTAAGTTATGGTTAATCGAAGCTTTCAGGCTTTTTTGATCTCATTTCTCCAGATTTGCCTTAGCTTGGTTTTCTTTGTTTTTTACTTTGATTTTATTCACTCATGAAGTCTTAGGAGTGACGGATCCACAAAGAGAGTCTAAGCTCATTAGACTTCTCATGTGGAATGGTCACATACATTGTGCTTGTTATAAGCACTTTTTCATCCATTTCATTAGCAAACAATTTAGAGCATAAGCAAGCATGTGGCAACCGTCTTAGACGGATGAATAGGGGTGCCTAACACCTTCCCCTGCTCATAAATAATTCCCCTTACCCAATCTCTGGATTTTTCCATATATTAGAGCTACTTTGGCTCTATTTGGCTTAGATGATGCATTTGGTGTCCATTCACACCTTAAAATAGATGGTGGCGACTCTTTACATTTACCGATCCCCGCGTGACGATATCAGAGGTCATAATAGATGACAAATCCATGTCTCACAACTGGCGACTCTGCTGGGGACATAGTGGAGTTGAGCCATGCTTGGATTGCTTGATCATGCTTTGATTGATTTTGTTGATTGTTTGCTTTTTGTTTGTTTATAATAAGTATATTTTGATTTGTGTGCTTCTGTTTGAGAGCATATGAGACCCATGAGAATAGGGTGTGTGATTTCCATGCTTGAGTATGTTTAGAACCATGCTTAGGAAGGCCTAATTAGCCTTACCATGCTAGATCACTATGTTTCCATGATAGCATGCTTTGATTTGTGATTAAATGTCATGAGCATGAGATCTGAATTCTTGTTGAGAGATGTTTTGAATATGTCAAGCATGCTCACCATGATTTATTTGCTTTTTTGTACAACATGAGAACATGCTTGCATGATGCTTGTGTGAATACATGTTTAGTATGAGCATGCTAGGTGTTTTTATTACTCTGTTTTACTCATGATTATTTACTTCAAATATGATTCCCATATCATGCCTTGGTGAATGTGATTGCACTTGCATGAATACGAAAAAGAGTGGCAAGGGTGGGACGTTGTGTTGAATGTGACCCTCTTTTTCAAATGCACTTGAGCACCTTTTTTTATTCTTTACACAGCCTACCTATCACCTATAGGAAGTTGAACAAGAATGTGGGTAGCTTGGCGCACTGAGGTCGTTACTTCGGAAAGCGAAAGTGAAAACATTCACCTTAGAGACTTTGAGCCAATGATGTGATGACATGGTGGATCTAGAATTCTGGTCATATACTAGGCTTGAGCTCTAAGTTGCCAATAACCCAAAACCCAAAACCCCTACGCGAAGGTGGAGAAACACCCTTTTGGCCAAAATAAACCAAATACGATGGGGAAAGGGTTTGTAATTGAGGGGAGGACGTCTTGCATGGCTCAGGTGACCCGAGGTATGATATGGACATCATTTTGAAGGTAAACATGAGGTAACAAGGTATTTTCAGTTGATTCCTTATGATATCCTCTATACTTTGTAAAAAGCATGCTCATGGTGTCCATTTGTTGGGATTTTGTGTTTCCCAGAAAATTACTATTAGCCTAGGATTGGTGTAGCCCTTAGAGAGAGTTTTTACTCTTCTTAGGTGTCATTCTACCCAAATGCCCATAGGAGGCACCCAAAAGTCCCCAAATTCCATGCATTAGGTGTCCATTTCTAGGAGAGAGCCTAGGCCCTCCTTTGTATGAATATGGCTAATCCTATTTCTTGCAGGGAATTTATGTGTGAAGGTCACCCAGGAGCTGCTGGTGCAAAAGGGCCTTTTCTTTTCCTTTTTATTTGGATTCTCAAGCCCAAGAAGGCTAAAATTGTAATTTTATTTTGATTCATGCCCTTGAAGGCCAATTTGTATTGTAACATGTTTCTTTTATCATAAGAAATCTGCTTGTGCATATTTGTGGTCTCCCCATGCAATCTCATGAAATTCAAGGTTTAAGCGGGCTTTTAATGCCATTTGATGTGTCAAATGCCCAATTTAGGGCAGTCTGGAAGCCACCCAATGGTGAACAATGTGTTTGGGCATTTAACCAAGCTAATAAAACCAATTGGAAAAAGAAACAAATCGAAAATCTCATTTTCGGCTTACAACCGTCCTACCGTCCTGAGTATGCGGTTGTCTGCATTTTCACTGCAACCGCATGTATCATACGGTTTAGACCAAACCGTCCTGAATGCACGGTTTTAAGCCGAAATCCCATTCCAGCCTTGCTAATTAAACATTTCTGGGTCCTTTTATCCCTAAGTCATATAAGCAAGTGGGCAGGTGTGCTAAATAAGATAAATGGCATATAAACCATTCCAAATCCACCCAAACCAAGAGATTAATGTCATTTTTAACATTTTCACCTAAATTGAACAAATCAACTCAACTCAAAGGTGGAAATGATAAAATAAAAGTTGGCTCAAACCAAAAAATAGGTCAAGCACCTCAACTTGGGGGTTAAGTCCACATTGGGCTCTTTTTGTCCAATTTGACTGCTTAACCCACCTTAAAGTGAAGTAAATAATTCAAAGAGAATTGGTTCAAATAACCAACTCAATCACACTTCAATATCATAAATTGACCTGGGAAATCATAATAAGCTTCCAAAGCATGTTTAAAGCTTAAAGTGGGATCTAAACCAAGAAGCTCAACTCTTTTGAAATGGAACAAGTTTCCAACCAAAAATGAGAAATTTTTTAAGCATAAAGTATTCCAACTTTTAAAATTTCAAATCATAGGACATTTGGAAACCTTTGAACTCCAAGTCAAATCATTTAAAATTTTGAATAAAAGAAAATTTCAAATGAATCATCACCTTAAAGGCAAATTGAGTCTCTTTTTAACTCAAAACACCTAAAGGGGGAAAATCAAAAAAATATTTTAGGCATTTGAAAGCCTTGGAATTTCAAAAAATCAAATCATAGGACCCTGGAAGCCTGAAATTCCAGATTTTTTCAAAATTCTCATAGGCCTTCTAAAGCCTTAATTTAGAAACTCATAGGACCCTGGAAGCCTGAAATTCCAGATTTTTTCAAAATTCTCATAGGCCTTCTAAAGCCTTAATTTAGAAACTCATAGGACCCTGGAAGCCTGAAATTCCAGATTTTTTCAAAATTCTCATAGGCTTTCTAAAGCCTTAATTTAGAAGCTCATAGGACCCTGGAAGCCTGAAATTCCAGATTTTTTCAAAATTCTCATAGGCCTTCTAAAGCCTTAATTTAGAAACTCATAGGACCCTGGAAGCCTGAAATTCTAGATTTTTTCAAAATTCTCATAGGCCTTCTAAAGCCTGAATTTAGAAACTCATAGGATCCCTGGAAGCCTGAAATTCCAGATCTTTTTCAAAACCTTCATAGGCCTTCTAAAGCCTGAATTTAGAAAATCATAGGCACCTGAAAGCCTGCGTAATTTCAGGAGGTTGTGGAAGCCTTAATTCCAAAGCATAAGCCCTTGGAAGCTTGCGTAATTCTAGGTCTCGAGTTTGTCTAAGGATTTTTACTTTGGACATCTCATTTTTTTGTGGGACATGTTGGAGGCCCTAGAATACTCCAACAGAATTTCTGTGGTTTGATCTTTTTCGTATCAATCACCTCATTTTAATAAGGTTATTTTAACCATAAATCCAAAAGACAAAAAAATATATATATATATGAATACAAGGGAAATCCCAAACTCATGTTCACCAAGCCTACATGCATGCATGCATAGGTGTGTAAAATTGACTTAATGGGATACTAATATTTTTTCTTTGTCTTTTTTCTTTTACCTAAGGTTTCCGGTTCCTACTGCAACCATTGCTCCCCGACGTTCTCAGAGACTGAAATCTGCCACTATGAATCCTATTGAAGAACAATCTACTGTGTCTGCTGAAGCCTTTGCTCAACTGCAAGAGCAAGTGGCAGGGATGACAAAACTATTGGAGAATTTGCTGGCCAACCAAGCTACTCAGGCTCAGATGCAGGCGCAGCAGGCGCAGGCTCAGGTTCACCAGGCTTCATCATCCCACAACGCACCACCAGCTCAATCCCAGACTGACCTTCCACCACCAGTCCAACCTATTCCACCTCAACCTGAACTCTATCAACCAAACCCCGAGCCTATCTTGATCCGGGAGGAGGAATCTGAATATGAGAGAGAGAAGGGGAAAGAAAAGGAGAGACTGAGGGTAGAAGTGGAGAGAAAATTTTTGGACAAGCTGGAGTCCATTCAAGAGGAGCTGAAAGAAGTAAGGGGGATCAACACGTTGGGTGGTACCAACTTTAAGGATCTCTGCATGTACCCCGACGCGTGCCTACCGGCCAAATTTAAGTGCCCGGACTTCGAGAAATATGACGGCACCGGCTGCCCAATGAGCCATCTGAAGCTCTACTGTGGGCGTTGTGCCAATTTGGTCGGGATGACGGCATCCTGATCCAGCTATTCCAGAGGAGCCTAACTGGGGCAGCCTTGAGTTGGTTCGCAACTGTGGACCACGGCAGAATCAGAAGGTGGAAGGACCTAGCTGATGCTTTCCTTGCTCAGTACCGTTTCAATGCTGACATCGTGCCAGATAGGTACGATATGATGAAGATGAGCAAGGGAAGAGAAGAGACAGTCAGGCAATATGCCAAAAGGTGGAGGGAAGCCGCCTCTCAGGTTTGGCCTCCCATGATGGAACCAGAGATGGTTACCACCTTCATAGGCACACTGGGGCAGCCATTTTACAATCACTTGGTGGGTCAGATTACCACCAGTTTTGCCGCTCTAGTGCAAGTTGCAGACCAGATTGAAGATGGAATCAGATCCGGGCGAATTTATGACCACACTGCCTCGGCTCGTCAGCAAGAGCCAACTTTTGATCCTTCTGCCCAGAAGCAAAAAAATGGGACAAGAAGGAACGGAGGGAAGAAGGAAGGGGAAGTAAATATGGTACAACCCCAACCACCCAAAAAACCACTCCAAGTCAACATTTCTGCACCTCCATCCAACCTAGTGCAGCCACAATCGACCTATCAAAACCCTCTCAATATTAATGTACCTCAGGCAGCAATGCCCAATCAAAAAAGGGTATTCTCGAAAGAGGAGAGGGACGCTTGGATGGCGTCCAGAAGGAATAGGGTTCTTTCCCCTCTTCCTGTGACTCCGTCCTAGCTATTGCCATCTCTGTTAAACGCGGGGTATGTTACCCTGAAAGAACCAAATCCAAATGCGTCAAAGGGAAAGAATTTCGATCCCTCCACCACCTGTGAATACCATATGGGTGCACCAGGACACCCTACAGACAGGTGTTGGCCATTAAAACACGCAATCCAGGATTTGATCGATCAGGGAACCTTGTTGTTTAACACGGCTGTACCCTCTCCCGCCAGGACTGACATTGGTCAGAATCCTCTGCCCCAGCATAATGGGGTTGGTCCTTCTAATTTTGTAGGGACCGTCTCTTCTGGACCTAGGACGTTTGATCCCTCGCAGTTAATTGCGCTGATAGGGACATCCGTTAAGGTCTATTTTGACCAAGAAGAGATAGGGGAACAAATCAATGTCATTTCTGGAAGTAAAGGAAATGGCAAGACTGCAGAGGACATTAATGCCTCTTTAAACCGGGCCGCTTCTCTCATGGCCCAGCTTAATGTAATCAAACCCCCTCTCATCATTAATTGCAACTAGGCTGTTGCTCCTCCACCTACTTCATCGTCCAAACCACCTTTGGTCATTAATTATGACCCCACCACAGCATCAATTACATCCGTTTCTTCTCAGACCTTAAAATCCTCTCAACCCAAGGAACCCAGGCAATCCTCGCCTCTGGTTATTGAGGTGCCTCCTTCTAACCTCATTCCCACATCAACTCCTGCACCAAGGTCTCATCTCCAGCCCTTAGTATTTAACGTCCCAAAACCCTCCTATTCAGAAACTGCTGTACCTTGGAATTACAGCGAGGGTTATACGACCACTATCCCAGTGGGCAGGAATCAGGGTCAGGAGGAAGTAAATCTCATGACAAGATCAGGGAGATGTGTGGAAGGAAAAGAACAAGAAAAGAAAGAGGCAGAGCAAACCCAGAAGGGGAAGGCCAAGATAGGGGAAGACACCCCCCAGGTCATAAATGATGAGGCAGCAGACCTCCTAAAAATACTGAAAAAGAGTGAATTCAATATTGTCGACCAGTTAATCAAGGTCCCTGCCCAGATATCAATACTGGGATTATTGCTTAATTCAGAAAAGCATAGGGATTCATTAATAAAGGTACTCCAGAGTGCTCATGTGCCTAAGGCAATTGAGCCAGACCAGCTCGGCATGATGATCGGCCAGATCTTATCTCACAATGTGATAAGCTTTTCAGAAAGCGAGATAAGTTCTGGTGGATGTTATCATGTAGACCCTTTGCACATCACTGTGCTTTGTAAGGGTAGCATGATAGCCCGGGTCCTAATTGACAATGGGTCAGCCTTAAATGTCTGTCCCTTGGTAACATTTGTGAGGCTTGGTCTGGACCAATCTAAAATAAAGCAGAACGGAAGGATAGTGAGAGCTTTTGATAGCTCCAAAACACACTCCCTAGGAGAGATTGAATTGCCAATTACCATCGGACCGAATATGTTTAATATCACCTTCGAAGTGATAGATATTCCTGCTGCATTCAATCTACTTCTGGGAAGGCCGTGGATCCACTCAGCTAGGGCTATACCATCCACCCTTCATCAAAGAGTAAAATATATAAGGGGTCAGAGGGTGATAACGGTCCTAGCCGAGAGTCTAGTCCCTCCCGTCATACCACCTGACGTAACTTTCATTAATGTGGAATTAACGGCAGACAAAATTGCGTTTCATTCTTTTCAGTTTGAAACAGTCAACTTCATACCTGGGGGGTGTCTAAAAAAGAATGAGAAGTTGACATGCACCAACAAGATGGTGGAGAAGGTTCTGAAATATTGCAATTTCCACCCAGGGAAGGGGTTGGGAATTAATCTACAAAGAAGAGTGGAGCCCATAGAGGCACAGAGGCTAGTCCCACGAGCGGGACTAGGGATGAAAATAAGAAGATGGAAGAGGGGATCACAAGAAGAAAATGGTAATGAAAAGGAAAAAAATCAAGGAAAACTCCCTCATTTAAGGGAAACTTTTCCGAAGCCCTCTCATACCATTCAATTGTCTCCTCCTTCAGATTCCTCCAGACCTCCATATTTTAACGATAATCCTTTTAGAAAACCTTTTACCTCAACCCTTCAACCTTTTATCCTCCTCTCACCCACTTTGGCGCCCAAAGCCATGGATGAGCCTGAGCCACTGCCACAAGAGCAGCAGGATTTCACGGAAGAGATAAGGGCATTCTTTGCAATGGCAGAGGATGAAGGAAGAAAGAAAGCAGAAAAAGAGGTTCCTTTTATTGATTGGGCCTCAATCAAGATTCCTGATGAACTCACCTCTGAACTCAGCCCCGAAGCAGAAAAGGGCAGTTTTTCAAATCCGGTAATGATGGTATCGGATCAAGAGTTTGAGGAAGAGCAGGTCAGCACTATACCACCTGTTCCAGGGGGCTTTAAGCTAAAAAATTGGGAAGAGATCCTTTTGACATTTGAGGCTGCATATGGTTGGCAATCAGCTGCGGCTTCCAAAAAAAAACTCCATTAGTGGATTGCCCTTTTCCTGAAGGTTTTAATGAACCTTCATCTTCAGAAAAAGCCTCTTTAGAAGGTTCTCAAAAAACCAAAAAGATTTTTCAATTTTTTCTAGAAAACCTAAAGCTTTCAAAATGGTCAAGACTGCTTATGAATCATATATACAGACTGAATTAGAGCAAGTTGAATATGACTTCGACCTCGAGCTCGACTTCGACCTAATGGGGATCGAAGAGGAGATCGAGGCCGAAGACGATGACCTTCCAAGAGAAATATCATATCAATTGGAACGTCATGAAAAGGGTATTCAACCTAATATTGAAGAAACCATTTCCATAAACCTGGGAACCGAAGAGGACCCAAAAATTGTAAAGATTGGTGCATGCTTGTCTGATATGCAACAGAAGGAAATGTCCCAATTCTTGGCCGATTACAAGGACGTGTTCGCATGGTCTTATCGAGATATGCCAGGATTGGATACAGACATGGTTGTACACAGGCTGCCGATCCTGCCAGGAGTAAAGCCTATTAAGCAGAAATTGAGAAGGTTGAAACCAGAGTGGACTTTAAAAGTCAAGGATGAAGTGGTGAAACAGTTTCAAGCCGGGTTTTTGGCAGTGTCCACATACCCTGATTGGCTAGCTAATATAGTCCCGGTTCCAAAGAAGGATGGAAAAGTTAGGATGTGTGTGGATTACAGAGACTTGAACAAGGTGAGCCCGAAGGATGATTTTCCTTTGCCACACATCGACATCTTGGTTGATAATACGGCAATGCACAGCTTGTTCTCTTTTATGGACGGCTTTTCCGGATATAACCAAATCAAAATGGCAAAGGAGGATCAAGAGAAAATCGCTTTTATCACCCCTTGGGGAACCTTTCACTATACAGTCATGCCTTTCGGATTGAAGAATGCCGGGGCAACATATCAGCGAGCCATGACAGCCCTTTTCCATGATATGATCCACAAAGAAATGGAGGTCTATGTGGATGATATGATCTCCAAATCGTGTGAAGAGGACGACCACTTGATCAATCTAAAGAGGGTATTCGACCGTCTAAGGAAATACAGCTTGAGGCTTAATCCAGCAAAGTGTGTTTTTGGAGCCACATCAGGGAAATTATTGGGATTCATTGTAAGCAGAAGAGGGATTGAGATAGACCCGTCTAAAGCAAAGGCAATCATTAAGATGCCATCTCCTAAGACTGAAAAAGAAGTTAGGGGCTTTCTGGGAAGAATTCAGTATATTAGCCGGTTCATAGCACAGCTCACTGCTATTTGCGAACCTATCTTTAAGCTTCTAAGGAAGAACAACCCAACTATATGGAATGAGGATTGCCAACAAGCCTTCGACAAAATAAAGGATTATCTGTTAAATCCTCCTGTTCTAGTACCGCCAACTCCAGGAAAACCATTGATTCTGTATCTATCAATTTTAGAAACATCAATGGGATGTGTATTGGGGCAGCATGATGAAACAGGCAGAAAAGAAAAGGCTATCTACTATTTGAGCAAGAAGTTCACAGATTATGAAACGAGATATTCGCCTTTGGAAAAGACTTGTTGCGCTTTGGTCTGGGCAACTCAGAGGCTTAGGCACTATTTCTTAAGCTATACAACTTTGCTGATTTCAAGAATGGACCCGTTAAAATATCTGTTTGAAAAGCCGGCTTTAACTGGTAGAACAGCGAAATGGCAGCTTTTGCTTTCAGAATTCGACCTGACATATGTCACGCAGAAAGCAATTAAAGGTCAGGCAATTGCGGATCATCTAGCTGAGCATCCATTACCAGATTATCAGCCTCTTAAGACAAATTTCCCTGATGAGGCTATCTTATTTGCTGAAGAGGAAGAAAGTGAAGACTCCTGGCAGATGTTCTTTGATGGGGCTGCAAATATGAATGGAAATGGGATCGGCGCAGTATTAGTAAAGCCAGATGGTTCACATATCCCAATCGCAGTGAAATTGAGGTTTCAGTGCACGAACAACATAGCAGAGTATGAGGCATGTATAATCGGATTACAGGCTGCTCTAGATCATGATGTTCAAGAACTTGACGTATATGGGGATTCGAGTCTTATCATCTTCCAAACAACTGGGGAATGGAAAACCAAAGATCATAAATTGATCCCATATCACCAATATTTGGAAGAAATAAGTACCAAATTTACTCGAATTTCTTTTAGCTATATGCCAAGATCTAAGAATCAGTTTGCGGATGCCTTGGCGACATTGGCCTCAATGGTTAGTATTCCAGAAGGGGTAGACATACAACCACTTGAAATTGAAGTCAGAGACGAGCCAGCTTATTGTCTTGTTTTAGAAGGAACGCAAGGATCAGAAATACCATGGTTCCAAGATATCAAGAATTTCTTGGATAATCGAAATTTTCCAGAAAGCGCTAGTCCTACTGAAAAAAGAACAGTACAGAGGTTAGCAGGACAGTTCCTCCTAAGTGGTGGGCAGCTATACAAGAGATCTTACAGTAATGTTCTACTCAGATGCGTCACCAAGGTTGAAGCAGAAAGGTTGATTGAAACAGTGCACGGAGGAGTCTGTGGGCCGCATATGAATGGACACATGCTCGCAAGGAAAATACTGCGATTGGGATATTACTGGTCTACAATGGAGCACGATTGTTGCCTACATGTTAAGAGATGCCATTTGTGCCAAATATACGCTGACAATAAGCATGCACCACCAAGTGAGCTGCACAGCATGACCTCTCCATGGCCTTTCTCTATGTGGGGTATTGATGTCATTGGGATGATTTCTCCAAAAGCGTCAAATGGACACCGGTTCATTCTAGTGGCAATCGATTATTTCACAAAGTGGGTTGAAGCTGCTTCATATGCAAATATTACAGGAAACCACGTTCTTAAATTTCTGAAGCACAACATAATTTGCCGCTATGGGTTGCCAAAAGCCATAGTTTCAGACAATGCTTCAAATATTAAGAACAAGGATATGAAGAAGATGTGTGAGCAGTTTCAGATAACTCATCACAAGTCAGCCCCATACAAGCCAAAGATGAATGGAGCAGTAGAAGCGGCAAATAAGAACATAAAGAAAATAATCCAGAAGATGGTAGTGAGCTATAGAGATTGGCACGAGATGCTACCATTCGCTCTCCATGCTTACAGAACCTCAATCCGAACTTCTACTGGGGCAACGCTGTATTCCTTGGTTTATGGAACGGAGGCAGTCTTACCTGTTGAAGTAGAAATCCCTTCATTGAGAGTGCTTATGGAAACAGAGCTTGAAGAGGCTGAATGGGTTCAGTCTAGATATGAGCAACTCAATTTGATAGAAGAAAAGCGGTTGAATGTGCTTTGCCACGGTCAATTGTATCAGAAGAGAATGGCCAGAGCCTACAACAAAAAGGTGAAGCGCAGAGCTTTCCAAGTGGGTAATTTAGTCTTAAAGAAGATTTTGCCATTTCTGGAAGACCCTCGCGGAAAGTTTAAGCCAAATTGGTAGGGACCTTATGTAGTGAAGAAGGTCTTGTCAGGAGGCGCTCTTATCTTGACAGAAATGGATGGGGCAGATTTTCCTGAGCCAATCAACTCCGATGCGGTCAAACAATATTTCCCTTGAAGGAATATCACAAAGAAATGATCCGAGGCCATTTTTCCGTTATCCCTCACAAATTTTAATATCCCTAGATTAAACCAAGTTGAGCCTGTTCGTGTTTTAAAGAACCCAAACTGGAGCTTACAGTCGCGACTGGGGCAAAGTTAATAAGAAAAAAAAAAAACAAAACACAAAAAGAAAGATAGCAAAGAAAGGCCAAATACAAAGAAAAGAAAAAAGGCCAATATTGGGAATGGGGGTCGCATCCATTATAGCTGTAAGCCCAGTTGTCCCATTTTCAAAATTTTGAGCCTATAATAACCTTCTTTCATAAACTCAACCCAGCCTTCATTTAGTCCTATTGGTCAAGTCCTCGGTGATCTGGGTGTATTCCTGCAAGCTCGCGATGTTGAAAGGGCAATGACGGAATAAAAAAGCCGGTCCTAGTGAAAACCGTAACAGGCACTAGGGGCAATATTGGCAAAGAAAAGGCAAAAGAAAAATAAAAGAAAAGAAAGAAATAGAAAAAGGTCACCAACCGCACTTGGGATACAGATTGAACTAAACCGCCCTTTTACTACGGTTTTGGCAGAAGGGCTATGCAACCGCATATTGAAGATGGTTTTGGCTAAACCGTTCTGAATGCACGGTTTTGGGCGGCAGAATTGAATTGAGCAAATTTTCTGTATAGGACTGAACCAGTAGGCTATGACATACCCCCTGGAAGTGGGAAGGAAACTTGGGGATGAGTCTAAAGGTTCCAAGGGGGACGAAATGGCTTCCTCCTCATTAACTGAAATACCCTTTTTGCCCAGCTTACTTCAATTCATCCAACTATATGGGATTAAAGCATTATGGACTAATTTACAATAAAAAACACACAAAAATGAAAATTATATTTTGGCCGATGATGAGAAATCAGTGGCTTTTCATTAAAACTGTCAGTTTTTACAAGCATATGAGAGTTCTGAGGCCAATAGTATAAAAACCTATTTTGTATTCTCTATCTTTCCACTAGTGGAGTTTCTCTTTGTACAGAAGTATAAAAAAGAAAAAAATACAATAAAAGTGGCTAATCTCTATCCCCTAGCCTTTCCTCAAGCTCTCTGATCCGAGCCGCTTGAACCGCCACAAGCCTTTCAGCCCCCTCTGCATCTGGGTCACTGAGGAATGAGATGACGTCATCTGAGAGGGTCTGCCTAGTCCTCATATCTCTGAGCCTGGCCATGGTCTCATCATGCCTACACCATGCGGCTCTCACCTCGAAGCGACGGGCCTGTATCTGCTCTGATAACCGTCTCTCCAGATCTTCCTTCTCCAATCTCAAGGTTCGGGCCTCCTCCACCCATATGAGCTGAAGCCGCCTATGAGAAGCCCGCTCAGTCTCCAAGAGGTCCTCATAGGTAGGACACGGGATAGCAGGAGGATCCACCGGTACAGAAGCGCAGCTCTGCACCTGCTCTCTAATCCAAAAGAGATAGTCCTTCTCATGCAATTTGGAGAAGACAGGACCTCTCAAGAAGCAGGCCTGCGACCAGTCCTTCAACATGCGAAAGCATAGCCCCATGGTGGCCGGTGTGAGCGGACCTATGAACTCCTCATATCCCTGAGGTACCAGGATCCCCTGCACCTCCTCTCCAAACTGCCGGATGACCCTCAAAGGCAAATAGAGCAAGGCAGACCTCAAGCCCATGAGCACAGCGAAATTCTGATCGGAGAAGCTGATCACTGTCTCGACAGAAGGCTAATAAGCACCAGGCCATCTCACCTGGTCATCCTGAAGCGTCCCCAAGAAAGCAAACCATCCCTGTTGGCCACCATGGATATTGGGACACCCCCTGTTGCTCATCAAAACAGGAATATTTAGCCGAGGGAAGAAGCGGCGGGTGATCTCTTCAACTTGACTCAAGTGGTCAAGTAGCTAGAGCTGCAAATAAAAGGGAAGCATTTCTATCTTAGAAAATCTCAATTTTGCAATAAAAGTTATAATTCAATAAAGAGGTTCAGATTTTACCTGAAGTATAGGGGCGCACGTGAGGAAACTTTTCTGCTTCCGGTGATAGCAGTCAGTCAAGGCCTGGTATATTTCAGCCAGGATCATAGGGGCAAGCCTTTCGCGCTCCCTAACTTGGCAAATGACTGAAATGAGGGATAAATCAACCTCGCTATCACCTCGGGGGAATAAAAGTTGGTTGACCGCTATCAAGGTCAAAGCATTGAACCGAGCCGTTTGGTTTGGGCTATTCAACAGCTTTTCAGTCAAAAATGACTTTGATAGGGTCAATAAGGCGTCAGCTTCCCCTAACTCTTTTTTGCTAATTCCTAAAAAGGTGGAGGCTTCCTTTTTGAAGCTTGGTTTGAGAGGTGGGTTGACAACTTTCTTGGAGAACCTAAGGTTGAGGATGGTTTCAACCTCCTCGACTGTAGGAGTCATCTCTTTTTCTCCAAACCTAAAGAGGTTCAATTGGGGTTCCCAATGCCCAATCAATGCCTCTATGATTTCCCATTTTAAGGGAACCTTTGGGATTGAGAGAAGGTGGCCTAGATTGGCAGAATCCCAATCTATCTCATCCTGTGGGGTCATTGAATCAACCCACCTCTCGTAATAAGTATCTACAATGGCATACCTGGTCAAATTGGGAGGTTTGGACCTAATTTGTGGTCTAGGTACTAATGTTTCAGGTACAGAAGATGAAGAAGGCACAGAAGTTGAATCAGAAGCCATTAATGGGCAAAAGTGGATTAAAGGCAGCTAGGAGAGAGAAAATCGCCGAAACAGGGGGTTTCTGACCTACGTAATACGTCAAAATGACGTCCTGCCCGCAATTCGCGGCTTTAAAATAACCTAAGGGCAAAAACCGCATACACAGAACGGTTATGCCTGAACCGCACTTAATGTGCGGTTGCATTCCCGCAAAGTTTAAAAACCGCGGGATAAGCACGGTTCTTGCATAACCGCCCTGTATGTACGGTTTTTGCACAAAAAACAGTTTTTCTTCTTTCTTTTAATAAATCATGTTCCCCAAAGAACCTGTTACCTGTATAGCAGTTGCAACATGACAAACATACACAAATAAACAAAAAATTAAAAGAAAAGAAACAAAAATAAATAAATTTTCTCTTTTTCATATAAACTGCCAATGGATACATCAGGTTTTATATACAGATATCAAATGAATCCTAACCTAAACCCATCTCCTACAGGTCAATCCGCCTCGCCTCTACCTCGCCATCGCTGCCGGATGAAGAAATGATCGGAGAAGCGCTGGCTAGCCGGAGAAGACGGCTCAGCAGGAGTCGAAAGACTAGCAGGAGGCACCGGGTCTGCAGGAGGCGCAGGATCGGTAGAAGAGGTTGGAGCTGGAACTGGATCATCCCGAGACAGGTCCATGAAGCAGGAGACTGAAGTATCCGTCGCCAAAGGGACCAGCTCCAGAATCTGGGAATCCTCGGCAGGAGGAGAGGGATCTGTGGGGTCCGCTGCGTCACGCACCTCTGCCACCTCGGGCTCAGCTACATTAGGCATCCCCTCCTCTCTCACGGGCTCGGCCACCTCGGGAACCATAGGAGCCTCTAAGTCACCCTCCGCTGTCTCAGGAGTGGTCTCCGGCTCAGATACAGGAGTGGTCTCAGATACAGGCACGGCCTCTGGCATCTCAGCTGACTCAGGAACTGCAGCAGCAGAGGTCGCCTCGGCCGCCACCTCACACTCTCTCTCTGGGATCTCTGTAGCTCCTAAGGAAAAGGATAGAGTGCGAGAGCTGGATGGAGAAGCCGCCACATCCTCCTGAAAGGCAAAGACAGATTGATCAGAAGCAGAAAAAATAAAGGAAAAAATACAGAAACTGAAAAAGACAGACCTGAGCTCCTGAAGGCCCCGCCTGGCCCTGAGCACTGGCCAACTGGGCCCGCAAGTCAGCAATAAGAGCGGCCTGCCCAGTGATGATGACGTCGCTCTCAGCAATGGCGGCGTCTCTCTCAGCCAGCTGGCGCTCCAGATCCGCATATCTAGCCCGGACCTCCTCTAGCTGTGCCTCCTGAAATGAGATAAGAAGAGAAAAGATATCAGTAAATAAGAAAGGAAGACTAAAAGACTGCACAAGGAAAGGAGATTCATACCGTGGTGTCATATAGGCGGATCACCACCCCTCCTATCTAAGTAACTCCACCTCGAACGGGCATGGGCTGCATAAGACAACCCACTGAAACCTGCCCGAACCAGGTATCATAGTCACCATCAACCAAAAGGGCATCTCCTGCCTCCCACTCACTGAAGTGAGCAGGGTCGAATGGACCAGGAGGGGTGAAGGAGGCTGTAGCTGGAGGAGCCACTGGGATCCGGAGCTTGCCAGTATGCTGGAAGAAGAATCGCTCGCCGAGGTACCATATGCTACCCAACTGCCCGATGAAGAATGGGTACCTCTGGCGCCGCTGATCCAAGGCAAAAGCGTCGTCCACAAAGGGCTGAAAAGCCAACTCGTCGTGCAGACCATCGAGACGAGGAACAGAGAGCTGAGGATAAACAGAGGAGAATGTCAGATTCTGACAAAAAAGGGAAAAAAGAAAAGAAAGAAAGAAAAGAAGAAAGTGCTTACCTCTCTCCTGAAGGTCCTGTCCAGGTGAGCTCTGGCCGACCTAGGGGGACTCTTCTCTGAGTCACGCCTAATCCGATTCCACCGGCGGGCCAAGGGAAACGTCCCCTCAGGCAGTGTGGAGGTAGGACGAAAATGGGCCACGTAGACCCGAGCAAAGAACTAAAAGAAAAAAAAAAAAGAGATAAGCAAAGACAAAAAAGAGAAGAAAAAGAAAAAAAGAAAAAAGAAAAAAAAAGAGAGAAAAAGAAAAAGAAAGAAGAAAAAAGAAAGAAAGTCATTTATACCTATAAAAAGGGCCAGAAAAACCTGCAACCCACTCCGGCCCCTCTGGGAGAGGATAGGCCAGAAACCACTCGTCGTAGGCCTGCTAACAAGGTGCCATAGACAAGCTGGCACCAGGCATACTCCCTCGCTCGGTGCAGATCCCGAAGAAGACTCAGAAAATGGGGACTGACTGAAGTAGTATCCTCCAAGCAGAAGCAGGATCCCATCATCAGGAGGAAAAGAAATCTGAAGGCCACGGGAAAACTGGGATGCTCCACAGCTAAAGTGCTATATAAGTGCTATATCCCCTCTGCAGAAATGTCTCCCTCAACCAGGTCCGGGAAATGCGGGTGATCCTGCTCCTATCCCACGCCCCCACGGGCATCTCATCATATCCCAAGAGCTCGGCGATCTCCAAATCCGCCGGCCGATCCATCTCAGTGATGACATCTCCAGTCATCCTGATCCCGGTAATGAGAGCGAAGTCGGAGGGGCGAATACCAATCTCCACGTCAGGCAGATGAAAGCTCAAGGTCTCTGGGAAGAATCGCTCCATCAGGGCCAAGATCAAAGGCCGATCCTGACGAACGCCGGTGATGGTGATGAAAGGGCCAAATCCAAAACAGCCCATCTCTCGACGCAAAGGAGTCGAACAGGCCGCTACTACATCAGCAAAAAGGGCCCAGCTCTCGCGGAAATGAGAAGAAGGATAAGCAAGAGGGATGTCCGCCCTGACGCCCGCTGAAGGATGCGTCGTCAAACTATGGAGGAGAGAGGTATCTCGGATCTGATCCGCTATCTCCGCAGGAATGGCAACACGAGTCACCCGGGCTCCTGCCCTCTCTCTGCGACGAGCTCCCCTACGCTCTCGAACCTCGGCAACGGGCTAGAAAAGCAAATGAGAGGGTTTCAGATTGAATGTAGCAAAAGGGAGGTTTTTTTTTTGAAAAGAAGAGAGAATACCTCGGGTGCCGACTCCAACGAATCCCCGGACGCCCCCGAGTCTGAATCTGAAAGCTCCAGACTGCTGGGAGAAGAAGGATCAGGGTCCGGCTCGGCCCTAGAAGAAGAGGCCACATCGGCCGGGTCCCTCTGAACCCTCGAAGATGAAGGCTCATCTGCGGGACCCCGGGAAGTGCGACGTGTACGGGCCATCTACAAGACCAATTGCAGGGAGAAATTCTTTATGTTTTTTTTAATAAAATCATTATATTTGCTTTCATGTTTCCGTTAGTTTTGATTTTCTTTGGCTTAATCGAATTCATTTTGTTTGCAGAAGAAACGAAGATCGGAGGAAACACTTCAGCAAGTGTCCGGCCGAATCAAGATTTGATTCCTTTCAGAAATCTTTATTAGTCTTTTATTACTAGTTTGGCTATAAGAATGATACACAGGAAATAAAATCCCTATGCATCTTTCTTGTATGTCAGAAAAGTGAAAGTATACTTATATGCTGAAAGAAGCTTAAAAATTCTTAAGTGGTTTATTAATTGTAAAATATTGATGTATTGACAAAGTGTCTAAAGTCCCTAAATTTATTATTTCAGGGTGTCAACCAAAGAACAATCAAGGCATGATATGGGCTGCTTAGTGTTTGCCTATTCCCGGGCAAAGTATTAGGGTGCTCCAGGATCATGAAATTGGCAAAATAAATCAAAGGCCCTATAAGAAGACAATGGCAGGAGCTATCCCTACAAATTATCAGAACACAAATCCATGGCAGGGCATCATACAAAAGCCAAGTCCATGCAATCATAAGACACCTTGGAAACAGAAATCAGAAAATTGCAAGCTACATATGCAAAAATCAGAGTGTCATTAGCATTCAAGGCATTCCAAAAATTGGTCAAGTCAATGTAGCAAACCATGGCACAATAACAAATGAAATTTAGTGCTGCACTGAGATTCATGTTCACAGACAATAGCTGAAAGGAAATAATCAGAATGTGAGCAAGTAACCAAAATCATGCTGGAAATCCGAGCAATACAAGTCACGGTTCAAGTCAATACAGGCAATGGGCACATGTAAAATTGGGGATTTTCTCCCATCAACAATTAAGCAACCAAGGCATTCAATCAAGGACAAAGAATCAAAATCATGCCTACAACAAATTCATCCAATCAGGAAATATAAGCATGGATTTTCGGATGAAGAAATTGCAAAGGAAATCCAGGTTCGGCCACTTACTTGTTCTGGTCGACAAGAGAAAGATTGGACAATGTTTGTCTCACCAGGGATTCAGGAACAAGCAATCACCACCACCGAATGATGGAGATGATCCAGTAAAGTGGGCCTGTGCGAGGGGAAATCCCAAGAACCAAGGAGAAACACTGGCGCGGCAAGGAGTAGAGTTTTGCTTGAATATGGCCAATGCAGCAGTTCACCGAAGAGAATGAAGTTCGCCGGAAAAGCAGAAGCCGCCGGATAGCAGAAAGTCTTCGCCGGAGGAGAGGGGAAGAAGACCGGAACCAAACCACGGTCGCCAGAGAAGAAGGTAAGCTCCGATAGTCGAGGGTTTTCGCGAACGAAATGAAGCCAGGCGCGGTCGTGGCCGCGTTTATATGAAACCTAGAAAACCGCACACACAGAACGGTTGGTATTAATATTGTTGAAAACCGCACATACAGCACGGTTGAAATCGAAAATGCTAAAAACCGCATGTTCAGTACGGTTGGCACCCAGCAATGAATTTTCAAAACCTTTTCCAATCTCTTTCAAAAGACCTATGTCCAGGATAGTTGTGAATTGCAAGAAGCACCACCCTATCAACTTTTGCTTTAAAAATTTGCTCAAATCTTACTTCATAGCCACGAGTGCTCTGTGAGACGCGAGAAGAGGATTTGCCTCTTAAGGTTAGGGACTTTTCATCAGATCCTCTAAACAAATTCTTTTTCAAAAATCAAGTCGGAATTCTTGTAGCTTATGATCAAATGGACATGATCTTGGGAAGCGCAATTTGCGGGTCTTTTTGCTCTCCGCTGTTAATTGATTCCAATTCCAGCGAAGAGGGGGCAGTTGTAGACACCCCAAATTGCACTTCCATAAGAGAGAACCTTCAAAAGAACTTTAAAAGTCTTATTTGAGCCTTGACATATGTCAAACACTCAAGAACTCTCAAAATTGGTGCCAACCGTACTGTGTCTGCGGTTTTTTATAATTTTGGTCTCAACCGCTCTGTATGTGCGGTTGCAACCGCACACACAGCACGGTTGATATCCATGCTTGTTGCGTGGGCTGCCACGTGGCTTCGCGAAGCTTCGGCCGTTGAGCCACGTCGACAGCAATCATGACGAGCGTAACTGAATTGAACCGCCTTGTATGTGCGGTTTGGTTAAATTTGTATATGAACCGCACTTTGAGTGACGGTTGTGTTGAAACCGTACTGTGTATGCGGTTTTGGCTGTTTCGGGGATTTGCGAAATGGCTCGATCTCTGAGCCTTATTTACGCATATTACCTCTCTCTTGGGGACTTGAACTCCCTATTTCACCCTCCGAAACTTGCTGAATTACTCCAATTCAAGCCTTGGAGGAGAATTGGAATAATCTAGAAGGCCTTTTTGGCCTACCCTTGGGACTCTTCTACCCCTGACTTGGCCTATAAATAGAGGGGTCCTCCTCTTGCAAATGGCTGATAATTTGAAGCTTGGAAGCTCTGCAAGAAGAGGAGAAACTTTGCTGGATTGCTACCTCAAGTGTTCAAGCTACCTAAGGTAAAGTCCTGATTACATTTCCAGCTTCTCCTTTACATTCCAACTCCCAACTTCTACCTTTCTTGTAGTGTAAGGCCAGTTTGTGGTTGTTTGCAAACCCCAAACCCCTTCCAAAGTACCTGGGAATCCTCTCTAGCCGTAAAACGTGAAGAGAGAGCCTTGGGAAAAGGAAGGTGGAATGGATCCTCTAGGCTTAGAACCTACAAATGATGAAAAGCAGGCTGTCTGGTTATTTTGAACCTTTGAATGCTTATATCTATTTTTTTATTTGGAGAAGATGCAGGAATCCATGCTCTCAATAGCAAGGGATTCAAATCTTCTCTTAGTTAGGTATTTTTCACATTATCACACACTTTTCACTGTTTTTTTGCAAGAATAGGCTAGATCCAGGATCTTCCATGCAATATGGAAAATCTGAGATCATTGGCCTTAAAATGAATTTTAGAACTTCATGAGTTGGGTTTTTGTTGATTTTTAAGGTTTTGGTCGAGTCCACATGCACTGGTTTCCATTTTTCTATTCAAAATCTTCAAAACAGGGCAGATCTATGGCCTGTCTTGGAATGCTTATAATTTCATCCCCCGGATGAATTTTTTAGTGATTCCAAAGACATGTGATAGATGGATATGCCTATTTTATATCTGGAAAATTTCGTCCACTTTCATGTAGCCAATTTTTGACACCATCTGTTCAAAGTCTGTAAGTCAGTTCAGCCCAGATTACTGAACTTGCCGCTTTGATGGTGCACTGTTTATTCAATTTTAATCCGTTTTGAGTGATTCAAATTTCTGAGTTTTCTTTGAGAAGTCTATTGTTATTTCCAACTGGTTTCAGCAGATTTTGATTTGATATGAGGCCTGTGTGCTTGATTGACTCAGAGGTGCTCGCTGGCATAGTCCAGAGCTAATCTGTGGTCTTCTAGGCCTATTCAAGAGAGCACACAAGTCGCATCCGGATAGAGTTTGGAGTGAGACCTTTTCCTTTTGAAAGAGGGAATTACATACTTCCTCCATGCCAATTTTTATGGAATTTTATTGAGCCAAACTCCACGAATAGGACTTTGAAAATGCCTACTCATCACTTTTTCCAAGTTATAAACAGAAGATTTCAGATGTGGATTTCTCTCTCGTTTTAAATCGAATTGAGCTGAATCTTTTACTGTATACTCTACTATATACCAGTTTTCTAATGGCCTTGGTTTTACTGGATTTGGATTTAAATTGAGTAAGTTATGGTTAATCGAAGCTTTCAGGCTTTTTTGATCTCATTTCTCCATATTTGCCTTAGCTTGGTTTTCTTTGTTTTTTACTTTGATTTTATTCACTCATGAAGTCTTAGGAGTGACGGATCCACAAAGAGAGTCTAAGCTCATTAGACTTCTCATGTGGAATGGTCACATACATTGTGCTTGTTATAAGCACTTTTTCATCCATTTCATTAGCAAACAATTTAGAGCATAAGCAAGCATGTGGCAACCGTCTTAGACGGATGAGTAGGGGTGCCTAACACCTTCCCCTGCTCATAAATAATTCCCCTTACCCAATCTCTGGATTTTCCATATATTAGAGCTACTTTGGCTCTATTTGGCTTAGATGATGCATTTGGTGTCCATTCACACCTTAAAATGGATGGTGGCGACTCTTTACATTTACCGATCCCCGCGTGATGATATCGGAGGTCATCCTAGATGACAAATCCATGTCTCACACTTCCATGGCATTATCCACATTATAATAATCTCCACTTATATTTTCTACATTAAAATGCAAGACAAGTTAAGTTTTCTAACAATTATCCGCATTCAAATAGTATAACCACTAACCAACAATAAAAAATTGAATTTAGTTACCTGAAGATCCACTTATCCAATCTCGACTACATATCAAAGCTTCTACATTTTGTGGTGTAAGAGAGCTACGATATTGATCTAAAGTTCTTCCTCCAACACTGAAAGCTACCTCTGATGCAACTGTTGATATAGGAATCATCGAAACATCACAAGCCATAGCAGAAAGTTCAGGAAATCGGTATTCCACTGACTTCCAATATAGCAAAATATCCAATGGCAGCTTCCGATTATAAGTTTGTTTTTCTAAGTACATCTCTAACTGTGATTTCTTTGTCACAGAAGCACAATTTTGGCTCTCAAATGTATCATAATCCTACAATGTAAAAAATTAGAAATTTGATAACACTAACACAAGTATAAAATAAAATAAAATGAGAATTCCTCATTACCAGCATTTCCTCACCACTATCAATGTCATCATTTACAGGGCCTTGACTAAGAACTGAGCTTGGTAATGGAGCCCTAGAGGAAGATGAAGATGAATGACTTATGTACTCATTGAACAGTGAATAAAGTGCCTTACGTACAACATTAACGTGATTTTTTCCTTCACTACTACCATAAAGCTTTGAGTATGAGTAGTCTATCATCTTCAATTTATAACGAGGGTCCAAAACTACTACAATAGAAAGACTTACACTGTAATCTGCCCAATACTTATCAAACTTTCCTTGCATCCGTTGAGCCATATTTATCATAAATGTATCATTTCCTTCCAACTCCTCTTTCAACTTAAGTTGTATCCTCAAAACCCCTTGAAAGTACAAATTTGCAGTAGTGTACTTGCTTCCCGAAAATGACTTTGTAAGATCATAAAACACTTTAAAAAATTTAGTAATCTTCTCAATCCTTTTCTATTCCTCTTCTGATGGACAATCTTGATAATTTGCATCAGAAAATGCCAAGTGGCGGAATGCATTTCGATAAAACAAGGCACTTTCAAGCATCAAATACGTGGAGTTCTACCTTGTAGGAACATCCTGCCTTAAGCCTTTCTTTCTCTCCTATCGACACTCCAAAATTGCACGATTTTTGATAAATCTTAAAGGACAGAAATATTTTATTGGAATTTTCAATTCTTAGCATTGGGTTTGAGATCCTTAACCCATTAAATCCAAAAACGCAGAGGAAAAGCCCAAATTCAATCTTTTGCGCAAAGTCAAACTTTTCCGATTGAATTTTATTGACTTTTGACCCCAAAAAATGAAATATTTTTGGAGGTAAGATTTCAAGTTGATTTTTCCTGGTAATCAGGTTTTTCACAATGTTATTGCATAAATGAATTTTTTGGGTCTTTAAATCTTAACAAATACCTTGGTATTAGCATGTTAAATCTTTTTACCGGACCTGAAAAACCGGAATTTAGCCTTGAACTGGAAAGTTGACTCTTTATTCACTGGTAATTTGGGTCTAGAACTATTTTTAATGGATTCAAATGGGGGGGGGGGGTGTTTGCTTATTTACATATGATATCTTAAGTAAATGGAGATTATACGAGGACATTTACTTAATGATATTACATGTAAATAAGTATTGTCTGTGTAGGTAAGGCTCAAACCCAACCAGAAAGGTACTGACCGCACATATAGTGTGGTTTTTGGTCGTTTGGTCTCAACCGCACTGTATGTGCAGTTTCGACCGAAAATACAGTGCGGTTGCAGTTCACACTTCTCTCGTGCACGCAAGTGGGCTGTCACGTGGCTTCTAGAAGCCCAAGCCGTTAGGCCACGTCGGCAGCAATCATTGGAGCGTAACTGAATTTTGACCGTTCTGTATATGCGGTTTATGGGATTTTGCATTGCAACCGCATACAGACGGCGGTTTGCCCTAAACCGCACCATGTAGGTGGTTTCGGTCATTTACGAAAAGACTCAGGATCTGAGCCTTATTTACGCATATTACCTCTCTCTGGGAGACTTGAACTCCCTTTTTTACCCTTTGAAACTTATAGATTTATACCAATTCAAGCCTGTAATTTGAATTGGAATAATCTAGAAGGATTTATTGGCATACCCTTGGGACTTTTATACCCTTGGCTGTGCCTATAAATAGAGGGGTCCTCCTCTTGCAAAGGCCTGATAATTTGAAGCTTGGAAGCTCTAAAAGAAGAAGTGAACCTTTGCCGGATTGCTGTCTCAAGACTCTCAAGCTACTAAGGTAAGGTCCTAGTTATTTTTCTAGTCTTTTCATTACATTTCAGTACTCTCACCTTCTACCTTTCTGTAATGTAAGGCCAATATTGTGTTTGCAAACCCAAACCACATCCAAAGTACCTAAAGCACCCTCTCTAGCAGTAAAACGTGAAGAGAGAGCTTGGGGAAATGGTTGTTGGAATGGAACCTTAAGCTTAGAACCATCTTGTGATGAAGAGCTTGCATATTGATTGTTTTTGCACATATGGTTGCTTTTCTGGAGTGATTGTGTTTTGAATCTAGAGAAAAACACTGTGATCTATGCTCTCTATAGCATTTGATCCCTGTTTGCTCCTAGAAAAATGATTTCCACCATGAACACGCACTTTTCACCTCTTTTTCGTCAAGAATAGGTCAGATCTTGGATTCACCATGTTTAATATGGTAAATCTGAGATCCTTGGCCTTAGAGTAAACTCTTAGGACTTCATGAGAGTGTTTTTGATTTCAAGCCAGTTTGGTTGAATCCATTGCACACATGCACTGGTTTTACTCTTTTACTCAAGGTTTTCAAAACATGACAGCACCTGTACCTTGTCTTAGAACGCTCATAACTTCATTATCCGGATGAAATTTTGAGTGATTCTAAAGCCATGTGATAGGTGGGAATATCTAGTTTATATCTGGAAAATTTCATCAATTTTTATGAAGCCATTTTTTGATACCATCTGGTCAAAGTCGGCAAGTCAGTTCAATTCAGATTATTGAACTTGTCACTTTGATCGAGCACCACTTGCTCATTTTAAATCCGTTTTGAGTGATTTTAATCTCTATGTTTTCCTTGAGGAGTCTATTTTCAAATCCAACTAATTTCAAGAGTTTTCACTTTGATTTGTGTCTTGTGTGCTTGATTGACCTAGAGCTGCTCTGTAGCAGAGTTCTAGGTTAATCTGTGATCCTCTAGGCATGTTAGAGAGGTCACACAAGTCACGAATGGATGGAATTTTGTGTGAGGCCTATTTCGTTTGAAAGATGGCACCTCATAATTCATCCATGCGGGTTTTCAAGGATTTATATGGAGCCAAACTCCACGAATAGGTTTTCAAAATTGCCTGCTCATTAATTTTTCTGATTTACAACAGCAGATTTGATTGAGTATTCCTCTCTCGTTTTAAATTAGATTGAGCTGGATTTTTTTTAATGAGTATTCTACTTTATACCAGCTTTCTAATAGCTTTGGTTTCATTTGATTTGAGTTTAATTCGAAGGATTTATGGTTTCATTCTTCTACCAAATTCTCCGAATTTGCTTTGGTTTGATTTTTTTCGATCTTTACTTTGATTTTTACTTACTCATGAAGTCCTAGAGGTGATGTATCCATAGAGAGGGTCCAGGATTTATTGGACTACTCAAGTGGAGGAATCACACATGTGTTTGGTCATTTTCAAGAACCTTTTAATTGTTTTGATTAGCAAGTACTTTTTTTAAGCATGAACAGCATATGACAACCATCTTGTACGGATGAGTGGGGGTACCTAACACCTTCTCCTGCTTATAACCTAATCCCCTTACCTGATCTCTGGATTTAACCATGACCTAGAGTTACTTTTAACTCTATTTTTGCATCTTTATGATCCCTTTGGTGTCCATTCACACCTTAACTTGAATGGTGGCAACTCCTTATTTTTGTCAAATCCTGCGTGATGATGAGGAAGTCATCTAGGTGATTTTCTATGTCTCACAATTGGCGACTCCGTTGGGGATGAGTGGATTTGAGCCATAACTTGCTTGCTTGTTCATGTTTTGGTGATTTTGTTGTTTGATTGTTGTTTTGTTCGCTTATAATAGGCATGTTTGATTTGTGTGCATCTGTGTTTAGAGGATATGAGACCCATGAGGATAAGCCATGTATGTTGCTTGGGTGGGGCTAGAACCATGTTTAGGAGGCCTACCTAGCCTAACCATGCTAGATCGCCATGTTTCCATGATAGCATGTTTTGATTTGGGTCTTAATTTCATGAGCATGAGATCAGAATTTTTGAGGGATGTTTGCAATATGTCAAGCATGCTCACTATGATTGGTTGCTCTTTTGTATAACATGACGGTATGCCTACATGCTTGGGTGAGTTTTTGTCAATGTATGATAGTCATGAGCATGTTTAGGTGTTTTAAATTACCTTGATCTACTTGTATTTATTTATCTCACATATGATCTCTATATCATGCCTTGGTAAATGTGGTTGTGTATGCATGGCTACGAAAAAGAGTGGCAAGGGTGGGACATTGTGATGAATGTTTCCTCTTATTTTCAAATGCACTTGTGCACCTTTTTCTATTTTTTTGCGCAGCCTACCTATCACCTATAGGAAGTTGAACCCGAATGTGTGTAGCTTGGAGCACCGAGGTCGTTACTTCAAAAAGCGAAAGTGAAAACATTCACCTCAGAGCTTTGAGCCAATGATGTGATGACATTATGGATCTTGAATTCTAGTCATACACTAGGCTCGAGATCTAAGTTGCCAATAAGCCAAAACCCAAAACCCCTATGCTTAAAGGTGGAAAAACACGTTTTTTGCCAAAGCAAACCAAATACGATGAGAAGTGAGTTTGTAATTGAGGGAAGGCTGTTTTGCATGGTTCATGTGACCCAAGGTATGATATGGATACCATTTTGAAGGTAAACACAAGGTAAGAAGGTAATTCCATTTTATCTCTTTATCGTTCCTTTTGTACTTTGTAAAAATTAAGCTCATGGTGTCCATATGTTGGGATTTTGTTTCTCCCAAAGAGTTGTTGTATCCTAGGACTGGTGTAGCCCATAGGAAGAGTTTAAACTATTCTTAGAAGTCATTCTACCCAATTATCCACAGGAGTCAACTTAATGTGCTTAATCCATGCATTTGGTGTCCAATTTTGGAGGGAACACATGCCCTCTCTTGTGTACTACTACTAATCCAATTTTTTGCAGGAAAGTTGTGTGGGAGTAACATCCAAGAGATGCCGGTACTGAAGGCAATTTTTGTAAATAAGATGGGAATTTTATTTTCTTTTGAAAGCCCAAGAAGGCGAAATTGTACTTTTGTTTCATGCCCTCGAAGGCAAAATTGTATTTCATTTCATTTCCTTTGTTGTAAGGAATCTTTTTGTACATTTTGTAGTCCCCCTTTTCAATCTCATAAGGTTCATGGAATACCTGTATTGTTACAAGCATTTCAAGTGTCAAATGTCCAATTTGGGACAGTTCAGAAGCCACCCAAAGGTGAACAAAGAGTTTGGACAAGTAATCAAACTAACAAAGTCAATTGGGAAAGAAAAAATTTTGAAAATCTATTTCTCCTCTAAAACCCCTATGAGTATGCGGTTTCAAGCTTTTTAACTGCATCCGCAGAATATGTGCGGTTGAAGCCAAACCGCTCTGAGTATGCGGTTTTAGACCTTAATTGTGTTCTAGCCTTTCTTAACAAACAAACCTGGGTTCTATTATCTCTAAATGAAGTGAACAAATGGCCAAGAGTTGTATCAGGGTAAATGGCATTTAAATCCTCCCAAACTCATCCAAATCAAATGGTTAAGCTCATATTAGGCAATTTTCACCTAATTTGAACGTCTAACCCATCTTAAATGGAGCAAATGGTTAAAAGAGAATTGGTTCAAGCCAACCAACCCAATCACCCTTCATCCTTAAAAATTGAACATGGAAATAACAATAAGCTTTCAAAATATGATTTAAGCTTAATCTTTGAAATGAAATCCAATAAGGATGAAGGAAAAGAAGCTCAACTCATTTCTAAAAAGGAGCAAATTCCAATCAAAAACCAATCTTTAATAAGAAGTCTTTAATCATTAAAGGGTTCAAACTTTTAAGAATCCTCTCAAGGAGCAATTTAATTTGCAAATCAAGGGAAACCTTTGAATTCCAAGCAAATCAAATAAAAATTTTAAAGCAACTTGAGTTTCTTTTTTAACTCAAATACTTTAAGAAAGGTTCAAAAAACCTTTGTAATTTCAAAATTTTATCTTCGTAGGCCCATGGAAGCCTGAGTAAATCCATACCCTTGAGTTAGGTATCTGAAAGCCTTGGAATTTCAGAAAATCAACTCATAGGATGGCTCGAAGCCTGAAATTCCAGATTTTTTTCAGAACTCATAGGCCTTCTAAAGCCTTAATTTAGAAACTTATAGGATGGCTGGAAGCCTGAAATTCCAGATTTTTTTCAAAACTCATAGGCCTTCTAAAGCCTTAATTTATAAATAGGATCTCTGAAAGCCTGAAATTTCAGAATTTTATCTTAATAAGCCCTTGGAAGCTTGAGTACTTCCAAATCATGATTTGTCTAAAGGCTTTTACTTTAGGCATATCATATTTTGTCCGACATGTTGGAAGCCCTAGAATATTCCCAACCACTTTGGATGGTCTTTTTCGTACCAACCAATTCATAGGCCTCTAGAAGCCTGAGTAATTGTAGAAACCTTTGTTTGGGCCATCTATAAGCCTCTAAATTATAGACAACCTTTTTGGGCCGTCTAAAAGCCTTTGAATTTTAGACAAATCATTTCTTTGGGCCTTCTAAAAGCATCTGAATTTAAGACAAATCATTTCTTTTGGCAATCTATAAGCCTCTGAATTATAGACACATATCCTTTTTTGGGTCGTCTAAAAGCCTCTAAATTTTAGACACCTTATAGGCCTTCTAAAGCCTGAATTTAGAAAAATCATAGGACTTCTGAAAGCCTTTAAATTTCAGAACTCATTTCTTTGGGCCCTCTATAAGCCTCTGAATTATAGACACATATCCTTTTTTGGGCCGTCTAAAAGCCTCTGAATTTTAGACACCTCATAGGCCTTCTAAAGCCTCAATTTAGAAAAATCATAGGACTTCTGAAAGCCTTTAAATTTCAGAACTCATATCTTGGGCCTATAAGTACCTCATTTTTGCACCTCCCAAAATGCAGAAAATGAAATTTTAATTGAAAAGTCAAACCTGAGAAAGTCAAAAATTTGACTTTTTTCTCTGGTGCAAATCAGTCACCATACTTCTCACCATTGAAAAGAAGATTCTGATACGATTCTAATGAAATTGAGTTTGCTCAAATCGGAGTCCGAACGAAGAAGTTATGGACTGGTCAAATCTGAGAAAAGCAGAAATCGACTTTCTGCTAAACCCCAGATCAGCTGCCCAATTTGATACAGCAGAAAGAACATCTCGACATGATTCTAACGCAACTGAGTTTTCTGGAATCGGAGTCCTGGATAAGGAGATATGAGCAAAATTGGCTCTGGGACGCGAATCGGCGCTTCTATTAAAAAACCCGAATTTGCTACTAAACTCTAGCTCAATGGATAGAGGATGTCGACCCAATTCCAACGTAACTGAGTTTGCTAGAATCGAAGCTCAAATGAGAGAATTATGAGCAATCTTGGGTCAAAAATAAACTGTCCATGTGCCAAACTGCGCCACATGGATGTCCCCCTTTCTTAACCCTTAAGTAAACAAAAATAATAACAAAAAGGGTCTTTCTTAACCCCTAAGTAAAAAAATTAACAAAAGAGTCTTTCTTAACCATTAAGTAAAAAAGAATAAGTCACAAGTAAGAAATAACAATAAAAAAAGTCACTTTTGGTAAAAATAATTAAAAATTGGTCTTTCTTAGCCATTAAGCAACATCTCCTATAAAGGGGAGGGGGAGGGATGCTCCAAAAAAGAAGAAAGCTGGCTCCCCTCTCTGCCCTCTCTCCTCCCTCTCTAAACCCTGCTACAGCCAACCTCTGTCAAACTCAAACCTCTTTTACTTTCTTGCAAACCCAAGATAGGTTTAGAAATCACCCTTTGAGCTTGGAGTAGAGCCGTTATGCTGGCTGAAATCCAGTTCTAAACCCTTCCAAAAGCCCCCAGACTCTGTCCAAAAGTACCGAAACTCTTTCCAATTTCTTCCTTTCAATCACAAATCTGAAGGAGGCTTTGAAATCTTTCTCCTGCGCTTGGAAAGGAGCCGTTACACTGCTGGAGGAGCCTCCAAGGGACTCAACATCTTCAAGCAACTTTCTGACTTCAAGGTAAGTTTCTTGTTAAGTTTTGTTTTATATATTTGAAAATAAATAGAATCAAAGCATGTTTGATCATTTATAGCTTCCATATGTTCCATTTTTATTTTTATTTTTAAGTGATCATTTTCTTTAAGGCGAGCGTGTTCCTCTCTTTCATCTCGCTATCTAATGTACGCCATTAAACCCCCAAAGTCCTTTCTTTATTTTTGTGCCTTTTTATCATGATTTGATTGTTAGGTGACTAAACCAGGCCTTTATTCAAAGTTTTGAACCACTGCGGGCCCGCACAGGGGCCCACAAAATTACTAGACTACCCCTAAAAAGCCCAAAAATCCAAGCCCAATGCCAAAAATCCGAAAAGACCCTTTCTGAGCTGATCTGACAACTCAGGTCGGATCAGCAGAGTTCCCTTTGTAGCCAACCATCATGGTCGGATACAAGTGATTTTTTTTGTAGCCAATAACTAAGGTTGGCTACACTGCTAAAATGCCAGTTTCCATATTTTGCGATATTGTGCAATTTTTGTGCCTTGTTTGATCGAACCAGCTGAACCAATAGGGTTTCCGGGTCATTCGGAAACCCAAAATGGAACTTGGACCAACCCGGTTCAACCAGACACACTTGTGGGCCTTTGAACGGGGCCCACGCCTAACCCACTTCATTAAAGGGCTAACAAAGATAAAATCAAGTAAAGGGACCCACACCACTCAAGTGGTCCCACCAGACTTAACCAAATTGTGCATATTGGAATAGGAATTGGGTGAATAGATAGACCGAGTTGACTCAGAACCAGGGAAAACCATGGGACTCGTCATTTGACGAGGCGGATTGGGGTGTCTACGGATGTCCCCGGACCGTAACCGAGACCTTGCTTAGAATCTCAAGCCGCAGACCTAGCCTTAATAGACAAACATAGGTACCCATGTGTCTGCCTGCACCCCAGCAGGCAGTGGCGACTCCAAATTACCTTTCTACCCTTTAGGAGGCGTGCCCACCCGTGCGACGTTGCGCACAACTTGGCGACTCCGTTGGGGACTTCTCAGCCCAATTGGACCTTGGTTAGGAAAAGAGTCAACTTAGGTGGGTAAGAGCAGATTTGGGAAGTACTTCTTGTCCAACCTTAGTAAGGTATGGAACTCTTGCAATTATGTGATATTGGGGGATCCTATCAAACGGACATGATAATCGCCTAAGGTAAGTGGTTTTTAACAGGGACCAATGTGACCTGCCCACTTACCTGGGGATCCACCCAGACGTCGTATTGCATATTGTTCCGTATCTCACTATAAATGAGACATGGAGGAACCCTTCATTGGCTCAATATCCAAAACTCACCCAAATAGACACAGCACTCAGCCCAACTGCACATACGGGCACCCACCACATCGTGGATGATTTAATTGCTTTAATATAAACTACGTGGGGTGACACGCATGAAGGGGACTGCGTGAATGATCCGATCTTGTGTGGATGAATCAAGCGGACACTGCTATTCTTTACCTAAACTTAGATCTCTCTAGCAGCCACCCTTCTGATTCCTATAAACTAACTTTTGGGATGGTATTAGCCCTACGCTCCCGTGGCTTGTCGGGGAAAGCAGGGTAAACCCATCTCCCGAGTTTTCTAGAGTTCTTAGCACCACTAGTTTCTTGCCGTGGCACGCGAGGATCTAGTATTGGTCTAGACCCTTGTAGACTTATATCTCGGGCTGGGTACCCTTCCCCACCTATTTGCTTTTGAATAAACCGGGACTTTGTGAAGGTGCTATGAATGAAGAAGAATGAAACCGATTTAAAACCCAAGAGTCCATAAGGGGCAACAACCCCCACATTTTGCATCGAACTGAGTAAACCCTAGATTTTGGGCTACCTCAGCCCTAATTTAGGATGCCAACCAAATTTCGGTCAGGGGAACCACCTCGGATCCATGCATAGAATCCTGCGAGCCATGAGCCTTGACCCATTGAGTCTGCGGGAAGCACCCTGAGTCCAGGTTGGCCTTTTTGAGCAGATGAAAGCCGGCCAGATTAGACAATCAGATGAAAGCATGCCAGATTAGAACAGGGGCACCAAACCCTAGATTTAGGAATTTGGCCGACCCGCCTCGAAGTTTGTATCCTTCCTTTGTTGGCTCCCAACAGCCTAAGGATGAAAACTTTTGCAGTTTTTTGTAAATTTCATGTAATTTTTGCCTTCATTGGCAAGTTGTAATTTTTGGTTTGACACCTGAAATCAAAGGCAGACGAAAGAATAGAATAAAGAAATGCTAACCGAGACTCAGATGTTCTTCAGTACACAAGTATGTCTAGGAGTCGTGCCGCGCTAGGCACCAACCTTTTTAGGGCTATGCACACACCTTGTTGATGTACATTTTATTCATTCTTAGATAACAAGTTTTATGAATGGTAATATCATTTAGCCTTGCTCTAATTTTGTGTAAGCATCTTCATGCATCAAGTGCACACACTTCAAGATCATTTGCACAAATATTTTTTCAAATCATTCTCAAAGGAAATAATGCAAAAATTACCAAGATCAAAGCTACCTCAGGACCATAAAAGGCTCCAACTCAGTGTCTCAACAAGCTACAGCCTAGTCAAGAACAAACAACTGTGACATCCTTTGGAGATCAACTTTGCAAGTCTTCGAATCTAACTAATTAGGAAATCAACCCTTCAAGTTTCCTAAACCCGATCTAGAGATCAACTTTGCTAATCTCCTAATCCAATCAAATGGAAATCAACTCTTGTAGTTTCTAAAACCTTCAGAAATCAACTCTTGCAGTCTCTGGAGATCAAAATCAGGGACTCTCCCCTTGCCTCTGAATGACGGCTAAAAAGAGATCAAAATGGAAATCAACTCTTGCAGTTTCCAAAACCTTCGGAAATCAGCTCTCGAATTTCTTGGAAATCAACTCCTCGCATTTTCCCAAAAATCAACTCCTCAAGTTTCTCAGAAATCAACTCCTCGAATTTCTTGGAAATCAACTCTCGCAGTTTCCCAGAAATCAACTCCTGTAGTTTCCAACCAGGGACTCTCCCCATGTTTCCGAATGGCGGCTAAAAAGAGATCAAATGGAAATCAACTCTTGTAGTTTCCAAAACCTCTAGAAATCAACTATTGTAGTTTCTAGAGATCAAAACCAAGGACTCTCCCCTTGTCTCCGAATGGTTGCTAAAAAGAGATCAAATGGAAATCAACTCTTGTATTTTCCAAAACCTTTAAGAATCAACTCTGGCAATTTCCGGAGACTTTTCCATTGACTTATCCAAACCTCTGGAAATCAACGCTTCGTGTTTCCCAAGCCCAATGTGAAAATCAATGCTTCGCGTTTTCACAAACCTAAAATCTTTAATCAACTCTTTAAACCAATCCTCTGGAAAATCAACTCTTGTAGTTTCCAGAACCCAATCAAGTTTCCACATGGAAATCGAAAAGATCATAAATAATCTGCATCAACATGCATCATGTTTCAATATCATATGAATTCTTTATACTAACTTGTTTCCTCTTTTTTATCCCCACGGTTTAAAGATTGCAAACCGTAGCTCGTACTTTTTGCACTTCGAAAGAAGATTCCAAATGGACCCTTCCGAGGAACAAGCGCTACCTCTACCACCTCAGGGGCAAGAAAATCTAGAAGACCACTCAGTAATCACCGGTCTAAACCAGCAAATGGCCACCATGACTGCCATGATGGCCACCATGATGTAGCAAATGGAAAGGCTGCAAACACCACAACAGTTTGGGCAACCACAGCAGCAGTTGCCAGCACCTCCGGTGCAGCCACCAGCACCACAACCGCAGCCACCAGCTCCTCAACCATTGCCAGTATTGCCAAAACAGCAACCGCCGGCTATGCCACAGGTGAACCTAGCACTTCCAAAACGGTTGATTCCACAACATTTGCCAATTCAACTAGAGCAGCCGTTACAGATTCCGGCACCCCTGGCCATACCACAGCAGCAAGTAATGCCACAAGGAATGGGGCGTGAAGAAGAAGAATGGTACAGAGCACAGGAGGTAGCAGGTGTCACAGCCCAGATGTAAGCAGACTTGCAAGCACTGAAAGAACAAATGTTGAACGCAAGTCGAGGCCCCATGCCGAGGGAAGCTTCACTGGATAGGTTGGGATTTTTCCCGAATCTGCAACTCCCACCAAAATTCAAATGTCCAGATTTCGTGAAATTTGACGGAAGTGGTTATCCACTATCCCACCTCCGAGCATATCATGGGGACATGTGTCAGTATGCTTATGATGAAAGGATCATGGTCCAATTTTTTCAACGCTCGCTAACTGGATCAGCACAGAAATGGTTCGCTAGTCTGGACAGGAACCAGATCAGAACTTGGGATGATCTTGCAAGCACGTTCCTAGAGCACTTTAAATTCAACACTGAGATCTTGCCCACTCGGATGGAACTGCAGAAAATGTTCAAGAAAAGCACCGAGTCTATTCGTGAGTATGCCAAAAGATGGCGGGAAATGGCAGCAATGCTCCAACCTCCCATGTTGGAGAAAGAGATAGTGACGCTGTTCATCTCGACACTGGGGCAGCCGTACTACACACTACTACTGGGGCAATGTGCTACAAGCTTCGCAGACCTTGTTGTGGTAGCCGATGGAATAGAGGCTGGAGTAAAGTCTAGCAGAGTGGTAAGTTTCGTAACCCAGCAAAGAAGGAACCCCGTTGGCGGAAGAGGGATGGACAGAAAGAAAGAGGATGAAACTGTCAACTACGTCCAGCAGAATCGACCCTTCCACGTTTCGGCACCCGACCTAAGAGAAAATTAGAACAATGGCCAGGGAGCACAATTTGCAGGACATTCGAGGCGGTCTACACCAGGCAACCAACAGTCATTCTTACAATGCTAATGAGCGCTGCGAGTACCACATGGGAACTCCCAGGCATCATACCAATCGTTGCTAGGACTTGAAGCATGATGTGCAAGACTTGATCGACAGCAAGCTTATCTCGATCGATCCCCCAGTATCGACTCCTCCCGCGGCCGTTTTCACGAATCCTCTCCCTAACCACAATCAGGCGTCTTCAAGTGGCACCAGCTGAACAAGTTGGTAAAACTGCAAGGCAGAGAGCAATCCCAAAATCCAAAATCTTCACTAGGCGTGGTTCCACTCTAAGTCCACCATGACCAAGATAAGTTGAACTTTACTTTTTGCACTAAACATCCTTGGGAGGAGTGGTCATTTTGTAAATATTTTAATTGCTTTTTACTTTCATGCAAGACTTTGTAAAAAACCTTTTGAAAATATATATATATATAAATCAAGTGTTGGGTCGGTGATGACACTGCTCTGAGACCACACCCCTTTTTTTGCAATGACCATGATCATGGAAAAATGCCGAGTTGCTCCAAGATGTCTTCAGCTGGGTGCAGTACACTGTCCTATGAGAACCTTGACTAAGCCAAAGGCAATCCTTTCCTGATCCAGACCATAATTTCCCTCCTAAAAACCTATCCTTGAGAAAAAAAGAGAGGAAAGAAAGTGAAAGTGTTGGACCCAGCTGAGGGCCAAGGCCGGCTCTTCGCATCATGTCTTTAAGAAAGGATGGAGGCCATCCTTCTATTTTTTGCATCCTGAATTTTAAGATCCGCTAGTCAAAACAGTTTGGGCTTGATCGTGTTATTCAAACACCCGTGTTGTGTCTAGCCACCCCACACTGGGGCAAAGCTAAAAAAAAAAGGAAATTAAAAAGGATGAATGAATTCTTGAATTAATTTGCATGAACATTTTAACCAAGTTGTCACAACTTCTGCAAGAGGATGAAAGGCCATCCTTGCTTTATCCTCCCAATTTTCAAAGCTATATCTCTAGTCAAACCATTTGAGCCTAACTTTCTTTCTTCTAACCCGCTGAGTCATGAGCCCTAAATTTGGTGCCGGGTAAAGAAGAAAAGACATAGAAGAGCAAAAACAAAGAAAAGGAAGAGAAAGCAGAAAACACACAGGGACTTGCTAATCAAAGCAAAAAGCCAAGATGATCCCTAAACAAAGAAAAGAAAAAATGGTAGAGGAAAAAAAGCGAAGGTCACAAAAGGTCTTAAAAAAAAAAAAGAGAAATGAAGGAAAGCAAAATGTATTGGCAAAGCCTGAGTAGTCAAGAAAATGGTAGGACATGACTCGACCCATTTACAAAGAAACTTTGAGCCATATTCCCCTTCTTTCATAAACCAAAAACCTTAGCCTTCGTTTCGTCCCATCAAAAAGTTCTTTCTGATTGCAGAAAATGTGACAATGGAATTCATGCAAATTAATGATGAAGGAATTTAAGAAAGAGGAACGAGCTTTGGCTAGATACAAAGTAAAACCTGAAAATGGAAATATAAGAACTTGAGCCTTATATCCATCATTTCTCAGACTTAAAACCAAGTCGATGTTTCGTCCTAATAAGAAGACCTCTCTGATCTAGGGGACATGATGCACAAGAGACGGCTAAAAACCCGTAAACCAGGACTAGCACTAACCCAAGAGAAAAAAAAGGGGAAAAACCCTCAGTTGCAAAATCCTGAAACCAACCTGGGAAAAATTGGGTTAAGTTGAGAGAAAACCAAAACTGGGAAAGGGAGAGCATCCCTCGAGATTCCCTTCAATTTTCTAAACTTCTGCAAAGCCTCTGTTGGCACGAGTCAAGAATCTCATGGGAATGCGTGTCAAACACACTGTCCCAAAACACTTCGAGTTAACGAGGCAATTCACCATGGTCGCTGGTCCCGCCTTTCTTTTAAGATCACTTGTACAAATTTCAAAAAAATTTTTTTTTTGAAAAATACTTCATTTCAGTCATGTGCACTTGCACACAATAAGTCATAAGTGCCTGCAGTTTGAATTTTAGATACCTCACTGCTCTGCGAGAATTTTGCAGACTCAGGCAAGGCTAAAGAACCAGAAGAAGCCAAGAAGCGTCTCGAAGACAAGAGCAGAAGAAAGGCAAAACAGAGGAAGGCCAATGCAGTAATACACCAGCAGGGGAATTGTGAAGACCTCCGTTGTCCCCTGACAAATTCATTTCCCCAGTGGAACTTTCAAGAAACCTAAGCAACATGTCAAGACCATGCCCAGTCTGAAGAGGCTGATTTTGCAAATGAGAGACAAATACAAGAAAGCTTCCACAAATCCCTGGTGGAGTATCCATGTCAAGAGGAGTCCCAATGCTTGCCTCCTCCTTGGAAGGACAAGAGCAGAAATCAAACCCCTTCTACCCATGATCTTCAGAAGAAAGAGCCTCATGGAGAAAAGTCTGATCAAAATCAGGCAGATGGCCTTGCCAAAAGAAAGAAACGGCAGAAGAAAGAAGAGCGAAATGAAGAACTTTTTGGGCAAAATGGCGCCATTTGTAAATTTTTGATTTCCCACTTTTGTAAATAGAATAGGACAGGTGTGTGAGCTCCCTTGAGGCACTGAGCAGCATTGAGAGCACCTCCTCGCCAAGAGCATCTCCTCCTTCCTCCTTCCTTCATGTCATCCCCTAACCGAACTCTAAAAAATAAAAAAAACCTTGTCCTCAAAAGCCCAAAAAAAAAAAACTTGTCCTCAAAAGGCCCAAATCAGAACTCTAAAATCACCTAAAAGATTTAATGGAACAAACAAGAGAAAGATAGCATTGTTGAATGCCATGCATCAACGTCGAAACAGGTTTGTGAGCTCAAGTCCAACCCCTTCTTTCAAAAACTCAAGTTAAATGCCAAGGAGTTGCTTCAGAAAACCCGAGACTTAAGGGTAAGCAACCTCCAAAGCCGGGAAGTGAAAAGCCATGTCATTTGGCGCTTCCCTTTCATTGAAAACATCAAAAGGACTAAGCTCATCAATCATGTAGGTAGAAATGTAGGGCGCAAAAATGAGGTTCATTTTTATTCTTTGCCGTTCATCCCCAAGGTGACTCCGGCAAAGAGGGACTACTGTAAGCACCTCATTTTTGCACCTCCCAAAATGCAGAAAATGAAATTTTAATTGAAAAATCAAACTTGAGAAAGTCAAAAAGTTGACTTTTTCTCTGATGCAAATCAGTCACCATACTTCTCACTATTGAAAAATGTATTCCGATTCGATTCTAACGAAATTGAGTTTGCTCAAATCGGAGTCCGAACGAAGAAGTTATGGACTGGTCAAATCTGAGAAAAGCAAAAATCAACTTTCTGCTAAACCCCAAATCAGCTGCCCAATTTGATACCAGCAGAAAGAGCATCTCAACACAATTCTAACTCAACTGAGTTTGCTAGAATCGGAGTCCCAGATAAAGAGATATGAACAAAATTGGCTCCGAGACGCGACTCGGCGCTTCTGCTAAAAAACTCGAATTTGCTGCTAAACTCTAGCTCAAATGAGAGAGTTATAAGCAACTGAGTTTGCCAGAATCGGAGCTTAAATGAGAGAGTTATGAGCAATCTTGGGTCAAAAATAAACTGTCCATGTGGCAAACTGCGCCATATGGATGTCCCCCTTTCTTAACCCTTAAGTAAACAAAAATAATAACAAAAGGGTCTTTCTTAACCCTAAGTAAAAAATATTAACAAAAGAGTCTTTATTAACCACTAAGTAAAAAATAATAAGTCATAAGTAAGAAATAACAATAAAAAAGTCACTTTTGGTAAAAATAATTAAAAATTGGTCTTTCTTAGCCATTAAGCAACCTCTCCTATAAAAGGGGAGGGGAGGGATGCTCCAAAAAAGAAGAAAGCGGGCCCCCCTCTCTTCCCTATCTCCTCCTTCTCTAAACCCTGCTACAGCCAACCTCTGTCAAACCCAAACCTCTTTTACTTTCTTGCAAACCTAAGATAGGTTTAGACATCACCCTTTGAGCATGGAGTAGATCCATTATGCTGGCCAAAATCCCGTTCTAAACCCTTCCAAAAGCCCCCAGACTCTGTCCAAGTGTACCGAAACTCTCTCTAATTTCTTCCTTTCAATCACAAATCCAAAGAAGGCTTTGAAATCTTTCTCCTGAGCTTGGAAAGGACAGTTGTGCTGCCGGAGGAGCCTCCAAGGGACTCAACATCTTCAAGCAACTTTCTGACTCCAAGGTAAGTTCCTTGGTAAGTTTTGTTTTATATATTTAAAAATAAATAGAATCAAAGCATGTTTGATCATTTATAGCTTCCATATCTTCCATTTTTATTTTTATTTTTAAGGGATCATTTTCTTTAAGGGGAGCATGTTCCTCTCTTTCATCTCGCTATCTAATGTACCCCATTAAACCCCCCAAGTCCTTTCTTTATTTTTGTGCCTTTTTATCATGATTTGATTGTTAGGTGACTAAGCCAAGCCTTTCTTCGAAGTTCTAAACCACTACGGGCCTGCACAGGGGCCCACAAAATTACTAGACTACCCCTAAGAAGCCCAAAAATCCAAGCCCAATGCCAAAAATCCGAAAGACCCTTTCTGAGCTAATCTGACAACTCAGGTCGGATCAGCAGAGTTACCTTTGTAGCCGACCATCATGGTCGGATACAAGTGATTTTGTTTGTAGCCGACAACTAAGGTCAGCTACACTGCTAAAATGCCAGTTTCCATATTTTGCGATATTGTGCAATTGTTGTGCCTTGTTTGATCGAACCAGCTGAACCAATAGGGTTTTCGGGTCATCCAGAAACCCAAAATTGAACTTGGACCAACCCAGTTCAACCAGACACACTTGTGGGCCTTCCAACGAGGCGCACGCCTGACCCACTTCATTAAAGGGCTAACAAAGATAAAATCAAGTAAAGGGACCCACACCACTCAAGTGGTCCCACCAGACTTAACCAAATTGTGCATATTGGAATAGGAATTGGGTGAATAGACAGACCGAGTTAACTCAGAACCAAGGAAACCCATGGGACCCGTTATTTGACAGGGCGGACTGGGGTGTCTACGGAATTCCCCGGACTGTAACCGAGACCTTGCTTAGAATCTCAAGCCATAGACCAAGCCTTAATAGACAAACATAGGTACCTAGGTGTCTGCTTGCACCCCATCAGGTAGTGGCGACTCCAAATTACCTTTCTACCCTTTAGGAGGCACGCCCACCTGTGCGACGAAGCGCACAGGGCCGTCTAAAAGCCTTTGAATTTTAGACATTTATCTTTTTTTGGGACCTTTTGGAAGCCCTCAAATTCCATATTCTTTGGGATGATCATTTGTACCAACCACTTCTCTTCACAAGGTCAATTTCGACCAAAACAAAAAAAAATTTAAAAATCAGAAAAACGAAAAAAAAAATTTAATTCAAACTCATGTTCACCAAAACATGCATACATGCATCCATGAATTGTGTGAGTTTTGAGTTGAATTATGCACTGATTTGTGTTTCTTTTTCTAAGGTATTCTCTTGAGGTAACCATTGGTGCATTCCAGAGTCCATATTTACTAAGATCGAAAGCTACCAAGATGAACCCTGAGAATCAATCAACTGTCTCTGCCCATGATTTTAACTAGCTGCAAGAACAAGTGGCAAGGTTAGCTAAGTTGTTGGAGAAACTGCTTACAAATCAATCCCAAGCACAAGCTGCTCAAAACCATGCATATTCATCTCATCATGAACCATCACCACCACAGGCTACATTTCCCCAACCTCAAGTACCACCTCCACCACAACCAGCCTTTCACCAACCCATCCTTGGAACCATTCAAAACATGGAGAAAGTTGATGAATTTGAGGAGAAAGAGAAAGAACAGCTAAGGGAGGAGTTGGAAAAGAAATTTATGGAAAAACTTGAAAAAATTCAGGATGAATTAAGGGAAGTGAAGGGTGTAAGTTCATATGGGGGCACTAACTTTGAAGATTTGTGCCTTTATCCCGATGTTAGCCTTCCACCCAAATTCAAGTGTCCAGACTTCGAGAAGTATGATGGCACTGGGTGCCCGATGAGCCATCTGAAACTATATTGTGGGGCATTATGCCAGTTTAGGAAGGATGATGGAATCCTACTTCAACTGTTTCAAAGGAGTTTGATGGGGTCTACTTTAAGGTGGTTCTCCACTTTGGACCACTCAAGGATTAAGAAATGGAAAGACTTAGCTGATGCATTCCTGGCACAATACCGGTTAATTCAGAAATTATTCCTAATTGGTATGATATGATGAGGATGGTAAAAATAAATGATGAAGCTGTTTGAGAGTATGCGAAAAGATGGAGGGAGGCAGCTGCACAAGTGAGGCCACCAATGGGAGAACAAGAAATGATCTCCACTTTTATCATGACATTGGGGTAGCCCTTCTACAATTACCTTGTGGGTCAGACCACCACGAGTTTTGCTGCCCTAGTGCAAGTGGCAGACAGAATTGAAGATGGGATCAAGTCTGGGAAAATAGGTGATTACTCTGCAGTGATGAACCAACAAGCTTCCACCACTTTTTCTACGCATAAAAAGGAGATGGTAATGGAAGAAAGAAGAGTGAGGAAAGGAGAGAAGCAGAAGTAAATATAGTGCAGCCACCTAGACAACCCTTCCAAATCAATGTCAAGTCCCCCATTCCTGCCAAACCCATTCTTTCAGCTCCCTTATCTCCCATTCAAATAAATGTACCTTCAGTACAGCTGGTCAATGAGGAATGAGGAAATAGAAGTAAGAAAGAGAAGGGAGTTTTCAAAACTTTCTATGAAACCATCTGAACTCTTGCCTAATTTACTTCAGAAGGGGTATGTGACATTGAAGCAGCCAAATCCTCATGCTAGTAAAGGTAAGAACTATGATGCATCGGTGACATGTGACTTTCACATGGGAACTCCAGGCCATACCACAGATCGTTGTTTGGCTTTAAAGCATGCAATTCAGGATTTGCTTGATAATAATTCTTTATCTTTAATTCAATCACACCCGCTCCTCACCCCAATGGCAATAATGTGGCAAGCACATCAAATACAGTTGGAGTCATTTCATTTGAAAGTAGATACTTTGACCCTTCTCAACTTATTGCTCCTATAGGGTCAACTGTCTGGGTTTATTTTGAAAGGGAAGAAGAACAAGAAAATATGATGGGTGGGGAAAGTAAAAAGAAGGAAGAAGAAAAAGGAAATGAAGAGCCAAAAGAAGAAGAAATGGTGCAGATGACCATGCCTACACTGCTTGAGCGATCAAGGCAAGGTGGTGTAAAGATTGTCCTAAGGCAAAATATTCTACAAGAAGCCAGTACAGAAAATGGGGCAGAGTCGATTGAGAAAGAAAGATGGTAGAAAAATAATGGGGGTGTTTTCAAAGAAAAGAATGCGGCAAAGGTTGAATTCATTTTGCCACACATTGATTGGGTAGTCATTCAAGTTCTAGATCAAGTAACGTCACTTCTTCCAAGGGCTGAGCATGATATGAAGACAATTGCTAATCAAAGAAAGGAATTCTTGCCTCAACCAGCAGAAGATGAAATTGTTTTGCAAAAATGGAGAAAAATCAACTTTTGCCTTTGAGAACAGTGGCAATTTTCGAATTCCTATGTTCTCTGAAAAGAAACCCCCATAAAAAGCACATTTCCTGAGGATCTTAAGGAGCCTTGTTCTCAGGAAGTGATTTCAATAAAGGCTCTTGGAAAAAAAAAAGATTTTTCCCTTAAACATTTTTCTAGAAAAAAAAAAGAAGAAAAAGTTTTCAACAAATTCTTTTCTACTTATGAATCATATCTCCCATTGAATTTCATTGAATTGAAAATGACTTCGACATTGGGCTCAATTTTGAGACCAAAATCAAAGAAAAAGACATTCTAAATGAAAATTCAAATCTTTTTAAGTGTCATGAGAAGAATATTTTACAAAATTTTGAAGTGACCAATCTTATGGACTTTGGAACCAAAGATGACCCGCAATTTTCACTTGAAAGCAGCAAGTGTAGAAATTTATTTCATATGGATTCAGAGAGGATCGCATCATTTGCTTGTCAAGGAGAATAAATTGAAAGAAGAAGTTTTTGCATTTTTGACTTGGAAGATGAATCCAAGTTTGCACTCTGCATTGGAAAATATGGAAGGATTGGGTTTCTTTGTTGAGATATGAGTTGCGATTCAGCTACAAAGTCTAATGAAAAGGAAGCTGGATTTAAGGGGCTGATCCGATGAGAATGATGTTTTAAGGTTGAAAATTTTATCTTCACAGGTGGCGGTGATTAAAAAAAATAGATGAAAAAAAATCCTAAGCCAGTCATGTAGTACAACTCTACTAAGTCTGAAAATTCAATTTTTTTTTAAAATGATAAGAGGCCTTTCTTTCATACATCCCTAAAATTTTTGAAATCCCTAGTTAGACCCTTTGAGCTTGATAAATTTTTCCAAATAACGTAAACTGGGAATTGTAACCCCACACTAGGGCAAATTTATTAAGGCATAAAAAGGGAAGAATGAAGCGACAATTTGAAGGAAAAGGGAGGGGGCATTATTGAATTTCAAAAGGGATTTTGAAGTTGTTTTTAGAAAAAGGGCGAAGAAATGAAAAAAAAAAAGACAGATGGAAAAAAGAAGAAAAGAGATCATAAACGGATATGGGATATTTGGAGAATGTCTTCAAAAAAACAAGGGGGGGTGATAAAAAATTGTAAAGAGAAGAATAAGAAAGGAAGTTCAATACTAGTGTGAAAGTTCTAAAGGAAGGAGAACCTTAAAAATACAAAGTAGAAGAAGAACTTCAACACCAGGGGCAATTTTATATTCATGAGAAAAGATGCCTTAAGAATTGCAATCCTAGTTGACCTAAAATTTGTCGCACGACGAGGTGCACGAGTGATGTGCGTGCCTCGGGACTTTCAGAGTCGCCACTGCCTGAGAGGTGCAGGCAGACACAAGGTTGCCTAACCGGGTCTAATTTTGTTCTGGTCTACGGCTTATTAGAGATCTGGTTAAGTTCTCGGTTACGTCCGGGGAAGTCCAAAGACACCCTGGCTCGCCCCGTCGATCTGACGGGCCCCTCGGGCCTCCCTGGTTCTGAGTCAACTTTTCACCCTTCCTAGACTAGCATGCACTTTGGTTAAGTCTGGTGGGGTCCCTTTGGAGGTGTAGGCCCCTTTTTATTTTATTTTTATCTTTTTTATTTAAGTTATGTGAGTTGGGTACGAGCCCCGTTGGAAGGCATGTGGGTCACAAGATTGGGCTTGAGCCCATTGTAGACACCCCAAATTGCACTACAAAATGAGAAAATAATAAAAACATGTAATTAGAGCTTAAAACAGGTCAAAAAGGCCTAAAAATAGAATAAACAGGTTTTGCCCGTATTGGCTTCACGGGCCGATCTCGCCCGCAAAATATCTACGGGCAGGCGCACCCGTAGTACCAATACGGTCACCATTGGACCGTAAATCATTTACGGGCATTAAAGACACGTGCAAGTTTTGTCCTTCTCTCGATTTCCGAGCTTTATTTGAAGTCCAATATATCTTTAAACGAGCGGATTATGTCTTTTATTCGCTCAAGTCACCTTGGTTGGCTATGGATGGGCATTATCTCCAACTTTCTCTTTATCCTGAGGATCAGGCTATATCTTTCTGGACCAACCATACCCCTGGGTGTGTCTATAAATAGAGGCTCTCTCCTCTAGCTAAAGGCCACGAAATTTTGAGTCCAAGGAATTCTAAGAAGCTCCAAGAGAAGGAAAGGAATCCCTGCTGCTCTGCCTGCTCAATCCAGGTAAGTCCCCTATCCCCTTTTATTTTTCTGTCTTCAATTCTAGAAGTAATAGGATCATCTCTATTGCTGTAGAATAAGGCCATATCTGTTTTTGTATTCCTAAACTTGTCTCTAAGTACCTCAAGGGTCTCTCTAGCCGTAAAACGTGAAGAGAGAACTAGGGGAAAGGGGAACAAGTGGATCCCTAGAATAGAACCCCATATCTGTTTTTCTCTTTCTTTTAGAATAAGGCCTGTGATTGTGTTTGTATAACCAAACTTGTCTCTAAGTACCTCAAGGGTCTCTCTAGCCGTAAAACGTGAAGAGAGAACTAGGGGAAAGGGGAACAGGTGGATCCGTAGGGTAGACCCCCATGTGCTCTAATTTGTGAGATGTGGCTGTTTTGAATATCCTGATCATGTTTTAATGCTTTTTATGATATATATGAATGAATTACATGAATCTATGATGTTTATAGCATGAGATCCCCGATTTTTGATAAAATTTGGATTTTTGCCACTTTTGCACCTACAGCACTGTTTTCGTGATTTTTGTGGTTTTAGGCTAGGATTTTGGATTTATCATGATCAATATGGTAGATCTGAATCCAAAAGCCTGAAAATAAATTCTAGGGTTTCATGAGATGTTTTTAAAATTGTTTTTCATTATTGAGATAAGACCCTACGGTCTAAATTCTCCCCTTTTGGTGTTTTTTCATCACCGTGGGTCTTTTTGGTTTTGATTTTCAGATTTAATGTGAAATTTGGGCTTTATCTATATCCTGGACTATTCAAGTTCAATTTTGAAATATTTTATAAAAATCATATTTTTCTAGATTTCTAGAATTTTGACTTAAAGCCAGATTTTTGGATTTTTCACTTTAAATTGATTTTATTTGATTTTATCTCAATTTTGTTTTGATCATGAAACCCTAGGAATGGTATGATCATGTTTGATAGTTCTAGATCAATCAAACTATTCATATGAAAAAACCATATATTTTTGCCTTTTTTGTGATTTTGTGTGATTTTTATAGCAAGCTTTTTCCTTTAATTTAACATGAACAAATACCTGGCAACCACCTTGAGTGGATGAATAGGGGTGCCTAACACCTTCCCCTGTTCATAACTTAATCCCCTTACCCATCTCTGGTTGTTTTTAAAGGAGGGTTATTTTTACCCTAAAAATTGCCTTTTGTGCTTATTTAATATTTTGGTGTCCATTCACACCTAAATTGAATGGTGGCGACTCTTTGTTTTATTTAATCCCGTGTGATGATTGAGGAAATCATTAAATTGATTTTTTCCCATGTCTCACAACTGGCGACTCTGCTGGGGACTTGTGGATTTAAGCCTTTTGGTGTTTGTTCATGTTTTTGATTTTTTTAGTTGCTTGCTATTTTGTGTTCTTAAGCATGTTGAGTATATTTTAAATCTGAATTATTGCTTAAGAATTCATGGGGGTAGAAACATGCTTAATTGTGATTTATAGGATTGTTTCTACAAACATGCATAGGGGAGGTCCGTTTTGCTGAAATATGCTTATTTTTGCTATATTTTTAGGATAGCATGTTTTAATTTGCAGCATGATCTCCATGAAGATTTGGGTGTATAACATGATCATATGTTTGCATGATAGATGATTTTTTTTATGAGCATGTTTTGGGTGCTATAGGATTGCTTTATTTCCTTGTTTATTTTAAATATGCTTTCCTATTATGCCTTGGTTTGTTTATGCATGGCTGCGAAAAGAGTGGCAAGGGTTTGGGACGTTGTGAATGTAACCTATGTTTACAATGCACTGTGCACCTTTTATTTTTACACGGCCTACCCTTAACCTATAGGAAGTTGAACCCGAATGTGTGTAGCTTGGCGCAACGAGGTCGTTACTTCGGAAAGCGAAAGTGAAAACATTCACATTAGAACTTTGAGCTAATGATGTGATGATAATGTGGATCTGGGATTCTGGTCATCACTAGGCTTGAGTGCTAAGTTGCCATTAAGCCAAAACCCAAAACCCCTACGCTTGAAGGTGGAGTTACACGTTTTTGGCTAAAGTACACAATTACGTGGGAATACGGGTTTGTATGATTGTGGGAAGGCTGTGTGCATGGCTTACAAACCAGGGCATAATGCGGATGCTATATTCAGGGTAAACAAGGTAACAAGGTAATCCTATTGTTTTGCATTATTTTCATGTCATAGGGGTGTCATGGTACCCATTGGTTTGGGATAAAATTGGTCCAAAATATGCATATTTTCTAAAAGTTGGTGCAGCCCATAGGAAGAGTTTCTAACTCTGTTTAGAATCAATCCTACCCTATGTACACACAAGAGGCAACAAAAGGGTATCAAATTCTTGAGTATGATGTCAATTTGGAGGGTACATGTGCCCTCCTAAGCATGTGTTTTAACAAAAAGGCCAAAGTACACTTTGGGACAGTTTAGAAGCTCTGCAATGGGTGAACCGTACGTTTGGATGAACAATGAAAGTGACCAAACCATGTAAAAACTGAAAAAATATGACAGGGTTCCGTAAGACCGCATTTAGTACACGGGCTGGGCTTGCCCGTATTCGTTATACGGGCTAGGCTCGCCCGTGTTTTCCATACGGTCACAGCTTGCTCGTAATTTGAATACGGGCAGGGCTGGACCGTACTGTGTATACGGTTTTCTCGGAATATTCAACTTTAATCAGTTTTTCCCACTAAGATCTTCATTTAACCTTTAAATAATGATAAAGGGAAATAAGTTTGAATAAAATGCTTCAAAAAAAAAATAGAGAAAGGTTCCTTGGGCTTCTGAAAGCCTTTGAATTTCAGACTTTTTCAAAACTCTTGGGCCTCTGAAAGCCTTTGAATTTCAGATTTTTCAAAAAAATCCTGGGCCTCTGAAAGCCTTTGAATTTCAGATTTTTCAAAAAATCCTTGGGCCTCTGAAAGCCTTTGAATTTCAGACTTTTTCTCAAAAAACCCCGGGCCTCTGGAAGCCTTTGAATTTCAGACTTTTTCTCAAAAAACTCCGGGCCTCTGAAAGCCTTTGAATTTCAGATCTTTTGGGCCTCTAAAAGCCTTTGAATTTCAGAACTTTCGGGCCTCTGGAAGCCTTTCAATTTCAGACTTTTTCTCAAAAAACTCCGGACCTCTGAAAGCCTTTGAATTTCAGAACTTTTGGGCCTCTGAAAGCCTTTGAATTTCAGACCTTTTTCTTTTGGGCCTCTGAAAGCCTTTGAATTTCAGAACTTTTGGGCCTCTGAAAGCCTTTGAATTTCAGACCTTTTTCTTTTGGGCCTCTGAAAGCCTTTGAATTTCAGAACTTTTGGGCCTCTGAAAGCCTTTGAATTTCAGACCTTTTTTCTTTTGGGCCTCTGAAAGCCTTTGAATTTTAGAACTTTTGGGCCTCTGAAAGCCTTTGAATTTCAGACCTTTTTCTTTTGGGCCTCTGAAAGCCTTTGAATTTCAGAACTTTTGGGCCTCTGAAAGCCTTTGAATTTCAGACTTTTATCAAAAAAAAAAAAAAAAAAAAAACCCCGGTCCTCTGAAAGCCTTTGAATTTCAGATCTTTCTCTCTTTTGTGGGACCTGTTGGAAGCCCTAGAATATTCCAACAATTCAATTCAAAAAAAAAAAAGTAAAAGAAAAAAAAAGAAATAAAAATAAAAAAATAAAAAAAGAGAAGAAAAAAAAAAGAAAAAAGAAGCAAATAAAGAAAAATCCAAACTCGTGTTCACCCAGCTTGCACATAGGCATTCTTAGGCATGTGAATGAGATTAATTGAGCATTGATATCTTTTCCTTTATCTCGTAACCAGGTACTAACACACTTGCAATCATAGCTCCTGTAACCAGATCAAGAGCTCGAGCCATGAATCCCATTGAAGATGAAGTTGATGCTCCTCATCCAGATGTCGTTCTACTCCAAGAACAAGTGGCAGGACTAGCCCGAATGCTAGAGAACATACTGTCAGTACAGGCCCAACAAGTGCAGGCCCAACAAATGCAGGCCCAGAACCAGGCATCCGCATCCAACCCTGCACCTCCACCCCAAGTCAACGTTCCACCTCCAGTGCAACCAACTCCTGAACCCGTCTATGAGCCCACCCCTGAACCTATACTGACCAGGGATGAGACAGCTGAATCAAACAAGGCTAAGGAAAAGGAAAGGATAAGGGAAGAGGTTGAAAGAAAGTTCATGCATAAGCTAGAAATGATCCAAGATGAACTTAGGGAAGTCAAAGGGGTAAACAACTTTGGAGGCACCAATTTTGAAGACCTGTGCCTATACCCCAATGTTAACCTGCCGGCTAAGTTTAAGTGCCCAGACTTGGACAAGTATGATGGCACTGGTTGCCCCATGAGCCACCTAAAGTTGTATTGCGGTGCCCTATGCCAGTTCGGGCAGGATGAGGGTATCTTGATCCAACTTTTCCAAAGGAGCCTGACTGGAACCGCATTAAGATGGTTCGCCACTCTAGACCATGGAAAGATCAAAAGATGGAAGGACCTAGCTAATGCATTCCTAACTCAATACCGGTTCAATTCAAAGATCATGCCAGATAGGTACGACGTCATGAGAATGAGCAAAGGAAGGGAAGAGACTATAAGGCAATATGCCAAGAGATGGAGGGAGACAGCCTCTCAGGTCAGGCCACCCATGCTAGAACAGGAAATGATTTCTACCTTCATAAGCACTTTGGGTCAACCATTCTACAGTCACTTGGTGGGTCAGACCACCACTAATTTTGCAGCTTTGGTTCAGGTGGCTGACCGAATTGAGGATGGAATAAGGTCAGGTAAGATAATTGACCACTCTGCCATGGTTAGCCAGCAGGACCCCAACCTAAAGAAAGGAAGCGGGACAAAAAAGAATGGGAACAAGAAGGAGGGTGAGGTAAACATGGTACAGCCACCATCTGGCCCTAACAAGCCCATACAAATCAACGTACCCGCTCATTTTCCTACTCCATCTCCACCTACCCAGGCCCCCATGAGGGTTAATGTTCCAGCAGCACCTTCAGATCAAAAAAGGGTTTTTACCAAAGAGGAAAAGGATGCCTATTTTGCAGCAAGGAGAAATAGGGTTTTCACCCCTATTCCAATGACTCCCTCTCAATTGCTGCCCACTTTATTGCAAGGAGGGTATATCACCTTAAGAGAACCTAATCCGAATGCATCTAAGGGGAGAAATTTTGACCCCTCCACCACTTGTGATTACCATATGGGTGCACCTGGGCACCCTACAGACAAGTGCTGGCCTTTGAAACATGCTATTCAGGATTTACTGGACCAGAATACCCTGTCTTTCAATACAGGGGCTCCCAATCCTCCAAGAACCGATATTGGACAAAACCCACTGCCCCAGCATCACGGGGCAGGCCCATCTAATGTCATAGGAGTCATCTCTTCTGACAAAATAACCTTTGACCCATCTCAATTAATTGCTCCCATAGGGACAACGGTCAAAGTATATTTTGACAGGAGAAGTGAAGGCAAAGAAATAAATATGATTTCAAAGGGGAATGATAGTGCTGCAAAGAACATTAGCTCATCTTTGGACCGGGTCTCATCCCTCATGGCCCAGATGAACATTGCCAACCCACCTTTGGTCATTAATTATAATCCATCCACTTTTACTCCGCCCATTCAGTCTAAGCCCCCATTGGTCATAAATTGTGACCCCCTTAGTGCATCAGTCACTTCTGCAAACCCCCAACCAAAACAACTTCCTCCATTGGTTGTTAATGTTCCTATTACTCAGACTTCCATCGCCAAGTCCAAACTTCCCCCATTGGTGGTAAACGTCCCTAAGCCTTCCTACATTGAATCGGCTGTACCATGGAACTACAGTGAAGCATTTACCACTACATGCCCTGCAGTCGAAAGCAAGGAAGAAGTAAACCTTATGATGAGGTCAGGAAAGTGTGTAGGGGTGGAAGAAAAACAGAAAGAAACAGAGAAGGATAAAGAAGAAGAAAAAAATAAAGGTAAGGCCAAAGTAGGGGAAGAGACCCCTCAGGTAACTAACAGTGAGGCTGCTGACCTCATGAAGGTAATAAAAAAGAGTGAGTTCAATGTCATCGAGCAGTTGAACAAAGTCCCTGCCCAGATCTCAATTCTGGGACTATTGTTAAATTCTGAAAAACATAGGGACTCCTTGTTAAGGATACTCCAGGGGGCCCATGTGCCTAAAAACATTGAACCAGACCAACTAGGCCGGATGGTTGGTCAAATTTTATCCCATAACGTCATAACCTTTTCTGAGACTGAAATCAGTCCAGCAGGGTACCATCATGTTGACCCATTGCATATTGCTGTGCTCAGTAAGGGTTGCATGATAGCCCGGGTCTTGATTGATAATGGGTCAGCCCTCAATGTCTGCCCTTTAGTAACCTTTGTTAAGCTCAATCTGGAGCGAAACAAAATAAAGCAAAATGGAAGAATCATAAGAGCATTTGACAGCTCTAAAACGCACTCCCTAGGGGAGGTTGAACTGCCGGTCACAATTGGACCGTATATTTTCAATATCACATTTGAAGTGATGGATATACCTGCGGCTTTCAACCTACTCCTAGGAAGGCCGTGGATTCATACGGCTAGGACCATACCATCTACCCTCCACCAGAGAGTCAAATACATTAGAGGGCAAAAGGTGATTACCGTCTTGGCGGAAAATTTGGTTCCCCCCATGTGGTCCCCTGATGTACCCTGTATTAGCATGGAAATGACTGCAGATAAGTTGACATATCACTCTTTTCAATTTGAAGCTGTGAATTATATACCTGGGGGGTATCAGGAAAAAGAAGGAAAGTTGACTTGTGCTGAGAGAATGGTCAAAAATGTGCTAGAAAAGTACAACTTTCACCCTGGAAAAGGTCTGGGGGTTAACCTACAAGGAAGGATAGAACCAGTACAGGTTAAGAAGATGGTTCACAGAGTAGGATTGGGGTCCAAGCCAAGGAAATGGAAAAGTCAGGGGCAGATAGAAGCTATGAAATTCCCGCACATCAGGGAAACTTTTCCTAAGCTGTCTCACATGATTCAGCTGTCTCCTCCTGAGGATCAGTCCAAACCTCCATACTACAATATCAACCCATTCCAGAAACCCAAACCCTCCACCATACAACCATATGTTCCACCTCCACCTCCTCAGGCATCTGGTGGGCCTGGGCTACAGGCAGAACAGGAGCAGGACTTTTCTGAGGACGTAGGGGCATTCTTCGCCATGACAGAAGGCAAGCAAGAAAAAGTAGCAGAGGAGCTACCTTTTATTGATTGGGCTGCAGTAGAAGTTCCATCTGGAACTAGCCCTACAGAAGAAGCAGGCGATGCAACTCACCCAGTACTGGTGATCTCAGATGCAGATCCTGAACTTGAGGAGCAGGCTTGTATCCCTGCCCCAGATTCTTTCATTCTGAATAATTGGGAGGAAACTCCCCTTACTTTTGAAGCCGCGTTTGTTTGGCAAACAGACATGGCTTTCAAAAAAAAAAAACTCCATTAGTGGAATGCCCTTTTCCTGAAGGCTTTAATGAGCCTTCGTCTTCAGGGAAAGATTTTGTAGAAGGCTCTCAAATAACACAAAAAGATTTTTCAGTTTTTTCTAGAAAAGATAAAGTTTTCAAAAAGGTCCAAACCATTTATGAACCATATAAGCAAACGGAATTGGATCAGGATGAGTATGACTTCGACCTTGAGCTCGACTTTGACCTAATGGGGGTTGAAGAAGAGACCGAGGACGAAGAAAACGACGTTCCAAAAGAAATCACATATCAATTAGAGCGTCATGAAAAGGGGGTCCAACCCAATATCGAAGAGACCATATCAATCAACCTAGGGACCGAAGATGACCCAAAAATAGTGAAGATTGGGGTATGTCTATCTGAGGTACAGCGGGATGAAATGATACGATTTTTGGCTGATTATGAAGATGTGTTTGCATGGTCGTATCGGGATATGCCAGGGTTAGACACAGATATGGTGGTGCACAGGCTACCCATTCTACCAGACTCTAAGCCAGTTAAGCAGAAACTGAGAAGGTTAAAACCTGAATGGACATTGAAGGTTAAAGATGAAGTGGTTAAGCAATTCCAAGCCGGATTCTTAGCAGTTTCCACATATCCCGAATGGCTTGCAAATATAGTGCCAGTACCAAAGAAGGATGGAAAGGTCAGAATGTGCGTAGATTATAGAGATTTAAATAAGGCAAGTCCAAAGGATGATTTTCCACTTCCACACATAGACATCTTGGTGGATAACACCGCTGTACATAGCCTGTTCTCATTCATGGACGGGTTTTCTGGGTACAATCAGATTAAGATGGCTAAGGAAGACCAAGAGAAGACAGCCTTTATCACCCCTTGGGGTACCTTCCACTACACTGTCATGCCATTTGGACTTAAGAACGCTGGGGCAACCTACCAGAGGGCCATGACAGCCTTATTCCATGATATGATCCATAAGGAGATGGAGGTTTATGTGGATGATATGATAGCCAAATCATGTGAGGAAGAAGACCACTTGATCAACTTGAAGAAGGTATTTGACCGGCTTAGGAAATACAGTCTAAGGCTTAACCCTGCTAAGTGTGTCTTTGGGGCTACATCAGGAAAATTGTTGGGCTTTATAGTAAGCAGAAGGGGAATTGAGATTGACCCAGCTAAAGCTAAAGCCATCATTGAAATGCCATCACCTAGAACTGAGAGGGAAGTTCGGGGTTTTCTTGGGAGGATTCAGTACATAAGCCGGTTCATAGCACAGCTCACCGCTATCTGTGAACCAATTTTCAAACTTCTAAGAAAGAATAACCCGACAGTCTGGAATGATGAGTGCCAAGAAGCCTTTGACACAATAAAGGAATACTTATTAAACCCACCTGTGCTAGTACCACCAACTCCAGGAAGGCCACTAATCCTATACTTGTCTGTTTTGGAGACATCAATGGGGTGTGTCTTAGGACAGCATGACGATACAGGCAGAAAGGAGAGGGCGATTTACTACCTGAGTAAGAAATTTACAGAATATGAAGCAAAGTACTCTCCATTAGAAAAGACTTGTTGTGCTTTAGTATGGGCAACCCAGAGACTAAGGCACTATTTCCTTAGTCATTCCACCTTATTGATATCCCGCATGGACCCTTTGAAGTATCTATTTGAGAAACCAGCTTTAACTGGCAGAACAGCAAAGTGGCAGTTGTTACTCTCTGAATTTGACCTCACCTATATCACACAGAAGGCCATTAAGGGTCAAGCTATTGCAGATCACTTAGCCGCACACCCTTTACCAGAATACCAACCCTTAAAAACCAACTTCCCTGATGAGGCAATCCTGTTTGCTGAAGAGGAAGAAGGTGAAAGCTCATGGCAAATGTTTTTTGATGGGGCCGCCAATATGAATGGAAATGGAATAGGGGCTGTATTGATCAAGCCAGATGGGGCACATATCCCGATCGCAGTGAAGTTAAGGTTCCAATGCACGAACAATATAGCAGAGTATGAAGCATGCATAATTGGGTTACAAGCAGCCTTAGACCATGAGGTAGAGGAACTTGACGTATATGGGGATTCGAGTCTTATCATCTTCCAAACAACTGGTGAATGGAAAACCAAGGATCACAAATTGATCCCCTATCACCAGTATTTGGAAGAAATAAGCAATAAATTTACTCGAATTTCCTTCAATTATATGCCAAGGGCCAAAAATCAGTTTGCGGATGCTCTAGCAACATTGGCTTCAATGGTCAATATGCCAGAAGGTTTTGATATTAGACCATTAGAAATTGAAATCAGGGATGAACCAGCTTACTGCCTTGTTTTATAAGAAACCCCAGAAGAAGAAGTACCATGGTTTCAAGACATTAAGAATTTCCTAAATGATCGAAGCTTACCAGAAAATGTCACCTCTACAAAGAAAAGAACAATACAAAGGCTGGCAGGACAGTTCTTGCTAAGTGGTGGTCAGTTGTACAAAAGATCACACAATGATATACTACTCAGATGTGTTGCAAAGACTGAGTCAGAAAGGATAGTTGAAACGGTACATGGAGGAGTGTGTGGACCCCATATGAATGGGCATATGCTTGCCAAGAAGATTCTGCGATTGGGATATTACTGGTCAACTATGGAGCATGATTGCTATATGCACGTTAAAAGATGTCATTTATGCCAAGTGTACGCAGATAACAAGAATGCACCCCCAAGTGAATTACACAGTATGACATCTCCGTGGCCCTTTTCAATGTGGGGTATAGATGTCATTGGAATGATCTCTCCAAAGGCATCAAATGGACACAGGTTTGTACTTGTAGCAATCGATTATTTTACCAAGTGGGTAGAAGCGGCTTCTTATGCAAACATTACGAGTAGCCATGTTCTTAAGTTTTTGAAGCACAACATCATTTGCCGCTATGGTTTGCCAAGTGCCATAGTAACAGACAATGCTTCAAACCTTAAGAACAAAGACATGAGGAAGATGTGTGAACAATTTCAGATTACCCACCACAAGTCAGCGCCTTACAGACCAAAGATGAATGGGGTAGTGGAAGCAGCGAATAAGAATATAAAGAAGATTATTCAAAAGATGGTGGTGAGTTTTAAAGATTGGCATGAAATGCTGCCACTTGCTCTACATGCTTACAGAACCTCAATCCGGACTTCTACAGGGGCAACCCCATACTCCTTAGTCTATGGAATAGAAGCAGTTTTACCAGTGGAAGTGGAAATACCTTCACTAAAAGTGCTAATGGAAGCAGAATTAGAAGAAGCTGAATGGATACAGTCTAGACATGATCAACTCAATTTAATTGAAGAAAAGCGTTTGAAGGCACTTAGTCATGGCCAATTATATCGGAAGAGGATGGCTAGGGCTTACAATAAAAAGGTGAAGCCCAGAACTTTCCAAGAAGGAAATTTGGTATTAAAAAAGATTTTACCCTTTTTGGAAGATCCTCATGGAAAGTTCAAACCAAATTGGGAAGGACCTTATGTGGTCAAGAAAGTCCTATCAGGGGGTGCTCTCATCTTAACAGAAATGGATGGGAAGGATTTTCCTGAGCCAATCAACTCTGATGCAGTAAAGAGATATTTTCCATGAATGAATATTACTAGGAAATGATCTGAGGCCATTGTTATTTATATCCCAAAATTTGAATCCTTAGTCAAACCAATTTGAGCCTGTTCGTCTTTTTTGTTAAACCCAAACTGGACTTACAGCCTTATACTGGGGCAAAGCCAATAAGGGCAAGGCCAATAGGGGCAAAAAGAAAATTTTGAAAAAAAGAAAAGAAAAAATAGGGGCAAATAAATGCCAAATACAAAAGAAGGGGAATGGGATTGAATTCACCATGACTGTAAGTCCAATTGACCCATTTTCACACTTAGAAAATTTTGAGCCTTTAATACCTTTTCTTTCATAAACTGAACCTAGCCTTTGTTTCGTCCTATTATTAAGACCTCGGTGATTTTAGTATATTCATTCAACTTTCAGAGTAAGATTGGTGATGACGGAATGCAGAGGCCAACCCTAGTGAAAACCGTAATTGGCACTAGGGGCAAGAAGGGCAAAAAGAAAAAAAAGAAAAAAAAAAGAAAAAAAAAGAAAAAAAGAAAAAAAAAAAAAAGAAAAGAATCAAGGGTTGAGTTGATCATGTGGTCTAAGTTTCAAATCAGCATGAGCACTGGAAACTGAGCAGATTAGCAAGGCCAATCATGAAGGAAAAATCATTAAGGGATGATTCTAATGGTCACGGGGTAGACAAATTTGGTCTCTTCCTATTGCTTGGACTACCCTTTTCATTATTCAACCTGATTTTAATTCCTTTAATTATATGTGATTAAGTGTTTTGGATCAGCTTTCAAAAAAAAAAAAATAAAAAATAAACTATACTTTGGCCAGTGATGAGAAATCAAATACTTTTTCATAAAACTTCTGTTTTTATAAGCATCTGAGAATTCTGAGGCCAATAATATAAAACCTATTTTTGAATCAAATCTAATATCTTTCCACTAATGGAGTTTGCTTTTGTAAAAAAGTATGGAAAAAAGAAAAAAAAGAAAGAAAAAAAAATGATGAAAGAATCTAATCCCTACTCCCTAACTGCTCCTCAAGCTCCCTAATCCTAGCTGCCTGAGTTGCAATGATTCCAGAAGCACCCTCTGCATCAGGATCACTCAAAAAGGAGATGACCTCATCTGAAAAAGAAAGCTTGATCTTCAACGCCCTAAGGTCAGCCAAGGAATTCTGATACTTCTTCCGCATCACACGGACTTCAAAGCGACGAGCCTGACTTTGTTCTTCAAGTTTCTTCTCCATGGCAATGCGGCCAGACTTCTGCTCTTCAAGCTTTCTCTCCAGAACAAGGACCTTCATCCTAAGTTCTTGAGCCTCCCGTACCCATATTTGTTGAAGCCGCTTATGGGTTGCCCTTTCTGACTCCAGAATGTCCTCATAAGTAGGAGGAAGAACCGCAGGAGGATCCTCTGGTACTGGGGCATGACTCTGCACCTGTTCCTTGATCCAGAAGTGATAGTCCTTCACATGGGACTCTGAAAAGACAGAACCCCGCAGAAAACAAACATAGGACCACTCTTTCATTAATTGAGCATTCAGCCCCATGGTGGCTGATGTAAGTGGCCCTACAAAGCTCTCATAACCTGTGGGGATCATAATTCCTGAGTCGCTCCAAATTGCCGAAGAACCCTCAAAGGAAGATAGAGAACAGCAGATTTCAAGCCTGCTAGGGCCAGAAAGTTTTTATCCCTAAAGCTAATCACTGTCTCTGGAGCAGGCTGATAAGTGCCAGGCCATCTCACTTGATCATCCTGGAGAGTACCCAAGAAAGTGAACCAGCCCTGCTTGCCACCTTGGATGTTAGGACATCCCCTATTGCTCATCAGAACAGGAACTTTCAATCTAGGAAAGAAGCGGCGAGTTATTTCTTCAACCTGGCTAAGATGGTCAAGCAACCAAAGCTGCAGAAAAAGGGAGTATTTCAACTTATTTCCAAAAAAAAAAAAAAAAGAAAAGAAAAGAAAATAAAAAAAAAAGGGGGAGAAAAAGAAAAAAAAGAGAAAGGAGAAAAAAGAAAAAAAAAAGAGAAAAGAAAAAAAGAGAAGAAGAAGAAGCAAAGAGAAAAAAAGAAAAGAAAAAGAAAGGAAGAATAAAAAGAAAAAAAAAGAGAGAGAATAAAAAGAAAAAAAATATATATGCATATTTTTTACCTGTAGGATAGGGGCGCAGGCAAGGAAGCGTTTCTTCTTCCTGAAATAACAGTCAGTAAGGGCCTGATATATCTCTGCTAGGATCATAGGGGCCAACCTCTCGCGTTCCCTAACCTGACAGATAACTGAGATAAGAGCCAAGTCAACCTGGTCATCACCCCGTGGAAAAAGCAGCTGATTGACCACTACCAGGGTCAATGCATTAAACCTAGAGTCCTTGTCATTACTCCTCAGAAGTTTTTCAGTCAAAAAGGTCTTGGACAAGGTCAATAGTGCATCAGAATTTCCTAAGTCCTTCTTCCCTATACCCAAGAAAGTGGAAGCCTCTTTTTTATAACTAAGCTTTAGGGGTGGGTTCACAACTTTTTCAGAAAATCTAAGGCCAAGGATGGTTTCAATCTCTTCTATGGTGGGAGTCATCTCTTTGTCATCAAAACGGAAGAGATTCAGCTCAGGTACCCAGTGGCCTATCAAAGCTTCAATGATTTCCCACTTAAAGGGAATTTTAGGGAGGTGTAGGATGTGCCCTAAGTGGATGGAATCCCAATGAATCTCCTCATCAAGGGTCATGGAGTTAACCCATCTATCATAAAAGGAATCCACAATATTGTACCTGGTAAGATTAGGAGGTTTTGATCTAACAGGTTGTCTTGCAGGAGGAGATTCAACGGCAGGAGAAAGCGGCGTAGGGGAAGCCATGGAAGCGCCAAAGAAGCCAAGGAAAGCGAGAAAAGACGTGCTCAGGGAGTTTTTCAATTAATAAAAGTGTCACAATGATGTTCCCTAGGAGTTTATATAGAAAAAATCGTAAGACAGTAAATTCCGTAATTATATTACGGGCAAGGCTCGCCCGTATAGAAATTACGGACACACCTGACCGTGAAAAGTTCACGGGCAACGCATGCCCGTAGTAACTTTACGGGCACAGCCTACTCGTAGTATAAGTACGGTTCCTTCGAAAAAATGCAAAAAAGTGGAAAGTTTTAATTTCCTTGGTTTTCCTAAGCTGCACCTGTCCCTGTTTAACATTCATCAGGTAATAAATACTGTAAATAAAGAAGAAAGAACACAAATGGAAATAAATCAAACTTCTTTTATATATATGAATGATTACATTACTTTTGCCAAAAAATACAAAGGTACATGGAAGAATCCTAATCTAATGGCCATGCAGGTCCACCCCTACGGCCACGGCCTCGTCCTCTGCCTCGACCACGGCCTGTAGATCGCCTGCGCTCAAAGACATGCCGCACAATATTGCGGGCTGTGCTACGCGTCATCCTGCTCAAAACAGACTGAATATCATGCCACATATATAAAGGCACAAGGCCAGCAGTGGGATGATCATGAGGGACGTACCCTGAAGTATCTACATATCCCGTAGAATCGGGATCAGACTCTGTACGGGAAGAATCCGCAGAAGGATCAACAGCAGCATGTGTCACCTCCGCATCCTCCATATCAGGACTAACAGGACCAGCAGGAGCAGATGTCCCAGGTACCTCAACCTCCGGCTCCACAGGCTCAGTAGCAGCCATCTCCACCTCGGGCTCTACAGGATCAGCTGTAGCCTCCTCCATCACTGCAGTCTCCACGGTAGGCTCTACCACAGCGGCGTCCACAGCCGAATCCATATCAACACCAGCAGATGTAGCAGGAGCAGTCTCAGCTACTGGGGCAGACTCTGGCACGTCCTCAGCAGCAGGTACAATATCAGCCTTGACCTCGGGCTATGCTGCAGGAACCTCTACTGGACTGGGAGACGTCACAAACTCCACCCGTGCCACAGAAAACACCTCATCCCGGAAATACATAGGCACGGGTGAAGCAGGTGAAGGGGGGCCAGCTGTGTACTCCTGAAACTAAGAAAACAATTCAGTCAGAACAAGACAGGCTAATACAAAAGCAGGAATGAAAATAAAAGAAGAAATTAACCTGAGTATCAGACGGACCCGCCTGGTCCTGTGCATCAGATGGACCCTCCTGGCCCTGGGCTCTAGCTAGCTGCCCCCGGAGATCGGAAATAGTGATATAGAGGGCGTCCCGCTCAGCGATCGCTGTATCACGCTGGCGCTCTAAATCAGCATAGCGAGACCTGATCTCTGCCAACTGAGCCTCCTGAAATAGCAAAGAAAGAAGTCAGAAAAATGTTAATGAAATAGAAATAGAAGATCAGAAAAGGAAGAAGGCATACCGTAGTGTCGTAGGACCTAATCACGACCCCTCCTATCTCCGTGACTCCGCCACGGACAGGCATGGGTGACATGAGGCACCCAACAGAAGCTCGCCTGAACCAGGCATCATAGTCACCCTCCTCTAATAATGTATCTGCCTCAGTCCAATCTAAGAACTGGGCAGGATCAATAGGCATAGGAGGATAAGAAGGAGTAGTGTCTGGCGGGATGGCAGGAATCCGCGGCTCTCCCACATGCTGAAAGAAGAAGCGCTCGCCGCAATACCAGATGCTGCCCAACTGACCAATAAAGAACTGGTATCTCTGTCGTCTCTGGTCAGGGACAAATGCATCATCTCTGGCTGCCTGCAGGGCCAACACCTCATGAATGTCCTCCATCCTGGGGACAAATAGCTGAAAAACAGAACAGGACATCAGATATGCGATCCAGGAAGAAAAGAAAAGAAGAAGTAGAGGAATTAAAGAAGATTACCTCAGACCGGTATAACCTGTCTAAGTGGGCCCGGGCGGACCTGGGACGACTCTTTTCAGAGTCGTGCTCTACATGACACCATCTAAGTGCCATGGGATACGTCTCCTCCGGCATCGTAGAGGTAGGGCGGAAATAGGGTATATAAACCCTAGCAAAAAACTGCAAGAAAGAAGAAAATAGTCAGAAGAATATAAAAGGAGAGATAAAAAGAAAGGGATAAAGAAAAAGAAGGGAAATAAGGTTCACCTGCAAGAAGGGCCAGAAGAACCTGCACCCAACTCCAGCCCCTCTGGAAGTAGAGAGGCCACTCACTGATCGGCGCAGGCCAGCCAGAATAGTACCAAATATGAGCGGGCCCCAGGCATACCTCCTCGCCCGCTGCAGATCTCCCAGAAGACTCAAGAAGTGAGGACTAACTGAAGTCGTGTCCTCTGGGAAGAAGCAAGATCCCATCATATACAGAAAAAGGAATCGGAAGGCGAAGGGGAACACATGGTCACCGGCAGCAAGCTGGCCAAACTGCCTCCTCCCGAAAGTCTCTCTCAACCATGTCAGAGACAATCTAGCTCTCCCCCGATCCCATGCCTCAGGAGGCAGCACAATGTATCCAAGATAACCAGCAATCTCATCGGCCTCTGGCATCGCCATCTCAGTAATAACATCACCGATCATCCTAATCCCTGTGATGAGTGTGAAATCAGAAGGCCGGATCCCAATCTCAATATCTGGAAAGTGGAAGCTCAATGTCTCTGGGAAAAACCTCTCCAATAATGCTGCAATGAGGGCTCGATCCAAGCGATCGTCCGGGATGGTGATAAACATGCCGAAACCGTACAATCCTAGCTCCCGACGATAGGCCGAACTGCAAGCTCTCAAGAATCTAGTAAAGCTGGCCCAGCTCCCTCTATAATGGGACATCGGATACTCCAAAGGGATATCCGCCCTAACGCATGCTGAAGGATGAGTCCTCAAACCATGCAGAAGATCGGTATCCATAATCTGGGCAGCCACCTCCTCAGGGATCTCAACCCTGGTCCTGGCCTCATCTCTGCCACGGCCCCCTCTGCGGCCTCCTCTATGGCCCTCATCATGGCCTCCATCTCTGCCTCCAGCTCTGCGTCTGCCACGGCTCCTATCTTTGCCAGAAGCCTCAACAGCCGGCTAAAAGAAAATAATTGAAGAATCAGGAAGGTGTATTTTGGGAAAAGGATAGGAAATTGTAGAAAGGTTAGAGAATACCTCTGGGGTCGCCTCACGCGAATCCCCAGAAGGAAAATCGGGGATATCAGAATCAGAATCCCTCTCGGCCTTCGAAGACGAGGCCACATCAACAGGATCTCGCCTAACCCTCGAGGAGGAAGGCTCATCTGCAGGATCTCGGGAAGCTGATCGAAGACGGGCCATCTACGGTTCAAATCAGGGAGTTGGTTAATTATTCTTGTTAAAATTTTATGGATAAATCTTTATTCTAACCAAGTTTAATTGATTGGCAGGAAAAAGTAAAAAGAAAAAGGAAGAATGGAAGAAAGTGCTCCAGAAACTCCCGACCAAAATCAGAAGTCAACTAAGGAGTTTAATTTTGAAAATTTTATTTGTCTAAAATTTACACATAGGAAGTTTAGGCTTCCTGTATGTTCTCTGTATATGGAAAAGGAAAATATATATATATATATATATGTGTATTAGTGTGTTAGAAATTAATCTTAAATTCCTCTTTTGGATTTTCTAAAGAAACCTAACCATTTAAATTTACTTGGTTTCAGGATAGTCGAAGCATGTTGGAATGAAGATTACCTATTCTATACTAAGTTGCTTAAATGTCAGGTGAATCAAGAAGCGACTCATATCAAGTTATGTATTCAGCTCCAGGGAATAAAATTCAAGTCTACACAAGCATAGCAGCACCACAGGCCAAAAGCCAAGATGGAGATAGCAATGGCACTTGAGACTTAAAAATAAGGATGCTCTAGCAGTTAATAGAGTAGCATTCAAGGAGAAGGCAGATCAAATCAGGCAAAATACAGCAATTTAAAGCTAACATTTCAAGACAGAAAATTGCATGAAACAACTTCTTAAGGAATAAACAAGTTGGCCAAATAATCAAAGGGAATCTAGAGTATACAAGATTGAAGCAGCAATCCAGACTCAACCAGAAAATTTGCACATATCAGTTCAGTCAGCATGGAGCAAATTCAAAAATTCGGAAATTGGCTCATTCAAAAGCCAAATCTGTTAACCCAAGAGCAGAAAGTCATTTGGTCGAATATAGAAGTTGAAGAATTACTCATGAGGATCATGCAAGCATTTCAAGCATCTCTTCAACAATTTTCGGATGTAGCATTGGCATAAAAATCAGTGGTTGAACCATAAAACAAGTCTGAACTTCTACAATCAAGGAACAGAAGATTGAATAGCATGGACGAACTATTTGCAAGAAGAATTTGAGAAAAGGCATACCTGATTATCTGAATGGGGGTTTTGCAAGCTACAATCTTACTCCACTGAAGCTCCAAGGAAGAAGGCAAGCGGTCGCTGGAAAGCAGTGATCGCCGGAGGAGAATGGTCGTCAGAAAAAAATGAGAAGCTCGCCGGAGGAGAACAGTAATCGGTGGAGAAGGAATCGGACCGTTGGAGAAGAAGGAAAGACCGCAGAGAGGAATACGGGCAGAAGAGGTTTAGGGCAAAATGCGAGCAGAGAAGGAAAAGTCGCGGTCGCGAACTTAAGAAGAAGAGTAAAATCCGTAACATCAGTACGGGCATCAGACACCCGTGAAATCCATACGGTCCCGGTCGCCCGTGAACCCTCTACGGGCAGGATCTGTCCGTAAGCCAAATACGGGCGAAGCCAAAATAGCATATTTTTATTATTTTCAACAATTTTCAAAAGATTAATGTAGATATTAGTTGTAAGTTGCAAGGATTGCCATCTTACCCACTTTTGTTTAAAAATTTTGTCTCAAATCTCACTTCATAGCCCACAAGTGCTCAGTGAGAGGAGAGAGGAAGATTTGGCCCTTAAGCTGAGGGATTTCTTAGCAAATCTTCCACAATCAATTCTTTTTTCAAAAATCATCCATCTAATCCTTGCAAAGTGCAATTGAAGAGACCAAAATCTTAGAAAGTGCAATTGGTGGGTCTTTTTGCTCTCTGCTTGTAATTGGTTCCAATTACTAGCAAAGAGGGGGCAGCTGTAGACACCCCAAATTGCACTACAAAATGAGAAAATAATAAAAACATGTAATTAGAGCTTAAAACAGGTCAAAAAGGCCTAAAAATAGAATAAACAGGCTTTGCCCGTATTGGCTTCACGGGCCGATCTCGCCCGCAAAATATCTACGGGCAGGCGCACCCGTAGTACCAATACGGTCACCATTGGACCGTAAATCATTTACGGGCATTAAAGACATGTGCAAGTTTTGTCCTTCTCTCGATTTCCGAGCTTTATTTGAAGTCCAATATATCTTTAAACGAGCGGATTATGTCTTTTATTCGCTCAAGTCACCTTGGTTGGCTATGGATGGGCATTATCTCCAACTTTCTCTTTATCCTGAGGATCAGGCTATATCTTTCTGGACCAACCATACCCCTGGGTGTGTCTATAAATAGAGGCTCTCTCCTCTAGCTAAAGGCCACGAAATTTTGAGTCCAAGGAATTCTAAGAAGCTCCAAGAGAAGGAAAGGAATCCCTGCTGCTCTGCCTGCTCAATCCAGGTAAGTCCCCTATCCCCTTTTATTTTTCTGTCTTCAATTCTAGAAGTAATAGGATTATCTCTATTGCTGTAGAATAAGGCCATATCTGTTTTTGTATTCCTAAACTTGTCTCTAAGTACCTCAAGGGTCTCTCTAGCCGTAAAACGTGAAGAGAGAACTAGGGGAAAGGGGAACAAGTGGATCCCTAGAATAGAACCCCATATCTGTTTTTCTCTTTCTTTTAGAATAAGGCCTGTGATTGTGTTTGTATAACCAAACTTGTCTCTAAGTACCTCAAGGGTCTCTCTAGCCGTAAAACGTGAAGAGAGAACTAGGGGAAAGGGGAACAGGTGGATCCGTAGGGTAGACCCCCATGTGCTCTAATTTGTGAGATGTGGCTGTTTTGAATATCCTGATTATGTTTTAATGCTTTTTATGATATATATGAATGAATTACATGAATCTATGATGTTTATAGCATGAGATCCCCGATTTTTGATAAAATTTGGATTTTTGCCACTTTTGCACCTACAGCACTGTTTTCGTGATTTTTGTGGTTTTAGGCTAGGATTTTGGATTTATCATGATCAATATGGTAGATCTGAATCCAAAAGCCTGAAAATAAATTCTAGGGTTTCATGAGATGTTTTTAAAATTGTTTTTCATTATTGAGATAAGACCCTACGGTCTAAATTCTCCCCTTTTGGTGTTTTTTCATCAACGTGGGTCTTTTTGGTTTTGATTTTCAGATTTAATGTGAAATTTGGGCTTTATCTATATCCTGGACTGTTCAAGTTCAATTTTGAAATATTTTATAAAAATCATATTTTTCTAGATTTCTAGAATTTTGACTTAAAGCCAGATTTTTGGATTTTTCACTTTAAATTGATTTTATTTGATTTTATCTCAATTTTGTTTTGATCATGAAACCCTAGGAATGGTATGATCATGTTTGATAGTTCTGGATCAATCAGACTATTCATATGAAAAAACCATATATTTTTGCCTTTTTTGTGATTTTGTGTGATTTTTATAGCAAGCTTTTTCCTTTAATTTAACATGAACAAATACCTGGCAACCACCTTGAGTGGATGAATAGGGGTGCCTAACACCTTCCCCTGTTCATAACTTAATCCCCTTACCCATCTCTGGTTGTTTTTAAAGGAGGGTTATTTTTACCCTAAAAATTGCCTTTTGTGCTTATTTAATATTTTGGTGTCCATTCACACCTAAATTGAATGGTGGCGACTCTTTGTTTTATTTAATCCCGTGTGATGATTGAGGAAATCATTAAATTGATTTTTTCCCATGTCTCACACCCATGGCCCAGTAGGGTTATTAATGAACCTTTTTTTGTTTTTGGTTTATTTTTATTTAAGATTTTTGTAATTAAAGTTAAATTGGTTAAGGCTTTTATGGGCCCAATGGGCTTGGTTTGGGCCCAATGGCAGTTAAGCAAAGGGCCTTTGGCCCATTCGTTGAAACGGGCCTTGGTAGGGCTGGATTGGATGTGGGCCCCGTTGGAGGGCCCACAAAGCCTTGGTGGGCCCACATTCTCAAAACGGGCTTGGAACGGTCCAAAAAGCCCAGTGGGTCAAGTCATATCAAAATGGGTTGGATTGGGTCCAACCGAATCAAAAATCTAGATTTTTTAATTAATTCCGAACTTGACCGCATTTGAAATGCGGTCTGAGTTGAACCGCATATTGAATGCGGTCTAGGCTCGACCGCATTTAAAGTGCGGTTTCGGACCGTTTCTTAAAAAACGCCGCAAAACCGGCGAGGACTAGTTCGGCTGTTCCTTGGGGACGTCTACCAACCTCTGTTGGGGTTTTCCAACACCTTCACAGTATCATGAGTGTTCATTTTAAGCTCCTACACCCGACCTTTCAAGTCATTCCATGAATGGGAAAAGTCTCGACTCTTCACCATCCATTCAAACCATTCACAAACATATACATGAAGTACGTACTTAACTATTCTAAATGTACAAACATACAACTATTTATGGATCTCATGGAGAGATCATATGGCAGAGAGTGAGATAACTCTAGGTTGTGCCTTGATGACATGACGTGTATGCCCATGAGATACAATACCTACGCCAATACTACACGTGATGTATGAGAAGTAAAGTGTAGTGATACAAGTGATACTCAAGTGTGTGATATAACATGAGAAGGTGCCAAGGATGTGCCAAAACATGTAGACATTGCAAATGATGTGCATGTGTGCTAACCACAGCATGTGCAGAACTAAGCATGAATGATGGGGGATCTTAAAAGTGCACCAAGGAGATCCAAAAAACAGACACCAAACCACTACAAACAAGTAAACCCCAATTAGAAAGGGGAGAGGGGAAGAGATTAAGGGTACATCGCAGATCACTGAAGGAGGACAAACCCCTCTTTTTAAAATGAGATAAGCAAATCAGCACCAAAAAGGGGGTTAGTCCAAAAATGTCTAAATAGAACCCTTTTACTTCACATGAGACCTCACTCTTTCCATTATTTTGCACTAGGGAATTCCCCTCCAGGGGAATCTCATTTGCATGCACAAAGGAAGCCAACAAGGTTAGAATAATACTGCAAAAGCATAATCTTAACAGAAATAAAAGGAAGCTTGTCAAAACAACATGATTTTCATATATGTTGAACAAAAAGTACAAGGAAGGCTTACCATACTATTACCTTTCTGATTGGAGGTGTGGTGGTTCTCTAATTAACACGGACAGCACTTCCGCCCTCCCTTTGATTCTCCAAAAAAAAGGTCACCTCCTCTTGCTCTTTTGTAAGTGGAAACAAGACAAAGGAGAGAAAGAAGAAGGCCTAGGGGTATTTTGGGTATAGGAAAAGTGTTTGGGTGAGTGGGTAGCTGTTCAGAGGGCTAGGAGATTGCTGGAGGGCAAGGGGGTTGACAGGGTAGAAAGCCTTTTTCTTCTTTCTGTGAGACATGGGAAAAAAAATCAAATTCCTTTGACTTCCTCAATCATAACACGGGATTAAATAAAACAAAGAGTCGCCACCATTCAATTTAGGTGTGAATGGACACCAAAATATTAAATAAGCACAAAAGGCAATTTTAGGGTAAAAATAACCCTCCTAAAAAAACAACCAGAGATGGGTAAGGGGATTAAGTTATGAACAGGAGAAAGTGTTACGCACCCCTATTCATCCACACAAGGTGGTTGCCAGGTATTGTTCATGTTTTTCAAAGAAAAAAAGGCTTGCTATAAAATCATGAAAAATCACAAAAAAGACAAAATTTGTATGGTTTTTTCTTCATATAAATAGCCTGATTGATCCAGAACTTTCAAATATGATCATACCATTCCTAGGGTTTCATGATCAAAATAAAAGTAAGATAAAATCAAATAAAATCAATTTAAAGTGAAAAATCCAAAAATCTGGCTTCAAGCTAAATTCTAGAAATCTAGAAAAATATGATTTTTATAAAATATTTCAAAATTGAACTTGAATAGTCCAGGACATAGGTAAAGCCCAAATTTCACATTAAATCAAGAAATCAAAACCAAAAATACCCACGTTGATTAAGAACATCAAAAGGGGAGAATTTAGACCATAGGGTCTTCTCTCAAAAGTGAAAAACGATTCAAAAACCACATCATGAAACCCTAGAAGTTATTTTCAGGCTTCTGGATCCAGATCTACCATATTGATCATGATAAATCCAAGATCTTAGCCTAAAACCACAAAAATCACGAAAATAGTGCTGTAGGTGCAAAAGTGGCAAAAATCCAAATTTTAGCAAAAAGTGGGGATCTCATGCTATAAACATTATAGATTCATGTGATTCATTCAGATTCATCATAAAAACCATTAAAACATGATCAAGATATTTAAGACAGCCACATCTCACAGATTAGAGCACATGGGGGTCTACCCTACGGATCCACCTGTTCTCTTTTCCCCTAGTTCTCTCTTCACGTTTTCCTGGCCTTTTGCTTGAGGAGAGGCCCTCTATTTATAGGCAAACCCAGGGGTATGGTTGGTCTAGGGTTTGGCAAGATAGAGTTTCAGTTTGAGTTAAACACAAGATCATGCCAATCCTTTATCCACAAAGATATTTCGCACAAATAAAATATATAATTCGTTCATTTAAAGGGATATTGGACTAAGGATAAGGGTCAGAAATCAAGAGAAGATCAGAACTCGCATGAGTCTAATGTGCCCGTAAATGATTTACGGTCCAGAGGTGTCCGTATATGTATTACGGGCGCTGCGTGCCCATATATAAACTTCGGGCACACTTAGCCCGTAGATACAATACGGACAAGGCTCAACTTATTGATTTTCATGCATTTTTGGCCTGTTTTGAATTCCAATTAATGTTTTCATTATTTTCTCATTTTGTAGTGCAATTTGGGGTGTCTACAACTGCCCCCTCTTTGCTGGTAATGGGAACCAATTACAAGCAGAGAGCAAAAAGACCCACCAATTGCACTTTTTGAGATCTTTGTCTAACTAATTGCATTTTGTAAGGATTGAATGGATGCAAAATGATTTATTGTGCAAGATTTGCTAAAAGTCCCTCAACTTAAGGGCCAAATCCTCCTCTCTCCTTTCACTGAGCACTCGTGGCTATGAAGTGAGATTTGAGACAAAATTTTTAAACAAAAGTGGATAAGATGGCAATCCTTGCAACTTACAACTAATATAAACATTAATCTCTTGAAAAGTGTGGAGAAAATAATAAAAAAGACAATTTTCTGCTTCGCCTCCGGCGATCACGGGCAAAAGGGACCGAATTACCTCCACGGGCGTCTGCTGCCCGTACTGATTTTATGGATTTTGGGGCTTTACTTAACCATGGCCGCGAACTTCTTTTCTTCTGCTCGCATTTCTGCCCTAAATCTCTATGCCCGCACTCTTTTCTCCGGTCCTCTCTCTTCTTCTTCAACAGTGACTCGACATCTTGGTTCTCCGGCGACACTCGACTTCTCCGACGACATCCACTAACTCCGGTGACATCTGCTATCTTCGGCGACTCTCACATTCGAGCATCCTTCAGCGAAAGTGGGCTTTTGCTGTTCACTGTGTTTCGTTTTGGTGAGGCACGAATTGATCTTCCTCTTTGAAATCTTACCTCTTTCCCTCTGTTAACAGGTATGTTTCCTTCCCATTTTTCATCCAAAATTTAGCACTTTAATTCCGTGATTGAATGGCTTTACTTCTGCTCTTGAAAAATTGTATGCATTCACCAGTGGCCGAAATCCCATTTGCTTTGCTATTTGAGCTGCCAAATGTGATTCTGAATTATAACCATGCCATGCATTGCTCTACTTGTGTTTTGTTTTGGCTCACACTTGATTAGTAACTTGAACCAAGTTGCATTTTGGGCAATTTTCTATCTGTGCCTGTATTATTCTGATTGGTACAAATTCTCAACTCTTACCTAATCCTTGACTGATTTTTTGTAATTGTGCTAATAGGCTGTTTGCTTATTTGCTGATCCTTTGTGTACATCCTGTATGATGCTTGCAACATTTTTTTCTCATCCTGATTTGATCTCTGTTTTGAATTTCTGCTTTTGATCTTGTATGCTTCCCATTGAAGTTCTGATTTCCTTTTGTCATTGGCAAATTGAACTGAATTCCTTGCCAACTGATTACCCTGACTTTGCATGATATTTCTAATTCTGTCTTTATGCATAAGATGCTGCTATATCTCACTTTAACTTGAATGATTTAGGACACATTCCTCACTGACTATCCCATCTCACTGTTTAGAGTATCATTCTGCCTTTTCCTTGTTATCATCTACTTGGCCTGTCCTGAAACCAAACAAAAAGAGATGATTAAGCATAAGCAATTAAAACAATAACTAATTTGAACTTCCTAAAAATTTCTTGAAATCAGAAGGATAATCTTTTTTGATCAATTCTTGATTTAGTTAGGAATATCTAAATCATTTTTTTCATTTTCCTTTTTTTCTAGTAAACTTGGTAAACATGAAAATCAAGCAATGAAATTTTAACAAGAATAATGAACATCTCCCTGATTTGAACCGTAGATGGCCCGCCTTAGATCAGCTTCCAGGGATCCTGTAGATGAGCCTTCCTCCTCGAGGGTTAGGCGGGATCATGCGGATGTGGCCTAGTCTTCGAGGGCCGAGAGGGATTCCGATTCTGATATCCCTGATCTTCCTTCTGGGGATTCGCGTGAGGCGACCCCAGAGGTATATTCTAACCTTTCTGAAATTTCTCATTCCTTCATAAAGTTCACCCTGATTCTTTCTTCCTTCCAATTATTTCCTTAGCCGGCAGTTGAGGCTTCGGGCAGGGACAGGAGCCATAGCAGGCGCCGAGGTGGAGGCAGAGACAGAGGCCATGATGAGGGCCGTAGGGGAGGCCACAGAGGAGGCCGTGTCAGAGATGAGGCCCGGACCAGAGTTGAGGTCCCTGAGGCAGTTGCTGCCCAGATCAAGGATACTGATCTTTTGCATGGCTTGAGGACTCATCCCTCAGCGTGTATTAGAGCAGATATCCCTTTGGAGTATCACATGTCTCATTATCGTGGGAGCTGGGCCAGCTTTATTAAGTTTATTGGAGCTTGCAGTTCGGCCTACCGTCGGGAGTTAGGCTTGTATGGCTTTGGCTTATTCATCACCATCCCCCATGTTCGTCTGGATCGGGCCCTTATTGCGGCGCTGCTTGAGAGATTCTTCCCCGAGACCCTGAGCTTCCATTTTCCGGATATCGAGATTGGGATCAGGTCGTTTGACTTCACGCTCATCACCGGGATTAGGATGATCGGTGATGTTATTCCTGAGATGGTGATGCTAGATGCTGATGAGATCGCCTCCTATCTTGGATATATTGTGTTGCCTCCGGAGGCATGGGATAGAGGGAGAGCGAGATTGTCTCTGACTTGGTTGAGAGAGACTTTCAGGGTGAGGCAGTTTGGCCAGCTTGCCGCCGGTGATCTAGTTTTCCCGTATGCCTTTCGATTTCTTTTTCTATACATGATGGGCTCCTGCTCCTTCCCAGAGGACACGACTTCAGTTAGTCCTCATTTTCTAAGCTTATTGAGGGATCTGCATCGAGCGAGGAGGTATGCATGGGACCCGCTCATTTTTGGTACTATTTTGGCCGGCCTTCGCCGATTAGTGAGCGGCCTCTCTACTTCCAGAGGAGCTGGAGTTGGGTGCAGATTCTTCTGGCCCTTCTTGTAGGTGAATCATTTTTTTTCTCTTCTCTTTCTTTCTTTATCTTTTTCTATTCTTCTGATTCTCTTTCTTCTTTCTGCAGTTTTTTGCTAGGGTTTATATACCCTATTTCCGCCCTACCTCTACGATGCCTGAGGAGACATATCCTATGGCACGTAGATGGTGTCATGTGGAGCACGACTCTGAAAAGAGTTGTCCTAGGTCCGCCCGTGCCCACCTGGACAGACTATACCGGTCTGAGGTAATCTAGTTTAATTCCTCTTCTTTTTTCTTTCTTTTTCTTCCTGAATCACATGTCTAATATTCTTCTTCCGGTTTTTCAGCTGTTTGTCCCCAGGATGGAGGACATTCATGAGGTGCTGGCCCTACATGTAGCCAGAGACGATGCTTTTGTCCCTGACCAGAGATGACAGAGATATCAGTTCTTTATTGGTCAGATGGGCAGCATCTGGTACTGCGGCAAGCGCTTCTTCTATCAGCATGTGGGAGAGCCTCGGATTCCTACCATTCCTCCAGATACTACCCCCTCCTTTCCTCCTATGCCTGTTGATCCTGCCCAGTTCCTAGATTGGACTGAGGTAGATACTTTATTAGAGGAGGGTGACTATGATGCCTAGTTCAGGCAAGCTTCAGTTGGGTGCCTTATGCCACCCATGCCTGTCCGTGGTGGAGTCACGGAGATAGGAGGGGTAGTGATTAGAGCTTATGACACGACGATATGCCTTCTCTCTTTTTGTATCTTCTATTCTTTATTTTATTTGAACTTGACCTTTTCTGATACCTTCTCTTCTATTTCATTAGGCTTAGTTGGCAGAGATTTGATCTCGGTATGCTGATATAGAGCGCCAGTGAGATGCTGCTATCGCCGAGCGGGATGCCCTCTATATTACCATTTCAGACCTCCGGGGCCAGCTAGCCAGAGCACAGGGCCAGGCGGGCCCTTCTGATGCACAGGACCAGGCGGGTCCTTCTCATACTCAGGTTAATTCTTTCACTTATTTCCATTCCTGCTCTTGTATTAGTTTGTCCTATCCTGACTGAAATTTCTTCTCTTATTTTCAGGAGGATACAGCTGGCCCTTCTTCACCTGCTTCACCTGTGCCCATGCATCTTCGTGGTGAGTTTTTTCTGTGGCACGGGTGGAGTTCGTGACTTCTCCCAGTCCGGTAGAGGCACTTGCAGCAGAGCCCGAGGTCGAGGCTGACGTTGCGCCTTTTGCTGAGGATGTGCCAGAGTCTGCCCCAGCACCTGAGACTGCTCCTGATGCATCTGCTGATGTGGATATGGAGTCGGCCATGGATGCCGCTATGGTAGAGCCTACCGTGGAGGCCATGGTGATAGAGGAGGCTTCAGTTGATCCTGTAGAGCTTGAGGTAGAGACCGATGTGCCTGGGACATCTACTCCTGCTAGTCCTGCCATTGAGCCTACAGAGGAGACGCCCGCTGCCATTGACCCTGCGACGGAGTCTTCCCGTACTGATTCTGATACCGAGTCTACGGGATATGTAGATACTTCAGGGTACGTTCCTCCAGATCATCCCACTGCTGGCCTTGTGCTTTTATATATGTGGCATGATATTCAGTCTATTTTGAGCAGGATGACCCGTAGCACATCCCGCAACATTGTGCGGCATGTTTTTGAGCGCAGGCGATCTTCAGGCCGTGGTCGAGGCAGAGGACGAGGCCGTGGCCGTAGGGGTGGACCTGCATAGACAGTAGATTAGGATTCCTTTATGTATTTTGTATTTTTGACAAAAGTGATGTACACATTCATATATATATAAAAGAAGTTTGATTTTTATTCATTTCTGCTCTTTTCTTCTTTGTTTTCAGCTTTTATTGCATGATGAATGTTAAAGCAGGGACAGGTGAAGCTTAGGGAAACAAGGAAATTAAAATTTCCCATTTTTTTGCATTTTTCCGAAGGAACCGTACTTATACTAAGAGCAAGATGTGCTCGTAATGTTAATACGGGCGCACTCTGCCCGTGAATTTTTCACGGTCAAGTGTGTCCGTATTCTTTATACGGGCGCTCTAAAGCCCGTATTATAATTACGGATTTTACTGCCTTAACGATTTTTTCTATATAAACTCATGGGGAACATCATTGTGACACTTTTAATAGTTTGAAAACTCCCTGAGCACGTCTTTTCTCGCTTTCTATGGCTTCTTTGGCGCTTCCATGGCTTCCCCTGCACCGTTCTCTTCTGCCGTTGAATCTCCTCCTGCAAGACAACCTGTTAGATCAAAACCTCCTAATCTCATCAGGTATAACGTTGTGGACTCCTTCTATGATAGGTGGGTCAACTCCATGACCCTTGATGAAGAAATTCGCTGGGATTCTATCCACTTAGGGCATATCCTACACATCCCTAAAATTCCCTTTAAGTGGGAAATCATTGAAGCTTTGATTGGACACTGGGTTCCTGAATTGAATCTCTTTCGCTTTGATGACAAAGAGATGACTCCTACCATAGAAGAAATTGAAACCATCCTTGGCCTAAGATTTTCTGAAAAAGTTGTGAACCCGCCCCTAAAGCCTAGCTACAAAAAGGATGCCTCTACATTCTTGGGTATAGGGAAGAAAGACTTAGGAACTTCTGATACCCTATTGACCTTGTCCAAGACCTTTTGACTAAAAAACTTCTAAGGAGTGGGGACAAGGATTCTAGTTTTAATGCTTTGACTTTGGTAGTGGTCAATCAGTTACTCTTTCCACGGGGTGATGACAAGGTTGACTTGGCTCTCATCTCAGTTATCTGCCAGGTTAGGGAACGTGAGAGATTGGCTCCTATGATCTTGGCAAAGATATACCAGGCTTTAACTGACTGCTATTTCAGAAAGAAGAAACGCTTCCTTGCCTGCGCCCCTATCCTACAGGTAAAAAAGAAATAAAAATTTTTTTTTCTTCTCCTTTTTTTTTCTCTTTTTCTTTTCCTTCTTCTTTTTTTTTTCTTTTCTTCTTTTTTTTTCTTTTTTTTTTCTCTCTTCTTTTTTTTTCTTTTGAAATAAATTGAAATTCTCCTCTTTTCTGCAGCTTTGGTTGCTTGACCACCTGAGTCAAGTTGAAGAGATAACTCGCCGCTTCTTTCCAAGGTTGAAAGTTCTTGTTCTGATGAGCCACAGGGGTTGTCCTAATATCCAAGGCGGCAAGCAGGGATGATTCACTTTCTTGGGTACTCTCCAGGATGATCAAGTGAGATGGCCTGGCACTTATCAGCCCAATCCAGAGACAGTGATCAGCTTCAGATATAGGAACTTTCTGGTCCTGGCAGGCTTGAAACCTGCTGTTCTCTATCTTCCTTTGAGGGTTCTTCGACAGTTTGGAGCGACCCAGGGAATTATGATCCCAACTGGCTATGAGAGCCTTGTAGGGCCACTTACATCAGCTACCATGGGGCTAAATGCTCAATTAATGAATGAGTGGTCCTATGTTCGCTTTCTGCGGGGCCCAGTCTTTTATGAGTCCCATGTGAAGGACTATCACTTCTGGATCAAAGAGCAGGTACAGAGTAATGCCCCAGTACCAGAGGATCCTCCTGCAGTTCTTCCCCCTACTTATGAGGACATTCTGGAGTCTGAAAGGGCAACCCATAAGCGGCTTCAACAAATATGGGTACGAGAAGCGTAAGAGCTCAGGATAAAGGGTATTGATCTGGAGAGGCAACTTGAAGAGCAGAAGTCTGGCCGCATTGCCATGGAGAAGAAACTTGAAGAACAAAGGCAGGCTCGTCGCTTTGAAGTCCGAGCGATGCGGAAGAAATATCAAGATTCCCTGGCTGACCTTAGGGCGTTGAAGATCAAGCATTCTCTTTCAGATGAGATTATCTCCTTTTTGAGCGATCCTGATGCAGATGGAGCTTCTGGAATCATTGCAACTTAGGCAGCTAGGATTAGGGAGCTTGAGGAGCAATTTAGGAGTAGGGATTAGATTCTTTTATTCTTTTTTTTCTTCATACTTTTATACAAAATCAAACTCCATTAGTGGAAAGACAATGGATTTAATTCAAAATAGGTTTTATATTATTGGTCTCAGAATTCTCAGATGCTTGTAAAAACAGAAGTTTTATGAAAAAGTATTTGATTTCTCATCACTGGCCAAAGTATAGTTTTTTTTTTTAAAGCTGATCCGAAACACTTAATCACATATAATCAAAGGAATTAAAATCAGGTTGAATAATGAAAAGGGTAATCCAAGCAATAGGGAGAGACCAAATCTGTCTACCCCGTGGCCTTTAGACCAAATCTGCTCAGTTTCTAGTGCTCATGCTGATTAAATTTGGACCACATGATCAACTCAACCCTTTGATTTTTTTTTCTATTTCTATTTTTTTTTCTTTTGCCCCTAGTGCCAATTACGGTTTTCACTAGAGCCAGCCTCTGCATTCCGTCATCACCAATCTTACTCTGAAAGTTGAATGAATATACTAAAATCACCGAGGGCTTAATAATAGGACGAAACAAAGGCTAAGCTCGGTTTATGAAAGAAAAGGTATTAAAGTCTCAAAATTTTCTAAGTGTGAAAATAGGTCAACCGGACTTATAATCATGATGAATTCAATCCCGTTCCCCTTTTTTTGTATTTGGCTTTCATTTGCCCCTATTTTTTTCTCTTTCTTTTTTCCTTTTCTCCTCTTATTGGCTTTGCCCCAGTATAAGATTGTAAGTCCGATTTAGGTTTATCAAAGAAGACGAACAGGCTCAAATTGGCTTGACTAGGGATGAAAATTTTTGGAAATATAGAAATATGGCCCCAGATCATTTTCTAGTAATATTCATTCAAGGAAAATATCTCTTTACTGCATCAGAGTTAATTGGCTCAGGAAAATCCTTCCCATCCATTTCTGTTAAGATGAGAGCACCCCCTGATAGGACCTTCTTGACCACATAAGGTCCTTCCCAATTTGGCTTGAATTTTCCATGAGGGTCTTCCAAAAAGGGTAAGATTTTCTTCAATATTAAATTTCCTTCTTGGAAAGTTTTGGGCTTTACCTTCTTATTGTAAGCCCTGGCCATTCTCTTCTGATACAATTGGCCATGACAAAGCGCCTTCAAACGCTTTTCCTCTATTAAATTGAGTTGATCATGTCTTGACTGTATCCATTCAGCTTCTTCTAATTTAGCTTCCATTAGCACTCTTAATGAAGGGATTTCTACTTCCACTGGTAAAACCGCTTCCATCCCATATACTAAAGAATACGGGGTTGCCCCTGTAGAAGTTCGAATCGAGGTTCTTTAAGCATGTAGAGCAAGTGGCAGCATTTCATGCCAATCTTTGAAACTCACTACCATCTTCTGAATGATCTTTTTTATATTCTTATTCGCTGCTTCTACTGCCCCATTCATCTTTGGTCTATACGGAGCTGACTTGTGGTGGGTGATCTGAAACTGTTCACACATCCTCCTCATGTCCTTGTTCTTTAGGTTTGAAGCATTGTCTGATACTATGGCACTTGGCAAACCGTAGCGACAAATGATATTGTGCTTGAAGAATTTCAAAATGTGGCTACTTGCAATGTTTGCATATGAAGCTGCCTCTACCCACTTGGTGAAATAATCAATTGCTACAAGTATAAACCTGTGTCCATTTGATGCCTTTGGAGAGATCATTCCAATGACATCTATACCCCACATGGAGAAGGGCCATGGAGATGTCATGTTGTGTAATTCACTTGGGGGTGCATTCTTGTTATCAGCATATACTTGGCATAAATGACACCTTTTGACATGTATATAGCAATCGTGCTCCATTGTCGACCAGTAATATCCCAATCGCAGAATCTTCTTGGCAAGCATGTGCCCGTTCATATGGGGTCCACACACTCCTCCATGTACAGTTTCAACTAACCTTTCTGACTCGGTTTTGGCAACACATCTAAATAGTATATCATTGTGTGATCTTTTGTACAACTGCCCACCACTTAGTAAGAACTGTCCTGCCAGCCTCTGTATTGTTCTCTTCTCTGTAGAAGTGACATTTTCTGGCAAACTCCGATCATTTAGGAAGTTCTTAATATTTTGAAACCACAGTACTTCTTATTCTGGGGTTTCTTCTAGAACAAGGCAATAAGCTGGTTCATCTCTGACTTCAATTTCCAGTGGTCTAATATCAACACCTTCTGGCATACTGACCATTGAAGCCAATGTTGCTAGAGCATCCGCAAACTGATTTTTGGCCCTTGGCATATAATTGAAGGAAATTCGAGTGAATTTGGTGCTTATTTCTTCCAAATACTGGTGATAGGGGATCAGTTTGTGATCCTTAGTTTTCCATTCACCAGTTGTTTGGAAGATGATAAGAGTCGAATCTCCATATACATCAAGTTCCTCTACTTCATGGTCTAAGGCAGCCTGCAACCCAATTATGCATGCTTCATATTCGGCTATATTGTTTGTGCATTGGAACCTTAACTTCACTGCGATCGGGATGTTTGCCCCATCTGGTTTGATCAAAACAGCCCCTATTCCATTTCCATTCATATTGGCGGCCCCATCAAAAAACATTTGCCAAGAGCTTTCCCCTTCTTCTTCTTCAGTAAACAGGATTGCCTCATCAGGGAAATTAGTTTTTAAGGGTTGGTATTCCGGTAAAGGGTGTGCAGCTAAGTGATTAGCAATGGCTTGTCCCTTAATGGATTTCTGTGTGATATAGGTGAGGTCAAATTCTGAGAGTAACAATTGCCACTTTACTGTTCTGCCAGTTAGAGCCGGTTTTTCAAATAGATACTTCAAAGGGTCCATTCGAGATATCAATAAGGTGGAATGACTAAGGAAATAATGTCTCAGTCTCTGAGTTGCCCAAACTAAAGCACAACAAGTCTTTTCTAAAGGGGAATACTTTGCTTCATATTCTGTAAATTTCCTGCTTAGGTAGTAAATCACCCTTTCCTTTCTGCCTGTATCATCATGCTGTCCCAAGACACACCCCATTGATGTCTCCAACACTGACAAGTATAAGATCAATGGTCTTCCTGGAGTTGGTGGTACTAGTACAAGTGGGTTCAACAAATATTCCTTTATTGTGTCAAAGGCTTCTTGGCAATCGTCATTCCAGACCATCGGGTTATTCTTTCTTAGAAGCTTGAAAATTGGTTCACAGATAGCGGTAAGCTATGCTATGAACCGGCTTATGTACTGAATCCTTCCAAGAAAACCACGAACTTCTTTCTCCGTTCTAGGTGATGGCATTTCAATGATTGCTTTAGCTTTAACTGGGTCAATCTCAATTCCCTTCCTGCTTACTATAAAGCCCAATAATTTTCCTGATGTAGCCCCAAAGACGCATTTCGAAGGGTTAAGCCTTAGACTATATTTCCTGAGCCGGTCAAATACCTTCTTCAAGTTGATCAAGTGGTCTTCTTCTTCACATGATTTGGCTATCATATCATCCACATAGACCTCCATCTCCTTATGGATCATATCATGGAATAAGGCTGTCATGGCCCGTTGGTAGGTTGCCCCGGTGTTCTTAAGCCCAAATGGCATGACAGTGTAGTGGAAGGTACCCTAAGGTGTAATGAAGGCTGTTTTTTCTTGATCCTCCTTAGCCATCTTAATTTGATTGTACCCAGAAAACCCGTCAATGAATGAGAACAGGTTATGTACAGCAGTGTTGTCCACCAAGATGTCGATGTGTGGAAGTGGAAAATCATCCTTTGGGCTTGCCTTATTCAAGTCTCTGTAGTCTACACACATTCGGACATTTCCATCCTTCTTTGGTACTGGCACTATATTTGCAAGCCATTCAGGGTATGTGGAGACTGCCAAGAATCCTACTTGGAATTGCTTAACCACTTCATCTTTGACCTTCAATGTCCATTCAGGTTTCAACCTTCTCAGCTTCTGTTTGACTAGCTTGACATATGGTAGAATGGGTAGCCTATGCACAACCATGTCTATGTCTAACCCTGGCATATCCCGATACGACCATGCAAATACATCTTCATAATCAGCTAAGAACCGTATCATTTCATTCCGCTGTACCTCAGATAAGCATATCCCAATCTTTACTATTTTTGGGTCATCTTCGGTCCCTAAGTTTATTGATATGGTCTCTTCAATATTGGGTTGGACCCCTTTTCATGACACTCCAATTGATATGTGATTTCTTTTGGAGGGTCGTCTTCTTCATCATCGGTCTCTTCCTCAACCCCCATTAGGTCAAAGTCGAGCTCGAGGTTGAAGTCATACTCAACCTGATCCAATTCCATTTGCTTATATGGTTCATAAGTGGTTTGGAACTTTTTGAAAAATTTATCTTTTCTATAAAAAATTGAAAAATCATTTTGTGTTTTTTTGAGAGCCTTCTACAAAGTCTTTTCCTAAAGACGAAGACTCATTAAAACCTTCAGGAAAAGGGCAATCCACTAATGGAGTTTTTTTTGGAAGCCATGTCTGTTTGCCAAACAAACGCGGCTTCAAAAGTAAGGGGTGTTTCCTCCCAATTGTTCAGAATAAAATAATCTGGGGCAGGGATACAAGCCTGCTCCTCAAACTCAGGGTCCGCATATGAAATCACCAGTACTGGGTGAGTTGCATCTCCTGTTTCTTCTGTAGGGCTGGTCCCAGATGGAACTTCTACTGCAGCCCAATCAATAAAAGGTAGCTCCTCTGCTACTTCTTCTTGGTTGCCTTCTGTCATGGCAAAAAAGGCTCCGACGTCCTCAGAAAAATCCTGCTCATGTTCTGCCTGTGGCCCAAGCCCACCCAATGCTTGTGGAGGTGGGGATGGAACCTATGGTTGCACGGTTGAGGTCTTGGGTTTCTGGAATGGGTTTATGTTATAGTATGGGGGGTTTGGACTGATGCTCAGGAGGAGACAGCTGAATCATATGAGAAAGCTTTGGAAAAGTTTCCCTGACGTGAGGGAATTTCATGTCTTCCATTTCCTTCTGCCTTCTCTAGTTCCTTGGCTTGGACCCCAATCCTGCTCTGTGGACCATCTTCTTAACCATTACCGGTTCTATCCTTCCTTGCAGGTTAACCCCCAGACCTTTTCCAGGGTGAAAGTTGTACTTTTCCAGCACATTCTTGACCATCTTCTCAGCACAGGTCAACTTTCCTTCCTTTTCCTGATACCCCCCAGGTATAAAATTCACAGTTTCAAACTGGAAAGAGTGAAATGCCATCTTGTCAGCAGTCATTTCCATGTTTATGTAGGGTACATCAGGGGACCACATGGGAGGAACCAAATTTTCAGCTAGGACAGTAATCACCTTTTGCCCTCTAATATATTTGACTCTTTGGTGGAGGGTAGATGGTATAGCCCTAGCTGTATGAATCCACGGCCTTCCTAGGAGTAGGTTGAAGGCTGCAGGTATATCCATCACTTCAAATGTGATGTTAAAATATACGGTCCAATTGTGACCGGCAGTTCAACCTCCCCTAGGGAGTGTGTTTTGGAGCTATCAAATGCTCTTATGATTCTTCCATTTTGTTTGATTTTGTTTTGCTCCAGACCGAGCTTAACAAAGGTTATTAATGGGCAGAAATTCAGAGCCGACCCATTATCAATCAAGACCCGGGCTATCATGCAACCTTTACTGAGTACAGTTATGTGTAAAGGGTCAACATGATGGTACCCTGCTGGGCTAATTTCAGTCTCAGAAAAAGTTATAACATTGTGGGATAAAATTTGCCCAACCATCCGGCCTAGTTGGTCTGGTTCAATGTTTTTAGGCACATGGGCCCCCTGAAGTATCCTTAACAAGGAGTCCCTATGTTTTCTAGAATTTAACAATAGGCCCAATATTGAGATCTGGGCAGGGACTTTGTTCAACTGCTCGACAACGTTGAACTCAATCTTTTTTATGATTTTAATGAGGTCAGCAGCCTCACTGTAAGTTACCTGAGGGGCATCTTCCCCTATCTTGGCCTTTCCTTTATTTTTCTCTTCTTCCTTTTCCTTTTCTGTCTCCTTTTGCTTTTCTTCCACCCCTACACATTTTCCTGACCTCATCATGAGGTTTACTTCTTTCTTGCTTTCTGCCTCAGCTGCAGGGAATGTAGTGGTGTAGCCTTCACTATAGTTCCATGGTACAGCCGATTCAGAGTAGGAAGGCTTAGGGACATTTATCACCAAGGGAGGAAGTTTGGACTTGGATGATGAAATTTGAGTGAGAGGGATATCAACAACCAATGGTAGAGCCTGTTTTGGTTGAGGGGTTGCAGAAGTGACTGATGCATTACGGTGGTCACAATTTATGACCAGTGGTGGTTTTGACTGAATGGGTGAAAAATGGGTGGATGGACTGCAATTGATAACCAAAGGCGGCTTGGCTATATTCATTTTGGCCATGAGGGATGAGACCCGGTCCAGAGAGGAGCTAATGCTCTCAACAGCACTCTCATTTCCTTTTGAAACCATATTTATTTCTTTTTCTTTATTTATTCTGTTAAAATAAACCTTGACCGTTGTCCCTATTGGAGCAATTAACTGAGATGGGTCAAAAATTATTTTATCAGAGGAAATTACCCCTATGACATTAGAGGGGCCTGCCCCATGATGCTGAGGCAATGGGTTTTGGCCAATGTCTGTTCTGGGAGGATTGGGAGCCCCTGTATTGAAAGACAGGGTATTCTAGTCCAGTAAATCCTGAATGGCATGTTTCAAAAGCCAGCACTTGTCAGTAGGGTGCCCAGGTGCACCCATGTGGTAATAACAAGTGGTGGAGGGGTCAAAATTTCTCCCCTTGGATGCATTCGGATTGGGTTCTCTTAAAGTGATATACCCTGCTTGCAATAAGGTGGGCAGCAACTGAGAAAGAGTCATTGGAATAGGGGTGAAAACCCTATTTCTCCTTGCTGCGAAATAGGCGTCCTTCTCCTTAGTAAAAACCTTTTTTTGGTCTGAAGTTGCTGCTGGAACATTAACCCTCATAGGAGCCTGGGTGGATGGAGATGGAGTGGGAAAATGAGCAGGTATGTTGATTTGTATGGGCTTGTTGGGGCCTGATGGTGGTTGCACCATGTTTACTTCACCCTCTTTCTTGTTCCCATTCTTTTTCAACCCACTTCCTTTCTTTAGATTGTAGTCTTGCTGACTGACCATAACAAAGTGGTCAATTATTTTACCTGACCTGATCCCGGCATCAATTCGGTCAGCCACTTGAACTAAGGCAGCAAAATTAGTGGTTGTCTGACCCACCAAGTGGCTGTAGAATGGTTGACCCAATGTGCTGATGAAGGTGGAAATCATCTCCTGTTCTAGCATAGGTGGCCTGACCTGAGAGGCAGTTTCCCTCCATCTCTTGGCATACTGTCTTACGGATTCATCTCTTCCCTTACTCATCCTCATTATATCGTACCTGTCTGGCACGATTTCTGAATTAAACTTGTATTGAGCCAGGAAGGCATCTGCTAGGTCCTTCCATCTTCTGATCTTTCCATGGTCTAAAGTGGCAAACCATCTTAAGGCGGTTCCAGTTAAGCTCCTTTGGAAGAGCTGGATCAGAACACCCTCATCTCGCCCGAATTGGCATAAGGCACCACAGTATAGCTTCAGATGGCTCATGGGGCAACCAGTGCCATCATATTTGTCTAGGTCTGGGCACTTGAACTTAGCTGGTAGGTTAACATTAGGGTACAGGCATAAGTTCTCAAAATTGGTGCCCCCGAAGTTGTTCACCCCTTTTACTTCTTTCAGTTCGTCTTGGATCATTTCAAGTCTGTGCATGAACTTCCTTTCAACTTCTTCCCTCATCCTTTCCTTTTCCTTGGCTTTGTCTGATTCCACTGTCTCATCCCTGATCAGTATAGGTTCAGGGGTGGGTTCATAGATGGGTTCAGGAATAGGTTGAACCGGAGGTGGAATGTTGATTTGTGGTGGAGGTGCTGGGTTGGAAGTGGATGCTTGATTTTGGGCTTGCACTTGTTGGGCCTGCACCAACAGGATGTTTTCTAGCATTCGGGCTAGTCCTGCCACTTGCTCCTGAAGCAAGAGAATATCTGGGTGAGGAGCATCAGCTTCAGCCTCAATGGGATTCATGGCGCGAGCTCTTGATCTGGTTATAGGAGCTATGATTGTGAGTGTATTAGTACCTGGCAAAAAATAAAAAAAATCAGTGCCCAATTAATCTCATTCACATGCCTAGGAATGCCTATGTGCAAGCTAGGTGAACACGAGTTTGGATTTTGTTTCTTTATTTGCTTCTTTTCTTTTTTTTTTTTTTTTGAATTGAATTGTTGGAATATTCTAGGGCTTCCAACCGGTCACACAAAAAGAGAAAATGATCTGAAATTCAAAGGCTTTTAGAGGCCCCGGGGGGGGGGGGGGGGATTTTTGAAAAAGGTCTGAAATTCAAAGGCTTTCAGAGGCCCAGGGATATTTTTGGAAAAGGTCTGAAATTCAAGGGCTTTCAGAGGCCCAGGGATTTTTGATAAAGGTCTGAAATTCAAGGGCTTTTAGAGGCCCAGGGATTTTTTGATAAAAGTCTGAAATTCAAAGGCTTTCAGAGGCCCAAGGAGTTTTTGAGAAAAAGTCTGAAATTCAAAGGCTTTCAGAGGCCCAAAAGAAAAAGGTCTGAAATTCAAAGGCTTTCAGAGGCCCAAAAGATCTGAAATTCAAAGGCTTTCAGAGGCCCAAAAGAAAAAGGTCGAAATTCAAAGGCTTTCAGAGGCCCGGGGATTTTTGAGAAAAAGTCTGAAATTCAAAGGCTTTCAGAGGCCCAAGGAGTTTTTGTGAAAAAGTCTGAAATTCAAAGGCTTTCAGAGGCCCAAGGATATTTGATAAAAGTCTGAAATTCAAAGGCTTTCAGAGGCCCAAGGAGTTTTTGAGAAAAAGTCTGAAATTCAAAGGCTTTCAGAGGCCCGGGGATTTTTGAGAAAAAGTCTGAAATTCAAAGGCTTTCAGAGGCCCAAGGAGTTTTTGAGAAAAAGTCTGAAATTCAAAGGCTTTTAGAGGCCCAAAGGATTTTCTCTCACATTTTTTTATTCATTTTATTTTATTTTATTTTATTTTTTTTGAAGCATTTTATTCAAACTCATTTCCTTTTTTCATTATTTAAAGGTTAAAGGAAGATTTTAGTAGGAAAAACTGTTTAAAATTGAATTTTCCGAGAAAACCGTATACACAGTACGGTCCAGCCCTGCCCGTATTCAAATTATGAGCGAGCCGTGACCGTATGGAAAACACGGGCGAGCCCAGCCTGTATAACTAATACGGGCAAGCCCAGCCCATGTACTGAATGCGGTTTTACGGAACTCTGTTATATTTTTCTAGTTTTTACATGGTTTGATCACTTTAATGGCTCATCCAAACATACGGTTCACCCAGTGCAGGACTTCTAAACTGTCCCAAAGTGGACTTTGACCTTTTTGCTAAAACACATGTTTAGGGGGCACATGTACCCTCCAAATTGACACCTCATTGTAGAATTTGGTACCCTTTTGTTGCCTCTTGTATGAACATTGGGTAGGATTGATCCTAAACAGAGTTAGAAACTCTTCCTATGGGCTGCACCAATTTTAGAAAACATGCATATTTTGGGACCAATTTTATCCCGAACCAATGGGCACCATGACACCCCTATGACATAAAAATAATGTAAAAAAAAATAGGATTACCTTGTTTACCTCAATATGGCATCCGCATTATGCCCTGGTTTGTAAGCCATGCAAACAGCCTTCCCACAATTACAAGCCCATATCCCCACGTAATTGTGTACTTTAGCCAAAAACGTGTAACTCCACCTTCAAGCGTAGGGGTTTTGGGTTTTGGCTTAATGGCAACTTATCACTCAAGCCTAGTGATGACCAGAATCACCGATCCACGTTGTCATCACATCATTAGTTCAAAGTTCTAAGGTGAATGTTTTCACTTTCGCTTTTGCGAAGTATCGACCTCGTTGCGCCAAGCTACACACATTCGGGTTCAACTTCCTATAGGTTAAGGGTAGGCTGTGTAAAAATAAAAGGTGCACAGTATATTGTAAAAATAAGGTGCATTCACAACGTCCCAAACCCTTGCCACTCTTTTCGCAGCCATGCATACACAAACCAAGGCATAATAGGAAAGCACATATAAAGTAAACAAATACACGAAGGAGTCCCTATAGCACCTAAATCATGCTCATAAAAATCATCTAATCATGCAAATATATGATCATGTTATACACCAAAAAATCATCATGGAGATCATGTTGAAAATTAAAACATGCTATTATAAAAATATAACAAGAAATAAACATGGTTCAGCAAAACGAACCTCCCCTACGCCTGTTTCTAGAAACAATCCTATAAATCAAAATTAAGCATGTTTCTACTCCCATGAATTCTTAAGCAATAATTCAGATTTAAAATACACTCAACATGCTTAAGAACACAAAATAGCAAGCAAATCAAAAACATGAACAAACACCAAAAGGCTCAAATCCTCAAGTCCCCAGTAGAGTCGCCAGTTGTGAGACATGGGAAAAAATCAAATTCCTTTGACTTCCTCAATCATCACACGGGATTAAATAAAACAAAGAGTTCCCACCATTCAATTTAGGTGTGAATGGACACCAAAATATTAAATAAGCACAAAAGGCAATTTTAAGGTAAAAATAACCCTCCTAAAAAAACAACCAGATATGGGTAAGGGGATTAAGTTATGAACAGGGGAAGGTGTTAGGCACCCCTATTCATCCACACAATGTGGTTGCCAGGTATTGTTCATGTTTTTCAAAGAAAAAAAGGCTTGCTATAAAATCATGAAAAATCACAAAAGAGACAAAATGTGTATGGTTTTTTCTTCATATGAATAGCCTGATTGATCCAGAACTTTCAAATATGATCATACCATTCCTAGGGTTTCATGATCAAAATAAAATTAAGATAAAATCAAATAAAATCAATTTAAAGTGAAAAATCCAAAAATCTGGCTTCAAGCTAAATTCTAGAAATCTAGAAAAATATGATTTTTATAAAATATTTCAAAATTGAACTTGAACAGTCCAGGACATAGGTAAAGCCTAAATTTCACATTAAATCAAGAAATCAAAACCAAAAATACCCACGTTGATGAAGAACATCAAAAGGGGAGAATTTAGACCGTAAGGTCTTCTCTCAAAAGTGAAAAACGATTCAAAAACCACATCATGAAACCCTAGAAGTTATTTTCAGGCTTCTGGATCCAGATCTACCATATTGATCATGATAAATCCAAGATCTTAGCCTAAAACCACAAAAATCACAAAAACAGTGCTGTAGGTACAAAAGTGGCAAAAATCCAAATTTTAGCAAAAAGTGGGGATCTCATGCTATAAACATCATAGATTCATGTGATTCATTCAGATTCATCATTAAAACCATTAAAACATGATCAAGATATTTAAAACAGCCACATCTCACAGATTAGAGCACATGGGGGTCTACCCTACGGATCCACCTGTTCTCTTTTCCCCTAGTTCTCTCTTCACGTTTTACGGCTAGAGAGGATTCTTGAGGTACTTGGAGATAAGTTTGGTTATACAAACAAAATCACAGGCCTTATTCTATAAAAAAGGAGAAAACAGATATGAGGTTCTATTCTAGGGATCCACCTGTTCTCTTTTCCCCTAGCTCTCTCTTCACGTTTTACTGCTAGAGAGACTCTTGAGGTACTTAGAGGCAGGTTTAGGAATACAAGTACAAAAGATGGCCTTATTCTACAGCAATAGAGAAGATCCTATTACTTCTAGAATTGAAGACAGAAAATAAAAGGGAAAAGGGACTTACCTGGATTGAGAAAGCAAGGCAGCAGGGGTTCCTCTTCTTCTCTTGGAGCTTCTTAGACTTCAAATTTTCGTGGCCTTTTGCTTAAGGAGAGGCCCTCTATTTATAGGCAAACCCAGGGGTATGGTTGGTCCAGGGTTTGGCAAGATAGAGTTTCAGTTTGAGTTAAACACAAGATCATGCCAATCTTTTATCCACAAAGATATTTCGCACGAATAAAATATTTAATTCGCTCATTTAAAGGGATATTGGACTAAGGATAAGGCTCAGAAATCAAGAGACGATCAGAACTCGCACGAGTCTAATGTGCCTGTAAATGATTTACGGTCCAGAGGTGTCCGTATATGTATTACGGGCGCTGCGTGCCCGTATATAAACTTCTAGCGCACTTAGCCCATAGATACAATACGGACAAGGCTCAACTTATTGATTTTCATGCATTTTTGGCCTGTTTTGAATTCCAATTAATGTTTTCATTATTTTCTCATTTTGTAGTGCAATTTGGGGTGTCTACACTTTCTCCCCACCACAATGGGGGTGGAGAGGCCTATTTATGGGCAAAATTTCCGTATTCGCATTTGAAACGCGGACGAACCGCCCATGTGCTAAAATCGAGCGAATCTGCCAGCTGTCGCCGTACGGGACACGTGTCCCGCTTCTAGAAGGCCAAAACTGCATTTTAAATGCAGTCGTGCCTTGACCGCATTTAAAATGCAGTCGAGCACGTTTTTAAAATGTTGGATTTGAAATGTTTTATCCAATTTGATTTTTTGTAAGATTTGCATCAGATTTTATTGATTATTATATTATAAAAATTTAAATATTATTAAAAAATTAAGATATTCTTTAATAAATGTCTATTTTATTTATTTTAATTATCTTATTTATTTATTCTGCTTTTTGCTGCTATTTTGCCACATGGGCAGTTTTCTTGCAACTTCAACTGCCCATAACTTTTCCGTCCAATGTCCGATTTCAGCAAATTTAGTGTTGTTGGAATCAGCTCGAAACCCTCTATCCACTAGGATCAATTTGGGCAGCTGAATTGGGCAACACAAAGAAAAGAGTCAACTTTTGCTCCCCAAAAGTTTGACTGGCTCATAACTTCCTCATCCGAACTCTGATTCCAGCAAACTCAGTTGCGTTGGAACCGTGTCGAAATGCTCTTTTCAATGAGATGAAGTTTGATGGTCAATTCTCCTTGGAACAAAAAGTCAATTTTTGACTCCTCAAGGTTTGACTTTTTATTTTCTTCATTTTAGGGGTGAAAAAATCAGGTGCTAATAGCTGCCCCTCTTTGACAGAGTCACCTTTGGGATAAACGGCAAAGAAGAAAAAGAACCTTATTTTTGCACCTTGCATTTCTGTCGACATGGTCAACGAGCTCAAACCTTGAATTGTTTTCAGTGAAAAGGAAGTGTCAGATGTCTGGTATCACTTCCTGGCTTTAGAACCACTTTACCCTTTCGCGGGTTTCAGCAAGTTAGCTCCTTGGCCTTTAGTTTCTGTTTTTGAAAAAGGAGATAAGATCAGTTTTGAGCTCATCATCCTATTTCGGCGTAGATGCAAGACACTTAATAATGTCCTTTCCTTTTGTTTGTTCCATTAAAGCTTTGCTGTCTATCATCTCGGAGACCACGCATACCTACCCTGTCTTATGCTAAAATGGGAAATCAAAATTTTACAAGAAGGGACAAATTCGCCCATTATTCTTTCTTTTTCTTTTTTCTTCTTCCTTTGAAAAGTTTGTTGCATCCTCTTTCCAGGCTTTCTTTGTCGAGGCGAACAGCTCTCTTGCAGGGACTTTAAAGTAACTCTACTGGGGATTTGATGGGGGTCCTCAGGATTTTTTGATCTATGTTGGGTACCGGCATAGTCTGCTTGAAATGGGATTCTGCTCGGGATTGACGTGATCTTGAACCTTCCTGATCAAGCAACTCTGTGAGGATCTAAGGAATTCTGGTACTTTTCTGGGGACTTGGGCATTATTCAGGATTGGGCGGCCTTGCTGGGTAGACATGCCCCTTTGTGATACGTCGGATCAGGTCACTCCATGGGGAGATAATAGGTTATTACTTGAAACAACTCCCTGGGGATGCTATTGTGAGACATGGAAAATCAACCTAATGACTTCCTAGAGCATCACACGGGCTCAACAAAACGGGAGGAGTCCCCACCATTCCTTTTAGGTGTGAATGGACACCAAAATCATCAAGAAAAATACAAAAGGGAAAAATTAAAGTAAAAATAACTCAAAAAAATAAAAAACCAGAGATGGGTAAGGGGATTAGATTATGAATAGGGGAAGGTGTTGGGCACCCCTATTCACCCACACAAGGTGGTTGCCAAGTATTGTTCATGCTCAAAATAAAGAAAACTTGCTAGTTAAAATAATCAAAAAGGCTTGAAAAGAATTAAACACATATATGATCCCTCCACATGAGGTGTCCAATAAATTCTAGACCCTCTTTATGGAAGTATCACTTCTAGGACATCCATTAATTGCAAATCAAAATGAACTTGAATACAAGCAAGTTAAGGCAAATCCGGAAAACTAGGTAAAAGATGGATCCATTTGACCACAAATCATTCAAATAAAATTCAAATTGAATGACACCAATGCCAATTGAAAGATTATGACAAATGGTTCAGGAAAATTTTCAAGTAAATCCAGTTAAAATCCCAAGAGTTATGCTTGTTTGAAATTCACTGTTATAAATTGATAAAAGTGGCAAGTGGGCAACTTTGAAAACCTATTTGTAAAGATTGGCTTCATATAAATCCTTGAAAATTTGCATGAATGAAGTATGAAGTGCCATCTTTCAAATGAAATAGGTCTCACACAAAACTCCATTTGGATGTGACTTGTGTGACCTCCCGAACATGCCCAGAGGATCACAGATCAACACAGAATTGTGCTATTGGGCAGTTCTGAGTAAATCAGACACACAAGACACAAATGAAAGCAAAAAATTTTGAAACCAATTGGATTTGAAATTATACTCATAAATGAAAACACAGAAATCAAAATCACCCAAATCGGACTTAAAACGAGCAAATGGTATTCAGTCAAAGTGACTGGTTTAGCAATTTGGCCTGAACTGACCTGTCGACTTTGATCGAATGGTGTCAAAAATCCACTGCATAAAAATTGATGAATTTTTATAGACACAAACTAGACAATCTCACCTTTCACATGTCTTTAAAATCACTCCAAAATTCATCTGGATGATGAAGATATGAGTGTTCTAAGATAGGGTACAAGTACTGTCCATATTTGAGATTTTTAAGAAAAATCAACCCAAAACGGTGAGCAAGTATGTGTAATTTGTGCAATTCAAACCAAAACCATTTGAAAAGAAGTTGAAAACCCTCCAGAAGGATATAGGGCATGAATTTGGCTCAACATTCTCTTCGATTGGAGAGAACATACCAAAACCCCGAAAATGGAGCAAAAGTGCCCAAAACAGAGAGCGTGGACCATGAGGTCTTCTATATCCAAGGAAGAACTTGCTTGCATCCTTTTGAAAAACCATTAAGAAATGTCCAAGAAATATTTAGGGCCATTTATCTCAGATTTATCATAATGAGTATGATAGATCCAAAATACAAGCCTATTTCAACAAAACAAGTGTGGTGTGTGCATGTGTAAAATCATCTCTTTAAATTAATCAACACATCACAACATATAGCATTAAAAAATACATCAATCAAAAGGGGGTTCTATGACTAGGGTTCCATTCTCATTCTCGTTTCTGCTAGTTCTCTCTTCACGTTTTACGGCTAGAGATAGTCTTGAGGTACTTTGAGTAGGAAATGGGGTTTCACACAACAATAGGCCATTAAGAGGGTTCTATAATTAAGGTTCCATTCCTCTCGTTTCCTCTAGGTTTCTCTTCACGTTTTACGGCTAGAGATAGTCTTGAGGTACTTTGAGTAGGGAATGGGGTTTCAAACACATTCATGCCATTATTCTACAGAAAGGTAGAAGGAAGAACTAACCCTAGAATTTAAGAACAGAAAATTAAAAGAAGGTTAGGGCTTACCTGGGTTCTGGAAGCAATGGGGCAGAGGCTCCCTTCTTTACTTGGAGCTCTTCAATCTCCAACTCTTGGCCATTTGCTTGAGGAGAGGCCTCCTATTTATAGGCAAAGGCTAGGGCAAAGGGGAGCCCTAATGGTAGACACAAGGATGTGTCTAGAATCCTCCCACTTAACCCTAAGGATATTTTCGGGAATTCTCACCTCTTAGACACGGATAAGACAGTAAAAAGTGAAAACTTTCAGAATTTTGAGCAAAACCTTTGTATCTGATAACTCAGGTCGGATACAAACAATAATGTTTGTATCCGACATTATCTATCGGATACAATTAAAATTGTTTGTATCCGACAGTTATTGTCGGATACAAGGAAAAAGCTTTTATTCGAATTTTTACTTGCACAAGCAATACTTATTTACATGTAATATCATTTAAGTAAATGTCCTCGTATTTTTTAGTCTACATTTACTTAAGATATTACATGTAAATAAGCAAACACCCCCTTGTAGACACCTGATTTTTACACCCCCAAAATGAAGAAAAATGAAAGTCAAACTAAAAGTCAAACCCTAAGGGGGTAAAAAAATTGACTTTTTGATTCAAGTAAATTTGGCCATCAAACTTCATCTCATTGAAAAGAGCATTTCGACACGGTTCCAACGCAACTGAGTTTGCTGGAATCGGAGACCGGATGAGAAAGTTATGAACCGGTCAAACTTTTGAGGAGCGAAAAGTTGACTTTTTGCTCAACCCCAATACAGCTGCCAAAATTGATCCTAGTGGATAGTGGGTTCCGAGCCGATTCCAACGACACTAAGTTTGCTGAAATCAGACACCGGACGAAGAAGTTATGGGCAGTTGAAGTTTCAAGAAAACTGCCTATGTGGCAAAAAGAAGAATAAACCAATAAAATAAATAAAATAAATGTGCTTGTTAATATATTAAATATTTTAATAATATTTTAAATAAAGGAAACTCGTTTTATAATAAAATATTATGAAAAATCGGATCAAAATCTTACCAAAAATCAAATTGAATAATGGTTTGAAATCCAAACATTTTAAAAACGTGCTTGCCCGTATTTGAAATACGAGCAAGGCATGCTCGTATTTCAAATACCGCCTTGCTCGTATTTCAAATACGGGCAAGCTTCTAGAAGAGGACGCGCGTCACTATACAGCGGGACACGCATCCCATACGGCCGATTCGGCGCGATTTGAAAATGTGCGTTTTTCGTCCGCATTTGAAGTACGGGCAAGGCATGCCCGCATTTCAAATACGGGCAAGATTTTTTTGCCAATAAATAGGGGGCCAGCCCCCCATTCCATCAAGCCAACCCCCTAGGCTCTCCCCCTCTCCTTCCTTGAGCTTTGCCACGTCCAAGCTCTGCCCAAAACCCCCTGTCATTTTCAAACCCCATTTTATTCCTATTTTACCCCTAGACCCTGTTTAATCCTTTCCTTTTGTCACCCTGTCTAACCAAAAGCTGGTGAACCCTTTTTAAACCCATTTCGCGAAATCATCAGGAGCGCAGAACCGCTGCCAAAATCCACCCACTGTCTCCACCTTTCACCCCTTTAAACCTAAGAATAGGAGAACCCCTTTTCAAACCCAATTCAGGAAATCAAAGGAGATGCGGAAGCGCTGCCCAAATTTCTCGGAGAACCCGAACTCATCAGAATCAAAAGACAAAAGCAAGGTAATGCTCCTGGTAAAGTTGTATTTAACATACTTTGAATTCAAATATTTTATTGAATTTCTTCCATTCCTGCTATTTGTTTCTCACCGTTTGTTCTTGTTATATATGATCTTGGGCTCCCCATCATGAGGGGAAGACCCCATTCGAAGCATGAGAGGAATTCTACGCTGTTAAGATAATTTATCTCAGCTTCCTGATCGACATCTTTACTTTTATGGAGGGGTCCTGTCCTCCTTGTTATCTACATGTATCCTTAACTCACCCCCAACTTCCCTTATTAATAAATCTTACTAACATACATGCCAAAAGTCAACTCAAGTGAGCAGTGGAGACATGGGAGATCCTCCCAGTGAAGAGCATTAAAAAGAAGGGAAAAGGCACTTTTAAAGCCAGAAGCATAACTCATGAGCTGTTGTGACGAAGCTGGAAACCAGTGAAGAATGTTCAAACACCCTAAAAAGACCACAGAAATGATCTCGGCCGAAATCGGCTCAAAAATGCAAACTCGAGCAGATTCCCGTATTTATAGTACGGGCTGGGCGTGCCCGTATTTACTATACGGGCAAGCCTGAACCGCATTCCACTTACGAGCAAGGCCAGCCCGTATAGAAAATACGGGCAGTGTTAAAATAACTTAAAAAATCAATTTCCTCGACCCGGTTGGACTTGATCCGACCCGAACCGGCCTAATTTAATCCAATGAGTTAGCTGGGCTATCCCAAGCCCATTTGTGGACCATGGGCCTAGATGGGCCCATCAAGACCCCCTTTTGGGCCCACTTATGGGGCCCACCACCGGCTTATACCAGGCCTGTTTTCAATAAACAGGCCCAGGCCCCTTGACCCTTGGCTAATGGGCCAATTCCAAGCCCAGTAAGCCCTTAATATCCTTGAATAATTTAATAGATAACCAAGAAGGGGTTACCCAATAATCCTACTAGGCCCCAAGCCCTACCTTGGCAACCCATGGGTCTTCCAACGGGACCCGTATCCGACCTATCTCACCTAAATAAAAAGATAAAATAAAATAAAAAGGAGCTCACACCAACAGAGGGTTCCGCCAGACCAAACAAAGTGGCATGCTGGCCTAGGAAGGGTGAGATTGACTCAAAAATCAGGGAGACCTGAGGGACCCGTCAAACTGACGGGGCGGGCCGGGGTGTCTTAGGACTTCCCCGGACGTAACCGAGAACTTAGCTAGAACTCTGAAAAGCCGCAGACCAGACTTAGACCTGGATAAGGCAATCACCGTGTCTGCCTGCACCTCTCAGGCAGTGGCAACTCCAAAAGTCCTGAGGCATGCAGGAACCCACGTGCGCCCCGTGTGCGATCTAGGTCAAATTTAGGTGCGCACAACTTGGCGACTCCACTGGGGATCGAACCCAGAATCTCTGGTTATCAAATGAGTCAACCTAGGTGGATATAAGCAGATTTAGGAAGTACTTTTTGTCCAACCTTAGTGGTTTATGGAACTTATGCAATTACATGGTATTGGGGGATCTTGTCAAAAGGATGAGATAATTGCCTAAGGAAAGTGGAATTTAAGCAGTTCGCTGTGACCCTCCACTTACCTGGGGATCCACCCAGACATTGTATTGCATACTATTCTCTACTCTCACTATAAAAGTGACATTAAGGAACCCTTAATCAGCCCATTATCCGAGAATCACCCGAACAGACACAGCACTTAACTCCACTACACATACAAGCACCTCACTATACAATGAATGGACTTCTTAACTGCATGAGGCGACATGCATGAGGGAGTCTGCATGGATGATCCAAACTGAATGTCTCTGCACTCTGTGAATGCTCTTCTTAACCAAAACATAGATCTCTCTAGCAGCCACCCTTCTTCAAACGAAAAACTTACTTTTGGGATGGTATTAGCCCTACGCTCCCGTGGCTTGCCAGGGAATGCAGGGTAAACCCATCTCCCCAGGTTTCTGGATTCTTCAAGCGCCACTGTTTTCTTGCCGTGGTACACGAGGGGTCTAGTACTTGGCTCAGACCCTTGTAGGCAGATGCCTCGGGCTGGGTATCCTTCCCCACCCATTGCTTGTAATAAACCTTATGCTGAATGTGAATGCGAATGCAGATGAGAATGTGATTGTAAAAAAAAAGGGGTAAAATCAAGTTAAAACCCAAGAGTCCATCAGGGGCAGCAACCCCCGCTTTTTGCATCAAATTGAGTGAGTCCTAGATCATGGGCAGGCTCAGCCCTAACCCAAGAAGATAACCCAATTTCGATCAGGGGTGCTACCCCAGATCCATGCATTTGAGTCTTGTGAACCGTGGGCCTCGACCCATTGAGTCCGTAGGAAGCACCTTACGTCCTAGTCGGCCTTTTGAGCAGATGAAAGCCGCCAGATCAGACAGTCAGACAAAATCAGGCCAGATTAGAACAGGGCAGAAAACCCTAGATCTAGGAATTCAGCCAACCTGTTTCTAAAGCAAATTTGTACCTTTCTTTTGGGCTCTCAACAGCCTTAATTTGAATTCTTTTCAGATTTTGTAAATATCATGTAAATTTTGCTGAGGTCTGACACCAAAAGCAAATGAAAGATAAAAGGCTGATCAGGACTTAGGAGTGCCTCCTTACACAAGTATGTCTAGGAGTCGTGCTTTGACAGGCACCAACCCTTCTAGGACTATGCACACACTTGTTGGTGTTTTTGATAGCATTTAACTTTCACCTTACTTGTGTACATATTTGTTCATGCATTAAACACATGCACTTCGAGATCATTTACACCAACCTGTTTAGTTGAACCATTTTCAAAATGCACAAAAACAAAAAAATTTCGGGCATGCATTGAGCCGCCTTCCGAGGCGCGCATCAAAACTGCTTTGTCAAATCACACAATGAAGTGGCCTTCGGGCCTACATTGAATCGTCTCCATGACGAACATTAACATTGTCTTTTGCTATGCGCAATAAAACCGTCATTCGTGGTTATATTAAGTTAGCTAATTAGACACAAATCAAATTGCCCATCTTGCGGCGTAAATTCTCCATGCCATTCATGGCATGATGTGGATTGTCCAGGACATGTTTTCTGATTTGTTTACCATTGCATGATTTCAAAGGAATTTGCAGCCGCCACCCATCAAGGCACGGATTTCGAGGTATAATCCTCGCGACATGATTTCCACTTATAAAGCACGTGTTGCACGGTTTTGAAAACCATCAGACACGATATGATCTCCAGAGTCTCAATTTCTGAAAGATCAAACTGCAAGTTTTTTTTAACATCGTAATTTTCAAGAAGAACTCTTGATTGGATATTGCACTATCGCACACTGTTCACAGTGATGTTTTGTTGAAGTTGTGATTTTCATGCATGAACTGCCTCGTATTTGTTTTCGCCCATCATGGCGCCAGAGCACCACTCACGGTGTAAATGATCTCGTCACACACAACACCTTGTTCATAAATTGAAAAGTGACTGATCGAGATTTTTGATAAACAGGTACAGTATTTTACATTGAATGCACCATTCATAACATTGCATTCGCATTGAAAACGGATTGAAATGAATTCTTCTGAGGCTCCAACTTCATCATCCTCACAACCAAGAACTGAAGAACAGCAAGTCATGATGGATCTAAGTCAACAAGTAGCCATCACACATGCCACGGGGATTCAAATACCAGAAATCCAACAAGGGCAACCACCCCAGCCGGACCTCATGACAGTTTATCTACCACCACGGGACACCCAATTCCCGCATCTGGCAGCAATAGCTACCCACCCTCCACAATGAGAACCATGTGTGCCTGTCCAATTGGGGCAAGAAGAGCAAGATCGGAACAGGGTATGGAAGGCCCAACTTGAGGAAATGTTGATTGCAATGACGGAAGACAGTAAGGCCCAAATGGCCGCAATAATAGAGGAGCTCTTGAAACAACTCCAGCCCAACCCAGTACGTGAGGAAACCACACTGGAGAGCCTGTGTCTTTTCCCAGACATCCATCTGCCAGCAAAGTTCCGATGTCCCGACTTGCAAAAATTCGATGGCACTGGCTGTCCTTTGATACACCTACGATCGTATGTTGGTGACATGTGCCAATATGCAAAGGACGAGAAGATTATGGTTTAGTTCTTCCAGAGATCGCTAATTGGGGTAGCATATTCTTGGGTCCTAAGTCTGGACAAGCAGAAGGTTAGGACATGGAACGATCTCGCGGCTGTATTCATCCAACAGTACCGTTTGAATAGTCTGACAGTTCAAACCCTGGCAGAATTGCAGAAATTGTCAAAGGGAAATAGTGAGTCTGTAAGATACTACGCTAAAAGATGGATGAAACTAGCAAATATGGTTCAACCCCCTCTCCTCGAACAAGAACAAACCTCTCTATTCATTTCATCACTGGGGCAGCCATACTTTACAATATTGTTGGGACAGTGTGCTGCAAGTTTCACCGATCTAATGATGACGTCTGAAAGGATCGAAGATGCAGTTAAGGCTGGAAGAGTAGGAGCTTCCATAACAGAATCCTCCCAAAGAATAAAAGAAGACATAAGATACGAGGGAACGATCAACCATGTCCGATCTGCAAAACGCAAGAGAGGAAATGATCACCCCTGTGCAAATTTCACCCCGGCTCAGCTGAAGGAGCCCTTGACTAAGGAAGAAAGAAAGAACGGCGTGTTCACACAGCTTCCATATTCCTTGGCAAAATTGTTGCCCACCTTGTTGCAAGAAGGACACCTGAAGCAGGTTCCACCAAATCCGAGGGCACCAGCAAGTAGAGGGTATGACCCGTCCAAGACATGCGATTACCATAAGGGAGCACCGGGGCATGACACTAACAAATGTTGGAGCCTCCGTCATGCAGTTCAAGATCTCCTTGAAGCAGGGGAACTCAAAATTGATCCTCCGCCAAATTGAAAAAAAAAAAGAAAAAAAGAAAAAAAGAAAAAAATTGAAAATAAAAAAAAAGAAAGAAAAGATTGAAAAAAAAAATCATCTCTATGTAGCCTAGCATTTCATGGATTCTGCTTTCTGATGCTTGTTTCTTATGGCAGGAACCCCTTCAGTAGTCGACATGGACCACACCTCAGAGACAAGTCATGATGCGGCCCAACAAATATCCAGAATAGTGGCCTCTCTATGGAGTCTACTACGAATGATAACAATCAGGGAAGAAACATGGAACAAATGCAGGGAAGCATTAGGAAAAGAAAATTTTGAACTACGATCTCGAGTAAGGGTCCTTGAAGAAGAAATCCAACAAATGAAGGGAGAGATACCCCTGAACAGTCAAGAAGTGAGCTGCCCGCCAACCATAATAGGTAGTCGGATGCAAAAAGAGAAAGGAAAAGCTGTAGTAGACGGTGTTCCTCGAGCCATGAAAAAGCAGAATCCTTTGAAGGATCCCCTAAAGAGAACGAAGGAAGAAACGGCGGCTAGAATGTGGAGGGTTTTTACCCCCTACCGTATACACCGGCAGAATTACTATTGGCATTGTTGAAAGAGAAGTATGTGCAGATTAAGCCCCCGAACCCCCGGATGATTCAATCCAGAAACTACAATGCCGCTGAAAGATGCAAGTACCATTCTGGAGCTCCAGAACACCACACAAACCGGTGTTGGGATCTAAGGCATGATATTCAAGATCTAATCGACCAGGGATTCTTGAAAGAACTGCTTGGGCAACCGGAATCTGTTAAAGGACAAGACATCTCTGACAAGTCGGCACAGGTCCGAATGTCTGAATCAACCATCTTCCCGCAAGAAAGAGAAGATGATGTGAAAAAGGAGGACAACGAGAGCACCTGAAGGCTTCCTCCCATGACATGCAATCGAATTCCAAGAATGCTGATTCGCATCAGCCACCTTTTTGCATAATTTGCTACTTTGCTTTTGTTTATGCTTTCTTTAATTTCAGAACTTGACAACATGCTTCTTTTTGCAAGCTAATGAAGTCTTTTGGGAAATCACCAAAGTGTTGAACTACACCAAGACAAGATTGTGATCTCAGGACAAACCTGAACAATCAAACTTGACAAATGAAATGTGCCGAACAGCACTTACTGTATGAATCTCAACATAGCCAAGGGATCCCCCATCAGCACCACATTTTGAACCCTACCTTGCCAAACACAAGGGCAAGTCGTAAGATGGAAAAAAGAGAAAAAAAAGAGGAAGAAGGGGCAAGGTGCCCATACCAGTTAAGGGTCACTGACATGATCTAGGATCAATGATCCCAATGACATAATGAGAGGCCATTTTTGGCTAAAATACTTCAAAACAAAATCCGCTAGTCAAACGTGTTGAGCTTGATCGTCTCATTTTTAACACATGTTATGTCTAGCCACCCCAAACGGGGGCAAAGTCAAAAAGAAAAATGAATAAAGATGAAAATGTTTCTTGAGCTAGTTAATTGTGCAAAGACAAGTAAGTGTTACATTCTCTGTAAAAGGATGGAAGGCCATCCTTGATTTCTTCAGAAATCATCTGACACAAGATAAAACCCTAGCAAAACACTTTGGGCCTAATAAATTCCTTCATTGACCCTACCATGTCCTGTCTTCAAAATTGGGGCACGGAGCTTCGTGAAATTGGAGACACAAGAAAGACCAAGGTGAAGATAGGGTAAAGCGAAAAGCGCCCTAAAAAGGAGGAACGGGATAAAACCCAGAAAACAAGAATGTAAAGAAAGAACTAGGGTAATTCCTTTTGAGAAAAGAAAAGAAAGAAAGAAAAAAAAACAAAAGCTGGGCAAACCCCAAAAGTAAAAGTCAAGGATTGGGGCAAAAAACCCAAGAAAGGAAAGGAAAGAAAAGAAAATAACAAAGATGGAAAAAAGGAAAAGAAGCTACACAAAGCTGAAGGGACAAGAAATGAAGCAAGCCCTAAACAAGAAAAGTGGACAGGACATGGCTCTTACCCTGCTCACAAATTTTGAGCCTTTATATCATTTCTTCTAGACCCATAAACCTAGCCTACGTTTCGTCTTGTTATGAAGTCCTTTCTGATTACGGAGAATGTGACACTAACTCCCAAACAAACTGGCAATGACAGAATCAAAGAAACAAAAGAACTTTGGCTAGACAAAATGGTTACCCATAGAATGAAGTTTTATAGGATTTAAACCTGTTTATCCTTTATTTCTAAACACTGGAACCAAAGCCTACATTTCGTCCTACTAATAAGTCCTCTCTGATCGTTGGATCATGATTCATGAAAATTGACAGGGCCCTCAGACTGGGGCAAGGCACCAACCTGAATAAGGGAACCAATTGAGAGAAAAACCATTTCAAAACCCCCCCAACCAAGGGTGGGAAAAAGGAAAAAACAAGAGAGAAAATTAAAAAAGCTGGGGAAAGGCAGTGCCAAAGAAACCCCCTGAACCCAAAACAATTCCCCTCATTCCAACTTGGGGCATGCCATTGAAGGCAAAAATGTTGAGACCTTTACAGGGAATGCCGAGAAGCACCATTTCATAAGTTTAAATGAGAGTGTCAGGTGATTGACCCAAAGATTACTGGTCTTGTCATGGACCCACTTTGAAAAGAGGGAATTCCAAATACTTGGTGAATTCTCAAAAGATTTTAATTGCCTGGATTTTGCACATAATTTTGATGATAAACAAATTTTGATTAACTAAATTTCACTTGAACTTTTGCAGGTACTTACAGAACGTGAGACAGACAGAAAAAGCTATCACGGCATATTCATATGCCGATACAGAAAAATTGCCACCATGTATTCTCACATGGGGCACACAGACATAATCGTCACCATGTACTCACACATGGGGCGCAAATAGGATCATCATCATGTACTCACACATGGGGCACAAAATGAATCGTCACCATGTACTCACACATGGGACGCAAACCAATTTGTCACCGTGTATTCACACATGGGACGCAGAAAAGTCATCACAATGTATTCACACATTGGATGCCATCACAGCGTATTCACACGTTGGATGTAAAATCAAAATTCGTCACCATGTATTCACACATGGGACACAGAAAAGTCATCACAATGTAATCACACATTGGATGCCATCACAGCGTATTCACACGTTGGATGTAAAATCAAAATTTGTCACCGTGTATTCACACATAGGACGCAGAAAAGTCATCACAATGTATTCACACATTGGATGCCATCACAGCGTATTTACACGTTGGATGTAAAATCAAAATTCGTCACCATGTATTCACACATGGGGTGCAAAAAAGTCATCACAATGTATTCATACATTGGATGCCATCACAGCGTATTCACACGTTGGATGTAAAATCAAAATTCGTCACCATGTATTCACACATGGGGGTGCAGAAAAGTCATCACAATGTATTCACACATTGGATGCCATCACAGCGTATTCACACGTTGGATGCAAAAGCAAAATTCGGCACCATGTATTCACACATGGAACGTAGAAAAGTCATTTTGGCGTATTCACACGTTGATGAAAAAACAAAACCGTCACAGTGTATTCACACATTGGATGCAGAAGAGATTGGAATCAAAGCCACTGACGGATAAGTCAGAAATTGGTGGGGGAATGTCCCAGCATAGTTTGTGATATCAGAGCTGTTGATACATGGATTTGAAATTGATAGAGACAACATGAAAGAAAAAAAAAGAAGAAGAAAAAATTGATTTAGAAAAGAAAGAAAGAAAAAGAAGAAGAAGAAGAAGAGAAAAGATTGAAAAAAAAAGGAGAAGAAAAGGAAAGAAAAGAAATGGACAAAGACAAAATGAACAAATGTCACCTACAAGAGTCACCATGTATTCTCACATGGGACATAGACAAAATCCATCACCATGTATCCACACATGCGACGCAGAAAGAGTCATCACAATGTATCCACACATTGGTTGACAAAAGTTTGTGAAGCCACCGACAAGTAAGTCAACTTTGAATATAATCAAGACAAAAAGACAGAGAAATTCGTCACCATGTATTCTCACATGAGACACAGACAAAATCCGTCACCGTGTATCCACACATGGGACACAGAAAGGGTCATCACAATGTATCCACACATTGGTTGACAAAAGTTTGTGAAGCCACCGACAAGTAAGTCAGCTTTGGATATAATCAAGACAAAAGACAGAGAAATTCGTCACCATGTATTCTCACATGGAACACAGACAGAATCAGTCACCATGTATCCACACATGGGACGCAGAAAGAGTCATCACAATGTATCCACACATTAGTTGACAAAAGTTTGTGAAGCCACCGACAAGTAAGTCAGCTTTGAATATAATCAAGACAAAAAGACAGAAATTCGTCAACATGTATTCTCACATGGGACACAGACAAAATCCGTCACCGTGTATCCACACATGGGACACAGAAAGGGTCATCACAATGTATCCACACATTGGTTGACAAAATTTTGTGAAGCCACCGACAAGTAAGTGAGCTTTGAATATAATCAAGACAAAAAGACAGAGAAATTCGTCATCGTGTATTCTCCCATGGGACACAGACAAAATCCGTCACCATGTATCCACACATGGGACGCAGAAAGAGTCATCACAATGTATCCACACATTGGTTGACAAAAGTTTGTGAAGCCACCGACAAGTAAGTCAACTTTGGATATAATCAAGACAAAAAGACAGAGAAATTCGTCACCATGTATTCTCACATGGGACACAGACAAAATCCGTCACCGTGTATCCACACATGGGACACAAAAAGGGTCATAACAATGTATCCACACATTGGTTGACAAAAGTTTGTAAAGCCACCGACAAGTAAGTGAGCTTTGAATATAATCAAGACAAAAAGACAGAGAAATTAGTCATCGTGTATTCTCCCATGGGACACAGACAAAATCCGTCACCATGTATCCACAGATGGGACGCAGAAAGAGTCATCACAATGTATCCACACATTGGTTGACAAAAGTTTGTGAAGCCACCGACAAGTAAGTCAACTTTGGATATAATCAAGACAAAAAGACAGAGAAATTCGTCACCATGTATTCTCACATGGGACACAGACAAAATCCGTCACCGTGTATCCACACATGGGACGTAGAAAGAGTCATCATAATATATCCACACATTGGTTGACAAAAGTTTGTGAAGCCACCGACAAGTAAGTCAGCTTTGAATATAATCAAGACAAACAGATAGAGAAATTCGTCACCATGTATTCTCACATGGGACACAAACAAAATTCGTCACTGTGCATCCACACATGGGACGCAGAAAGAGTCATCATAATGTATTCACAAATTGGTTGACAAAAGTTTGTGGTACCAACGCCACCAGTAATTAAACTGAAGATTGGCTGAGGCACGCCTGGGTGTTGTTTTTCAACTCACCCCCTGCGGAGACTTTACATAGTCCAACCCCATAATATTGAGCTCCAATAGACCTGTTTAACTTTGGGTTCCCTTTCCCAGCCATTTGGCTAAAATAGACCAAATTTAACCTTGGGTTCCTTTTTCCGGCCGTTTGGCTAAAATAGACCTGTTTAACTTCGGGTTCCCTTTCCCGACCATTTGGCTAAAATAGACCTGTTTAACTTTGGGTTCCCTTTCCCAGCCGTTTGGCTAAAATAGACCAAATTTAACTTTGGGTTCTCTTTCCTAGCCGTTTGGCTAAAACAGATCAGTCTAAGGTTCTCTTTCCCAGCTGTTTGGCTAAAATAGATCAGGTCCAGGGTTCTCTTCCCCAGTCATTCCAAATGATTAAAACAGATCAATTTGTCTTTGGGTTCTCTTCCCCAACTGTTTTAGGAAAGTTAAAATAGATCTATAATCAGGTACCAAAATAGCATTCCAAAGTCCATACTTGTTAAGATCCTGAAAAGGCACAAGTCCCCAGGAGAGTACCACTACTCGAGCTCTTTAGAAGAACCCCATGGAGTTGCTTGATTAGTTGAAGATTACGTCAATCCCTAGCAGATCAAGCACTAATGTTTTGTTCCTTGAATAGGTTCAAACAAGGAAGAAATAAGACATAAGATGAACATGAGAAAGGGCACTTTCTTCCCCATCGGAGGCCTCTTCCCTTTCATCCCCAGCGGAGCTCAGAAGAAAGAAGATCATCAAGATCCTCAGACCCTCCAACAGAACTTCAAGAGCAAAGAGAGACATCACAATAATCCCCAGAAAGTTGTCTAGACAGATCATATTCCCACCAAATCCCCAGTGGAGTTACGTTAAACTGGGAAGTCCCCGCAAGAAAGCTCTTCGCCTCGACAAAGAAAGCCTAGCAGGAAGGAACAACAAACTCTTCAAGGAAAAGAAGATGCAGAAAAACAAAGCAATAATGGGCAAATTTGCTCTCTCTTGTAAATTTTGATTTCCCACTTTTTTAAATAGCATAGGCCAGAGTAGATGTGTGTGGTCTACGAGATGATGGGCAGCAACGCAAAAGCCTCCTCCCGTTCTCCCACCTTCACTCCCAGTCCCTAACCTTGGCCTAGCATCCACTCTTAAAAAAAAAAACTGAAGTCACTAAAAGCTTTAATGAAACAAACAAGAAGAAAAGAACAATTTTAAGTGCCTTGCATCAACGCCGAAACAAGCTGATGAGCTCAGATCTAATCTTATCTCTCTTTTCAAAAACAAAAAGTTAAGGAGCCACCCTATTCAAACCCGAAATGGGGTATAGGGATTCCAAAGCAAGGAAGTGATACCAGACATCGGACGCTTCCTTTTCACTAAAGACAATTCAATGATTGAGCTCGTCGACCATGTCGACAGAAATGCAAGGTGCAAAAATAAGGTTCTTTTTCTTCTTTGCCATTCATCCCCCAAGGTAACTCCGGCAAAGAGGGGCAGCTGTAGACACCTAATTTTTACACCCCCAAAATGAAGAAAAATGAAAATCAAACTAAAAGTCAAACCCTGAGGGGTCAAAAAAATTGACTTTTTGACTCAAGTAAATTTTGCTATCAAACTTCATCTCATTGAAAAGAGCATTTCGACACGGTTCCAACGCAACTGAGTTTGCTGGAATCGGAGACCGGATGAGAAAGTTATGAATTGGACAAACTTTTGAGGAGCGAAAAGTTGCCTTTTTCCTCGACCCCAATTCAGCTGCCAAACTTGATCCCAGTGGATAGTGGGTTCCGAGCCGATTCCAACGACACTAAGTTTGCTGAAATCGGACACCGGACGAAGAAGTTATGGGCAGTTGAAGTTTCAAGAAAACTGCCCATGTGGCAAAAAGGCAGCAAAAAGAAGAATAAACCAATAAAATAAATGTGTTTGTTAATATATTAAATATTTTAATAATATTTTAAATAAAGGAATCTCGTTTTATAATAAAATATTATAAAAAATCAAATCAAAATCTTACCAAAAATCAAATTGAATAATGGTTTAAAATCCAAACATTTTAAAAACGTGCTCACCCGTATTTGAAATACGGGCAAGGCATGCCCGTATTTCAAATACGGGCAAGCTTCTAGAAGAGGATGCGTGTCACTGTACGGCGGAACACGCGTCCCGCACGGCCAATTCGGTGCGATTTGAAAATGTGCGTTTTTTGTCCGCATTTGAAGTACGGGCAAGGCATGCCCGCATTTCAAATACGGGCAAGATTTTTTTGCCTATAAATAGGGGGCCAGCCCCCCATTCCATCAATCCAACCCACTAGGCTCTCCCCCTCTCCTTCCTTGAGCTTTGCCACGTCCAAGCTCTGCCCAAAACCCCCTGTCATTTTCAAACCCCATTTTATTCTTATTTTACCCCTAGACCCTGTTTAATCCTTTCCTTTTATCACCCTGTCTAACCAAAAGCTGGTGAACCCTTTTTAAACCCATTTCGGGAAATCATCAGGAGCGTGGGAGCGCTGCCAAAATCTACCCACTGTCTCCACCTTTCACCCCTTTAAACCTAAGAATAGGAGAACCCCTTTTCAAACCCAATTCAGGAAATCAAAGGAGGTGCAGAAGCGCTGCCCAAATTTCTCGGAGAACCCGAACTCATCAGAATCAAAAGACAAAAGCAAGGTAATGCTCCTGGTAAAGTTGTATTCAAGATACTTTTAATTCAAATATTTTATTGAATTTCTTCCATTCCTGCTATTTGTTTCTCACCGTTTGTTCTTGTTATATATGATCTTGGGCTCCCCATCATGAGGGGAAGACCCCATTCGAAGCATGAGAGGAATTCTACGCTGTTAAGATAATTTATCTCAGCTTCCTGATCAACATCTTTACTTTTATGGAGGGGTCCTGTCCTCCTTGTTATCTACATGTATCCTTAACTCACCCCCAACTTCCCTTATTAATAAATCTTACTAACATACATGCCAAAAGTCAACTCAAGTGAGCAGTGGAGACATGGGAGATCCTCCCAGTGAAGAGCATTAAAAAGAAGGGAAAAGGCACTTTTAAAGCCAGAAGCATAACTCATGAGCTGTTGTGACGAAGCTGGAAACCAGTGAAGAATGTTCAAACACCCTAAAAAGACCACAAAAATGATCTCGGCCGAAATTGGCTCAAAAATGCAAACTTGAGCAGATGCCCGTATTTACAGTACGGGCTAGGCGTGCCCATATATACTATACGGGCAAGCCTGAACCGCATTCCACTTACAGGCAAGGCCAGCCCGTATAGCAAATACGGGCAATGTTAAAATAACTTAAAAAATCAATTTCCTCGGCCCGGTTGGACTTGATCCGACCCAAACCGGCCTAATTTAATCCAATGAGTTAGCTGGGCTATCCCAAGCCCATTTGTGGACCTTGGGCCTATATGGGCCCATCAAGACCCCCCTTTTGGGCCCACTTATGGGGCCCACCTTTGACCGGCCTATACTAGGCCTGTTTTCAATAAACAGGCCCAGGCCCCTTGACCCTTGGCTAATGGGCCAATTCCAAGCCCAGTAAGCCCTTAATATCCTTGAATAATTTAATAGATAACCAAGAAGGGGTTACCCAATAATCCTACTAGGCCCCAAGCCCTACCTTGGCAACCCATGGGTCTTCCAACGGGACCCGTATCCGACCTATCTCACCTAAATAAAAAGATAAAATAAAATAAAAAGGAGCTCACACCAACAGAGGGTTCCGCCAGACCAAACAAAGTGGCATGCTGGCCTAGGAAGGGTGAGATTGACTCAAAAATCAGGGAGACCCAAGGGACCCGTCAAACCGACGGGGCAGGCCGGGGTGTCTTAGGACTTCCCCGGACATAACCGAGGATTTAACTAGAACTCTGAAAAGCCACAGACCAGATTTAGACCCGGATAGGGCAATCACCGTGTCTGCCTGCACTTCGAAAGTCCAGAGGCACGCACGAACCCATGTGCGCCCCGTGTGCGATCTAGGTTAAATTTAGGTGCGCACACCCCCCCCCCCCCCCCATTTGAATCCATTAAAAATAGTTCCAGACCCAAATTCCAAGTGAATAAAAAGTCAACTTTCTAGTTCCAGGCTAAATTCCGGTTTTTTAGGTCCGGTAAAAAGATTCAACATGTTAATACCAAGGTATTCGTCAAGATTTAAAATCTCAAAAAATTCATTTATGCAATAACAATGCTTAAAACCTGATTACCGGAAAAAATTATCTTGAAATCTTGCTTTAAAAAATATTTCATTTTCTGGGGTCAAAAGTCAACAAAATTCAACCGGAAAAAGTTTGACTTTGCACAAAATATTGAATTCGGGCCTTTTCCTTTGTGGTTTTGGATTTAAATTGGTTAATGATCTCAAACCCAATGCTAAGAATTGAAAATTCCAATAAAATCTTTCTCTCCTTCAAGATTTATCAAAAATTATGCAATTTTGGGGTTTCTACAACTATGACTTGAACTCTTGTTGAGCATGATGACTCCATGGGGAACATTGCGACGTCTTCTTTCTACTTTTGAAGTTCCGCTGAGGGATGCTATGAGGTGATAGCATGCTTCTGGGGATCTTGGATGCTTTCTTTCTTCTGTGCTCCATTGAGGATAAAAAGGGAAAGAAGTCTCTACTGGGGATTTGGAGGGAAGTACATCTGTTTCCCTTTCTCAAAGTGCCCTTCTTGTGTTCGACTCATGCTCCCTCATTTCTTTGTTTGAACCTGTAAAAGGAACAAACATTAGTGATCAATCCGCTGGGGATATACAAGGTTTATTTCTTCTTTTCTTTTAAGTCCTCTACTCATCACAACTAGAACTGGCTCTTGTCAAGGTAAAGAACTCTTCTTCAGAAGTTAGCAGCACCACTGGGGAATTCAAAAATAGTTAAGCAGAATAATTACAGAAAAACGCAGACGTGGTAATGTGTGCTTGTGCCTGCATTTATCACAAAGGTTAATACTTAAGCCAAGCGAGACTTAGTGTGCTTGGTATTTTTTTAACATTATCATCATGGGCCGATGTAAAATGCTGACTCAAACACAGTCTGTCAGTCCGGGCCATTTCAAATCACTTTTCTATCCTCATCTGTTTTTGCTCTTCCTACATCCATCCTTATGCGTCCCATGTGAGAATACACGGTGACGATTATATTTAAATTCGCCTCTACCAATTTCCGACTCACCGTCGGCGGCTTTGGCTTCACAAACTTTTGTCAAGAAATGTGTGAATACATTGTGATGACTTTTCCAGCTTCCCATTTGTGAATACATGGTGACGATTTTTCTGTATGCCCCATGTGAGAATACATGGTGACTCTTGTCTCTATCTTTTTTTCTGTCTTGATCATATTCAAAATTGCCTCTACCAATCTCCAATTCACCCGTTGACGGTTTTGGTTCCACAAACTTTGGTCAACCAATGTGTAAATAAATTTTGATGACTCTTTCTGCGTCCCATGTGTGACTACATGCTGATGATTTTTCTGTGTGCCCCATGTGAGAATACATGGTGACTCTTGTCTCTATCTTTTTTTTTTTGTCTTGATTATATTCAAAATTGCCTCTACCAATCTCCGACTCACCTGTCGGCGGTATTGGTTCCACAAACTTTGGCCAACCAATGTGTGAATACATTGTGATAACTCTTTCTGTGTCCCATGCGTGAATACATGGTGACGGTTTCTGTTTGCGTCCCATGTGTGAATACATGGTGACTCTTGTCTCTATTTGAGCCCCATGTGTGAGTACATGGTGACGATTCTGTTTGCATCCCATGTGTGAGTACATGGTGATGGTTCTTTTTGTGTCCCATTTGTGAGTACATGGTGACGATTCTTCTTGCATCCCATGTGTGAGTACATGGTGACGATTCTTTTTGCGTCCCATGTGTGAGTACATGGTTACGATTCTTTTTGCTTTTTGCGTCCCATGTGTGAATACATGATGATGATTCTGTTTGCGTCCCATGTGTGAGTACATGGTGACGGTTCTTTTTGCGTCCCATGTGCGAGTACATGGTGTTGATTCTTCTTGCATCCCATGTGTGACTACATGATGACGATTCTTCCTTGCATCAACTTGTGAATACGTCGTGATGGCTTTTTTGTTTATTTTAAGTTTTTTCAGTACCTACAAAATTTCAAAGTGAAATTTAGTCAATCAGAATTTTTTGTTTATCATCAAAATTATATGCATAACTTCAGCAATTAAAATCTTTGGGGAATTCACCAAATGTTTGGAGTCCCCTTTTTTGAAATGGGTCCATGACAAGACCAGTAATCTTTGGGTCAGTCACCTGACACTCTCATTTAGACTTATGAAATGGTGCCTTCAGCACTCCCTGTAAGGGTCTCAACATTTTTGCCTTCAATGGCATGCCCCGGGTTGGAATGGGAGGAATTGCTTTTGGTTCTAAGGGTTTCTTTGGCTCTGTCCTTCCCCAGTTCTTTTTCTCTCTATTGTTTTTCTTTCCTTACATTTGTCTAAGGGTTGCAAAATGGTTTTTTCTCTCATTGGTTCCCTTTCTCAGGTTTGGTGCCTTGCCCCAGTCCGAGGGCCCTTTCAATTTCCACGAATCATGATCCAATGATCAGAGAGGACTTATTAGTAGGATGAACTATAGGCTTTGGTTCCTGTGTTTAGAAATGAAGGATAAACAGGCTCAAATCCTATATAGCTTCATTCTATGGGTAACCATTATGTCTAGCTAAAGTTTTTCTCTGTCTTTTTTGTTCTGTCATTGCCAGTTCGTCCAAAATTTAGTGTTACATTGTCTGTATGTAAGCACCTCATTTTTGCGCTCCCGGAAGTGCCGGAAATGCAAAACCTAGACAGAAAGTCAAACCCTAAGGGGTGATTAGTTGACTTTTTGTTCAAGTGATAATTGGCCACCTTGCCTTATCTCAATGGATAGAGAATCTTAACACGGTTCCAACGCAATTGAGTTTGCTGGAATCGGAGTCCGGATGAAGGATCTGTGGGCCGGTCAAACTTGAGGGGGAGCCGAAAGTTGACTTTCTGCTAAACCCCGAATCAACTGCTTAGCCCTATGCCATTGGATAGAGGGCTCCGATACGAGTCCAACGCAACTGAGTTTGCTCAAATCGGAGTTCGGATAAAGGAGATATGAGCAGTTGAAGTTCTAGGCCAGCAGTGTCAGAAAACTGCACACGTGGCAAAAGTCTGCACACGTGGCAAGTAGCTGAGCAAAAAGGTCTCAGGGATTAAATCTGTAATTACCCAAATCAATGAAAAATATCTCAATGGTAAAGCTGCAGATATCTAAGGGTATCAGGGACTAGATCCATAAGTATCCAAACTTAAGAAAATATCTCAAGGACCAATCTGTAAATATCCAAAAGTATCAGGGGCTAAATCTATAAATATCCAAAGTATCAAGGACTAAATCTGTAAATATCCAAAGTATCAGGGACTAATCCACAAATACCAAGATTTGCTCATGATTGATGTCCCCAATGGGCATGCATGGGCATCATCCATGCATGCCACCCCTCATGCATCTCTCTCTCTTTCTCTCTCCCCCCATGATCCACCATGCATACATCATACATGCATCCCCCTCTCTCTCATGGTTGGTGAGCATGCATGTGCATCATACATGCATGCAACACCCCATAACTCTCTCTCTCTCTCTCTCTCTCTCTCTCTCTCTCTCTCTCTCTCTCTCTCCCATGATTGTGCCCCCCATGCATGCATGCCCATCCCATTACCTCATGAATAAAGCCCTCCCAAGCCCCATACGTCCACTCTCTCTCATTTTTTGGTTGAGCACATTTTTGTCTCACCATTTTCTTCTCCAAAAAGCTCCATTCTCTCTCCCAAGCTCTCTTCTCTCCCCTACGGTTGGAGCTCATTGGTGGCTCTCCATCTTTCTCACCTCTCCATTCTCTCACTCTCTCCATCTTCTCCAGCCGACTACACCCCTCTAATTCCTCCATTTCCCACTCCATCCGACCACTCCCTCCCCCCATTCCAACTTTACTTTAAGGCCTCCAAACCCCATCAAACATTATTGAATTTCTCCTTTACCTTGTCTTCTCCATTTTCAACACCAAAAGAAGTCTTGGAGGAACTCTAGAAGGGAGGAAGGCCTTGTCCAGTTGCTGTCTTGGCCTAAAGGAAAGCTTAGATGTAACGCCCCGGATCCGAGTCACATGAAAAACCCGTAACTCGTCTCCAGAGGTTATTATAAAACACAGGATCGCAATATCAGAGTGAAGGAAAACATGAATACAACAATAGCTATATAACAGAGTGTGCTAAAATATTCCCCAAACTAAAATAAAACTCACATGACCAAGTAACTACCCGCAAGTATCGTCCTCTCCAGGAGCAGCTGAAAACAAAACAAAACAATACGGAATGAGATACGAATATCCCAGTGAGCAGCACATGCATGCACAAATACATTTATTTCAGTTCTAAAACATGCCACGATTATAACCATGTACAATGAGGATAATACGCATATTCCGAATAATCCGACTAAACTTCAATAATCCAATTCATATCAGTGCGGAAAACCATCAGGTAAATCAAGCAATAACAATCCGTTTCCAATCCCGAAGATATCGATAAATAATGATTAATTGGCAACAACATAGCAAATAAGCATAATTTTGTATCTCAAGATATAATTCCAGATATACCAATGTCACATAACACCAAGTCTTCTCATAACCATGCCCACGCCTCCAAATGTATATCCGGCCTACTAGGGTTTCGGATATTGAAATGACTACGTCATCCAATGCAGGCCTACTCCCCGGGTTTCTGCATTGACAACCAGGCCTACTCAGGGTTTCTGGCTGCTCTACACCGGCGGGAAGAACAATACCCAATAATCGGTAAACAATATTCCATGAACCATAAATACCAACAACCAGCGAATAAAACATATCACGTCAAACAAAATCAAATACCAACATTGGTCAATGTCATGACTATCGTTTAGTTGATAAATTAAACATGCCAAGTAGACACTCCACACCTCCATGTACACAGTTCCGGCCTACTCAGGGTTTCGGATACTCTGAAATGACGGCCTACTCAGGGTTTCGTCATCCAATGCAGGCCTACTCCCCGGGTTTCTGCATTGACAACCAGGCCTACTCAGGGTTTCTGGCTGCTCTACACCGGTCGTGGCAACACACAAGGCCATGCAATTTCAACAACCAACAATAACATCACATTACTAAGCTTAGACTCTGGATCCAGGACAAGCTAGACCAAAACAGTAAACATCGTATAATCTCGATTTCAATATCAAAACAAACCATTCATTTCCACATCATGTAAGAACTCATCACAATTCATCACCTGTCCCTCTGGACCAAATAGTATCTCAATACTTTCAGTATTTCTCATTTCCACAAACCATGCTTGAATACAAAACACAGTTATTTATAACAAGACAATACATTCAGAATTTTTCAAACAAATGAAACCAGAACAGAATAAGATATGAGTCTAAACCGTCCACCGATATAAAGCAATCTTCAAGTAAATCATTCCTGAAGTGCACCGTGCATTCAAAGGTGAACTAGCATGATAGTGTAGAGTTATTTCAGCAGAACAATATGGTTTCAAAACTGACTTTCAGAATAAAGCACATTATATAGAAGTGATTTCAGCATCCAAACTTCGATTAAACATAATCCAGCAAAACAGCTCCTAGATTCTAAATTTCGTTTTCATAATCCAAATCAATCAATTGAATGTCATAAAACCCTGGAAACACATTTTGGATGAGTGGAATAGTCTTAGGATCCCCTATAAGGTCACCATACCAAAAAGCAATCAATTCTGAGACAAAAAGTTCCGGACCTCAAAATATTCTAAGTCTGGTTAAAAACGTTGACTTTTGGTATATAATTTTTCTAGACAAATCTACAAGGAGTTTCGGGCTCAAATTTTGGTTGTAGTCTATTGGTGGTTAAACACATCTCCTAGAATTTTCAGGGCTCCTGAATCACTCATCTGGGTATTAAACCCAAACCGGGCATTTTCAACAAATTCTGAAATTTGGCAAGTGTATTGGACTATGCGCTCACCTCCTGAAGTGGGCGCGAGGTGAGCGCCGGTCGGCGGTAAAGAAAACAGGTAAAATAGACCTGCCGCTCACCCGACGCTAGATGAGCGTGAGATGAGCGCGAGATGGGCGCGAGATTCGCGCGAGATGGGCGCATCGTTTTCTACTTCGCGCGAGATGAGCACCAGCCGGGCGCGAGGTGGGCGGTGGGTCATGTTTAACGGGGCGCCTACCTCTTAGGTGAGCGCCGGTGAGCGCGAGGTGGGCGGATACCCCCTGTGATTTTTGTTTCTCTGTTATTCCAAGATCTACAAGTCTGGCCGGTTGGTTTAGGTCTGTAATTGCTCCAATACACTCCTAATACTCCCAGAAGACTTCCCAACCATATTTGGATTTAATCTAAACACTTTTATTCTTAAAGATAAAATTCAGTCCGGAGACTCTGTTCATGTCATTTCCCGAAAACCAGAAAAAACCAGAAAACTCCTACTATCACTTAACATATAAACCATGCATCAGGATAATCTCGATAGAAACATAAAACACAAATCCCAGTTGTAAATCAGTGCTACTCACCAGTATACGCTTAATCCGAGAAACAAAAGCTTATTCCACAACCGACCGAGCATGACTTCCGGCTGCGCGCGAGGATGTGAAGGTAGCCAAACCATCCCCAGTTCGCGAGAGGAAAAACCCACTGAAATCTGGATCTCCGGCTCCACTAATCCGGTCATACCTCTCGCGGTTCTCATCTCTTCCCAGAGAAACCCTAATCGCCATAGTAGCCGCAAAACACCAAACCTCTTCAGTTATAAAAATATGATGCGAGCATTCCAAACAAAAACCTAATTTCCCCTTTAGTATATATGCCTTCCACACGCTCCCATACGTATTGCCGCACGACAACCTTTTAAAAGCCTTGATCCTGTGCATGCTCGCCCACTGAAAACCCTACATTTTCCCGCATCCACTTAAGCTTATTCTCTTTGACAACTAATGACCACAAATCTCCAGCAATAAATAAATTTTGATTAAGCCTGTCCATAAATCCATATGTCCATACTTTTGCATATATTTTATTTTATCTACTATTTTATATTGTTTATTATTATTATATTATTTTTTTTTCTACTCAAAACTGGGTTCTTACATTAGAACACTTCAAACAAGTGTTCAAGCCCAAGGTGAGGCTCTTGATGCCTTTTTATTTCACATATGTAAATATGAGTGGATTTAGGGATATTTAATGTGATATACATGATGTATTACTTCTGCTTAGTTTGATCTTAGTATTGTTCCCTTCTTCTCATCCTTCTTCCATGGCCATATGAGGGTTATCATGTTTTAAAGGTAATCGGAAGGGTACGGATGAGCCCAAAGAGAGGATGAGAGGTTTATTGGTTGACTTTGAGCATCCTAAAGCTACTATTTATTTATAATATTATTGTTATTCTTCTTTCATTTGATAGGGGAGGATGTTCCCCTTTATTTTTATCCCTTGTACCCTTTGAATAACCCCCCTTATCCTTTCTCTAGCTGTTTTTTCATGAGTGGTTTATACTTCCTTATCTTGTTTTGTGAATCATGGATGTTATATGTTAGGACTAATTTTGTTTATTTAATACATGGCTTAGCTATTGTTTTTCCTTTGAGTTTGTATGTAATATCTTCACTAGTCACTTGAAGCATGCTTATGAAGAAAATCATGTTTTTCCTACTATTTGGTGCATAAACGAAATCATGACTTTCTTGTTGCTGTTTTTGTACATTCGTACCATGACTTTATCTCATTTTAGTTACTATTTTGTCCATATGAGATCAGCTACATCACCTTTCCTTATGAGTTTCATATATATGCTCACATGCTTGATCATTAGAAGTACAGTTAGCTCATGTTTTACTCATCTTATATATCAAAATTTTGGTGTTCATAAGAGTATTTTTCAGCACTTAAATGTAGGGAACATGCATACACTTTGAGGTGAAATTTATTTATTAGTTTCTTTTGATCAATTCCTATTTGTATGTGTGTTAGTTAATGGACTTTGCAGCTAAGGAAACCTAAAACAGGGACACTTAGTCCCTGTCCCTTTGCTGATTTTGGTTCAGAAGGAGGAGGCAATCTCTAGTTTTCTCCCATTTTCTTGATTGCAAACCCACAAAGTAAGCCCATTTTGCCTTTATCTGAACCAATGTGGGCCCACACAAGGGCCCACACAACCCCAGGAACATCTCAAGAAGTCCATAAACCCAAGCCCATTGCCGAAACCCAAAAAATGGCATTTTCTAACTGATCCAGCAACTCGGGTCGGATCAGCAGGTTTTGTTTTGTAATCGACAAACCGGATCGGATACAGGTGTCCCTATGTGTATCCGACGCTTAAGGTCGGATACAAGCTTCTCTATGTGTAGCCGACAACTCAGGTCGGCTACATTACAGAGGCTCCATTTTGCTGATTTTTAGCTTCTTTACTCATTTTTGCAATCCTTTTTAACTAAACCAAGCAAACCAGAAGGGTTTTTGGGTCACTAAGCCCGACAAATTCATTTTGCTAAATGAAGATAAACCAAGTTAATTGAGTGGGCCAAACTCATTGAGGCCCACCAAAGCCCATTTTGGAAGCATGATGATTAGATTTAGGCTTGGTTTGGCCGAGACCACGGGCAGGGCCCATCAAGCCCATTAAACCCAACCAAGGTTAGGGTTTCCAAACCCTAACTCAAGAAGCCTTGGGCTTTCAAGCCCAAGCCCAGGTAAAGGGCCCCAAGCCCAAGCCTGGCCCACAGTAGAGAAAGATCAATCAAGATAATGGAAAACATTTGGCATCCATTTCGAGGCCCACCCGAGGGCCCACAAGTCAACCCAGACTCATTTTTGCATGGAATTAAATTTAATTTCCAACTTGGAATTTAAATAAAATCAATTTACTTGAACCAAAGCCCAAAGGGCCTCCCAGGCTTAGATGGAGGCCCACCAGAGGCATGTGGGCTTAACCAAGCCCACCAAGGACACCGTGGGTCTTCCAACGGGGCCCGCCCACTCAGACTCAGATCACCTAAATTAAGCAAGATAAAACCAATTAAAGGGACCCACACCACTCAGGTGGTCCCGCCAGACTTAACCAAATGGCATGTTGGATTAGGAATTGGGTGAGACCAAAGTTAGTTGACTCAAACCAGGGAACCCACGGGACCCGTCAACCGACGGGGTGGACCAGGGTGTCTACGGATTTCCCCGGACTGCAACCAAGACCTTATTAGAATCTCAAGCCGCAGACCAGTCCAATAGACCAACTTAGGCACCCAGGTGTTCACCTGCACCCCATCAGGTGGTGGTGACTCCAAATTACCGTTTTTACCCTCCCGGAGGCACGCACCAGAATCCGTGTGCCCCGCCGTGCGATTTCCCATGCGCACACTGTAGTCAGAAAGGACTTCATAATATGATGAAACGTAGGCTAGGTTTAGGGGTCCAGAAGAAATGATATGAATGCTCAAAATTGGTGAACGGGATAAAAGCCATGTCCTGTCCGCTTTCCTTGTTCGGGCTTGCTTCATCTTTTGTTCATCCAGTTTTGTGTCCTCCTTTGTTTTGTGGCTTCTTCTCCTTTTTCCATCTTTTTTCTTTTCTTTCTTTTCCTTTCTTGGGTTCTTTTCCCCAATCCTTGACTTTTGCTTTTGGGGTTTGCCCTAGCCTTTATTTTTCTTTTCTTTTTCTTTCTTTTTTTTTTCTTTTCTCAAAATGAATTGCCCAAGTTCTTTCTTCACATTTTTGTTTTCTAGGTTTTATCCCGTTCCTTCTTTTTAGGATGTTTTTCACTTTGCCCTATCTTCACCTTGGTCTTTCTCGTGTCACCAATTTCATGAAACTCTATGCCCCAGTTTTGAAGACAGGACATGGTAGGGTCAATGAAGGAATTGCTAGGCCCAAAGTATTTTGCTAGGGTTTCATCTTGTGTCAGATGATTTTTGGAGAAAATCAAGGATGGCCTTTCATCCTTTTACAAAGAATGTAACACTTACTTGTCTTTGCACAATTAACTGGCTCAAGAACCATTTTCATCTTTATTCATTTTCTTTTCTTTATTGCTTTTTGACTTTTCCCCAGTTTGGGGTGGTTAGACATAACGTGGGTTAAAAATGAGATGATCAAGCTCAACACGTTTGACTAGCGGAATTTGTTTGAAGTATTCTAGCCAAAAAATGGCCTCTCATGATTTCATCGGGATCATTGTTCCTAGACTATGTCAATGACCTTGGACTGGTATGGGCGCCTTAACCCTTCTTTTTTCTTTTCTCATATCACAACTTGCCCCTGTGTTTGGCAAGGTAGATTTCAAGTATGGTGCTGATGGGGAATCCCTTGGCTATGTTGAAACTCACATAATAGGTGCTGTTCGGCACATTTCATCTGTCAAGTTTGATTGTTCAGGTTTGTTCCGAGATCACAATCTTGCCTTGGTGTGGTTCAACACTTTGGTGATTTCCCAAAAGATTTCATTATCTTGCAAAAAAGAAGCATGCTATCAAGTTCTGAATTTAAAAGGAAGGAAAGTATAAACAAGACAAAATAGTAAACTGTGCAGGGGTTGGCCGATACAAATCAGCATTCTTAAAACTTAATTGCGTGCCATGGGAGGAAGCCTTTAGGTGCTTCCCTCGTCCTTCTTTTCCACATCATCTCCTCTCTCCTGCGGGAAGATGGCTGGTTCAGACATTCGGATTTGTGCTAACCTGTCAGAAATGTCCTGCCCTTTTGGTTTCTTGATAAGTTCCTTCAAGAACCCTTGGTCGACCAAATCTTGCACATCGTGTTGCAGATCCCAACATCGCTCCATGCTATGCCCTGGAGCACTAGAATGATACTCGCATTGTTCTACGGCCTTGTAGCTTTTGGACTTAGTCAATCGGGGGTTAGGGGGTTTAATCTGTACATACCCCTCCTTCAACAGAATTGGTAGTAGTTCCGCCAATGCGTATAGTAGGGGGTAAAAATCCTCTTCATTCTAGCCTCCATCTCTTCTTTCGTCTTTCTTGGGGGATCTCTTGGATGATCCATCAATCTGTCATGCTTTCCTTGGACACTTGGCTTCTTTATGAGTCCGGAACCATCTGTCACTATGGCTTTTCCTTTCCTTCTCTGCTCTTGATTATCTGCTAAGGCGGGTGGGAGGCTTCCTGGTTGCTCCGAGATGCATTTGTTTTTTGGCTTTCAATCTCTTTCTCTAGATCTCTTACACGAGATTGTAGCTCAAAATTTTCTTTCCTCAGTGCTTCCCAGCATTTGTTCCACCCTTCTTCTTTGTCCTGTATCGCTTGCAGTAAAGTATGGAAAAGGTCCAATATCTGTAACACCACAAGACTTGTCCATGTTCATTGTTGACAGGTGTGCGTACCTGTCTTCGGGTCGCACGGGTAAAAATGGGAAATTGGAGTCGCCACCGCCTGATGGGGTGCAGGCGGACACTTGGGTGCCTAGATTTTCTATTAGGCTTGGTCTGTGGCTAGAGATTCTAAGGTAGGGTCTCTGTTACGGTCCGGGGAAGTCCGTAGACACCCCAGTCCGCCCCATCGAATGACGAGTCCCATAGTTTTCCTGGTTTGAGTCAACTCGGTTGGTTTCACCCGATTCCTATTTCAACATGCACAGTTTTTGTTAAGTCTGGCGGGACCGCCAAAGTGGTGTAGGTCCCTTTACTTGATTTTATCTTTTTTAGCTTAAAGTGAGATGAGTCTGAGTGGGCAGGCCCCATTGGAAGGCCTGCGGATCCCTTGGTGGGCTTGGTTAAGCCCACGTGTTCCCTTGGTGGGCCTTAGTCTAAACTTGAGAGGCCCTTTGGGCTTGGTTCAAATGAATTGATTTTATTTGGATTTCAAGTTTGATTATTTAAGTGGATTTCCATGCCAAAGTGGGCTGGGATTGCTTTGTGGGCCCTTGAGTGGGCCACACAGTTGGTCGCCAAGTAATTTTCAGATTATCTTGATTGATTGTGCCAAAATGGGCCAGGCTTTGGGCTAGGGGCCCTTTTTCTGGGCTTGGGCTTGAAAGCCCAAGACTTCCTGAGTTAGGGTTTGGAAACCCTAAGTAGGTTCAATTTAATGGGCTTTAGCGGGCCCGATCGGCCCTACCCGCAGTTTCGGCCAAACCAAGCCTAGATCTAAACATGCATGTTGCCCCAGTTGGGCTTTGGTGGGCCCCAAAGGGTCTGGCCCACTCAATTCTTTTAATTATCTTATTTAAGCACAAATAAGTCGGTCAGGCTTGGTGGGCCCCGTTGGAAGGCCCACCGGAAATCAATTTGGACCTGGTCGGTTCACGGCCCATCTTGGGTTTCTGGGTCACCCGGAAACCCTTTATGGTTCGTCCGGGTTGATTAAACAAACCCAAAAATGGCACAATATCCTAAAAATAGCAAAACAACAATCTGGCAGTGTAGCCGGCCTGAGATGCCGGTTACACACGGGTCTCCGTGTATCTGGCATCTGTTGCCGGCTACACATAGATCTCTGTTGATCCGACCTAAGTTGTCGAGTCAACCTATAGAAGCTAATTTTTCGGATTTTTCACAAGGGGGCTTGGTTTCTGGGTCTTCTAGGGTGTTCTAGGGGTTGTGTGGGCTCATGTGTGAGCCCACATTGGTTCTGGGGATGAGGAATCACCTCATTTTGATCTCTTTTGAGGTTTTTAAAACAAAGCCAGGAGGGGAGATGCATGGTTCCCATAGTGTGTGAAGGCATGCATGCGTGCATGTGCTAGAGAGAGGATAACATCATGCTATCCATAACACTAGCTAAGGGATATAGCAAAAGGGGCATGGGGAACATACTTTCCAAGAAATATGCATGAAATACATGACGTAGATAATCTAACCTAAGCTCATGCATTAAATCACTAACTTCATGCTCAGCATACATGCAAAATCATTCGAATAAAACCATTTAAATAAAGGAATGAGGGGGTTTAAAATGGGGTACATTAGATTGTTGGAAAAGGGAACATGCTCCCTATGGAAAATGGGAAATGTCAACAGCAAAGTACCACCTTGGAGACCTTTGGAAGTGACCAAAAATCATTCTTGCCTTTTCTCATAACCATACGTGCACTCCCCCTACCATGGGACGCCTTTCATATCATATAAAAGAGGAGAAAAATAGGCTAAAAACCTGATTAACAGATCCATTTCAACAAGAAGAGATAAACCTTCTGCACATGCTCAAAACACCCTCATTTTAATATATGTAGAATAAAATATGTCAAGGGACCATACCTTGGGGTTTTAAAACCCCTTTGAAGTGTGTAGTCCTCTCCTTGAATCAAGAACAGGTGCTAGAGCCCTCCCTTTACACACCAACAGCAAGTACTCTCCTTCTTGGTGGAGTGAAGATGGAGAAGAAGAGAGAAACAAGGGGTAGAATGGGTTCAAGGTTGTGCTTGAGGGTTTAGGGAGCAAAAGGGGGGCAAGGTGAAGGGTTTTCGGAGCAGGTGCAAAGGGGCAGACACGGTGGAAACAGCCAAAGAAAAGCCAACCCCCGAACTGGGGCTGCTGTTGCCTTTTTATAGAAACTTTTTTGTATCCGGCATTTAATGTCGGATACACTACACTTCCTTTGTATCCGGCATCTTATGTCGGATACACTGCACTTTCTTTGTATCCGGCATATTATATCGGATACAAAGACAATCATTTCCGAAATTTAATTTTCTGCGCGTATCTGTCAACGAATCCACACGAATCTCGCCAGAAAATCTCTTGTATCCGGCATTATATGTCGGATATGAATAAAAGCATGTGTATCCGACATATTTGATCAGATACAAATCAAAAAAATTACAGATTTGCCCCTCGACTTGACCGATTTGACTGATTCGACCGATTTGACACTTTTGGATATCTACGGATTGCCCCCTGCGAATTTTGGTTTAGTCCCTGAGATATTTGATGATTTTTGGATATTCAAGATTTAGTCCTTGAGATATTTTGCAGCGTCGGCTGCCACGTGTGCCGTTCCTGCGCCACGTGTGTAGTTTCCGGTTTTTCTGCTCGGAAACTTCGACAGCTCATATCTTCTTCATCCAGACTCCGATTTGAGCAAACTCAATTATGTTAGAACCGTATCGGAGTCTTCTATCCATTGGGAAAGGATTAGGCAGTTGACTCGAGGTTTAGCAGAAAGTCAACTTTCGACTCCCCCTTAAGTTTGACCGACCCACAGATCCTTCATTCGGACTCCGATTCCAGCAAACTCAGTTGCGTTGGAACCGTGTCGAGATTCTCTATCCATTGAGATAGGGCAAGGTGACCAATTTTCTCTTGATCAAAAAGTCAATTTTGGACCCCTCAGGGTTTGACTATTCTGCTGTCTTTTAGCACACATTTTTTTGTTTTCTTCTTCTTCTTTTTGGTTTGATCAAAATTTGGGTGCTTACAACAGGGTTCCTGCCAGGAGAGACAAACATTAGAAAGCGGAATGCATGTTATGAAATGCCAGGATGCATGGAGAGGAGATGATTTTTTCTTTCTTTTTTTTTCTCTCTTTTTGTTTTCTTATCTTTTATTTTTCGATCTTTTCTTTTCTTTTTCTTTTTTCTTCTTTTTTTTCATTTTTTTTTCAATTTGGCGGAGGATCAATTTTGAGTTCCCCAACTTCAAGGAGATCTTGGACTGCATGATGGAGGCTCCAACATTCATTAGTATCATGCCCTGATGCTCCCTTATCGTAACCGCATGTCTTGGATGGGTCATACCCTCTACTTGTTGGTGCCCTCAGATTTGGTGGAACCTGCTTCAGGTGTCCCTCTTGCAACAAGGTGGGCAACAATTCTGCCAGGGAATATGAAAGCTGTGTGAACACGCGGTTCTTTCTTTCTTCCTTAGTCAAGGGCTCCTTCAGCCGGGCAGGGGTGACACTTGTATCGGGTGATCGCTTCCTCTCTTGCGTTTTGCAGATTGGACATGGTTGATCGTTCCCTCATATCTTATGTCTTCTTTTCTTTCTTGGGATGATTCTGTCATGGAAGCTCCTACTTTTCCATCCCTAACCGCATTTTCGATCCTGTCCGCCACCTTGATTAGGTCGGTGAAACTTGTAGCACACTGTCCCACCAACATCGTAAAGTATGGCTGCCCCAGTGATGACATGAACAGAGAAGTCTGTTCTTGTTCAAGGAGAGGGGGTTGAACTATATTTGCTAGTTTCATCTATCTTTTAGCATAGTCTGTTACAGACTCGCTATTTCCCTTTGAAAATCTCTGCAATTCTGCCTGTGTTTGAACCACTGGACTATTCAAACAATACTGTTGGATGAATATAACGGCGAGGTCGTTCCATGTCTTAACCTTCTGCTTGTCCAGACTTAGGAACCAAGAATATGCTGCCCCAGTTAGCGATCTCTGGAAGAACTGAACCATAATCTTCTCGTCCTTTGCATATTGGCACATGTCGTGAACATACGATCACAAGTGTATCAAAGGACAGCCAGTGCCATCGAATTTATGCAATTCAGGACATTGAAATTTTTCTAGCAATTGGATGTCTAGGAAGAGGCACAGACTCTCTAAAGTGGTTTTCTCCTGAACTAGATTGGGCTGGAGTTGCTTCAAGAAGGCTTCTTTTGTCTTTTGCCATTCTTCCCTCATGGCAGCTATCTTTGTCTTACTTTCCTACTTCACCACTGCCTTGATTATGGCCAATTTTTCCTCAAACTGAGCCTCTTGGGCCCTATACCAGTCTTCCTTATCCTGCCCCAGTTGGACAGATACAAATGGTTTTGTTTGTGCTCAGTGTGGGAATGAGGTGTCCTGTGGTGGCGGATGGGCTGCCATGGGTGTTGGTTAGGGTAGTTACCCCTGCTGGATTTTTGGCATTTGAATTCCCATGGCATGTATCATGGCCATTTGTTGCCCTAGATCCATCATGACTAGCTGCTATTCGGTTCTTGGCTGTGATGATGAAGAAGTTAGAGCCTCAAAATAATTCATTGCAATCATTTTTCAATGCGAATGCAATGTTATGAATGGTGCTTTGAATGTGAAATTTCGTACATGTTTATCAGAAATCTCGATCAGTCTCTTTTAAATTTATGAACGAGGTGTTGTGTGTGACTAGATCATTTACACCGTGAATGGTGCTCTTGTGCCATGACAGACTAATGCAAGACGGTTATTGCATGAAAATCACGACATTAACAAAAGCGGCACTGTGAACAATGTGTAACAGTGCCCCAACCAATCAGAAGTTCTTTCTGAAAATTTCAATGTTAAAAAGCTTGCAATTCGATCTTTCAAAGATTAAGACTCCGGGGATCATATCGTGTCTGTTGGTTTTCAAAAACCGAGCAACACATGAGTGGAAACCTTAGAAAATCATGTCGTAGGGATTATACCTCAACATCCGTGCCTTGATGGGCAGCGACTGCAAATTCCTTTGAAAACATGTAATGGTAAACAAATTAGGCAGCTAGCTCAATATAACCACAGATGACAGTTTTATTATGCATAGCATAAGACAATGTTAATGTTCGTCATGAAAGAAGATTCAATGTAGGCCCAAAGGCCATTTTATTGTGTGCTTTAAAAAGCAACTTTGATGTGCACCTTGAAAGGCGGCTTAATGTATGCCTGAAGGCGGCTTGATGTACGCCCTGAAGCGGTTTGATGTGCGCCCAGAGGCGATTCTGGCTTTGGAAATTCTTTTGTGTATTTTTTGAAAATAGTTCGGCTAAACAGATTGGTGTAAATGATTTCGAAATACGTATGAATAAATATATTCACAAGTAAAGTGAAAGTTAAATGTTAAATAAATATCAAAAACACCCACAAGTGTGTGCATAGTCCTAGAAGGGTTGGTACCTATCAAAGCACAACTCCTAGACATACTTGTGTAAGGAAGCACGTCCAAGTCTTGATCAGTTTTTGTCTTTCATCTATCCTTTCATCTGCTCTTGGTGTTGGACCATAGCAAAACTTACAAATTGCCAGCAAAGGCAAAATTTGCATGATATTTACAAAAATCTAAAAAGAATCCAACTTAGGGCTATTGGGAGCCCAAAAGAAGGGTACAAGTTGCTTTAGAAACAGGTTGGCTGAATTCCTAGATCTAGGGTTTTCGGCCCCTGTTCTGATCTGGCCTTATTCTGTCTGACTATCTGATCTGGCCAGCTTTCATCTGCTCAAAAGGCTGACTAGGACTTGGGGTGCTTCCATCAAACTCAATGGGTCAAGGCCCACGGCTCACAAGACTCAAATGCATGGATCTGGGGTGGCACCCCTGATCGAAAATTGGGTTGGCTTACTGAGTTAGGGCTAAGCCAGCCCATGGCCTAGGGATCACTCAGTTTGATGCAAAAGGACGAGGGTTGCTACCCCCTGATGGACTTTGAATTTCAAATTGATTTTACCCCCCTTTTTTTCATGATTCACATTCACATTTAGGATCAGGAACTCTTGTAGTTTCCCAAAAACCCAAACCTCTGGAAATCAACGCTTCGCGTTTCCAGAGCCCAATGTGGAAATCAACGCTTCGTGTTTTCACAAACCCAAACTTAGCAGAAATCAACTCTTCGAGTTTCCACTGCTCAAGGAAACCAACGCTTCGCATTTCCCAAAATCCCCAACTCTTTGGAAATCAACGCTTCACATTTCCAGAATCTAATCAAGTGGAAATCAACTCTTCGAGTTTCCAAATCCCAATAAAATATGGAAATAAAAAAGATCCCAAATAATCTGCGTTAACATGCATTATATCTCAATGTAATATGAATTCTTTATACTAACTTGTTTTCTTTTTATTTTATTTTATAAAGGTTTCAAGATTGCAAACCGAAGCCCGTACCTCCTGCGTTCAGGAAGAAGACTCCAGATGGATCCTGCCGAAGGACAAGCACTACCCCCACCTCAATCCCAGGAGCAGGAGAACCTGGAAGACCATTCAGTAATCACCGGTCTAAACCAGCAAATGGCCAATGTTGTGAAAATTCGCAAGTACACGAAATCGTGACAAGTAATATAGTGATGAAAAGAGTGTCGAACCCACAAGGACTATTTACCTATTAGCTATCAAAATTGTTCTAATGCTAAATTATTTGAAAATCAAGAAAAGTGGGATATTTTGAATTTGAAAAAAAAATTGAAAACAATAAAAATTAAATCGAAAAGTAAGGACTTGACCAAACACTTAAAAAGAAGGATATTTCACCCAAGAAGAAAACACTAAGGCATCCGATTCATCAAACCAATCCAATTCCAAATCCTAACCGAGCAATTAATCAATTATTATCCTATTTGACGGTGAAATATTTTAAATATATCTAAAACCCTCTCTCGAGTAGAATTAGAATTACCCAACATGCAATAACCCGCTATATGCTTATGCTAATTTAAAAGCAATTGAGTACATTAAGATTAATAATATCCCACAAAAACAAACCGCACGAATCACGTTGACACATTTCTGCCTTTTGTTCAATTCATGGTATACATCAAACGAAGCTAAACTACATGCATCATCTCTCAAATTAACATGCACAACAAATCATTCAACTATTGGCCGGATAATTGAAAGCATTAAACTTAACGATGTATACTCAAAAAGAATAATAAAATCATGAGTACATAGAAGTAGGATTCAGAATTGTCATGGAGAGATTACATCGGAGCCTTAGCAATAGAAATTAGCTCATAATTGAATCCAAACAAACTAAAAAATCTCTGAAATTCATAATGAAAATTGAACAAAGAGAAGATGAGAAAGTTAATAGGGAAACTGTATGTAGATCGAGAATTGTAGTTATCGACAAACTCCAATTCAGCCTCTGTTTTCTTCTTCTTCCTCCAAGCTTCCAATCCTCTCCAATGGTGAAAAACTCCTCTCTTCTAAGCTCTGGTCGTCCTCCTCTCTTGTGTCTCTCTTATATAAAATTTCCTTCCTTGCTTTAAAAGCCCCTTTTACTTCTTTTCCAAAACTGAATTTTGAAGATAGCTGTTTTCCGTTTTTGATATTAATGCTCAATTTTCTCCATCAAGATAACTGTTTTTGGGAAAGTCTTCAACATTAAATTTGTAGGACCTTCTCTTAGCTTTCCATAGACACCAAGATTGCCCTTATTGGAGCTCTCTAGCTCAAAATACTGAAGGATGTTTCTGGAACTCGATAAATTAAAGTTTCCTATTCTCTTGATGAAGAGAATTTTTGCTCATTCGAAAATTCTGAGAATATCTTGTAGATCCCCTCCTCAATCTCTTGACTCTTTCAATTTATTTATTCCTAAACAACAATAAACAAAAATACATAAAAACTCTAATAAATAGGCAAATTAAACACCAAGTAGCATAAAATTAAGGGTAAACATATGACAAAACATGTATAAAATTTAGGCACATCAGCCAACATGTCAGCTATGATGGCCACCATGATGCAGCAAATGGAGAGGCTACAAGCACCACAGCAACCGCAACGAAAGCCACCAATACCTCTGATGCGGTGACCAGCACCATTACCACAGCAACTGGCTCCTCAACCACTGCCAATCCTACCAGAGCAGGTGGTACAGATGAACCTGCAGCCTCCAGAACAGCTGGTCCCACAACCCAAACCAGTCCAACCAAAGTAGCAGTTGAGGATTCCGGCACCCCCTGCTATTCCACGACAACAAGTATTGCCACAAGGAGGGGGGGCATGAAGAAGAAGAATGGTACCAAGCGCAGGAAGCAACCAGTGTCACAGCCCAGATGCAAGCACTGAAGGAACAAGTGTAGATCATGAACCGAGGCCCCGTGCCAGGAGAAGCCTCACTGGATAGGCTGGGATTTTTCTCGAATCTACAACTCCCACCAAAGTTCAAGTGAGCGGACTTTGTAAAGTTTGATGGAAGTGGGTGTCCACTGTCTCACCTCAAAGCATACCACGGGGACACTTGCCAGTATGCACATGATGAAAGAATCATTGTCTAGTTCTTCCAATGCTTGTTGACAGGGTCAACATAAAAATGGTTCGCTAGTTTGGACAGGAACCAAATCAGAGCTTGGGATGATCTCACAAGCACCTTCCTCGAGCAATTCAAATTCAATACTGAGGTCCTACCTACTCGAAATGGAACTAATGAAAATGTCTAAGAAAAGCACCGAGTCTATTCATGAGTATGCCAAGAGATGGCAGGAAATGGCTGCAATGGTACAACCTCCCATGCTAGAAAAGGAGATGGTGACGCTGTTCATCTCAACATTGGGACAACCATACTATACACTTTTACTGGGACAGTGAGCTACAAGCTTCGCCAATCTAGTCGTGGTAGCTGACAGGATAAAGCATGGGGTAAAATCCGGGAGAGTGGCAGGTTTCGCAACAGAGCAAAGAAGGAACCCCAATAGTCGGAGAGGCATAGATAGAAAGAAAGAAGACGAGAAGATCAACTATGTCCAGAAAAACAAGCCTTTCCACTTCTCGCCACTAGACATGAGGGAAAGTCAAAACACTGGGTAAGGAGCACAGTTCACAGGACGGCCAAGGTGGTCTAGAGAAGAAATGCAAGTGAGGATGAATAGGGTATTCATACCTCTCCCTTACTCGCTGGCGGAACTGCTTCCAACCCTACTAAAGAAAGGGTATCTGCAAAAGAAGCAACCAACCCACCAGCCAGCCAACAGTTTCTCATATAATGCCAATGAGTACTGCGAATACCACAAGGGAGCTCTTGGGCATCATACCAACCGCTGTTGGGACTTGAAGCACGACGTGCAAGACTTGATCGACAACAAGCGTATCTCGGTCGATCCCTAATAACAACCCCTGCCACAGGAATTTCCACCAATCCTCTCCCGGATCACTTTAAGGCATCCACCAGACCCTCAGTAAATCAAGTGAACGGCAGTGATGACAGCAAGGGGTAGTTTGACCCGTCAGCACTTATTGGATGGCCAGGTCAGATAGTAAGGGTATATCTCCAGGAGGGAACCAAGCCGCCGGCAGTGATTATCATTGGAAAAGGAGGTGTAGAGAACACTCCACCTGCTCCCACTAAGGAATTCAAAGCTGAAGAGAATGTAGAAGTCTACGTCTGTGCACTTAAGGACGATCCCCAAAGCAGCAAGGAGGTCACAAGACCATGGTGCCAAACCAACTATGGATGGATCAGTGATTCTCCGTCACCCCTAGCCAAAGAAGGAGTGGGCAGTTCTGAAGGATTCATGCTCTGAGGCAGCCCACATATCTCAAGTCCCTCAGTCAATGTTCCAGAAGTCCCTCCCCAGAGATCTGCTGAATGGCCTCCTGATTGCATGTCAGCAACGTCAGAGCCAAACCTGCATCCGTCTAATGTACCATCGCCAGAGCATGATCAAGACTCCTTCACCTTCCCCTCGCATGAGATACCTACATGGCCCGGCCCCCTCATGTCATAGTCGAAGGAGTGCCACCATCCACTCCCACCTTCATCGACATATCTGACTCGGGGGAAATCCAGGATGAGTCTACCCATACAGTTAAGGAACCAGAATACTCATCATCAGAAGAAAGTGACCCAGAAGAATTCGTCAACATGAACGTGACTGGCGAAATTGAACCAGAAGAAATAGCTGAAGTCAACAAGAAAGACAAAGCACCACCTAAGAACTGGAGCTCCGTGCCCTTTGTAACCTGCAAGGCCGACTTTTAAAAGGAGGTTTCCTTTACTCCTGATGCTTTTTTGTTATAACTATTAAGTGAACTTTTAATTCTGTTATCTGCATATATAAAAAGAAAACTTTTGAAAAAAATGCAAGTGTATGGTCGATGATGACATCCCTCTGAGACGCATCCTTTTGGCACGACCACGATCATGGAAAAATGCTGAATCGCTCAAAGATGTCTTTAGCTGCGTGCAGCTCACTATCCCATGAGAACCTTGACTGAGCCAAATGTAATCCCTTCCTTATCCAAACCTTGATGTCCTTCCCAAACCTATCCTTACAATGGGACAGAGTAACCCTTGAGAGAAAAGAAAGGAAAAGAAAAAGAAAAACGAGAGTGTCTAAACCAGCTAAAGGCTAAGGCCGACTTCAGCATCATGTCATTAAGAAAGGATGAGAGGCCATCCTTCATGTATCCTGAATATAAAATCCGCTAGTCAAAACACTTTAGGCCTGATCGTATTATTCAAATACCTGTGTTGTGTCTAGCTACCCCACACTGGGGCAAAGCTGAAAAAAAAAAGAAAATAAAAAGGATGAATAGATTCCTGAATGAATCTGCATGAACATTTCAACCAAGTTGTCACAACTTCTGCAAAAGGATTAAAGGCCATCCTTGCTTTGTTTTCCCAATTTTCAAAATTATGTCTCTAGTCAAACCATTTGAGCCTAACTTTCTTCTTTCTAACCCATTGAGTCATGAGCACTAAATATGGTACCTGATAATGAAGAAAAGACATGGATGAGCAAAAACAAAGAAAAAGAAAACAGAAAGCACAGTGAGGCATGCTAATCAAAGCAAAAAGCAAAGGTAGACCCCCAAGGCAAAAGCAAAAATGCTAGAGAAAAGGCAAAGGTCACAAAAAGGCCACAAAAAAGAAAGTGAAAAGGTATTGGCAAAGCCCAAGCAGTCAAGGAAAGGGTAGCACATGACTCGATCCATTGGCAAAGAAACTTTGAGCCATATTCCCTTTCTTTCATAAACCAAAAACCCCAGCCTACGTTTCGTCCCATCAGAAAGTCCTTTCTGATTACAAAGAATGTGACCATGGAATTTATGCAGATCTATGAGAAAGGAATCTTAAAAGAAGAATGATCTTTGACAAAACACAAAGTGAAACCTTGGAATAAAGAGATAAGAACTTGAGCCTTATAACCCTTCAAGACCTCTTTGATCTATGGGACATGATGCACACAAGTCGGCCAACAACCCATAAACTGGGACAGACACTAACCCAAGGGAATAGAAGAAAGGAAAAACCCTCAATTGCAAATCCTGAAACTACCCTAAAAAAATTTTTTTTGGGTCAAGGTGAGAGAAATCAAAACTAGGAAAGGGGGAACACTCCTTGAAAAGCCCCTCATCTTTTAAACCTCTACTGGCACAAGTCAAGAATTTCATGGGAATGCGTGTCGAACACACCATCTCAAAACACTTTGAGTTAACAGGGAGATTCGCCATGGTCATTGGTCCTGCCTTTTCTTTTAGATGACTTGCACCAAAAATTTCGAAAAAAAATGTTAAAAAAAATCTCATTTCAGTCATGTGCACTTGCACACACTATAAAAACAAGTAAGCCATAAGCGCCTGCAATTTGAATTTCAGATACCTCACTGCTCTGTGAGAATTCTATAGGCCTAGGCAAGGCAAAAGAATCGGAGGATGTCAAGAAGCACTTTGAAGCTGAGAGAGAAGAATAGCGGGAAGCCGATGCAGTAATCCAAAGCATGCCAACAAAGGAGTTGCAAAGAGCTCCCTTATCCTCTGCAAGTAAAAAAGTCCATGCTTCCCCAATGGAGTTTCCCCTGTTCAACAGGAGCCCCCAAGCAACATGACAAGACCATGCCAGTTTGAAGAGGCTGGCTTTGCAAAGAAAAGAGACGAATACGTGAGGGCTCCCGCAAATCCCCAGTGGAGTGTTCCTTTCAAAAGGAGTCCCAGTACTTGTCTAATGATGACCTGCTCCCCAGCAAAAGAAGGCCTTCTCCCAGAAGGACAAAGATTAGGCCCCCATCTCCATAATCTCCGGCAGAAAGAACCTCGTGGAGAGAAGTCTGGACATAATCAAGCGACAGCCCCATCAGAAGAAAGAAATGGCGGAAGAAAAAGCAGAATGAAGAACCTCTGGGCAAATTGGCCCCATTTATAAATTTTTTATTTCCCACTTTTGTAAATAGAATAGGACAGGTGTGTGAGCTCCCTTGAGGTACCGGACAGCAACAACAACACCTCCTCCCTCCTTTTTCCTTCATCCTTCCTTTCATCCCCCTGCCAACCCTAAAAAAAAAAAAAAACCTTTCCTAAGGTCCTAAGTCTAAAAAAAGGTAAAAGAAGTCAAATCTAAAATCATCTAAAAGCTTTGATGGAACAAACGAGAGAAAAGAACAATGTTGAAGTGTCTTGCATCAATGTCGAAACAGGTTGGCGAGCTCAAGTCCAACCCCTTCTTCTAAACTTAAACTAAAGGACTAGGAGTTGCTCCAGAAAACCCGAGAAATTAAGGGCAAGCAAGCTCCAAAGCCGGGAAGTGAAAAACCATGTCATTTGGTGGTTCCCGTTCATTAAAAACATCAAAAGGACTAAGCTCGTCAATCATGTTGACAGAAATGCATGGTGCAAAAACGAGGTTCTTTTATTCTTTGTCGTTCATCCGCAGGGTGACTCCGGCAAAGAGGGGCAGCTGTAAGCACCTCATTTTTGCACCTCCCGGAAGTGCTGAAAATGAAAACCCTAACTAAAAAGTCAAACCCTGAGGAGACAAAAGTTGACTTTTTTATCAGGTGCTAATTAGCCACCATGCTTCTACCCAATGGATAGAGAATTCCGATACAGTTCTAACCCAACTAAGTTTGCCCAAATCGAAGTCCGGATGAAGAAGTTATGAGCTGATCAAACCTAGAGGGAGCAAAATTTGACTTTCTACTCAAACCCGAATTAGCTGCCCAATTTCATCCCAGTAGATAGAAGATCCCGACCCGATTCCGACACAATTGAATTTGCCGGAATTGGAGTCCAGATGAAGGATTTATGGGCAAGTCAAATCCCGGGGGAGCAGAAATTGACTTTTTGCTGAAACCCAGATTAACTGCTTTCTCTATGTCATAAGAAAGGAAATTCCAACACAATTCCGACGCAATTGAAATTGCCAGAATCGGGGTCCGGATCAGGGAAATATGAGCAGATTAAGATTCCGGATGCGACTTCGGATTTTTGTTAAAAACTTGAATTTACTGCAAAACTCTGTCCCAGTGGATAGAGGATGCCAACCCGGTTCCAGCTCAATTGAGTTTGCCAAAATCAGAGCTTGGATGAGAGAGCTATGAGCAATTCAAAATCGAGGGCAAAGTTGCAGAAAACTACCCACGTGGCAAATGTGCAGAAATCTGCCACGTAACGAGGAAAGGACAACAAAAGAAAATATCTCGAATATAATATTAGTATCTTAAAAAATATCTTGAATAAAATAATGTTTAGTAGAATATAATATTAATATGTTAAAAAGATCTTGAATAAAATAATACAATTCCCCATGTGCTCATTATCCATTTGACACCTCACTCGCTCTCTCCTCCATGTGTCCCTCACTCACAATTCCCTGTGTTAATTCTCCATTTGACACCTCACCTTCTCTCTCCTCAATGTGTCCCTCCTTCATTGATCTCTCCCCTCCATAAATAGCCCCCTATTCTAACCCTCCACACACACACAACCCCATATGGCCACTAACTCTTGGCTCATTGACCTCTCCATCTCCCTCCCAACTCTCTCCAATCTCTCCCATTGATCTCCTTCTCCAAATCCTCTTCTTCTCCATCTCCCAAGCTCACCCCCTCCTTTAACCACTTAAAACCTCTCCCACTATCCTCTCCTTCTCTTCTTCTTCACTTGTGCTCAAGGAGGAGACTTGGAAATGCTTGTTACTTGGAGGAAAGAGTGCTCAAGCTGCTGGTGGAGCTTCCAAGGAGCTCAACAAACTTCAAGAGGGATCCTAGACCCCAAGGTAAGACTCCCCATCGCATTGTGTTTAACATATATAAAAATGAGCTTGATCCAAGCATGTTGATTTTTATGATCTTTGTATGAGACTCCTTCTTGGCTCTAGCATGTTTCTTTCTCTTTTCACATGTTCTACCTCTTCTCCTCAAGAGTTAGAGCTCCCATGGTAAAGGGGAGGTGATTTCGGCCTACAAGAAGGGGAGAATGAGAGGTTGTTTTGCACATGTTAAGAGTAGTCCTCCAAGCAAGTGTTTTCTTTGTGTCCCTTAGTTTCCTTTTTGATTTAAAAGAGAGGAGCATGTTCCAGTCCTTCTCTTTTATCCTATGTCTCCCTAAATCCCGTCTTATCCTTTCTTTTAATGACTTTCTTTCCAACTTTATGCTTGCTGTTTTTTGGAAGTATTGTATGCCATGGAGTATGCTTGCATAGAGCTAATGTTGTTTGCATGTCTTGAGAAGTATGCTCCCTAAACACTCTATGTGCCATGATGTTTTCGGCTACTGTTTCAAAGTATGTTCTCTTTCTCCTTTTCATGAGCACCTATTGCACATGCACATAGACCCCCCTGCTATGCTCCTATTCCTCCCTTTAACTACTGTTTCACACCATCTAGCATGTTCCCATTCTTCCCCTAGATCTACCACTCACACACATAGGTGCATGACCCCCAATAGGAAGCATGCTAGGTTCTTATTTAATCACATATCCTCTATATAGTCACTTGATCATACACACATTTGTATTGTAGTTTTAAGCATATCTAAAAAAGTGTTTGTTATGTGATGTTTAGTTACTGTTATTTGATGTTAGATGATGTTTAGTTGTTGTTTGGAGGTTTTGTTGCTGTTATGTGAGGTTTTGATTAAGTGTTTGTTAAGTGGAATGCCTAGCTTGGCTGCCAAGGGCTTAGGGTAAGGCCCCTAGCCTCCTCCCTTTTTTTTAATTCTTTTTTTTGGTTCCCAAAGCACCAAAATGATCAAGAATGGGGTCTTCCCCCCATCTTCCAGCAACTATGTGGGCCCACACAACAAATCATCCAGGCCCACTATGAATAAACTTTAATTATCTCTTCACTTAAATCTTAAATAACATTAACCATAACAACTAAATCCCAAAGGGCCTTCTAGGATCAGATCAAGGCCCACCAAGGGACATGTGGGCTAAACTTAGCCCACCAGGGGATCCGTGGGCCTTCCATTGGGGCCCACCCAATCAAACCCAGGACACTTAAATAAATTAAATCAAATCAAATCAAGGGGGCCCACACCAGTCAAGTGGTCCCCACCAGCCTTAACAAAGTGTGCATGTTTTTTTGACTTAGGAATCGGGTGAGATAGACCAAAATAAAGTTGACTCGAATCAGGGAGACCTGAGGGACCCGTCAATCGACGGAGCGGACCAAGGTGTTTTCGGACTTCCCCAAACAACAACAGAGACTTTAACTGGAATCTCAAGCCACAGACCATCAAATTAGACAAACCTAGGCACCCTGATGTCTGCCTGCACCCCATCAGGCAATGGCGACTCCAATTTCCCCAATTTACCCTTTAGGAGGCACGCACTCCATGTGCGCCTCATCGTGCGACCCTGCACACACTTATTCATGTATTATCAAGCATGAAATGATTATTTTAATATATATGTAAACTGTTTAGCATGCATCGTGTTACCTACTAAGATATTCGTATCTCATACCTTTTGTTTTGTTTTGGTTTACTGCTTATACGCGAGAGGGGGATCAGAGTGATGTTACTCAGGGAGTGTTTGCTGATTTCTTACCGGAGGACTACTAATACCCTGATTGAGTTGAGGTTGTTATTAGGAAAAGGATACATTGACTATTTGATGGTTTATCTTTATTTATTTGGACATGATGTACTCAGAGAGAGAGTGTGAGTTTTTTTTAGAACCCTTTGATTATACCAGACTTGATCAGTTGATTTTATGGTCATTTATTCTTTATGATATTTATGGAGATAATAGGCATTACACTTCTGTACATTATATTAATCCGCACTCTGATGAACAGGTTTGAATTATTTGATTTTAGTTTGGTTTAATTTGTTGATGTTATATATATATGGGCCCAGTAGCACTCGGATTCGGATTTAGATGCCGGTTTTGCATTGACCCGGGTTTGGGGCGTTACAGAGATGGTATCAGGGCAAATGATCCTCACCTTAGGTAGCCAACCATAGGGGGATGGGATTGTGAGCTCGCTAGATAGAACCCCTAGAATTATTTGATCCTAACAAATGGAATTTGAATTTTGCAGATGGTTGGTAGAGGGCGACGTGCGCGAGTTGATGTTCATGATGAGAGAGTTGAGGCTGGAGAGCAGCAGTATGATGCTCCACCACCACCAGGAGGTGACATTTGGGCCATGGTGGGCACATTGGTAGATCTCTTGCCGAAGAGAGGGAGGAGAGAATGAGCCAGAATGGGAATGGCAACGGAGGTAATGGGCACAAAGATGCACCTAGACACGCCAGTGAGATTCAAATGGCGCGGGACTTGGAGCAGTTCCGTAAGATGGATCCACCTATTTTCAGTGGACGACCAAACCCAATGGAGGCAAAGAGGTAGCTTATGCGGGTCGAGTGGATTTTTGATGCCATGGACTGCCCAAAGGATAGGAGAGTCAAATTGGCAGCTTTTTTGTTTGAGGGGGAGGCAGCTCACTGGTGGAGAGCTGTAAAGAGGCAGGACCCCCATGCCACTTATATGTCATGGGGTAGATTCACAAAGGTGTTTTATGGGTAGTAATTTTCTGATGAGGTACGGCTACAGAAGGAGATGGAGTTTATGGACATCACCCAGGGGAACTAGACAGTGGTGCAGTATGAGTCCAGATTTTTTGCCTTGTCCCGATTTGCACACCACATGGTGCAGGATGAGAGGAGGATGACTGCGCATTTCGAGAGGGGTCTGAGGCCGGAGATACGGAGTATGTTGACAGTATTCTTATGTACTGAGTTTAAGGATATTGTGTGTCGAGCCACCGGAGCAGAAAGAGATATCGAGACTCGAGCCAATATGAGTAGAGCTAGACAGCCGGTGAGGCCGGTAAAGCAGAGAGGCTTCCTTAGTGGGGGCAAGAGACCTAGGGAGTGGTACAGAGGAGAGTAATCTGGCAAACAGATGTACAAATCAGCTCAGAGGGGTTGTGCCAGTTGTGGTAGGAACCATGTCCCGGGTCCATGTTTTGCAGCTCTAGCTACTTGTTATAGATGTGGTTAGGCAGGCCACCAGATACATGAGTGTCATTTTCCACCCACTTATCAATCTTTGGCTATGAGACGACCAGATGCACTTGCACCTGTAGCTACTCAGAGACCCCCATTCCAACAGCCAGCCCAGAGAGCACCCATGGGACAAAGATCCCAGGGTAGAGGAGTAGCACAGAGGGGAGCGCAGAGGCAGGCAGTACCTGCTCCACAGTTGCAGCAGACGAGAGTGTATGCAGTAGAGGCACACGAGGAGGAGCACGAGCCCAAGCCAGTGACTGAGATTGAGGCTGATCCGGAGGCACCTGAGCTGATTGGAGGTATTCTATTTATCTGTGGTAAATTAGCTTGTTGTTTGTTTGATTCTGGTGCCTCGCGTTCTTTCATTTCGTCTGTTTATGCACGACGGATTAGATTGTAACCAGTTGATATGGATGTTATTTTATTTGTACACACACCATTGGAGGAGTCGACTAGAGTTAAGTCAATATATAGAGACTTTATGATTAGACTGGGGAGATTAGAGCTGCCAGGAGATTTGATGTGATTTTGGGGATAGACTGGTTGTTTAGACATCATGTCACTTTGGACTACTACAATGGGATTGTGACAATTAGTGGGCCAGATCAGACCATTCATTGTTTCAGATGTGAAGGGTTGAGATCTTGCATTGGTTTGGTAGCGTCTATTGTGTCAGAGGAGCCGAGGGATGACTCACTTGTCATCTCTGATGTGCCAATAGTCTGTGATTATGAAGACGTCTTCCCAGATGATCTACTAGGATTACCACCTGCTCGGGGTGTCGAGTTCAGGATTCAACTATTCAGCTCCTGTTTCAAAGCCACCCTATAGGCTTTCAAAACCAGAATAGGAGGAGTTGAAGAAGCAGATAAATGAGCTTTTAGAGAAGGGATTTATCAGGCCGAATGTGTCACCATGGGGCGCACCAATTCTTTTTGTATAGAAGAAGGATGGTAGTATGCACATGTGTATCGACTATAGGCAACTGAATCACGTTACTGTGAAGAATAAGTATCCGTTGCCTAGAATTGACAAATTTTTTTATCAGTTGGGAGGCGCATCTTGGTTTTCCAAGATTGATCTGAGATCGGGTTACCATCAGTTGAGAGTGGTAGAGGAGGATATAGAGAAGACGGCTTTCCGTACTCGTTATGGGCATTATGAGTTCTTGGTTATGCCTTTTGGGCTGACCAATGCCCCAGCTGTCTTCATGGATCTCATGAACAAAGTTTTCCATGCCTATTTGGATAGTTTCGTTGTAGTATTTATCGATGACATTTTGGTCTACTCTAAGACCCGAGAGGAGCATGTTTGGCATTTGAAGGTGGTGTTACAGATTCTGAGGGAGCATAAACTGTTTGGGAAGTTCAGCAAATGTCAGTTTTGGTTAAGGCAAATATCATTTTTGGGTCATATCATTTCATGATAGGGTATATCAGTGGACCCTGAGAAGGTTAAGGCAGTAGCAGAATGGCTTAGACCCACTACAGTTCAAAGGTCAGGAGTTTTCTTGGTACGGTAGGGTACTACAGACGTTTCATAGAGGGTTTCTCTCGTATAGCAGCACCCATGTCTAACCTAACCAAGAAGGCAATGAAATATTAGTGGGATGATAAATGTGAGTAGAGTTTCCAGTAGTTGAAGAAGAGGTTGACTACAGCCTCGGTTTTGATAGTGTCATCCATGGATGAGGCATTTGCAGTGTATTGTAATGCTTCTAGGATTGGTTTGGGATGTGTGTTAATGCAGCAGGGCAGAGTTGTTGCGTACGCCTCTAGACTTCTGAGACCCCACGAGAAGAACTACCCTACTAATGATTTGGAGTTAGCAGCCATAGTGTTTGCCCTTAAGCTATGGAGGCATTACCTATATGGGGTAGAGTTCGAGATCTTCTATGATCATAAGAGCCTGAGATACCTCTTTTCTCAGAGATATCTTAACATGAGGCAGCGTAGGTGGAAGGATCTACTTAAAGACTTCAGATTCACATTACAGTACCATCCGGGTAAGGCGAATGTGGTAGCAGATGCCCTAAGTCAAAAGAGTATAGTGGAGGATTAGGTAGCCACTCCAGCAGCATTCATGATGAGTGAGTGCAAATTGGTGGATTCAGTCAGAGATTGGCAGGGAGAGTTCAGTCTGTCACAGGATGGAGTGATCAGAGTTGCCCGCATACAGATAGAGCCGGATTTGGTTCAGAGGATTCAGGAGAGACAGATAACTGATCCATAGCTGATTCAGACTAGAGAGTTGATGAGTAGAGGATTTGAGGCTACTACAGATTTTTCATAGAGAGATGGGCTATTGAGATTTCAAGGCCGTATATGTATCCCAGATGATGAGGAGATAAAGGGGAAGATTTTGACAAATGGACATAGATCTAAGTATGCAGTGCACCCAGGGAGTACAAAGATGTACAAGAACCTTAAGGCTATATATTGGTGGTCAGGGATGAAGAGGGAGATTGCTGAATTTGTAGCTAACTGTTTGACATGTCAGCAAGTTAAGGCTAAACATCGTGAGCCACCTGGGCTACTTCAGTCACTTCCCATTCCAGAGTGGAAGTGGGAACATATCACCATGGATTTTGTTTCCGGGTTGCCTATGACAGCGAAGAAGGAGGATGCCATATGGGTTATAGTGGACAGATTGATGAAGTTAGCGCATTTCTTACCCATCAGCACCACATAGCAGTTGAAATCATTGGCTGAATTGTATGTTAAGGAGACTGTGAAATTACATGGAGTGCCAGTCTCTATAGTATCAGATAGAGATGCACGATTTACATCTCACTTTTGGACAGTATTTCAGGAAGCCATGGGTACGAAGCTAAATTTCAACACCAGTTATCATCCTCAGACAGATGGTCAGTCTAAGTGTACCATACAGACATTGAAGGACATGCTTAGGTGTTGTGTCATGGATTGGGGTGGCAATTGGAGTCAGCACTTGCCATTGGTGGAGTTTGCTTATAATAACAGTTATCAGGTAAGCATTTAGATGGCACCTTTCAAAGCATTATATGGCAGAGCTTGTAGATCCCCAATGTGCTGGGTGGAAGTTGGAGAAAAGCAATATACTGGGCCTAAGATTGTACAAGACAGTGTGGAAAAGGTAAATCTAATCCAGCAGAGATTGCGTACAGCCCAGAGTCGCCAAAAGAGTTATGCAGATACCAGGAGGCGAGATTTGGAGTTTGAGGTTGGCGATTATGTATTCTTGAAGGTATTTCCATCTCGAGGAATTAAGCAATTTGGCAAGAAGGGCAAGTTGGCCCCAAGATTCATAGTTCCCTTTGAGATAGTTGGCACAGTAGGACCAGTGGCATACAGATTGGCATTACCTGCACAGCTGGAGGGAGTTCATGACGTATTCCATGTATCGATGTTGAGGAAGTACATGCATGATCCCACTCACATCATCCAGCATGAGTCATTAGTAGTGTGAAAGGACTTGTCATACGAGGAGCAACCAGTTAAGATCTTAGAAAGGCGAGAGCAAGTCCGTACGAAAGTAATCCCATTAGTGAAGGTGTTATGGTAGAGTCACACAGTAGAGGAGGCCACATAGGAATTGGAGTAGGAGATGTAGAAGAAGTATCCTCACTTATTTCCAGAATTGCAAGGTAAATTTCGAGGACGAAAATTTTCTTTTAGGAAGGGAGGATGTAAGACCCCGAAAATTTCCTAATTATAAAATTAAATAGTAATTAATATTTATTTGAGGATTTTATTGGTAGATTAATTTATAATCCTAGGTGATCGCATTGATAGTGGAGATCAGGAGTTTGGAGCAGATTTGACCGATGGATTGTGATATATTGAGGTAAATTTAAAATATTGATGCAGCTGTGTTTTGATTGGGTAGATGTGTGATAGATTATAATGTTGCAATGCACAGGATCAGGGATATTATAATAGGGTTTTATACTCTAGAAGATAGGTTTTGTATTCTTTCTCGTATACTGTTGGTATTCTGCGGCTGAAGGAGAAAAACAATTGCAGAGAATGAAACTGAAGAAAAAGAGAAGAAGAAGGAGGAGGAGGGAGAGAGATCGTTGTTCTTGAGTTTCTCTTCATCCCAAGACTATTATGTGTGTATGAAGAGAGTGGACGTTGCTATTCAGAGGAAGAAGAAGAACTCGCATGATACATGTGACATACACCAATTCAATTCTAGTATCTTATGGCCTAAACCACAAAAATACTAGAATTGGTATGTTGGGCAACAAGTAAATCCGGGTCTTAATTAAAATTTAAGACAATAAATCCGAATTCACTCATTTATGAACACTACCAATCATCTAATACCAACAGATAATACATGTTCATTAAATATATCAGAGTGCAGTAAATCAAATGATGATAAAGCGGAAGACTTAATAGAATATCTAACTCGAAATCATAATCTCAGAATGTAAAATCACTGAAATGAAATATAGATAAATATAATAAATGAGGATAACTGTTATACCTCTAAATCTGGATCTACCTGAAACCAACTGCTAACACTTTGGAATCTGCACAGTCTATATATATAATAAACTAAATGAGATTGGAGATCCCAGTAAGCCATCATATGATAAATTAAATACACATGTAGATATATCTCAAATCATAATACATCACAAGTAATCAAGTGCAAGTGAGACAACCTCGTATCCCACTAAATAATATGAATTCACAATAAGGTTCAGAAGAATTACAATAATCATCAACTGGAATTTATAAATCAATTTATAACTTAGAACCAGACCAATTCGATTAATCCGATAAACCATATCATATTATTCACAAGACTAATTAAAGTAATGTCCAGCCGGAACTATAGACATCGGCCAGGACTACAACTATAGTATTCAAACTGGGATGCACAGTCCTTGGATCACAAGATCACCACACACACACATTTCAGGTAAATCCCCTTTTACCGGGAAGTACCAATCACATCGCTCACACTGCCAGGAGGAATCAAACGTCTCGACTGGCTCTGTCAGGAGGAATCACATCTCGACTGACTCACATCACAAAATAAATAAAAACCTGCCGGGAGGAATCCTCAACTCAACCAGCTTCGTCGCTCCAATCAGTACGACTCCCTCTACTCCCATAATGATGAGCCCTCACACACTCAAGTTTTAATTATCTTTTTAACATCAACACAATAATTCCATATTCAAAACATAATAAGCATCTCATTGAGATCAAATAGTGAAATTCATTTTTCTACCTTACATACCGGTAAAGTGCTAACTCGCTATTGATAAGTTAAACTTATCGCAGGGTAAAACAAATTTAATTAGGGTGCAATATACACAAATCAAAACCATGAATACTCATGTGTGTGTCATCTTATTCCAATATGCATATTGTTCTCAAAATAATAATATTATAATATAAATGCAATTTAGAAATCATGCTAGTGGAATTCACATGAAATATTTAATAACAAGGATAAACAGCATTGTTTGAAACTTACTATACATATATGCTAAATCTTAAGATTATCTGATGCAAATAAATAAATCATGCTATCACACAACCATTCACTTACCAACCCCCACTTTTAATTAAATTGACGAAAATTCTCTTTCATATAATATGCTAAATCTCACCTAAGTTACACATTCATTCTTTAATTTTTATTAAATTAACCTTATCCTATTTTAAACTAATTTTTAAATCTTAAAATTCACTTTTAAACACTTTTCTTTAAATTTTGATTTTTCTTTCAAAAGGTACTAAAATGTAATTATATATTCCTGTTTGCACCTATTTGTTGAATTTAACTAAAATCTGAACTAACAATTAATTCTTTAAGTTCTGCACACTAATTTAACAATAACTCTCCCATTTATAACTGTTTACAGATTACTATATCAATTTTGTACTGAAACTTAAACACTTTTCAAATTCGACGACAGCCACTGTTGCTTCATTTTTTTCTTTTTTCTGTGATCGAATGTGCTATTTTGAGGATTTTTGTAGGTCAACCCAGGAAGCCTCTGAACCTAAAATCAGTTCCTACATGTTCTATACCTGTCAAATAATTTTGGAGCTATTGATCTGAGATTTACAACACTTATACATAAATTTGAGGGCATCTAAATATCTCCCAAAACCATCTACAACTGCACTGTTATTCATTTTCTGTGATTAAATGGCTGACTTTGAGGATTTTTCTACATCAATCCAGGAACCCTATTAACCTGAAATCAGTTCCTACGTATTCTACACATGGTAAAGTAATTTTGGAGATATTAATCTGAGATTTATAATACTTATGCATAAATTTGAAGACATTTAAATATGTCCCAAAACCATCTGCAACTGTCATGTAAAACCAGAAACAGAGCATATGTATATGATTCCAAAACTTTAACAAAGTCTCTAATAAATCAACTAAAACCCAATTAGACATTCAGCAACCGAATTAGCTACTCCAAAACAAATTAACGTAACATGATAACTTACCATTTCCAATTTCAACGAGTAAAACAAATTGAATTTAAAGATGTTTAAAGCTTAGGAAAACTATCAAGAATTCTTGCTAAAAGCTTTTACAATATGATAACTATCTAATCCATATAAGTACTGTTCTAAAGCAAAGTATAATGATGACTTACTGGTTTCTGTGTGCAGATTACGGCACCTCAAAACTTCGACCTTCTCTTTGGTTAAGCAACTCACAAAACACAGTCCTCATGGACTCAAAACACTCTTTACGAAAACGCAAATTAGCTCCTACACTGCTGTAGAAACTCTCCTCCAAACCATCAGCAAACTAAGGGAAAAACACGGAAGAGGAAACTAAGAGAAGAGGAAGATGGTAGGTTTCTGTCGACTGTTCCAGAACCTTGCAGTAAGCTGAAAGCATGTTTAATAGTCGGTTAAACAAGTGTCTTAACCAAGAAACACTGTTGTTTCAGCCAATCACTTTACTGCTTAGACTAAGGGACCTCTATGGTACATGGATCAAATACAGCTGAGTCAAACTTCAGCTTAAATACAAGAGATCTGCAAGACAAATAGGAGTTCTAGAATCCATCGAGTTGAAGATAGATGGGTTAAATGATTTCATACATTGTCTTTGTTGAAAACTCTTACATAAGCATTAGAGAATCAATTTGTAAAATGAGAGAAAGAGAGAGAAAAGGCGTAAAGCATGCTAAGTAATAGAAGTATACTATGGTCCTACTTGCTTAACACCCTTCACACATACTCCACCAATCATTAAGAAGACCCCTAATTTGTACATGCATAAATATAACACCAATAATCAAAGTTTTTATACCAACAATTTACATATTAATAGAATAAAATAATTTAATAATTTTCCTCCAACAAAATACCAAGTTAGTCCTCCATTTAGAAACCACATTTAAAATTGCACAAATTAAGGAATAAAAGCCTTGAATTTAAATTAACTCTAGTGTATCCTCAAATAGATGTAAAATAGTTAATAGAAAATCATCACAAGCATAATATAAATAATCTCGGATCTAAAACATGTGAGATAAATTTCAAATAGGCCAATTAACCTAATTAATAAATATAATTAATTACAATTAATTCAATAAATCCCAAAATAATTAATAGAAAACATTTTAATTAGTCCAAGTACCAAATTAGAAAATTTTGGGATGTTACAATACAGGTAGGTAGCACACCTGATTTGTTGTATGATTGTTGTTTTCCTGTTGTTTGATCACAAATGCATGATTATTCGTTGTATACATATATATTTTGTTAGATTATAGTTGAATATGTATGTAGAATTCACTCAGAATAAAGAAAAACTCGGTTTGCCGCAAATAGTCGGAAGCCTAGCACGATCGCCTAGGTGATCGTGAGTGTCGGTTTGTTAAAATTAACGCATTGTTAAGCCGAGGTGATGGGGTAAGTGATTGAAATTTCAGGGGCACCTAGTGAGACCGCCTAGGCGATCCCTGAGCGCCCATTGACCAGAAATTTTTGTAAAAATTTAACTGCCGCCCAGCTAGGTCTCCTAGGCGACTAAGCTGAGCGACATCAACAGAAAAATGTAATTTTTCAGAATTTGATTTCTAATTCAAAATAAAATGGTTTTAAATGGATTTTATCAACTAAATTAGATGAATTGAGATGGATTTATTTGAAAATTTATTTTAGGTTTATAGTTGGCTAATTTGAAAATAATTTGAGATTTTAACTTTAAAACCTAATTGACTGAGATATTCAATAAGGAAAATTTATTTTACACATCATGATTCAAACTTCCACAGATAGGAACTTTATATCAGAAATTCAACCCAGTTATACCAAATTTTGATAAAATTTATATATATCAAACTTTATATGCCACTACGCACTATTACTTACATACGAATGAGTCCTTAGGGATGTTGGTGTCTAGTGGATATAGCTTAATATGGATCCATAGAATAAGCTAGATAGCTAAAGGGTATTTCTTTTGGGTTGATGTACTCCCACTTGTGAGCGTGCTTCCTTTGATAGTTAGTTTGTTCTGGAAGGTCCCATATTTGTAGGGTCATTTTGAGCCTCGCTGGTGATTTTTGTACATGCGGATCAATGGCCATCTCCATGTATTAATTCAGGGGCTGCATGCTGGTGGTTCATGCCAACTTTATGAATATGTGCGCAATAAGTCGATGACTACGGCTCTTATCATCAGAATAATATTCGGGTTTGAGTGTCATAGTAGCTTCGCCCATAAAACGCATGATGGCATAGCATTGAAGAGTGTCTTCTCAAAAACTTATCTTTCTTTGTGAATCCTACAATGATACTAGTATTGTTATACACCTGTTATTGTTAGTTTGACACATGTGAGTTCATGCATGCTATATTTCCTGGTTGGATGTGGTTACTTTGTTCATCACAGTTATAACGGAATTGATTGGACTTTAGCTAATTTGGGTTGATGCTGAATTATTCTGGATTTCATTTCTTATCCTCATTATATCTGATACATGACCCTTGGAAATGATTTATTGCTGGTTTGTTCTTCTCGTATGTATGATCTGATTAAACAATACCTGCTTATTCATTTATTATCGAGCATGAAATAATTATTTTAATATATATATGTAAATTGTTTAGCATGCATCGTGTTACCTACTGAGATATTTGTATCTCATATCTTTTTGTTTTGTTTTGATTTACAGCTGATACGCGAGAGGGGGATCAGAGCGGTGTTACTCAGGGAGAGTTTGCTGATTTCTTACCGGAGGACTACTACTACCCTGATTGAGTCGAGGTTGTTATTGGTAAAATGATGCATTGACTATTTGATGGTTTATCTTTATTTATTTGGACATGATGTACTCAGAGAGAGAGAGAGTGAGAGTTTTTTTTTAGAACCCTTTGATTATACCAGATGTGATCAGTTGATTTGATGGTCATTTATTCTTTATAATATTTATGGAGATGATAGGCATTACACTTCCGCACATGATATTAGTCCGCACTATGATGAACACCTTTGAATTATTTGATTTTAGTCTAGTTTAATTTGTTGATGTTATATATATATATATGGGCTCAATAGCACTTGGATTCGGGTTTAGATGCCAATTTTGCATTGACCCGGGTTCGGGGCGTTACAGCATCCTTTTATACCACTAAATCCTCAGGGTGTACCTAAGGCATACTACAGGGGTATCTTAGTGTTAAGTGAGGGTACCTTAGTGTTATTTGAGGGGTACTGTAACAACCCGGTTAAAAGAAAACAATAATAAATATAATATTGACCTTAGTCAACTTTTTATTGGTCACGGGTCATTCTATTTGGGGCTTTTAATTGGCGCTAGTGTAGTACCTTCCCTAGTGGCACATACACATTAGAGTTTCTCTTGCTTTAAAAGTGATAAATCCAAAAGAGAGAAACCCAAAAAGCCTAAACTGTACCCTCAAAATCTTTTGACCTTTTTGCTTTCTTCTACTCTTTCCCAAGAACCACACAAGACCCTAGGTAAGCCCTTGTCCTTTTCCCAAGTTCTCTTTATTTCCTTCAAATTTTCTTATTTATTTATTTATTTATTTCTCCAATGTTGATTATAGGAGGAATAGAAGAAGAAAAGAAGGAGGAATAGGAGAAACCCTAAGAGATTTGGGGGTTCATTAGGGTAAGGGATTTATTTTATTTTATATGAATAACCATGTAAGATTTTAGATAATAAAAAAAAAAAGAAAGAAACTATTTGGGTTTGAAGAAATTTAAGATTTTATACATGATGGTTCATCGTTTTTAGGGTTAATCACATTGGGTGATTTTATTTTGTTATTTAATCATTCAATTTTGGTCGACTTTGTATCTTGAATGTATTACTTTCAACAACTGAAATTTTGAGTTAGTACAGATTTGGTTATAAGATCATGTTTATATGTAATGAGTTGTAGACAAAATTCATCTGGATATTCATTAGAGACTTGGTTCGCTCTAATATAGTATATGCCATGGCTGATTCATCTTATTTCATGGCCCAAGGCCTTTGTGAGATCATGGTAATCATCACCATGGGTTCTCTTTTGTCATCACATAATCCATTGATAATCACATGGAGGATAGAGAATCACCAGATAACTTACTTTTCACATGGACTCATTATTACTTATATTTTTGGGAAAATTAATTTTTAGTGGTGCTTTATCAAAATATTTAAGATGTAGTCAACAAAGTTTTGAGTTTAAACTTTTACTACACCTTTATCAAAATAATTAATTTTTAGTGCCATTTCACTATTACAAATCAACTATTCTAAGAATGCCCTTACATCACTCATCCAAATGGCTTGTACAAGTCACTCATTCAAGGTACAAGTCATTTTATTGACTTGTACAAGTTTAAAATGGCTTGTACAAGTCAATTTATTGCTTGTACAAGTTTCGGAAGTAAGTTGTATAAAGGTAATTTTCGAAGAATTTGCTCGTATGAGTGAAATGGTACTAAAAATTAATTATTTTGATAAAGGTGTAGTAAATGTTAAAACTCAAAACTTTGCTGACTAAATCTTAAATATTTTAAAACAACACCACTAAAAATTAATTTTCCCTTTTTTTTTTTAAATGTCACATGGCAACAGTAGCCATGGATTTTTTTTATTTATATTTTAAAATAACACATGGCTTCGATCACATTCTCATAACGGAAGTGGCTAACAAGCCATGGCTTAAAGTCAACTCATATCAAACCTTTTAGTTCATGGCTCCTCTTTAGTGTCAATCAGATATAAGTATTTTAATGTCATATAGCCTTGGGGGTGTAAAGTTTCATACGTGGATGTACTTCTAACAGAATATTGATTCCAACTTCTAACATGCCCTAGTTATCAATGTGGAATGTGTGCTATGTTGTGTTTTGCCATACTATGAGTGTAGTTATTTTGTCTTTGTAAAGACTATACTATAATTGCTTGTGTTATCATTTATAAGAGCCAATGATTATTTGTTATCTCTCGTTACGATTTATTTTGTTCAAGAAAAATATTCTTTTAAGCTTTAAAGTGAATGCTCGGCCTGCTTCATATAAGAATAATAATACCAATAAAGAAAATAATAACTTTAAAAAAAATAATATAATAATGATTAAATATATAATATAATTGTTGTTTTGCCTTTAAAAAGGGTGAAAAGCATAAATACAATTATAACTTATACAATTATTAGTTTTATCAAGTTCACATGGTAAAAATTTTAGATGGGTTGTGTAACGCCCCGAATCCGGTAGTTTTTATTTTCCAACGGATCAAGGCATTACTTGAATGCAAAGGCATAAATGGATAAAGACAAATCAAAGTACGCTAGAATTTTAAAAAGCAACTACCTATTCTAGACACTTCTCAAACCTACCATAAAAGAAATAACTCCTAAACAAATCTCCTAATAGAATATAAAAGAAAACTAATAATCCATAAGGTACTCATCAAGGTCCTTTACTGTACCCTCTATATTATCTACCCCAACTTGCACGTCCTCTCCAAGAGTATTTGAAAACAAATATTAAAAGCAAGAGTGAGATATAAAATCTCAGCAAGTAGCAACACGCATGCTATAAAACAGTCCATATAATTTTATAAACCATTTTCATGAGGAACAATGAATAAACCAAAGTTCATAATCCAAAAAATACAGTAAAAAGTCCAAAATCCAACAAGTTATAATTCAAAAACAACATAATATTCACACAACAAACCACACAATTGTGACATTATAGGACTCATGAAATAAAACATCCTTGAGAAGTTTAATACCCGATTCCAAATGCCACCTCCTAATCTATGTTGGCCGAAATACACGAATTACAACATAGGGGAGTACCCACCCAGATACAGGAATAAAGATTGGCATGTACAACCAAACTTCCCACTGAGATACACGGATAAAGGAATATGATTGCTGTGAGTTCCAACTTCCCATCGAGATACATGGATAAAGGAAGAGGATTGCTGAGATACACAGACTAAAATGCACAAATGGACCACAAGGTTAACTAAACAAAGAACGACCCACTCTACTATCTAGCTAAACTATGGATCCATAATGAGCTAAGCCTGCTAGACACAAGTCAATCAAAAACAGTTATATAATTGGAAAACATAGATCAATAATTTCCATAAATCATTCCTTTATTCCTTCATGAATATAAACTAACAAACACTGCCATCTTGGTAGAAATACTCCCTCATGGAGATAACAAATATCCTTAATTTTATTAAAAAGCCAACCATATTTCATAAGTCCACAAGTCAACTCCAAGATACATGGAGGAAAAACCAAGTCTCAAACCCAAGCTACATGAGTGAGAATAACTACTCTAATGTACACAGAGAAAAATAATAACCATTCTGTCATGACAACTCTAGAAACATCTTTAGGTAAGTTAATTACAAGTGTAGGAACCAATAAAATCAAAACAAGTTGAAAAGAAAATGATTTGGAACAATAAACCTAAATAAAAGTCATTTTAGTAGAACGTACCCAAATTCTTTATAAAAATCCAAATAAATCATCGGCTAGTGCAAACGCTCTCAAAATACCATAATCTTATTGGTACATGAGTTGGAATTCAATAAAAACAATTTTATAATAAAAAACTAGGTCGAAAGGCAAAATTCCAAAAATTTGTCAGAGAGCACTCGAGCACTGTCTGGCGTGATTGCAGGTGCTTGAGGAAAATTGATTTCCAGAATTTGGCCACTCGAGATGACGCTCGAGCGGTATTTTGGGTGTCCGACTTAAATAAAAAGTTTGGGTTTCGAGTTCTGAATTTTCTAAAAAAACACAGGCAGGGGCGCCTTCAATGGTGCTCGAGCGTGATTACAAGCGTCCATATAAAATTGTGAAAATCTGGATTTTACGAAATTTTATGAATTTTCTATTTCTTTTTTTAAAACTTATTTTCATCATTCAAGATTACTTCTAACACATCTAAAATCATTTTCTAAACATACTAAACTATTCTAAAACAATTACTAACAAATCTAATAATAAAAATCATGCTTTTCATCCAAAGATCAAGGTGAACAAAATTCTATCGAGAAGAACATAGAATTTTTCCATGCTTTAATCCCCAACCAAAACCTTCCAAATCAACATAAACATGTTTCTAAATCATCACAAATCTGAAGAACACAATATTTATCATCTAAACAATAAACCATGAAATTTTCCAATGTAAAAGGTTACTACTTGCCTTAAGATTGCAAAATCCTTCTTCTTTTTCAATAACCCCAAGGTAAAGCCGATTTTCTGAACTTTTTGTACAACTCTAGGGATCTCCAAACACAATCTCCATCGTTTAGATTGTAAAACCACCAAACTAGAATAAAACTTTCAAATTTGAGGCCGATCCAACGGTTGGATCTTTCTAGATCGTTGTTCAATAGTTGCTGGTCAGAATTTTCTGCAATTCCTTTTTTTCTCTAAAGTCTCTTATTCTCTTTCTATTTTTCTCTCTCTATTTTTCTAGCCTTATCCACGAATTTTCTCTCTCCTTTCTTCCACACGATTGAATTAATGGAAACCCCAAATCTTCCCTTAATGCTTTCCTTTTATAGGCTCACCCAAATACAACTCCTAATTGGATTAGGAAATTTTCTAACTAGGATTCTAAATTCTATTTGAAAAACTTTCCTATCTTATCTCTCCTAATTATTTTCTCTTAAATCTAATTTATAAAGAACTTCTAATTTAATAAATTTTCGTGCTAATTATTTCCCCTATTTTAAAATATTACTAAAACACCCCTAAACTCATCTTATCCTCAAATTTATGACTCCTAATTAAGTATTATTACAATTAGGTCATTTACTTATTGTAGACACCTGATTTTTGCACCCCTAAAATGAAGAAAAATGAAAAATCAAACTAAAAGTCAAACCGTGAGGGGGTCAAAAAATTGACTTTTTAATTCAAGTGAATTTGGTCATCAAACTTCATCTCATTAAAAAAGAGCACTTCGACACGGTTCCAACGCAACTGAGTTTGCTAGAATCGGAGTCCAAATGAGAAAGTTATGAACTGGTCAAACTTTTGGGGAGCGAAAAGTTGACTTTTTGCTCAACCCCAATTCAACTGCCCAAATTGATCCTAGTGGATATATGGTTCCGAGCTGATTCCAACGACACTAAGTTTTCTGAAATCGGACACCGAACGAAGAAGTTATGGGCAATTGAAGTTTCAGAAAAACTGCCCATGCGGCAAAAGGGCAGCAGAAAATAGAAAAAATCAATAAAATAAATGTATTTGTTAATATATTAAACATTTTAATAATATTTTAAATAAAATAATATCATTTTTTAATAAACAAATCGAATAAAATCTTTATTTTAAGCCAAATTGAATAATGGTTTGAAATCCAGTGAATTTAAAACGTGCTCGCCCGTATTTGAAATACGGGCAGGGCATGCCCGTACTTCAAATACGGGCACACCTTCTGGAAGGGACACACGTCGTTGTACGGCAAGACACGCGTCCCATACGGCCGATTCGGCGAGATTTGAAAATGTGCGTTTTTCGGCCGCATTTGAAATACAGGCAAGGCATGCCCGCATTTGATTTATGAACAAGGCATGCCCGCATTTCAAATACGGGCACGACTTTTTTGCCTATAAATAGAGAGGCCAGCCCCCATTTGAACAAGCAAGCCCCAAGGCCTCCACCCCCTTTCCTCCTCGACGTTTTACACGTCCAACCCCTGCCCAAGTCCTGCCACTCCTAATACCAAGCACCAAAATACCCCGGGTAAGTCCAAACCTTGTCCAAACTCTGCCTTTTTCCCCTTTGAATACAAGAAGCCTAGCAAAACCCTTTCAAAACCAATTTAGAAAACCAAAGGAGACGCGGAAGCGCTGCCGGAATCCTCGAAGAATCAACATACTAAAGAAAAGGTAATGGCAAGGAAGCCTGTTTGGTAACATGACAATTCATATACATTAAATTTGATCTTTTCTTATAAACTTTGTTTATTATTTGTTTTTCCATCTATTTCTCATCACATTTGATCTGTTTTACATGGCTTTGGTCTCCCCATGGTGAGAGGGAGACCTTACATGAAAGAAGGAGTTTAGCTTTACAAAAGCCTAAAAGGTTACTTGGATTAACATGATCTTTAAGGCAATGTAATCATTAAACAAATCTATTGTATCCCAAATTCTGATCCCCCCTTTCCTATTCTCATTGGATATGATCGTGCATGAAGAAGAAGGATCCAACAAAGTGGAAAAAAGAGGAAAACTATTCCTTTCGATGAACGCCAAAGAAAGAAGCAATACAAGGTTGAAAACAAGACATGTTCGTCACTATAAATGAGTTGGAAAATCTCTGCAGAAGTTGCTGGATCCCCTAGAAGACCTGCCAGAGTGATACCAAGCAAAATTGGCACAAAAAGATGCAAACCAAGCGTGCCCATAAATGCAGTGCGGGTTGGGTGTGCCCGTATTTACTGTACGGGCAGGTCTGACCCATATTGTATTTACGGGTAATGCCAGCCATTATAGCAAATGCGGGCAGATCTAAAAATAATGTAAAAAATATAATTTTTGGCCCGGTTGTACTTAATTTGACCCGTTTTGGGTTTGACCCGACCCAAGGAGTTAATTGGGCTATTCTTAGCCCTTTATGGACCATGGGCCTAGATGGGCCCACCTTTGACCGGCCCAAACCTGGCCCATTTTCAATAAATGGGCTCCAGACCATTTGACCCATGGCTAATGGGCCAAATCCAAACCCATCAAACCCAAATGTGTGTAAATAATTTAGTTAAATAAATAAACCAAAAAGGGTTACCCAATATCCCTAGTGGGCCCCAAGCCCAACCTTGGCAACCCACGGGTCTTCCAACGGGACCCGAATCCGACCCATCTCACCTAAATAAAAAGATAAAATAAAATAAAAAGGGGCCCACACCATCAGAGGGTCCCACCATACCAAATAAAGTGGCATGCTAGCCTAGGAAGGGTGAGACTAACTCAAAAACCAGGGAGACCCGAGGGACCCGTCAAACCGACCGGGTGGGCCAGGGTGTCTTAGGACTTCCCCGAATGTAATCGAGGACTTAGCTAGAACTCTAAAAAGCCGCAGACCAGACTTAAACCCGGATAGGGCAATCACCGTGTCTGCCTGCACCTCTCAGGCAATGGCGACTCCGAAAGTCCCGAGGCACGCACTCCCACGTGCACCCCGTGTGCGATCTAGGTCAAATTTAGGTGCGCACACTTATCTTTTAAACTATAAATTAAGCTACTTAAACCCAATTTAATCTATCCTAAATCTAATTGTTTATTTTAATTCTAATAATTATTTATTTTATTAATTCAATAATTAGCCATTGGGAAAAGACTAAAATGCCCTTTTTCATTATTATATTATATTTGACCATTAGATTTATTTCTAAATTTCCAGATATAATCTCCTCATTGTTTCTCTTCATAATATAAGTGTGAATTATAATTTCAATCTCCCAAATATTTAGAGTAAATATTTATCTCTTGATATTTAAATTTATTTATTTTATTTTTTCTAATATTTAGATTTACAATTATATTATTATTTCCTAAAATTCGGGATTCTATAGGTTGATTATGATTCTTTTATAAAGTTAATTAGAGGTATTAAAACATTAAAATATAAATTGTTGAAGAAAATCCCTAACATGTGAAAGTGTTAGATCTGACAGGTCTATAATTATGAGGTTGATGTAGATACTAAACTATTTAAATGCCTTATTGTATGTAAAGCTTTGGGTGATTATAGTGGATCATGGGGATTGTGACAAAATTCTAATCATGATATTGTGTGGTCAATTGTATATAAAGAATTGATATATTAATAAATAATGTAATCATATATCTTTATTTTAGTGATTTTTCATGAAGGATGACCATCGTGGTGATGAGTTGTGCTCCTGGGGTTTGAATCCCTAAATTTTATGGAAAATAAGTTTGGGAGCTTGTGTCCCATGGGTTAAAAGCCCTTAAAACCACAATGTACACATGGAATTTATGATAGTCCGATCCCTGCTATATTAAAGTGGGATCCAAGGGCAGTTGATCCTAGCCAAAAGTTGGATTGCTCTAGATAGTGGGCTTGACCGTAATTCCGGTTATATTTGACATGAGAATCATTAGAATAAAGACCCCATAATTTTTATTTCATAATATAATAAATAAATAATTGACACTAATGCTTGTGAACTTGAATGAATTATTGTGATGTTTATGTTGAATGTATATAATGTGGAATATCATGAATTATCATGAAAAATTAATTATATCAATTCTATGCGTAGTATGAAATTTGATATGTTTAAACTTAATTAGCTAGAGATTTTACATTATTAGTTCATATAAATTAAAGTGATTCTTCTTACTCGGCTTTGAGCTCACCCCTTCGTGGAAATAAATAATTTCAGGTCAGTTGTAGGACCAGAGTTTGAAGAAGCCTGAGTGAAAGTTTCTTGAAGTTCTATGGCCAATAGTTTAATATTATTAGTATCATTGGATTTAGATGTCATATTATTAAGTATTTGTCTTATTTCAGTTGGGATTGTTAATTTGAGATTTTATGTTATGGAGGGTTGTTGAAGAATTTTCTTGGATTTTATTAGGTATTATTATTGTCATCTTGGGAATTGTGTTATTTCTTGTGATTCTATGAGAACTGTTCCACATTCAAAGTACTCCAAGATTATCTTGAAGAACCGTGTTTAACGGGGAGAGAAAACTAAGGGAAACGATAATGGAACGGAACCCTAGGTTGTTTTAGAACCCCATTGGATTGATTTAAATGCATGCTATATGTTGTCATATTGTTCTTGAATGGATTTTTATACACATACACACATAGCACTTTTTTTGTCGGATTGGGCTCATATTTCGAATTCATTGCATTCATTGTGATAAATCTGGAATAAATGGCCTTAAATAATTCTGGAATATTTCTAGTTGGTTTTCAATGTGATTTCAAGCAAGTTTTGAGTATTGAAGGCCTCTAGGCTCAACCTTTCGGTTTTGGGCATTTTTGCTCACTTTTTGGGGTTTTTGGCATATCCTTTCCAATCGGAGAGGATGGTGAGCCAAACCTGTGCCCCATTTCTTTCTAGAGGTTCTTCAATATCTTTTGAAAGTGATTTTGATTTATCTTGCACGGAATACACACACTTGGTCACTGTTTTAATTGATTTTACTCAAAAAAGGCTCAACTTGACAGCAACTGTACCCCAACTTCGGACACTCGTAACTTCGTCGTCCGGATGAATTTTAGAGTGATTCCAGAACCATGGGAAAGGTGGGACTGTCTAGTTTATGCTTGTAAAAGTTCATCAATTTCTATCAAGCGGAGTTTTGACACCTCTCTGTCGAAGTTGATAGGTCAGTTCTGATCTAAATACGGAACTTGTCACTTAGACTGAGCGCCATGTGTTCGTTTTAAGTCCGATTTGAGTGATTCTTATTTTTGAGTTTTCCTTTTGAAGTCTAGTTTCAAATCCAGTTGGTTTCATAATTTTTTGACTCCATCTGTGTTGTTGGTAAGAGATTTACTCAAAGCTGTTCAACAGCACTTTTCTAGGTAATAATGTGTGATCTTCGGGGCCTGTTCGGGAGACCACCCAAGACACATCTGAATGAATTTTTGTATGAGGCTAGTTTCATTTGAAATATGGCCATACAGACTTCACTCACACCAAATTTCAAGGACTTATATGAAGCCGATGTTTCTAAATGATTTTCCAAAGTTGCCTACTTATCACTTTTAATTATCTCCAGCAGCAGATTTCAAAGGAGAATAACTCCTAGGATTTTAATCGGAATGGATTGAAAATTTGCATGAGTCTTCTATCTATCATAATCTTTCAAATGAATTTGGTTTGATTCAATTTAAATTGGATTTGAATGATTTCATGACAAATGGTTTTTGCTTTTACTGAATTCTCCGGATTTAACTCAACTTGGTTTTGTGTAACTTTTGCTTTGATTTCCATCTTTTGGTGATATTGACATAAAAGAGGATCTAGAATTCAATTGGATTTTCATGTGAAGATATCATACATTTGTCCTTTTTCAAGGTTTTTAATGATTTTTAGCAAGCTTTCCTATCTTTTAGAATGAACAACACTTGGCAACCACCTTGTGTGGATGAATGGGGATGCCTAACACCTTCCCCTGTTCATAATCTAATCCCCTTACCTATCTCTGGATTTGATTTTCAAGTAGAGTTATTTTTACTCTAGAATTGGCCTTTTAGCTCTTTTTGGCTTACTTTTGAATCTTTTGGTGTCCATTCACACCCAAAAATCTGAATGGTGGCGACTCTCCCATTTTACGTTGAGCCCGTGCGTTGACAGAGGGGAAATCATCCCAGTGATTTTTCCCATGTCTCACACCTTGTGTTGCCTTCAATATGGTATTCATATTATACCTTGGCCTATGAAACATGCAAATGGCCTTCCCACATTTACAGCCAATTCCCCAAGCGCAATTGTTTGCTTTTAGCTGAAAACGTGTTTCTCCACCTTCAAGCGTATGATTCTTGGGTTTTGGCTAAATTGGCAACTTAGAACTCAAGTCTTGTGATGCCCGGAATCGAATCACAGATCCATTGTAATCACATCATTGACTCAAATTCTAAGGTAAATGTTTTCACTTTCGCTTTCCGAAGTATCGAAGTCGGTGCGCCAAGCTACATACATTCGGGTTCAACTTCCTATAGGTAACGGGTAGGCTGTGCAAAGTGTTTAAAGTGCTCAATTGCATTTAAAATTGAGGTGCATTCATAGCGTCCCAGCCCCTTGCCACTCTTTTCGTAGCCATGCATACAATTTCAAGCCAAGGCAAATATGACAATCATATTGGAATTGAAAACACAAGCACAAGATAATAAACACCCAAACATGCTCATGACCATCATATACACAAAAGTGACACCCAAAACATGTTATCATATTGTACAAACAACAATTAAAACATGGAAAGCATGCTTGAAACCCCAAAACCATTACCTAAATTTCCAGATTTCATGCTTCCTTTTTTTTTCATGATCAAAGTGCAGTATTCCTACCCAAATTGAAGCCTAAAAAATACAGCAACTAGACCTTTTGTACAAGGAGCATTTGATCGAAGAAAACATGCTTGAAAATCCCTCCAAACATCTACTGGATTCTGGGTTTTATGGTTCTCATTTTCATGCTCAAAGTACCTTATTCATGCCCAAATGGAAGCCTAAAAATACAGCAACTAGATGTATTGTACAAGAGGTGTTTTGTTGGGGAAAACATGCCTGAAAACCCCCAAAATGGCTACTGAATTTCCAGATTTTTTTGCCCATTGCTTTCATGCTCAAACCATGTCATCCCATACCCCAAATCAATGGCATTCCATAAAAAAACATTAAGCACTAGAAAATATTGTTCATGGGAATCATGTTTGAATACCCCAAAAGTTACACTAAATTTCCAGATTTCATGTTTAAAAATTCTTTTTATGTTCAACTCATGGCATTGAAACCAAAATTAGAGCATGTTATCACAAAACTACTTCAAAATCATGTTACAAGATAGGCTCTTCTTAAACAAGCATCATGACAACATCAAGAAACACATACATGCCTTTATCCATATAAATTTCAAAGCATCCCAATCAGATTTGAAATACAACATATGCACAAATAAAATAGGCAAAATAGCAAGTATTCAAAAATAAAGAAAAAGCATGAACAAATACACAAAATGGCTTAAATCCACAAATCCCCAGCAGAGTCGCCAGTTGTGAGACATGGAAAAATCACCTAGATGATTCCCTCCATCATCACACGGGCTCAACAAAAATAGGAGAGTCGCCACCATCCAATTTTAGGTGTGAATGGGCACCAAAATCATCAAAAAGAGCAAAAAGGCAAAAACTAGAGTAAAAATAACTCTTCTTTGCAATAATATCCAGAAATGGGTAAGGGGATTAGATTATGAATTGGGGAAGGTGTTAGGCACCCCCACTCACCCACACAAGGTGGTTGCCAAGTGTTGTTCATGCTCAAAAATAAGAAATCTTGCTAAAATAATCAAAAACCTTGAAAAAGTATTAAACAAATGTATGATATTTCCACATGAGGAATCCAATGAATTCCAAATCCTCTTTTATGTCATTATCATTTCTGGGACATCACCATTTAAATGGAAATCAAGGCAAAACTTGAATACAAACAAGTTGATAAAAATCCGGAAAATTCGGTAAAAGATAGAGCCATTTGTCTTGAAATCATACAAATCAAATTTAAATTGAATCAAACTAAATCCATTTGAAAGGTTATGATAAATAGAAGACTCATGCAAATTTTCAATCAAATCCGGTTAAAACCCTAGTGTGCGCACCCGATTTCGGTCGCACGACAAGGCGCACGCAAAACGATGCGTGCCTCGGGGTTTGTTTGGAGTCGCCACTGCCTAATGGGGTGCAGGCAAACACCTGGGTGCCTAAGTTCTTCTACTAAGGCTTGGTCTGCGGCTTGAGATTCTAAGTAGGTTCACGGTTGCGGTCTGGGGAAGTCCGTAGACACCCCAGTCCACCCCGTCAAATGACGGGTCCCATAAGTTTCCCTGGTTTGAGTCAACTCAGTTGGTCTCTCACTCTCCCGATGCCTAATCCAGCATTCAATTTTGGTTAAGTCTGGCGGGACCGCCAAAGTGGTGTGGGTCCCTTTACTTGATTTTATCTTCTTATTATTGAATGAAGTGAGTCTGATTGGGTGGGCCCTGTTGGAAGGCCCACTGCATCCCTGGTGGGCTTGGTTAAGCCCACATGTCCCTTGGTGGGCCTCAGTCTAGCCTGAGAGGCCCTTTGGGCATTGGTTCAAGTGAATTGATTTTACTTTAAAGTTTAAGTTTGTTTATTTAAGTGGATTTCATGCAAAGGTGGGCCGGGTTGCTTCGTGGGCCCTTGAGTGGGCCACACAGTTGGTTTCCAAGTAGTTTTGATTATCTTTCTTATCTGTGCCAAAAATGGGCCAAGCATTGGGCTTGGGGCCCTTTACCTGGGCTTGGGCTTGAAAGCCCAAGACTTTCTGAGATAGGGTTTGGAAACCCTACTCTTGTTTGGTTTACTGGGCTTAGTGGGCCCGACAAGCCCTGCCCATGGTCTCGGCCAAACCATGCCTAAGTCTAGATCAACATGCTTCAAAATTGGGTTTGGGTGGGCCTCCAATGGTGCGGCCCACTCAAATGGATTGATTTTATCTTTATTTAACAAAAGGAGTTTGTCGGGCTTGGTGGGCCCTGTTGGAAGGCCCACCGGGAATCAATTTGGACCAGGTGTCCAAGGCCCATCTTGGGTTTCCGGGTGACCCGGAAACCCTTCTGGTTCGACTAGTTTGATCAAATGAACCAAAAAAACAGCACAAGATCACAAAACAGCAAAAATAACAATCTGGCTGTGTAGCCGGCCTGAGATGCCGGTTACACATAAGTCTTGGTGTATCCGGCATCTTTTGCCGGCTACAAGTGGGCCTCTGTTGATCCGGCCTGAGTTGCCGGATCAACCTACAAAAGCCAATTTTTCGGATTTTTGCCTTGGGGTTGGATTCTTAGGCCTCTTGGGGTGTTCTAGGGATTGTGTGGGCTCCTTTGTGAGCCCACAGTGGTTCGGAGAAGAGCCACCTTGCTTCTTCTTTGAGGTTTTGAAAATCAACAAGAAGGGGGAAGGTTAGGGATTACCTTCTCCTCTTTCTTAGCCAATTCAATGAATAAACAGGGACTCAAACATCACTATTTTGGTTCCTTTTTATTGAAAACCAATCATTAACATACATTGAAGAAATCAAGCAACATAGGGCTTCAATAAGCATGCTTTAAGTCAAAACCAAACTTGATAATAAGACACCAATTAAGAGTTGAAAAACAGGTTTTATATGCATGCAAACTACACTAAACAATAACATATATAAAGCACCTAGATATGCTTCTAACGTGTGAAAGTATAACCATACTTGTGTGATATGTTCAAAACCAAAAGAGAATGATTTCTTATGGTCGAAAACAGAAGCTTGGACTTAAAAAAACATGATGAAACATAAGGAAAACGGTAAAAAACTATTCGCATAATCTCAAGATGATGGCATGCATGTTTTAAAGGATAGATGATCTCATTCACACCAAAAATAATGATGAAACCCTATACAAACAAGAAAAGAAAAGAGAACTCAACATGCATCCTATGCAATCCATAACATGATCACATCCATGTAACATATTCATTTAGTCTAAAAATGTCTAAAGAAAGGATGAAGAAGGGGGATTACATAGAGGGATACATTGGATTAAATATGAGGAACATGCATCCTCTTAATAGCAGCTCCAATAAGACCAAAACAGTAGCTTGAGATGGCCCAAACTGTGAGGGGCCATCTCTCATTCTCCCATAGAACCAAACGTGGAGTCTCTCATACCCTTAGAGATCTCCACCTTACCAAAAAAGAGAAGAAAACATGCACAAATGGACATTGAGACCAGATTTATGCTTGGGAAGAAAGGAAGGCTAGGAAGTCATTAGAAAATTCCCATAAAAATATATGTGCAATACATTGTGATAAGGAACCTCACCTGGGGGTTCTTGAAGCCTTGAGTGGTGTGGAGACACTCCCTTGAAGCCTAAAAAGCTGCTGGAGCTCCTCCTTTGGCCACCAACAATAGCCTCTTCTCCTTCTTCAAGTTCTTGAGTGAGGGGAAGAAGGGAATAGGGAGGGGTAAAATGGTCAAGCAAGGAGGTTGTTAGGTTTGGGAAGCAAAGAGGGGCAAAGGAGGAGGTTCTTGGCCCAGGGGATGTGGGGGAGGAAGAGTGGAAACCAGCAAAAAAGGAGCCAACCCCGGAAATGGGGCTGCTGTTGCCTTTTTATAGAAAACTTAATGTATCCGGCATTTAATGCCGGATACACTACACTTCCTTTGTATCCGGCATATTATGCCGGATACACTGCACTTCCTTTGTATCCGGCATAATATGCCGAATACAAAACATAATAATTTCGAAAATTAAATGCTGCCGCGAATTTGTCGGCGAATCGGCGCGAATCTCGCCGAGCAAATCTTTGTATCCGGCATTTGAGTCCGGATATGAAGAGGAGCAAGTGTATCCGGCATATTTGGCCGGATACAAATCGAAAAATTGCGGATTTGCCCCTCAACTTGACCGATTCGACCGATTTGACACTTTTGGATATCTACGGATTGCCCCCTGCGAATTTTGGTTTAGTCCCTGAGATATTTGATGATTTTTGGATATTTGAGATTTAGTCCCTGAGATATTTCGCTGCATTCATCGCCACGTGTGCAGTTCTTGCGCCAGGTGTGCAGTTTCCGATTTTGCTGCTCAGAAACTTCGACAGCTCATATCTCCTTCATCCGAACTCCGATTTGAGCAAATTCAATTGCGTTAGACTCGTATCGGAGCCCTCTATCCAATGACATAGTGCTAAGCACTTGGCATGGGGTTCAAGGAAAAGTCAAATTTCGGCTCTCCCTTAAGTTTGACCGCCTGCAGAACCTTCATCCAGACTCCGATTCTAGCAAACTCAGTTGTGTTGGAACTGTGTCGAGATTCTCTATCCATTGAGATAAATCAAGGTGGCAAATTATCACTTGATCAAAAGGTCAAATTTCGACCCCCCAGGTTTTGACTTTTCTGCTAGGGTTTTCATTTTCAGCACTTCCAAGGGTGCAAAAATAAGGTGCTTACACCTAGGAGTTATGCTCCCTTGAAATCTGTTGTTGGAAATTGTTAAAAGTAACAAGTGGGCAACTTTGGAAATTTATTTGAAAAAATTGGCTCCATATAAATCCGTGAAATTTGGAATGAATGAAGTATGTAGGGCCATATTTCAGATGAAACTAGTCTCATACAAAAATTCATCCGAATGTGCTTTGGGTGACCTCCCGAACAGGCCCCGAAGATCACAAATTAACCCATAAATGATCTGTTGAGCAGTTCTGAGTAAATCTGTTACTCACGACACAAATGGAATCAAAACATTATAACACCAACTGGATTTGAAATTAGACTTCCGAAGGAAAACACAGAAACAAAAATCACTCAAATCGGACTTAAAACGAACACATGGTGCTCATTCGAAGTGACAGGTTCAGCAATCAGACCTGAACTGACCTATCAACTTCGACAGAATGGTGTCAAAAATCCCCTCAATAAAAATGGATGAAATTTTACAGACATAAACTAAACAGCCTCACCTTTCCCATGGCTTTCAAATCACTCCAAAATTCATCCGGATGATGAAGTTATGAGTATCCGAAGTTAGGGTACAGCTGCTGTCCAGTTTAGACCTTTTTAAATAAAATCAATCCAAAACGGTGATCAAGTGTGTGTGATCCATGCAATATAAACCAAAATTACTTAAAAAGTGTTGAAAAACCTCCAGGATGGAATAGAGCACAAGGTTGGCTCACCATCCTCTCCGATTGGAGAGAATATGCCAAAAACCTTAAAATTGAGCAAAATGCCCAAAACCGAGAGGTTAGACCGTGAGGTCTTCAATACTTGCTTGAAATCATTTTGAAAATCATTGAGAAATGTCCCAAAACTGTTTGGGGCTATTTATTTCAGATTTATCACAATGAATGCAATAGATCCGAAATACAAGCCGATTCCAACAAAAACGGGTGCTATGTGTGTATGTGTAAAAATCCATTCTTCAACAACATATAGCATTCATATCAATCAACAATCAAATGGGGTTCTAAAAACCTAGGGTTCCATTCCATTCTCATTTCCCTTAGTTCTCTCTCCCCGTTTAACTGTTCTTCGAGATAGTCTTGGGGTACTTTGAGTATGAAACGGTTTTCATAGAATCAAAAAGGCCAATCAAAAGGATTCTAAAAAAAACCTAGGGTTTTGTTCCATTCTCGTTTCCCTTAGTTCTCTCTCCCCGTTACGGTTCTTCGAGATAGTCTTGGGGTACTTTGAGTATAAAACGGTTTTCATAGAATCAAAAGGCTTTTCAAAAGGGTTCTAACACTAAGGATCAATCCTCAGTCTCGTTTCCCCTAGATCCCTCTTCACGTTTTACAGCTAGAGGGAGTCTCAAGCTACTTTGAGTAGAGGAAGGGGTTGCATACACAAAGATTAGGCCATTATTCTACAGAAAGGTAGAAGAAAAGAGCTAACCCTAGAATTTAAGAACATAAAAGAAATGGGGTTTTAGGCTTACCTGGGGTTGCTAGAAGCAATGGGGCAGCGGTTTCCTTCTTCACTCGGATCTCTTCAATCTCCAACTTCTGGCAAAAATTCTTGGCAAAAGTTATTGGCCATATGCTTGAGGAGAGGCCTCCTATTTATAGGCAAAGGCTAGGGTTAGGATTTGCATGACGCTAGACACAAATTGATGTCTAGAGTCCACCAACCTAAACCCTAAGGCTATTTCTGAGATTTCCACTCCTTAAATAAAGGATATGATGATCAAAAGTGAAAACTCTCGGAAAACCCTAATTTTGAGGAAAAACCTCGTATCCGACAACTCAGATCGGATACAAGAGCACATATATGTATCCGACATATGTCGTCGGATACAATAATACCTGCTTGTATCCGACGATTTGTGTCGGATACAAAAAAGTCTTCTTGTATCCAATAACTTGTGTCAGCTACAAGGGAAAATGCTTAAATCTGAAATTTTGCACTGGCTACAAGAAAACAAACTATTTTTTGATGTTTTGGCCAATTTATTCATTATTTTCTCAGCGCAATTTTGGGGTGTCTACAGGCCCAAAGAGTAATTTCTGAAATTTCAGGCTTTCAGAGGTCCTATGAATAGGTTCTAGAATCACGCAAGCTTCTAGAGGCTTATGAAAGTGTCTAAAATTCAGAGGCTTTTAGACGACCCAAAAAGGTTATGTCTAAAATTCAGAGACTTTTATACGGCCCAAAGAGATTGAAGTTTGAAATTCAGAGGCTTTCAAACGGCCCCAAAAGGTTATGTCTAAAATTCAGAGGCTTTTAGACGGCCCAAAGAGATTGATGTTTGAAATTCAAAAGCTTTCAAACGGCCCAAAAAGGTTGTGTCTAAAATTCAGAGGCTTTTAGACGGCCCAAACAAAAGGTTTCTAGAATTACTCAGGCTTCTAGAGGCCTATGAATTGGTTGGTATGAAAAAGACCATCCAAAGAGTTGTTGGAATATTTTAGGGCTTCCAACATGTCTCACAAGATATGAATTGTGTAAAATCCCAGATTTTAGTAATTTGATTAATTGGTTAATAATATGAAGGAGATGAGATTTTCGTTCAACCCGAAGGAGTTCAAGATGAACTGGAGATGATAGGAGAGCCTATATAAGGTGAGCACCTAATTATTGACCTAATATAATTTTAATTTAGTAATTATTGTTGCTATGGTGTATGTTAGTAAGAATAAATTGAGAAATAAATAAAGAGGATAAAAGGGGTTGGTGGAAACCAATGATAGTGGGTTGACCCAAAGGTTAAGTTAGTTTAAGAATTAGATGGGTTGATTGTGTTGGTTTAGTGAAAAGGGCAATTAAGTAAAAGCCATTAAATATTAAACTAAACCTAGTAGTGCATGGAGTGCTTTACGTAGAGTTTATAAACTTAGAATAGAAACAGCCGTGTGTTTCTATTATTTCCTATTCTTCTTCTTAGTTGCCTTGTGACTAAAACTAAACCCTAAACAACTGTTGGAGCCGTCTTAGAGAAGGAGGAGTATTTTCGTGTTTAGAAAACTCAGGTAAGAGTCAAAGAGATATAAGTTTCTGTTCTGGAGATTTGAGTCTGTTTAAGATCTTAAAAGTGTGATTTTTGAATCCAAACGTGATCGAGGTTGTTGGGATCGTTTGGCAAACTTAGGAGTGATATTTCGTCGCTCTTAGAGAAGATTTAAGTTCCTAAAACCAGGTAAGTACTGTAACACCCCGGAACCAGGTCCACCCGTATCGGGTTTATATTGGCTCCTGAGCGCTAGCTTAGGGCTCAAAGTGGTGAAAACTAACTTAAAAACTAATTAGACACAAAAATAACATCCTAAAATTTTTCAAAAAAACGGCTATATAACGCCTGTACATACGCGAATGGGCTAAGCCCTCAATCACTGGTAATCACCTGATAATCACAAAGTAAACAAATACATCCATTCCAGAAAAAAAACTAAACCATCACACATGCACAGGTCTAAAATAAAATTCACTAAGGTTCTCACTCTCTCTCTATCTCTTCATTTACAATATATACAATTTCCAAAAATGATAACTACAAAAGTGCAATCCAGTCCTAGCCAGGATAGTAGTAATCCTCAGGACGATAATCGTCATCAAGATCACTATTTCTTCCTACCTCAGTTCGTGCTTGCCCTGCAGATCTGTCTGAAAACAAAACCGGTAAAAACAAAAACATGCGTGAGACAGTTGTCTCAGTAAGTAGCATCATGCATGCTATAAATAGTTTTATGCAATTTCAAATATAAATAACATGCTCGAATATAACACGATCAAATCTCATCAATTTCATGTTGAAAATAATTCAAACACAAAGAAACAGTTCATTTTTCAACTAAACCAATATTTCACTATTCAGGATCATACTAATAAACAAATAAAAAGCAGATCAATCCAATTTACGAGATAATCACCCTCTACCCTCTAACCAAGATTCAAGGTCTAGCAGAGTGCTTCTCTACGCTTCATGACAAATCAAATAAGCGGAGTGCCCTCTACGCGACCTAACGAATCCAGGTCAACGGAGTGCCTCCCTACGCTGCTCGATGAAGCAAGGCTAAGCGGAGTGCCCCTCAATGCTGCCTATTCATAGCACATACCAAGTGGAATTCCCTTCCACTTCCCAAATCTTACGAAGAAACGATTCAGTACATAACCCAACTTTCCAGATAAATTCATACAAATCAATCACTGTTAAACAAATTTCACAGTTTTGAGTTAATGGGGTGAATTTAGGTTCACGATCCACAATGCCTCAAAGCACGTGGTGAACTTAGTTCACGATCCCCAGAACTCATATTTGTGGTAGATGGTTCACGATCCCCTGTTAGGGTGAACAACCATTCACGATCCCCAACCAAGGTGAACAACAATCCACGATCCACAAATATCCAGGTTTGTGGTGGATGCAAGTTCACGATCCCCAACTGAGGTGAACAGCAATCCCAGTCCACAGATACCCATGTTTGTGGTAGATGCAGGTTCACGATCCCCCACCAAGGTGAACACTAGTTCATGATCCCCAGCCGAGGTGAACGGCAATCCCAGTCCACAGAACATCTAACCATAGGCCATCGGCCCTTTTCAAACTAACAGGAAGCCTCAGCTTTAATTTAAAATTTCATAAATCAAATCATGTCACCAAACCAAATTAAGACTCATGAACTTTCACTTAGACGAATATTGCACATAAACGAATGCATAAAATAAAACACAATCGTTTTACCATAATTATTTTACAATTACCGTTTACTCTGCAGAACCAGTTTAAATTAGTTACTTTAATGCTAAACCTGATCTGATCTATGAGGAATTGGTAATCGTGCTATACATCATTGGAAAGTTCTACGAGTCTAGTTTCCAACGCAACAGTTTGTAATTCGGAGTTTCCTACAGGAAATTATGGCTGTTTTACTACAGGTGGTTCAAAACAGCCGCGAAACCTAATGGACGGAAACCATCAATGTTTGTTGATTTTTCTTGCAACACTCCGAGTTCCAATTAGTTCTAAAATGCTTCCATTCAACTACAATTACCCTAAACTAAATTTTAAACTACTAATGTAAATTTTTACGCGAAAATTCCTAGCCTTCGCAAGCCACCGAAATCTTCACGATTTTAAGTCAGCCTAACAGTAGGGCTGATATGTGTTTATTTCAAATTGTTTCTATACTACAGGTCAACTGTCTACAAAAGGCTGTCTCCGGACATTAATACATTGGCTTATCAACAAGAAACGAGAAATTCATCCATATCCCATTCCAAGGTCTAATAGAATCAATAAAAGACCTTAAAGAACTCAATGCCAAATATCCCCTATCAGTATCATTCCCATCACAACCAAATATCCCATAGAAAAATCTGAACCTAGATTACAACTCACTTGGTAAATCAAAACCTAAAATTAAATGTTTCTAACATAACCCAAAATCAGAACCTAAATCGAATACGAATATTTTCAGCTACTGATTTCTCAACCAAAATCTAAAGTTTACTTCAACTCATTTAGAGATAGATTTTTCAATTGTAAATCTATGAGTAAATCGGTAAAATCAACAGTTGTAACTTAGGTATAAAATAAAATATAAATCTACACTGTAAAGAAATCGAAATCTGCTGGTGGTGTTACTTTAGAGTTGCTGCCAAATTTACCTTCGGTGTAAAATCTGATTAACTACTATCACCAACTTAACTAGTTTAAGTATTTACGTCAATCCTTATCACTCACCAATTCTTAACAGAATGATACCCAACTGATTGATCACTCCCCAGTTAACACATGCATCTCAATTTTCCCATGTATACCTAAATTATTCCATCCCTAGAACATACCAAACCTAACCTCATAAGAAATTTTAGAAAGAAGAAAAGAAAACAGATGCATGATTGCTTTGGTTTTGGGCGTTTCTTGCAAACTGGAATCACTCAGAAGGGATCGAACAAACCATACCCCATCATACTCAAAGAATATAAACAAGATTATAAGAAATCAAACAGTAATCAATCGGAATAGTAATTGATCAAAACAAACGGAAATCAATCAAATTACAAGATAAGCAAAAGAAATCAACCAGAAATCGATCGAACGAAAAACAAATGCTACTTACAAAATTTAGCAATCCACACACCCAAAACAAAACCCCTTCTCTTCTTCCCTTTTTCTTCTTCTTTCTTCTTTCTTCTTCTCTTCTTTTCTTCCCCACATTTTTCTTCTCCTCTTCTCTTCCTCTCTTTTCTCCTCCTTCTTCTTCCTTTCTTTTTCTTCTCTTTTCTCTTCTCCTTCTCTTCTGCGGCCAAACCCCCAACAAACGCCCCCTTTCTTCTCTTCTTTTCCTTCTTCCACAATTCCTTCCTTGTTTCATTTTTTCTTCTTCTTCTAACCCTAACGCCCAAATGAGATAAAAGCTTACGGGTTATTATTTTTTTTTTTTTCATTTCATTAAACCTTGAACCATTGGACCGGTTCAATTAACTGAACCAAACCCCATTTACCCACTAACCTAACCAACCCACTCACCAACTAGGTTAATTGCATTTTTTTTCTCTATATATTCTTATTTAATAATTTTAATCTTAATTAAAGTTTTCTCCAAATTCCGGGGTTTTACAAAGTAGTCCCTTGACGCTTGCATAAAATCTAAATTCTTGTTTAGACGATATTCATGGTTATTCGATGTTTGATGCGTTAATTTCGTTATTTATGATGTTTTATGTGTTGAGAATTGTTTTAGCATCTGTATAATGTATTTTAGAATGATTTAGAATGGTTTTGATGCATTGAATATTGAGTTGTGGGATTTTTATAGAATTTCACAAAGTTACGGATTTTTCACATATCGGACCACCTTAGCAGTCGCTCGAGCGATCTATGTATACAGTTGAAAACCCGAGAGCAATTTTACCCAAATTGAACCACCACTAGAACAGCCGCTCGAGCGACCTACCCTGAATTAACCTGTTTTGTAAGGCCGATCAAGCGCCCTTGGCCGCTCAAGCTACCAGTCTGTCAAATTTTGGAAAACTTGTCTTTTCAACCTAGTTTTTACTAAGGAAGTAGTTTTATTCAATTTTAGCCTATGTACCATCAAGATTGGGGTATTTGGGAAGTGTTTCCATTGGCGGATGTTTTAAATTAAATTTTATAAATATTTTGGGTAGATGTTTCTAAAGAAGCACTTTTACTTGATTCAATTGTTTCAAAAAATTTTACTTTTAACCAAGGTTGGTTTTATGAGTTTATACACCTGTATTTGAGTGATATGAAGGTATTGTGTGCATCGATGGAGTCGATACACATTCAGGACATATTGGCCCGTTGAAACCTGGAGTTTTGAACATATGACTTGGTACATTCTGTTTTGGATTTTGGGTCACTGGTGTGACAAGGCTGGTGCCTGATTTATTGTATCCCGCATGGGCGGATTTAGTTAGAGATATGGTTCTATATTTTGGTAGGTGTTATTGAGAATTATGTCCATTACCCTGGTTGGTTTTCTCACTGTTGAGTGGGCTTAGCAGTTATATGGATCCATAGAATAGCTAGTAAGTGAAATGTGTATTAGAGGGGTTTGAATTCTGTGTCTAAGTCATTCCATCATCTCGAGGATGGTACCGCTCCTAGATTGGTCGGTCGCTACGTTACCCACTCCTGGATTGGTTGGGCCGTACATGCTAACTCATGGTTGGGTTCTTCCGTTGGTGTTGAATAGCCAGACTGCAGGGCGGCTGGTCCATCGTAAATCGTTAGGTAGCATATTGGCACATGTCTACTCTCTTTTTCTGGTATACTATTTCATGAGTCCCATGAGGTAGATAAATTGTATTTCATTGTTGTCTTGATTCTTATTGTGATTATTCAGGTTATACGATGCACATTTTATTGTAGTCAACTATTTGCGTGACTGCTTACTGAGATGTTGTTTCTCACATTATTGTTTTATCATTTTTGTTTTTAGATATTCCTGGAGAGGACATTGCCGGGGTAGAGACACCAAGGGAATACTGTGATTACCAGAAAGAAGACTATTTCATTCCTGTGTAGGACATGGAGAGACATTTGGATTTATTTTCTTAGGGATTATTTTCAGTATTTTAATTAAGGAGTTTGATGTTATTTTCAAGATGAATGGTATCTTTAATCCACTCTTTGGTGAATGTTATTTATGTTATTTAGTTGAACCCTTTCCAGACTTCATAGATGAAATATAAAAGGATGATTTTGGTAGTTTAATTCCGCGCTTTCTGAAAGATGTTTTTATTTCCGCACTCTAACATAATAAATGAATTTGTTTAAGTCTGGAATAATTGTTTTTGGTCATTTTCCTTAACGAACCAAATTTGGGTTTATGTGTGTAAATAGACCTGGATCCGGGGCGTTACAAATTGGGTGGTACGAAAAAGACCATCTAAAAAGGTGTTGGAATATTTTAGGGCTTCCAACATGTCCCATAAGATATGAATTGGTTGGCACGAAAAAAGCCCATCCAAAAGGGTGTTGGAATATTTTAGGGCTTCCAACGTGTCCCACAAGATATGAAATTGGCTGGCACGAAAAAGGCCATCCAAAAGGGTGTTGGAATATTTTAGGGCTTCCAACGTGTCCCACGAGATATGAAATTGGTTGGCATGAAAAAGGCCATCCAAAAGTTGTTGGAATATTTTAGGGCTTCCAATATGTCCCACAAGATATGAATCGGAATCAAGGCTTCCAAAGCCTCCTGAAATTACGCAGGCTTTCAGGAGTTTATGAAGGGTTCTAGAATCACGCAAGCTTCTAGGGGCTTATGAGGATAAAGATCTGAAATTTCAGGCTTTCAGAGGTCCTATGATTTTCTAAATTAAGGCTTTAGAAGGTCTATGAGGTTAAAAATTTGAAATTCAAAGGCTTTTAAAGGCCCATGGAAATTTTGAAGAAAATCTGAAATTCAAAGGCTTTCAGAGGCCCATGGGTTACGAGCTGCTGGTCCTGAAACCATCTTTGGTCAAGCCAGGTGATTGCCGAAACATTGGCTAAGTAGTACTCTTGGGTGAACCCCCAAATTAACTTCGTTAGCAGCCGCCCCCTGCTTCTTTTCCTTATACTCTGATCACGGTTATAAGGTCAGGAGAGACCAGTCCTGTAGACCTAGTTGATTTTCTTTTGTTTTATTTCCTTTTGAGTTACTTGAGGATTTGTTATAATCAACGGTTGCATTTTAGGCGACCGATATCTGAATAAAAGTATTTCCTTATCGTTTACTGCTACTTTCAAACATGAACAAGAACCCAAACGAAGACCAAATCCCTTGTCTTCATTCTATCGTCTGATCAATTTTATTATAGGTGACTTTCAGTACGGCTAGACCGACGCCGGTTTAGATCCAGAACAAGTGTGAGACATGGGAAAATTCACTGGAAATGATTCCCCCTCCATTAGCACACGGGCTCAACGTAAAATGGGAGAGTCGCCACCATTCAGATTCTTGGGGTGTAAATGGACACCAAAAGATTCAAAAATAATTAAAAAGAGCTACAAGGCAAATTCTAGAATAAAAATAACTCTACTTGAAAATCAAATCCAGAGATGGGTAAGGGGATTAGATTATGAACAGGGGAAGGTGTTAGGCACCCCCATTCACCCACACAAGGTGGTTGCCAAGTGTTTTTCATGCTAAAAAAATAGGAAAGCTTGCTAAAAATCATCAAAACCCTTGAAAAAGGACAAATGTATGATATCTTCACATGAATATCCAAATGGATTCCAAATCCTCTTTTATGTCAATATCATTTCTTGAATATCACCAAAAGATGGAAATCAAAGCAAAAGTTGCACAAAACCAAGTTGAGTTAAATCCGGAAAATTCGGTAAAAGCAAGAACCATTTGTCTTGAAATCATTCAAATCCAATTTAAATTGAATCAAACCAAATTCATTTGAAAGATTATGATAGATAGAAGACTCAAGCAAAATTTCAATTGAATCCGGTTAAAATCCTAGGAGTTATGCCTCCTTTAAAATTACTGCTAGAGATAATTAAAAGTGGCAAGTAGGCAAGTTTGGAAAATCACCTAACAAAATCGGCTCCATATAAATTTATGAAATTTGGTGTGATTGAAGTCTGTATGGCCATATTTCAAATGAAACTAGCCTCATACAAAAATTCATTCGGATGTGCCTTGGGTGGTCTCCCGAACAGGCCCTGAAGATCACAGATTTACCCAGAAAAGTGCTGTTGAGTAGTTCTGAGTAAATCTGTTACCAACAACACAAATGGAGTCAAAAAATTATGAAACCAATTGGATTTGAAACTAGACTCCCAAAGTAAAACACAAAAACAAGAATCACTCGAATTGGACTTAAAACAAACACATGGCGCTTAGTCGAAGTGACAGGTTCCGTATTCAGACCTGAACTGACCTATCAACTTCGACAGAGAGGTGTCAAAAATCCGCTTGATAGAAATTAATGAAATTTGGTAGGCATACACTAGATAGCCTCACCTTTCCCATGGCTCTAGAATCACTCCAAAATTCATCCGGACGATGAAGTTACAAGTGTCCGAAGTTGGAGTACGGTTGCTGTCAAGTTAAGCCTTTTTTGAATAAAAATAACTCAAAACAGTGATGAGAGGTGTGTGATCCGTGCAAAATGAATCAAAATCTTTTGAAAATCATTTCAAAATATCCCAGAATTGCTTGGGGCTATTTATTTCAGATTTATCACAATAAACGCAATAAATCCGAAATATGAGCCTATCCCGCCAAAATCACGTGCTATGTATGTGTAGGTGTAAGAATCATTCTAACAACATAGCAAAGATAGTATGCATTCATATCAATCAAAATAGGATTCTAAAACAACCTAGGGTTCCGTTCGATATCGTTTCCCTTAGTTCTCTCTCCCCGTTAAACACGGTTCTTCAAGATAATCTTGGGGTACTTTGAACATAGAATGGTTTTCATAGAATCACAAGACTTATAGCATGCATTTAGATAAATAAAAAAGAAGGTTCTAGAACAACCTAGGGTTCCGTTCCATTATCGTTTCCCTTAGTTCTCTCTCCCTGTTAAACACGGTTCTTCAAGATAATCTTGGGGTACTTTGAATATGAAACGGTCTTCACAGATTCAAAAGGCTTATTCAAAAGAGGTTCTAATACTAGGATCAATCCCCAGTCTCGTTTCTCCTAGATCCCGCCTTCACGTTTTACGACTAGGGGGAGTCTTGAGACACTTTGAGCCAGGGAAGGGTTTTCATACACACATCAAGGCCTTATTCTACAGAAAGGTAGAAGAAGAGATCTAGATCTAGAATGTAAAAAACAGAAAATTAAAGATAGGTTTGAGGCTTACCGGGTTCTGGAAGCAGTTCCGCAGCAGTTTCCCTCTTCACTCGGAGCTCTTCTTGGCAAAAGTTCTTGACAAGAGTTGTTGGTTGCTTAAGGAGGAGCCTCCTATTTATAGGCAAAGGTTAGGGTTAGGGTTGGTGAGATGGTAGACACAGCATAAGGTCCATAGCCCACCAACCTTAACCCTAAGGCTATTTCCGAGATTTCCACTCATTTAATGAAGGATATGATGGTAAAAGGTGAAAACTCCCGGAAAACCCTAATTTTGAGCAAAACTAATGTATCCAACATATCAGGTCGGATACACTAGAGCCTATGTGTATCCGGCATATGTTGCCGGATACATTGAGGGCTACTTGTATCCGGCTTTTTCCATCGGATACGAACAGATACGCTTGTATCCGACCTGAGTTGTCGGATACAAGGAAAAAACTCATTTTCTCAAATTTTGTGCTGGTTTCCAAGGAGATAGTGATTTTTACTGATTATTGATCATTTTACTGTGAAATTTGGGGTGTCTACAACAGGTGCCCAGGGTCAGGATCCGACCTGAATCATACTGGGACACCAGCACGAAGACACATCATCCCTACGGCCACGTGTCGAGCCCGGACCAATTTGAGACCAACAATACCTTAATTGTCAAAAATTTCCTTCTGGCAGATGTAAACTGGGTCTAGTATTTTTTTTTTTTTTAATTTCAACCAATGTGATAAAGTGTCGAACCTACTTACTAAACGGAAATCATGGTATTTAATTTAAATAATTAGAACAATAAGGCAAATTTATCAATATATGTCTTACCTCTTGCCACCTCGTCAACATTTTTTTAATAGTCAAACCTCTAGAAGGGGTATATTGTTACCCACAAAAAACCTCAAGGTAGTAAGTTGGTAATTCAAAAGCTTCAAGGAGAAAAGTGATACTATTTAAAACCTCAAGAACGTCAACTATGAATATATCAAATATTATAAATTAGATCAGTTACTCATGGACCCCTTATAAGTGGGTTTATATCCCTTGCACTTTTCTCCAGCATCGTACGTTTCTTGCTCTTCGTGGGAGATGCTATTACATAGAGCATTTGACAGTTCGTATTTTTTCAAGTGGGCGCTATGTTAAAAATCCCCCTTAATTGTTTCAGTTGTTAATAGAATGAATCACACTTTTACCACTATACTATACCCGCTACAGTTGGGTTATTTTATATGAAGGAAGAATTAACAACTCTTAGATGCTCTATGTGGCAACATCTCACTCAAAGTACAGCCACCAATGCAAGAAAAAAGTGCAAGCATCCACTAGGTCATGATCCTTCTAATTCAACTCGGACAATTTAATCATGGCACACTCAAAAACCATACCAATTGAAGTGCATTGAAGAATTCAAAACTTATAAAATGAAATTAGCATGCCTAGAGATGTAAATCTAACCCGAACCACCCAAAGCCCGCCCAATCCAATCGGAATAAGAGTCCGAACTAAGCATTGAGCTTGGGTTTGGGCTGAGTTTCATTTCTATCTCAAAGTTGAGTTTGGGTTGGATTCGGGTCCAAGCTATACAACCCCGAAAGGCCCGAAATTGTTGTTGACTTTATGTACACATTCTAATACATATATGTAAGCGAGTATTTATTTGTATATATATATACAATTGTTTTTTTCTTCTCTTCTACATTGTCTTCGCAGTTATAAAATCATCTATAAAACATAAATTTATTAATACGTGATAACAAGTTTATGAATTTATTCTCAAATAAATAATTTTATACACACACATTCACACATATGCAAGATTGAATGTGATTTTAGGTACACATCCTATACAAGAAGGATTATGCAATCATAAATACAATGGGCCAATATTATATTTTAAAGATAACTTTTTAAGAAATAGATTAATTAAGTTTTTTTTTTTTTAAAGTCAAGGGACCAATCAAGTGGCCATTGTGCGTTAATAAACTATCTCAATTATGATATTCCAACATTTGCATTTATAACCAAAAAAAAAATTCATTATTTTACTCTCTTTTTTGTTTTTTGGGCCAACTCGAACGCAGCCCAGACTTGAACAATATTTTTTGAGTTGGCAGTTTAATGAGTTTGGGTTACGGGCCAATGGCGAGTTTAGATTAGTAAATCTTTGATTGGGCTGAGCCCCAACTCATCATAACCTGACCAAACCCGCCATGCCTCCAACTCGTAGCTAGTGCTTTATTAAATGTTTCGTTTGGGATTTAGATAATGCCCCGTAATGAGATGACCATCCAATTGAAGGGTTCAGTTGATTTTCGGGGCTACGTAATACGGGGTTGTATGGAATATTATGCTTAATGTTTTATGGAATCATTATCTCTTTTAAATTAAGGCATTCAAAACCAAAATAATCGCCATGTGTCCAGCGCATCACATGCATATGGATTTAGTTCAAGATGAAAAGCCATTCCAAGCGTCTATCTCTATCTCATTACTCATTGAGATGGCATAGTTAGTTAAGTTCATTCATTTCAAGTGACCAACTACATGATGCAGAGAACTGGTTAGCCATCAAAAAAAATTTTCCTTAATTTTTTCTTCTCTCATAAAACTCCTCTACATGCATATGGATTATAGTTGGCCCTTTTGCTCCACTTATCATCTCTAGCTTGTATATTGGTCAAAATCTCTAATATACCCTTGCAATACCACAAACCCTAATCTCATAGTTCACTACGGGCCTAACTTAAACCTCGTCACGAGAGAGAGGTCCACCTCTCTCGTGAGCACCTTTGACCTAGCATATGAACCATTGTTTTCAACAAATGTTCCAGCGGGACAAAATTCTTAATATGTAGTAAAAAAAACATGTTTTTATCACGTGATCTATCGCACATGATGGTCACATTTTTGACATGTAATCCTATTGACAACGAAAAACTTTTCTCTGAAAGCATATTGCATATTACTTGTAACCTGGGAAAAAAATTTCATTATAATTGTGTTACTCCAAAAATGGGCCGGTGTGGACACTGTGAGACATGGAAAAAATCAATCTAATGATTTCCTCAATCATCACACGGGATTATATAAAACAAAGAGTCGCCACCATTCAATTTAGGTGTGAATGGACACCAAAATATTAAATAAGCACAAAAGGCAAATTTTAGGGCAAAAATATCCCTCCTAAAAAAAAACAACCAGAGATGGGTAAGGGGATTAAGTTATGAACAGGGGAAGGTGTTAGGCACCCCCATTCATCCACACAAGGTGGTTGCCAGGTATTGTTCATGTTTAAAATAAAGGAAAAAGCTTGCTATAAAAATCAGGAAAAATCACAAAAAAGAAGATAAAAATATATGGTTTTTTCATATGAATAGTTTGATTGATCCAGAACTATCAAACATGATCATACCATTCCTAGGGTTTCATGATCAAAACAAAATTGAGATAAAATCAAATAAAATCAATTTAAAGTGAAAAATCCAAAATCTGGTTTCAAGTCAAAATTCTAGAAATCTAGAAAAATATGATTTTTATAAAATATTTCAAAATTTAACTTGAACACTCCAGGACATAGATAAAGCCCAAATTTCACATTAAATCTGAAAATCAAAACCAAAAATATCTACATTAATGAAAAATACCCAAAATGGGAGAATTTAGACCGTAGGGTCTTCTCTCAATAATAAAAAAACAATTTAAAAACCACATCATGAAACCCTAGAATTTATTTTCAGGCTTCTGGATTCAGATCTATCATATTGATCATGATAAATCCAAGATCTTAGCCTAAAACCACAAAAATCACAAAAATAGTGTTGTAGGTGCAAATATGTGAAAAATCCAAATTTTGTCAAAAAGTGGGGATCTCATGCTATAAACATCATAGATTCATGTTATTCATTCAGATATATCATAAAAAGCATTAAAACATGATCAGGATATTTAAAATAGCCACATCTCACAAATTAGAGCACATGGGAGTCTACCCTACGGATCCACCTGTTCCCCTTTCCCCTAGTTCTCTCTTCACGTTTTACGGTTAGAGACTCTTGAGGTACTTAGAGATAGGTTTGGATATACAAACACAATCACAGGCCTTATTCTATGAAAAAAAGAAAAAAACAGATATGGGGTTCTATTCTAGGGATCCACCTATTCCCCTTTCCCCTAGTTCTCTCTTCACGTTTTACGGCTAGAAAGACTCTTGAGGTACTTAGAGACAAGTTTAGGAATACGAAAACAGATATGGCCTTATTCTACAGCAATAGAGATGATCCTATTACTTCTAGAATTGAAGACAGAAAATAAAAAAGGATAGGGGACTTACCTGGATTGAGCAGGCAGGCAGCAGGGATTCTTCTCTTGGAGTTCCTTGGAGTTCTTTGGACTTCAAAATTTCATGGCCCTTAGCTAGAGGGGAGAGCCTCTATTTATAGACACACCCAGGGGCAAGGCTGGTCCAGAAGGATATAGCCTGGTCTTTAAGATATAGTAAAATACAGAGATAATGCCCATCCATAGCCAACCAAGGTGGCTTCAGTGAATAAAATACTTAATTCGCTCATTTAAAGATATATTGGACTAAAGATAAAGCTCAGAAATCGAGAGAAGGACAAAACTCGCACGTGTCTTTAGTGACCGTGAATGCACTACGGTCCAACGGGGACCGTATAGTTTTCACGGGCACGCCTGACTGTAGAGACTTTTCGGTCGCGACCGGCCCGTGAATAGAATACGGGCAAAGCTTGTTTATTCAATTTTTATGCATTTTTGACCTGTTTTAAGCTCTAATTATCTGTTTTTATTATTTTCTAATTTTGTAGTGCAATTTGGGGTGTCTACAGACACGTGTCTATGTTGATGATGTGTCTCTACGCGGGCGTGCCAGTATCGTTTGATACAATGATTTTCGAGTCGATTCCTGACCCCGGGCACCTGTTCCGAATCTGAACCGGGGTCGGTTCAGTCGTACTGCAAGTCACCTGTGATAAAATCGGTCAGGCGATGGTATGAAGACTAGGGGTTCGGTCTTCGTTTTGGGTTCTTGTAAGTGTTTGAAAGCGAAAGCAACTAACGGCACACAAATCCTTTATTATTAAATCGGCCGAATAGCCGAAAACGACAACAGATAATCCTCAAAAGGGAAACAAAAGTAAAAAAGAAAACTGACAGGGCTCGCAGGACCGGCCTGTCCTGGTCTTATAGCCGTAATCGGGTATAGGCGCAGGAGGAAGGGGGCGGCTGCTAGCAAAGCCAATTCAGGGGGTTCACCTTGGATTGCTGCTTACCCAAAAATACACGAGTCACCTGGCTTGAACAGAGCGAGTCTCGGGACCGGCTGCTCGGGATTCTGTAAGTACAGAACTGCGAGTCAGGGGCGGCCTCAACTTACTCTCCGGTGGCAGGATTCTGGTGTTAGTCGGAGTAAAGAGGGGTCGAAGATGTCACTGCGACTGGAAGCAGTGAGAGAAGTCCTAGTTTATCCGTCTGTATTAGAGGGGATAAAGGATCACGGATGATCAAAATAATATAATAACCGGTTGCGGTTGTGTGGATTGTGTCCTCGAGTTCTTCAAAGTTTATGCCTTTTATAGCCGATCATTGACGGTTGCTCAACTTCCGACTCTTGCACGATCTTCATGATGGTTTGGTCTTCTTCAGTCTTTAGTTCCAAAACGATAACCACTCGGCCACAATCTTCAACTGGTTTATCCTTAAACGACCGATGACACGCTCCTGATGTTCGTGGTTTTGTCGTGACTCGACTTGTATTCATGGTTCTATATTCATGCTGACATGGCGTAACCAACTATGCTAGGTCTGCATGCTCTGATGTCGTGGCCTGAATATGTCACATAGGCGCCACGTGTCTTCTTCTTATTCGTCGGTCATACAGGGTGTAAACATTGCCCCCCTACTTACTTATTACGCCGTCATCAGCCGGTGTGATGAGTAAGTATTTTGGGTTTTTCAAAAACTGTCTGTTGCTTGATGTGAAAAGATTGCGCCACATCCCCACGATTTTAATGACAAGACTTTTTCGGACTTCATCTTGCTTATAACTTACTGTAGCCGAAATTTTTCTTTACTTTTCTTTCTCGGCTATTTGTCTTTTCTTCTTCTTTGTCTTCAATGGCGGGCAATCTCATACGTTATACGTCTACAGTCAAAGTTTTTGATGGAGCAATCTCTGTAGGTCCTTTTCTTTCTGCCAGCAATATTCCTTTGGAGGCCCCGACTGAAAAAATGAGGGGTCCTCTACTCTTCATTGATGAACAGAATCTCAATCTACCTTCTCGGAAAAATTTTCGAAGTTGGCCGACCGCCTATCCTGAATGGGTAAACTGGGTTAACCGCATGAAGGAGCGCTTTGCCGTTATTTGGTGTAAGACTGGTATTTATGACATGATTAACTTTTCCTGTCATTGTATTCCTTTGAATCGTGACCTTCTCTGCGCCATGGGTTTATTCTGGAATGTTTGGACTAATACCTTCAATTTCCCTTGTGGACCAATGATTCCCACTGTCATGGATGTCTGCTTTATTACTGGTTTCTTTGCAACCGGTCATGAGATTCGGGTCGGTATGACCGATCTTAAAGATTACCAGCATTTACCTCCGCTGGCTGTAGGTGACAAGGGAAAAGAGGTAGAAAAGAAAAGAAAGCAACCCCCAACGAAGAAGAACAGGGCTTCCAAGAAGGTGAGATCTTCTCGGCAAAAAGGGATTGTTTTGTCCAAGAACGAACCTCTACCGTTAGAGAGCGAATCTCCACCTACTTCAATTCATTCCTCTTATCGGTCCTATATCAAGGACTGTGCCAAATTCCGGCCTCCAGCTTATGAAGACGAGGTGGAACACTTCTACTTCCTCCTTTATTTTTTCTGCAACTTTGTATTCTGTTCTAAGGCTCAAGCAGTAACCAAAGAGTATTACTCATTGGTTAAGTTAATTCTGGGTGAGTATGAAGTTGCCCTTGCTCCTTACTTTTTATCGGTTTTGTACCGTTCACTTCAGGAGTTTGTTCATGGCACCCTTCAAAATCCTGGGGGGCCATTGTGGTTTCTTCAATTTTGGGCTTACCACTACTTTCCATCTCAGTTTTATGCTCGGAGGCCGATTCCTTCTAATATGCCCTCTGAGTTTGGTGGCTATGCCTGTTTGACCGCTACTCCTGTTGTTCTCTCTTTTCCTGATTGCTTCCGTTTCTTTTTGAGTCTTCGTCATTTCCCCACTCCTCCTTTTGAAGTCTCCGCAAATTCTCCCGGTTTCCTTTCAATGGTTGATGACATAACTAACGAGCAGCATCTTATCTGGGCCAGTTTTCTGATGGCTCAAAATTTAAATTATGCTATAAAGTCGATTAACAAGAAACCGGGATTTGAGGTATACTTGCCAAATTGTGTCGGCCGGCAATTTCAATGTGAACAGAGGATCCCCTTATTTGATGTGGATGGTTTGTTCACCATTAATGCCAAATCTGTTGATCGGCCGTCTATCACTGTAGCCGAAGCTGCCCAAATGGAAGATGCTTATAGAGTTGCTGCCGTTGAATTTCAACTTCCCTTTCTTCCTCGTCATCATAAATATCGTTGTGATTTCAAGGTTTGGTGGGATTCTTTGTGGACTTCAATCTGCCGTTATTCGGCCGATTATTACCTCGAAAGATTGGGTCTGATGGAATCTTTGGCTGCGTCGATCTATGAAGGTATCTTCTTATCTTCCTTGTTCTTGATCTACTTGATACTAATTCAGCTACTCTGTCACTAGGTGAAGTACCGCCTCTAGCCTTGGAAGCTTATATTTCCCCTTCAAGGGAATTGGCCGAGGATGAGGCTTATATTTCCCCTACAAGGGAATTGGCCGAGGATGAGGCCTTATCGGTAGAATGCCCTGTCTCGATTGTTCCTTTTGAAGATCTTGAGGAAGATCCTGATGATGTCCCATTACGACGACGTTCTCGGAAGGTACTGAATCTTCATTGCTCATTCTTTTTTATTTTTCCTTCTGACACCTCATTCTTCTAGGCTTCGAGTTCCTCGGGTCCAACTGTTTTTTCTTCCAATGTCATGGAATCTTCTTCGGATCCAGTTGTTGATCCCACGTCTGTTTTTGATCCGGTCAATTTCGTTGGTTCTGCCGAAACATTGGATTCTCCTGGTAGTGTCATTGCAGCAGCTCCTTTAGCACTTCCTGAAGGTCAGGAGCATTTATCCATTCGAGAGGATTCTTCAGAAAGAAGTCCGTCTCCCGAATTACCTCCTGGATATGAGCAGAGTGCTGTCCCTTCGGTAGTTGAGATTGCAACGTCTACCACTTCCATTGGGCCTTCCGGCCCTTCTGCCTTGGCCGATATTCCTCCAGATTCTTCTGTTATAGCAGCGGAAGGTGATACTGATCGGCCGAAGCAAAAGCTTGTTGAATTGGGGAGTTCCAGTTCATCGTTTGTTCCTTCTCCTGCTGCGGGATTACTCTCTGATGATGGCCATGGCCGATTGGACACTATATTGAATGATGTCTGTTCCAATCTCTCATCGGATGGTTCATCTGAGCCCTCATCTCTAACAAGTATCCGTTCGGAGATTATCCGCCTCCTCTCTCCAGGCATAGTTGGTATTTCCGAAGAGACTCTTACCCGTGTGATGGCGTTGGCTGCGCAGCTTCGGGATCTCTCTTTTGTATCTCCTGACGTAAAATCGGTGTTCTCTCAACTTACTCTCCTTTACTCCTATAAAGTTGTCTTTGACCATCTTTCGGCCAAACTACATGAAATGAGTAATATGGCCGATTCTGTTGATGGCCGATATCAACTTTTGCAACAGTTGAGGAATGAGCGCGAGATTTGTCACCATCAGTATATTGAAACGGTCCACCGTATAAATATCATTGATGATGATATTTCGGCGGTCGACCGTCAGATTGCTGAGTTACAGTCTAAGAGATCTGATCTTGTAAATCAACGGGAGGAACTTCTTCGTACGAATAACGCTGTTGATGATACCTTGAAGGAGAAGACCCGTCAGTGCATCGAGATCTCCCACGAGCTGAAATCGGAGATAGAGTTGGCTCGAGGTTCTTCTCTGCTTTGGTCCACTTTGGTTGAAGAAAAACGGTCTGCTCAAGAGTCTTTTGACCGTATTCATTTTGCAATTTTAAACACTCCTCTGTAAAGCTTTTAATGAATTCAAATCCTTTTTTGAGATCCGTTTGCCAACTGTCTTAGCCGTCAGCATCGGCCTCCTTTTTGACAAAGTTTATCTTTTTAAATTGATTCGCCCGTATGATCTTTACTTTCATACGCTTTATTCGAGAAGATCTTCAACCGCCGTTTCGATTTCTTCAGGAAGGCAATTGTACCATCAACACCTTTTTCGGGAAGACCGCGGTCTTATCAATAGTTTTTCCCCGATAGTTTAATCATTACGAATCTTTTTCCATCGGCAGACGTTTTTCTGTAGTACATCATCTTCCTTCTTTCTGCAAGTTTTCCTTGTCTGGTTCTCATCATCGATCATGGCGGACGAACATCCTAATGATTTGAATCTGTTTGGGGATGGCGAGGATGGACCTGTTCTCGGTCCATGCACCGATGAAGATACGGAAGAGGCCCCAAAGGTCCTGCACTCTTCTTACCACTTGATCAGCACCTCTGATCTTGTGAGGTGGGGTAATCTGATTACTCTTCCTCGTTCCTGGCCTAAGTGTTCCCCTGAGTGGAACAAATGGGTTGAACGGTTACGGCCTTATCATATGGAGACCTGGGTTAGGCTCGGGTTGGCGGAGATAATCTTCTATTCCACCTTCTATATTCCCTTCAACCCTATTTTACTTGGGGTGGCCTCGTTTTTCTGGTGTCGGGGTTCCAATACCTTCTCTTTCTGTCACGGTCCCATGACTCCCACACTCTTAGACGTTTGCTGTATCACTGGCCTTTCCGTTCTCGGGGAAGAGATAGATTCCAGTTTATCTCTTTTCCCGTCTTCTGTTTTCAGCACTGTTCATGCTTCTTCTGCTTTTGGCACCTTCGTTCGTGCTGAGCAAGTTTCAAATACTGATAGTCCTCCCTCCTTTCAAGAACATTTTCTTTCTTGCTATTTCTCCTTTGCCATTTTTTCTTCTGTGGCCCATCTGCTCAGATGGTAAAGGAGTTTGCCGGTATTGCGGTAGCCCTTGCCCGTGGTCGCCGTCTGGCTTTAGCCCCTTTCTTTCTCAACCAGGTCTATCGTGGTTTATATAGTCTGTCCTCCGGCCGATTAGGGGTTGCCAGTGGCCCTCTTTGGTTCTTACAATTCTGGTTTTACGAATACTTCCCCGGCTTTTTCTGTGCAGCCGTAGATAACCCTTTCCCTGATTATTACTATGCCAGCCGTAGCTGGCTTACCGCGACGCCTATGCAATTGTCTTTTAAGGCTGTTCTTGATTTCTTCCTGGTGGGTATACAGGAAGATGATCCTCCTTTATTTCATCGCTTTTCCTTAGAACAATTTCATGAGTCTCCTCTTTATGCCGCCATATATTCTTCTCCAGAGGCTCACCAACGTGCTACGGCTAGTTTTCTTATTGCCCGGGAGCTTCCTTTTGGTTTGCATAACCGAGATGCTCCTGCCACTTCCAGAAGAGAAGGAGTAGAAATATATCTGCCGCATTTCGTCAGTCAGCAGCTTGGTTATGGCCAAGGCATTCCTCTTGTGGTGTTTCCATCTACCAATGGCGGCTTTCGGTCAGTCTTGAGCCCTAGTTATCTGTCATTAGCAACTTGCCGGTTTCGCGATCTTTCTAATCGTTTCCGCAACTATCCTCTTCCCCGGGAATCCTCAGCCGAACCTTCCTTTCGTAGATGGTGGGCTCGGCTTTACTCTGACTTTGTCCGGCTTGATTCAGAGTCATATACTGCGCTTTTTCGACCGACTGCGGCCGATATAGCGAGTATAGGCAAACTCCGTGGGTATTATGAGGCCCGTTACCCAGGTAAATACCCAGGTAACTTTCTTTTATGTTCTTGTAAATTGATTCTCTCTATTCGGTCGCGTCTGACTTTCTTTTTCTTTATTAGATGATCATCGATCCTCCAACATGAAGGGTAAGAAAAAGAAAGCTGAGACGACGGTCACCTTCAGCTGGAGGCGACCTTCCAAGGCTTCTGCCAGTCGGAGCAACCCTTCCTTCAAACAGTCGCCACTAAAAAAACGGAAGATTGGTGAGGTATCGGATGGTCGTGCTTACGTCACCCGTTCCAGCTTGCGATTTCGAGTTCAGCGTCCGGATGAGCATATCGTTTTGGATGACGATCCTTCGGACGAGGAAGAAGATATTGATTTATCTCATCCTCAGCATGGGCCTCCCGTTCATTCTGGAAGCAGTGGTAGATCATCTCCCATACCGACTCCTAGTCTTGATGAAGCTGGCCCGTCTCCTTCCCCTGGTAATGTTTTATCGGATTCCTCCTCCGATGAATTACCTGACGATCCAAAAGTCCCGGTGGCCAATGATGATAACTTTAGACCTCTTCCCGGCACTTGCTTTGGATTTGTCAGATCATGTTTCATGGAGATAGATCGTTGTCTCGCCTCTCCAGAATTTCATGACCTTCGTCCAGCTTTTCTTTCAGGATTGGACAGTCGTGACGAACTCCGCTCTTTAGTTCTTCGTCGACCTGAAGATCTCTCTGATGATGAGCTGTCTGCGCTCCGATTGCTAATATGTCGTGCCACGGTAACTAATCCTCATGGGGATCCTATGACTGAAAGTCGGCTAATGTCCATGCTCGGGTTCTACAGCGCCGTACCGCGACTCCGAAAAGCTATGGATTATCTTCGTTCTATCAATATCCGATGTTCCGACTTTCGCCAAGAAATCCGTGAGGTGTTCGGTTATCATCGTCAGCTGGAAGCTTTGCGGCGGACTCTCGGTGTCAACCTTCTCAATCAGGTTTCTGTTGCTGATAGTCCATCGGCCGCTAATTTGACCGAATTATCTTGACTCCAATCTGAGGAGCAATGTCTTAAAGAATCTATCAAGGCTCAGTGGATGCTGGTCGAGTCAAGCCGTCATCGCTTAGAGGAGCATATGCAAGATGAAAGAGAAATGGAGGTACGCCAGGCCGAGATGCAATTCTTGTTGGAGCGGGCAAAGTATGATCATGCCCGATTTAAAACTTGGTTTTGAGGGGTAAGATCTTTTTAAACAATTATACCGTTTGTTCGGTATTCACTTTTTGATGATAATGCCATATGGTTGGCATTTTAAACTTCATTCAGCCGATTTCTCGGCTTTTTATTTAAACGGTAGTTTTTTGCATGTTTTTGGATGCGTAACATACTCGTTTTATTTCATATTTACTGCTCGTTATGAAAAGACTAAAACTTGAAATAAGAACAAACAAAATGTATTTATTTCAACATTGATCTTTCATACAATCAAAGCCGAGCTCTTCCAGCTCTTTCATATAACTAAGGCCAGATGTTTCAGCCGGGGCCTGATAATACAGCCGGGGCCGGTATGCCCCTGAAATTGCTCCGCACACCAATCATGGATGGTGTTAGCGAGGGGCAATTTAACCAAAAGGGCAAAAGGAAAGAGGGGGGATGGCGACTACTCCGATCGGCGTAAATGTTGGTCGGAGGAGAGAACTCTCGTCTCTACCCAGAACTCAGTGGTTGAAGACCAGTCGTGATGGGGTCAGCGAGAGTAGAGTCGCCTTTTCCGATCCCGCCCATTCTCATGAAGTCATCGGCTTTGTTGACTTCTTCTTCTCCGATCGTCTCCGTCGTCGGCCCTTGATCTTTCGCCATTTCTTCTCTGCTTCCCTTTCTTGAAAGAATGGCGAGCATTGCCTTAGTATTTATAGACCGATCGTTAGAAGGAAGATCAATGGGTTTGAGCGGATCTCGAAGAGATTTCCTATTTTAGTCTAATCCGCACCGTATGTCGGCGCTTCGATTTGACAATGCCATTTATTTGGCGTTGCAGGTACCGAGCAGTAGATATTTATTTTATTCCTGATTTTCCTCGGGTTGGTTATTGATTTCGCGGCTTTCCCATAGAGTGGGAAAATACCGTTTCAAAAACTGGCCGTTGATAATCTTATTTTCTTGGCCATCTAATGACTGTATATGGTATGCCCCCCCCCCCCCCCCCCCCCCGGGCAATACCTTGCTGACTTGTAATGGTCCTTCCCATGTGGGGGACCATTTTCCATATAAGGAATCTTTTTTCCCTATTGGCAGAAGGGCTTTCCACACTAAATCTCCTTGAGCGAATGATTTGTGTTTTACTCGGCGGTTATAGGATCTTGCAATCCTTTACTTGAGGGCTTTCTGCCGATCCAGGGCTAGCCTCCTCATTTCTCCCAAGTCTTCTAATTCAACTAACATTGCTTCCGTGTAATCCTTGGGAGTGAAATTATTCTGAATAGCCACCCTCAACGATTTGACAGTGATCTCGGCCGGAATAACTGCCTCATGACCGAAGGTTAAGGCAAAAGGGGTAGTTCCAATAGACGTCTTGTAAGACATTCGATACGCCCACAATGCTTCAGATAGAAGTTTATGCCAACTTCTTGGCTTATCTTCAATCATCTTTCTCAGGATATTTTTCAACACCTTATTTGTTGCTTCAGCTTGTCCATTTGCTTGTGCGTAATAAGGTGTAGATTGAATCATTCTGTTGCCATATGTTTTGGCAAATTCAATCACTTCTTGTCCTACAAAAACGGTGCCTGAATCGGTCGTGATGGTTTCGGGGATACCGTATCTGTGAATTATCTGCTCCCTAATAAACTCAATCACATCCGATTGTTCCACTTTTTTTCAAAGGTTTAGCTTCCACCCATTTGGTGAAGTAATCGGTGGCTACTATGATGAAGTTGTGTAGACCAATCGAAGGAGGATACACTTTTCCAATTAAATCCATTGCCCAACCTCTGAAGGGCCATGGCTTGACTATTGTTTGCAATTCGAATGCTGGTACCCTCTGAACTGGTCCATGTTTCTGACATTCCTGACATCCTGCAGCAAACATCTGACAATCTTTCAAGATTGACGGCCAGTAATAACCATGTCGACGTAATAACTATCGCATCTTGATTCCTGCTTGGTGTGCGCCACAGATCCCTTCGTGCACTTCGGCCATTATTAACATGGCTTCTGTTGGGTTGACACATCTAAGTGGGATGTCCTCAATACTCTTTTTATATAACTCATCGCCCAGAATGAAATAGTTGGCTGCTTTCCTTTTGGTCGATCTGCTAGTCTTTATAGTAGGATCTTTAAGATATCCCCAGATTTCACCTCTCCAATCCTGTCGTATTGTCTGGTTACAACATGCCAGTGAATCCACCAGAAATGGTCTTTTCTCGGAATTGGGGAGAGATTGTATGGTCACCATTCTGACTGAATCGCGCAGCCTGAGTCCGGATGCCAACTGGGTCAGTTCATTAGCTTGGTAGTTTTCCTTCCTTGGCCGATGTTCGAATTCAATTCTATTGAACTGCTGGGCCAAAAATCTCGCCCTTCGTAGCAACAGTACTAATGACTCGCTATTGCAGTTATATATGCCCTCCATTTGCTTTAAGACGAGTTGGGAATCCCCAACAATATTGACCGCTCGAGCACCCATTTCCCATAGAATTTCCAACCCTATAATTGTAGCTTCAAACTCTGCTTGATTATTTGTGGACAATTCTTCAAGTTGAAATGCATGTTCGTGCTTATCGCCGGTTGGTGAGGTTATTACTACTCCGATCCCAGAAGCAAATTCTGTTTTTGAGCCATCAAATTCCAGTGTCCATGGTTGGAATTCGGCATAGCAAAAACTGGCATGAAATACTGGGATATCCAATTCTTTTTCTTGTACACTAGATGGATGACCGGCCAAAAAATCGGCCAATGCTTGCCCTTTTACCGCTTTCTGCGGTACATATTTGAAGTCGAACTCCATCAGAGTCAAGGTCCATTTTCCGAGTCTACCACTCACCGTGGGCCGAGTGAGCATGTACTTGACCACGTCAGTGGCTGCTATGACAAAAATTTATTTGGCCAAAAGGAGATAATGTCGTAATTTGGTAGCTGCATAATAGAGTGTGAGACAACTTTTCTAGATTAGTGTACCTTTCTTCCACTGGAGTCAGGAATCTGCTAAGGTAATAAATGGCCTGCTCATATCCTTGATCGTTCTCTTGGGCCAACAAGACTCCAACTGAATCGCTCGCAGCTGCTATGTAAAGCTTTGCGGCCGTTCTTTTGAAGGTGGCACCAAGACCGGTGGTGTTGCCAAATACTGTTTAATGCCTTCAAAAGCGGCTTGATGGTCCTCATTCCAAATAAACTCTTCAGTATTCTTGATCTTCAATAATGGGGATAGGACCCTAATCTTTCCGGCCAGGTTTGAAATGAATCTTCTCAAGAAATTCACTTGGCCGAGCAACCTTTGTAGCTGTTTCTTATTGGCTGGTGGCTTGGCTTCTATGACCGACTTTGCCTTATTTTTGTCGACCTCGATTCCTCTTTGGTGCACTAGAAAGCCTAGGAAATTTCCGGCCGATACACCAAAAGCACACTTTAACGGATTCATTTTCAAGCTGTACTTACGAAGTCGCTCAAAACCCCGCTTTAAATGCTGCAAGTGGTCTGTTTCGGTCTGAGATTTTATCACTACATCGTCAATATACACCTCAAGTATTTGACCGATCATATCATGGAAGATAAGATTCATTGCCCTTTGATAGGTTGCGCCAGCATTTTTCAATCCGAAGGGCATAACTACCCAACAATAAGTTCCTAATGCTCCAGGGCACCGAAACGCCGTTTTAGCTACATCATCTTCGGCAATAAAGATTTGATTATATCCGGAGTGGCCGTCCATAAATGACAAAAACTTATGCCGCGATGCATTATCTACTAAGAGATCTGCGGTCGGCATTGGATATTCGTCCTTGGGTGTTGCAGAATTCAGATTGCGGAAATCAATACATACCCTAATTTGACCATTCTTTTTTTATTACAGGTACAACGTTTGAAAGCCACTCGGCGTATCGTATCGGCCTAATGAACCCGGCTGATAAAAGCCGTTCTATTTCAACCTTTACTTTACATACCACGTCGTCACCCATCCTCCTTGAAGGTTGTCTGAATGGTTTAAATTCTGGCTTGATAGGGAGCTTGTGTTCTACCATTTTTCGGTCCAATCCTAGCATCTCTTGGTAAGTCCAGGCGAAACAGTCCGAATATTCGGCCAACAATTGTCTCATTTCTTGTCTGACCGAAGGTGGTAGTAACTTACTTATGAAAACAGGCTTTTGTTCCGCCTCTGTCCCCAGGTTGATTTCTTCTAATGGATCTTGGGTATCTACCTTCAGGTCTTCTAATTTGGCTGGTGCTGCTTGCAGGTCGGCAAGAGTAATCTCATCCCGGTCTTGTACCCTTTCATCTTCTTGTTCATTGATGAATTCGGCCGAGTTTATCATTATCTCGTCGTTTTCCAGCCATTCCTGTTCCTGCTGCAATTTCCCTATCTTTTCTTCCTGCATGTAAGCCGTCATCTTTCTTAAGACGGCTTCTGCGACTTCTGATGGTTTAACCATCATTTGGTAGTTCTTTGAGTTCGGCGACTGCGGCTACCTCTGTAATCTGTAGTTGCGCCGTTTGTAGTATAGCCGAACTTGAAGTGATCGGCTGCCCATTCTTGTCATATCCACTAAATGAAATTGGTTTTACCCCTTCGTTATAAAGGGATGCATGTGCGGCGTTGGAATCTACGGCAAATGGCCGTTGGTCGGCTTTTACTTCTTCGGTCTTGCCATCCTTCCAAAACAGCAACGATTGGTGCAAAGAAGATGGCACGCATTTGTTCGAATGGATCCAATCTCTTCCCAGCAATGCGTTGTATCCGGCGGATGATTCAATTACGAAGAATGCCGTAAGAGATTGCCGTGTCCCAACCGTTAGTTCGATTGGGAGGATTCCTCTAGTTCCTGTAATACCTCCTGCAAAGTTAGTGACGGTGATTTCGGAAGAAATTAAATCCGAATAAGACTTACCTAATTTCTTCAATGTGGAGATTGGGATGAAATTTATTGCTGCCCCATTATCAATTAGAATTCTATTGATAGGGATCCCGTTCATGTGCGCCTTTATAAATAAAGGTTTCAGATGTTGAGTCATGGTTAAGGATGGTTCAACGAAACATACCTCTCCCACCAGACCGATTTTGTCACCATCGGCCGGTTTCTGGTCTTTTTTCTCTTCTTCGAGATGTTCCGGATCAATCACATACAAAGCTACTGGGTCTTCCTCCTCCTGGATCTCCTCTAACCGTGGTAACTCCATGCTTGCCCCGAAAGTCATGGGTAATGTGAGGACCATATGACAGTCAAGTGGTATCGGGGGCATCCGACCGAAACAAATTTCGGCGATTGATGCATCCGCACTCAGAGGAGGTTGACTCAGTGACTCACTGATCTCGTCTTTCGGAGTTTCGAGCGTCAATTCCTCCGTTATTTCTACCGTAGAAGGAGTTGAGATCCTGCTATATTCTGTTAACAATTGTTCAACTAACAATTGTTCTCCTTCTCCTCCGGCGAAATTGTCCGTTAATTCCTCGTCCGAAACCAGCCTTTCGATCACTGCATTGGAATTGTATTCGGGGGTAGTATCTGGAGCGATTGGTGAATCGGGCGGGCTCTTTTTGAGCCTTTGTAGTTTCGGAATGCGCCTTTTGGCAACAAACCTAGACGACCAATATGGCTCGGATGATCCAGTACTCTGTTCCTGGTATCGTCTCTTAGCTTGCTGTCGCTGCCAGCGTCGCTTTTGCGTTCTGGTCAGTTCTGCGATACTTGCCTGCGCATGGAAAGGAAATTTAGGATGAGTCAATCTTTTCCAGTGACCATCCTGAATAATAGGTGGTTTTACCATCCTGGGTTTGACCCTGTTTACCATCCTATATTATTCGTGAGTCATATAGCCGCTATCCCTAGCGGAGCTATAGGTGGCTGCCATCCTTGTCGGCGAGCCTACTTGTCTTCCAGAAGTTAAGTACAAGGGTCTCTTGCCCCTCTGAGTGTGGCGTGCATCTTCATACTTGACGGATTTCCCTTTGTACTGGGAATACCAGTATTCTGCTATCACTTTTTGCTTGCAATCTTGGCAAAGGAGGCCTGGTGACATTTCTATTTTCTCCGGAATCTTGCATGATGTATCTTTATTAACGGAAGAATCCTCTGAGGATTTAGCAACCGTTTCCGGTTGCTTTTTGGTTGCAGCTTGATTGGAAGACAATTCAGAAGGAACCGAAGCCAATTTCTTTGTTGTTTTCTTTTCTCGTCGAGGTCTTGCTTCCTGTCTTCTTCTATCCTGGGTTCGCGTCTGGACTTATGCCACCATTCACCCCAGATTTCACCTCTCCTTTCTTGACGCCATGACCGTCCTTGTGTAGGTGGATACCTCCAATGGTTTCTTGGCCGTAAATTCACCTGGTTTTGTACTGGTTGTGCTGTTTTCCCCCATTTCCCTGATAAGGATCCATCCAGGTCGATTTTAACTGCTGGAGTGCGTTTTGGCAAACCAATGGTAATCATATTCGCCGACACCTCTTTAGGGAATGGTTGTGTGTCAACCTGCATCTTATCTTTGTCGATTTCTACAAACTTCAGGAGCCCTTTATCAATATTCTCCTGTATCACATTGCGAAGCACAGTACATTCATTAGTTTCGTGGGTTTTCACCCCGTGCCATTTACAAGCTTTACCCTTGGCCGCCACATTGGCTGGGATAAATGGATGGTCTTTGGTCAATCTGAAGAATCCTTGTTTTAGAAGGTATTCAAATACTTCAGCCGTCTTATTTATGTCAAAGGAATAATTTCGGCTAAAAGTACTTGTCTCCTTTGTTGCTTCTGTATCCTTGGTTTTTTGGATAAGAATCGGACAGGTAATTGATTGTTTTCCCACGACTTCTACAACTCCGTATTCAAAGTTCGGGTCCTTGTAATAAGACCCGTAAGACGAGACTTTCTTTTCGTTGTCTTCCTGCAAAAGCCATTCATATTTGGTGGCTCTGGCCGACAACTCAAATAAGTCTTCGAACTGTTCACCTTCGAATTTCTTCCGAAGTTCAAAGTGTAGTCCGTTTAAAGCCAAATTTGCAAATTCCGATTTTGGTAAAAGAATTCGGCATTTGTTTTTCATATATTTAAAGCGAGCTATATATTTATCAACCGATTCCCCCGGTTGTTGTCTTAACCGAGCAAGATCAACCATTGTCACTTCGGGCTCCGTGCGATAAAATTGGGAGTGGAATTTCTCTTCCATCATTCCCCAATTTGTAACTGAATTGGCCGGTAAGGTAATATACCATGTAAAGGCCTGTCCGGTCAATGAGTTTCCAAATAGTCTAAGTCTAAGGAAATCATTACCGGACGCCTCTCCACATTGAACCGTAAATCGGCCAATGTGTTCAATGGTAGATTGTTGACCTTCTCCTGAAAACAAAGTGAATTCGGGAATCTTGTATCCCCTAGGGAATTCAAATTGTTGGTCAATCCAGCCTGGGTAAGGTCTCCTATAAACTGGCCTAGTCATTCGTCGGTGATATTGATCTCCGATCATTTCTTGAATTACATTTTGGATGTAATTACGGTTTACGGCCATATTTCTTACCCCAATATCTTCTCTATGGTTCTCCTGCGCTTCCCTTTGTCCCATGGTGTGAACAGAGCGAGTCTCGGGACCGGCTGCTCGGGATTCTGTAAGTACAGAACTGCGAGTCAGGGGCGGCCTCAACTTACTCTCCGGTGGCAGGATTCTGGTGTTAGTCGGAGTAAAGAGGGGTCGAAGATGTCACTGCGACTGAAAGCAGTGAGAGAAGTCCTAGTTTATCCGTCTGTATTAGAGGGGATAAAGGATCACGGATGATCAAAATAATATAATAACCGGTTGCGGTTGTGTGGATTGTGTCCTCAAGTTCTTCAAAGTTTATGCCTTTTATAGCCGATCATTGACGGTTGCTCAACTTCCGACTCTTGCACGATCTTCATGATGGTTTGGTCTTCTTCAGTCTTTAGTTCCAAAACGATAACCGCTCAGCCACGATCTTCAACTGGTTTATCCTTAAACGACCGATGACACGATCTCCTGATGTTTGTGGTTTTGTCGTGACTCGACTTGTATTCATGATTCTGTATTCATGCTGACGTGGCGTAACCAACTATGCTAGGTCTGCATGCTCTGATGTCGTGGCCTGAATATGTCACATAGGCGCCACGTGTCTTCTTCTTATTCGTCGGTCATACAGAGTGTAAACAAATTGTAACCTTCCTTATTAAATTTTGATTTCAATGATTTTAAAAATGATATTCTACTCCCAACTCTTTTGTGTGTGGTTTTATGTCAATCATATACCTTCACTTATTTGATGCCTCTTTGTAAAGCAATTTTTTTATTAAAAAGTAACGGATAGAAAGGGAAGAGGTACCCGTACCACTAATAAAGCCAACACTAACTGGATTTTTTTATACAAACCAACACAAAATGATTATCAAAACGGTTCTTATTTTAAACAAATGCTTGACCCATTTGCCGCTTAATAGAGAAGCAAGTCTTTATAGGCCTCTTCTGTTACAATTTGCGTGAAATGACATCCCACCTTCACCAAAAAAGTACACCTCACCGTATTTCTTTCGGATAGTTTGTGAATAAATTACATTATGGCCGCTGTAGTATTGGGAGTTTCTACTCCAAATTTATTTAGGATTTTGATCTATTGCCTTTTACTACAACTGACCCAATAGTTTTATTGAGATGCTGCCATGTGAAGCATCAAACAAAATTTTGTTTTTAAAAATATAGAAGGGTTTTAACTTGTTGAAAAGACGTTGACCATGAGATGGTTCATGCGACATAATCCCAATCAAACTATAAAAAAAACTATAGTATTGGCAGCATACAATTTCATGCATCCTGATAAAAGCCCATGGAATTCACACGAGAATTAATAACTATCTAATGCTCCTTGTAGCAGCATCTCACTCAAAATGCATCCATCAATGCAGGTAAAAGTGCTATTTTTATTTTATTTTTCTGGTGAACCCCCTGTAACCATCTTACTTCAATAAGAGTTACACCATCTGGTCATGATCCTTATAATTCAAATCTGATAATTTGATCATGGGCCTCTAATTGCATCAAAATCCATACCAATTGAAGAGCATTGAAGAATTTAAGGCTTAAAATCTAAGGTGAAATTAGGAATGCTTAAGGAGTGCTTCAGTTTAATGGGGTTGTATGGAACATTATGCCTAATGTTTTAGGGAATCATTATCTTTTCTTAAATTAAAAACATTCAAAACCAAAAGAATCGCCATATGTCCAGCATATCACACGCATATGGATTTAGTTTAAGATGAAAAGCCATATATGGTCAAGTTCATTCATTTCAAGTGACCAACTACAAGACGCAGATAACTTGCTAGCCATCAATTATTGTTGTTATTATTTATTTATTTATTTTTAGTTTTTTTTTTCCTTTCTCTGTCCCTCTCATCAAAACTCTTCTACATTCCTTACAGTCCCTTTTGCTCCACTTATCATCTCTCTCCCCACTATATGTTCTTGTCATTTCTTACCAAACAACATAAAGTACATTATATGTGTTTCAAATCTTTCATTTTGATTTCAATGCCCATATCTATCTTGTTAAATATTGCTTGCATGATAATTGCTAACATTATTTTGCAATCCTTACATATAATTTTCTTATATTTTTTAGCTAGAATTTCAAAACAAATAATGGTAGCTAGCTCTAGAACACTCAAATACAAAAAAATTTAAAGAAAAAACAGAAATCAAGAATACATTGTACCAATTCAAAAGCTATTGCTTTTGTAACATCCTGATCATGAAATCCCAAGTCAGCTCAAGAGATTCGCAAGATTTGGAAATATGATTACAAGAATATCAGAGTGCACATAAAACAACGTTGTTCTAAGTGAGGGTAAATATTTCATTTGAGTTTTCCTTTCTTAAATCATAAGGTCTTTAGAATTGGATTGGTAGTTTCTAATCAAATTAACAACTTCTTTTCCCTAGGGCCACAACCCATGCTTTTTCCCATCTTTGTATTTAAAAAGTATACAGATTGCAATTGAAAGATGAATTATCAATTACATCCACCAGCAACAATTAACGTACTCTAACTGTTGTCTGTATGTGAAATAAACATATGAATGAAGCAAAAAATATTTAAAAGAGATGGAATCAAGTACCCTTTTTTAACACTTGTCAAGCTATGTTTAAGGATTTCCAAAGCCTTATATGCCCAACTCATCGTGGAACCCTAGATTCTCAAGGCAATAACGAGTAGGTTATTATTGGATTATTAGTAAGAGAGTACTGACCAATTAATCTCGTTATTGTGTCTTTCTTTTATCTACTTTCTAAAGCAAAGGTGCAAGGTGTGACAGTGTAAAGAAGGATTAGAAAAACCAATTGCACTAGCTACTGTTCTTTTTTGGTGGGGTTATGGAGATGATGACTTATAGGGTCACTCACCCCTAACCAATAGGACTTTTCGTACTAGCCAAGCATGTTCTAGTCCCACCTTTTTCAATAAAGATAATAATAGAAAGAAGCCCTAAACTTTTAAATGAAGCATGGTCTGGTTGGTCTCATTAGTAATTCTCTTACCCTTCAGTCCCAAGAAATCTAATTTTTGACAGTAGAAATAGAAGTAAGTTTGCAGAAAGATGGAGACCCACTAGTGAAAGACTGAACAGGTCTTATATATAAAAATATATTAATTTATGAAAAAAATAAGAGAACTTAATTCTTGAAAAACAAAAAAAATAAAAAAATTATATATTCAAACTGCTAAAAAAGAAAGAAAGAAAAGATATATTCCATTTTTTTAAAAAATAAAAGAAAAAAAATAAAAAGAAAGAAAAGAAGACAGCCAAGAGGAGAACCACCATTTACCTCCACTAACACCACTATGAGGTGTGTATATGTAGTGGTTGTGAGTCTTGTGACACATTAGAAGGTTAGCCTGACTAGGGCATGAGGCTAGTAGTCCAAAGATCCAAATTGAAAAAAATAATAGAAATTGACCCCACTGAAACCTCCAATCTGATTATCTGACTCAGTTTCATATTTTGAGGTAAGGGTCCTACGACTTTCAGACCCTTAACAGTCCCTTCAAACGGGCTCTATCAAGCTTGACATAATTCATTTCCTTTTTGTCTTTATTTTTCTCAGTCTGCATTTAGATATGACAAAATAGCTGCGGTTGTTTGGTTTTCTAAATCATTTGGTTTGCTTTCGTAATAAAAACAATAAGCAAATTATATAAACTTAATTTTAACTCGAAGCCTCCGTCAATACGAACCATATGCAAACCCAAATAACAGAAACCTCACTCGAGTGTTAATAAACTAATGAGTGGTGGCATGGCACGTGCATAGTGCAGGTGGGTGCAGATAATAGTTGGGATATACAAGTCAATATAAAAAAAAAAGGGAGGGGTTCTTAAGTAAATAAAAAAGGAAGGGCTTTATGGGCAGCAAATCCTAATACATTGGTGGAAATTATTAATTAGGATATGAAAGTCGAAGAATAGGCTCCTTAGGAATCGATTGTCTGGCTTGAATCTTGAGATTTCTGTTTGTACAATAATATAGATAATAAATACCTCTCTTTATTTTTTTTGAAATAATAATGACATCCCTTTATAGATTTGGCAATGCTTTATACAGCTTGAGTAAGATTCTCCTATGAGCATATCACGACTAGAGTTTTTTTTTTTTTTTTTAATACTCGAAAACCCTTTTTTTCCATAAACACCCTTTTTTTCCATAAACATGTTTTAAATAATAAAAAACCTTAATTTGAGATATTCTACATGGTTACATCTCACTCAAACTAAATAGAACATGGATCTATACAAATTACCAACCTTTTTCAAAGATAAAGAGGGGATGTATAACATCTCACGGATGCTATAAAAGTCACATTAAATTAAAAAGAAGTGAAATGTTAGTTGAAATGACATTTTACGTAACATTCATTAGATGTTACACAAGATAGCATCCCACGATGCTGCACGGTCTTCCGCAAGATTAGTACGGATATCAACCCGATAAAGACGGGAGCTATTCCTCCTCCCAGATCTTTGATAAGTCTTATCTCTGTTCAGTCCCTAATAAGATTGACACCAACGTCCCTAGAATTGACAAATTAAATTTCGCATTTAAAAAAATTCCTAAACTACTTCAAGGGTAAGCTCACGGTGCAGGAGTGGGTTCATAAAGGCTAAAACATTATAGGGCACCCCATCACCATCGGTCATCCCCAGTGGCTCATGCTTCCAGCTGCGAAGGAAGCCGGGGAGGGAAAAAACAAGCGAGTGCGTCGGCGTGAATAGGAGCGGCTGCTCCCCAGGACGCGACCAGAGATTGTGACGCAGAGAGTTGAGCCTAGGAGGCATCGCTCTCTCCCCCGAGATTGGGGACCACGGCATACGCATGCACCGAGTTTACAATGCAATGACGATTCTGGCTGCCTACATCCCATCACAATGAAATGACTTTGAAGTGATTGAACTTGACTTCCAAACTCTCTTACTTTATAAGATTTTCACTTAAGGTGATAGTTTTAATTAGCTGTTTTAAATTGTTTTATACAAATTTCTAGAAAATATTTGATTTTAATTTGTTTAGTTACAAATGTGAAAACAGATTGAAAACTCTTTTGCGTATGTTTGGATAGAAATAACATAGAAAAGTAGTTTAGATCTTATGAAATCATTATGATCATCGTAGTCATTTGGTGGTTATTTGTTGGAGGTGATAGTAAAGATATTAATTTTGGTATTATTGATGGTGGTTTTACTAATTTTATATTAATGATAGTAGTACCGCCGGCGGCGGCGGCAGCTAATATTGATCGTATTCGTGTAATTAATTGTGGTGACAATATATTGATCCTGGTGAGGGTGGTTGTGCATGGCATTATCTATAAAGATGATAATGGTGTATCAACAATGATGGTCAATTGTTTGTGGTGGTATACCAATGATGGAAACAATAGAATGAGATGTTGGGGGTATACAAATAAAGTTAATCATGTTATTGGTGGTGGTGATAATTTATACTATTAATAAAGAGAAGGGAGGGAATATTTCCTCCAGATTCTGACGCTCTTTTTTTTTTAGGTAAATTACACTTACCTCCCTTGAGGTATGACATAATTACACTTACCTTCCTTAGGGTTTCTAATATAACACTGTCACCCCTTGACGTTTATGTGTGGGTCACACTAACACCTCCTCACTACATTTTTCATATTAAAAAATAAATAACTTTTGAATGTATAACTAAAAATTAATTTTAAAAAATAAATAACTTGTGAATGTATGACTAAAAATCAATTTAGAAAATTAATTTTTAGTCATACATTCAAAAGTTATTTATTTTTTAATACGGAAAATGTAGTGAGGGGGTGTTAGTGTGACCCACACATAAATGTTAAGGAGTGACAGTGTTATATCAGAAACCCCAAAGGAGGTAAGTGTAATTATGTCATACCACAAGGGAGGTAAGTGTAATTTACCCTTTTTTTCCAAACATTGCCATTTCCAAAGAAAACAATCCCTCACTATTTTAAACATGCTGTAACTACCTCGGGCTATTTCTCTAAGTGGGCCCACATTTTCTACGCGCGTAGTGCGTGCAGCCCCCTAGTGATAATAATAATAGCTAGAGTGGTGGCTAGAATGTAGATGATGCTAATTAGTACTATAAAAAGGTCGAATACATACAAATCAGATCCTAATTCGATTTGATAAAGAATATTGTTGATCAAATTCGAACCAAAAACCTATAGATCTTTTATATCGAAATCCGATTATTCGATATTCGAATCCAAATTAAGAATATTTGAAAAAAATTTAAATATTATAAATCCTAAGTTAGTTGATCAAATAGGGATGTATTGATTTAAATGTGTCCCATTTTATGACCTTAAATCAATAAATAATATATGAAATCTTCATTTCTTACCATACCAATCTGCAAGAAGAATTAAAAGGCCAAATAAATAAATGAATATATATATATATATATATATAGAATAAACGGTTGGATCTTATTGGGTTGAATATATTTGATTTCATATTTGAATCCGTATTCGGACAATCGGATCTAAAACAAGATCCATATTCGACTAATCGGATCGGATTCGTATTTTTATTCAATTCATTAACACCCTTGTGGTAATAGGTGGTGGTAATATGCCAATTTAGAGGCCATTTGGTAACGTTTTTTTTTAAACAGTTTGAAAACAAGTGACAAACCCGTTTGGTAACAATCACTGTTTTTTGGGTTTTTGAAAACAGGTGACAAGAAACCCGTTTGGTAACAATTGATAAAAAAAAATGATTCAAGTTTTCAAAATTAACAAATATGTATTACTATACAACCTGCAAGCCTATTAAACTATAAAAAAATTTGCTATGAACAAAAAGGGGAATCAAAATTTTGTACTGGGGAATCAAAATTTTGTACCACAAATTAAAAAGAATAAATCCCATCAACTCCTTCCCTATTTATAGTCTAAACAACTCTTACATCATTAGCTATTGCCATTTCATATGCAATTCTATCTCTAAGTGCAATCATTTCTCTTTGTCGTTAATTCTACATGCAATAGGTGTGGAAGGTCCTAAAAACTTAATGGGGTTTAGCCTGATCCCCCTTGCCATGGTAGAAACCTCTGCAAAAACTTACCATAATGATTGGGATTGATGAGTATCTCAGTAAGGATGCCGTAGGTATCATCCAACTCCTCTATCTTTTCTAGAGTAAGGATACCACTAACATAAGACTCCTCCTCTACTCTATTTTTTCTTGGTTTGGCTTAGACCAGTGAACTGTCAGAAGCTGTTATGGGCACCTTAGAGAACAATATGTTTATCAGGCCAAATGAGTGGAATACCAATGTAAAGAAATCCCTACCAATTATCAGTCTATAAATGCTCAAGGGTTTTGCCTTGCTAAGCTTGTGAAAATAGTTAGCAACTCCACTCTAACCACATCTCCTTCCCCAAAATGCCTGGGGAAAGTATGAATTATAATCCTTTAACGAACATTGAGAACTCCAAAAATGTCTCATGGGTTATGCTTACTTAAGAAGTACCTATAAAACTTCAACCTACTTGGAAGCACACCAAACTAAAGGATCCTTGAACGAACACTGAGAACTCCACAAATGTCTCATGGGTTATGCTTACTTAAGAAGTACCTATTATCAAGGACTATCTGTTAATTATTATCAAGAGGTGTTCATTTTGAAGATAAACTATGGTAACCCGTCATTATTTAAGCACCATTTTGACACAAGAGACCATCTTTACATTATAGAACTTATCATTCAGAGAAAGAAAACCACAACAGAGCTACACTTCACTTTTGTTAAATTCCGTTTGGAATCGAAATGTATTCTATCGACAACAAAACACAAACATCTCCAACCAAAGTGACACAAACATATCATCAAACAGGTTTCATACCAGAATCACGTGTTTTCCCTTAACATCAATCTTGAGATCCTGAGAAATCCTAGGATCACTATTTGACTCCATTCCAGAATCATATGATTCGACTCGTATAAAATCAACCGATACTGGCAATTGAATCTTCCTTGAGATATCGGCCAATAACATAAAAGCACTAGTTGCGACCCAACGATGACCAAAGACGATGAGAGCTCTTTTGAAATCATTGGGAATCTGAGAAGCAAGCTCGGAAACTCGATTAGACAAGGGAGTTACAAATTCTATTGAAAACACCTCTTGATGATAATTAATGAACTGGCTATTAATGGAGATTTCTTCCCAAGAACAACAACGAACAGTAAAAACTTGAAAGAATTCACTATTTCAGAAACGAAATAGTAGGAATGTGCAACGAAATCGTAACAAGAAATTGATAGAGAGATGAAAGCTTTGAGAGGGTCTTACATCGAGAGGAATGCCTTTGATTTCTGCTTCTTATCTCACTTGAATGCTCCAGTCGTACTCGCGAGGAAGAGGAGTTCTGTCGTCTGTGTGAAGAAGCTATGTGAAGAAGAGAGACGAGAGTTTTTGTATCGAAGAGAAAAAGAAATAATTTATTACAAAAATGCCATCCAACAAAAAACGGTTCATCGTTTTCAGAAACGGAATTTTTTAATTTCTAAAAACCGGGTTATTTTTCAACCGTTTCTCTGAAAAACGATTTGAAATTTTTTTCAACCAAACACATTTTCAGTTTTTTGTGTTAAAAAACCAAAAAACTGTGTTCAGACACGTTACCAAACACCCTCTTAGTTATGGTATGCCGATGGTGGTCGTTTCTCAAGTATTTTTAGGGTAAATTACACTTACCTCCCTTGAGGTATGCTATAATTACACTTACCTCCCTTGAGGTTTCTGAAATAACACTTTCCCTCCTTGAGATTTGTGTATGGGTCAAAATAACACTCTTTCATTGAAGTTTCCGTCAAAACAGTAGTGATAGTTAGTAAAATAATTTAAACTAGACAAGATTACCCCAATTTAAGTTAAATGATAGTTATGCTTTAGGCCATTAAAATTTTTGTTCTCATCTTTATGAAGAGGTAATCTTGTCCAGTTCAAATTATTTTACTAACTATTACTACTGTCTTGACGAAAACTTCAATGAAAGAATGTTATTTTGACCCATACACAAATCTCAAGGAGAAAAGTGTTATTTTAGAAACCTCAAAGGAGGTAAGTATAATTATAGTATACCTCAAGGGAGGTAAATGTAATTTACCCTATTTTTTAAGTTATGAGTTGAGTCGGAAAATTTTAATATCGAGCATCGAATATTTCCTAATATACCAACAGGGCCTGATTCCCTCGCCACAAGAGGCTTTGGAAACGATAGCTCCTACGGCACGGTACTTTTGGGACACTAATTTTAATAGGATTATCTATCGAGCAACTTTAACAGAATCCAACGGTCAAGATCTCGTATTGCTTACTTGAACCTCTCGTGTTTTAAACAAGTCGTTCTCCTACAAAAGGCGCTCTAGTTTTTGAACTGAGCTGTCCCTGTTGTTTCTCCTCTACCTCTTCTGTCGCAAAGCTCCGAACCTCTGAGAATGGCGTCTGTGTAAATACTCTCTTATGCCATCTGAGACTCTGAAATATCTGGTTTTCGGTCTCTTTCCTTTGCTATCTTGAAGCTTGAAAGCGATACCTGATGTCTTCTTCAGGAGAAGAAGAGCAGTAGAAGAACCAGCTTTCTAGTTTTCAAGCCTTGAATGCATCCTTAAGATTCGCTTTTGATTCATCGTTCCACTCTGGGTACTTTCTTAGAAGTTTTTGAATCCAAATCGGCTTTCCTCTTTCTCCTAATTTTGTTGAAATCGCAGTTTCAGTCGCTCACAAAGGCTTTCGAGTTCTGTTTTCTCTCAAGAATTTTTTCTGGGATTGTGAGAAAAAGAGCTCTCACTGAGACTTCATAATCGATCCATCCAGTCAGTTTAAATTTCTGATAAAAATATGTTAAAATTTTCGTTTGGATGTCCCTTTTAATATTTTTTTTCCTGCTATCTCTGCTTGAAATCGGTTTTACCTGACGGTTCAAGATCTTTGTAGACAATCTCGAGCACCATTAATGGAGACTCTCTTGTGATTTTTGAAGACAAGATCGATCTCGCTGTTGTTTAACTCTTCTCTTTCGTTGGAGATTAAACTAATCTTTCTGTTGTGGTCTCGTCTTTTTGTAATTTTTGAGCTCAACTTCATCACTCCTTGTCTTGCCTTTATAACTCTTCAGCTTAACCTGGCCATTTCGCTTCTTGTTCATGCGATCTCGGGCTGTATCAGTGGCTGTTGCTTGTGACTGACATTCGTTCTTCAGGAAAGGTAGGTTCTACTTGTTTCGCTTTCTGTACCTTCCCTGTTTCTCAGGCGATTTTAGTTTTCCTTCCTGCGATCTCGACTCGAGCACCTTTAATGGCGATTATTAAATGCCTTCAAAATTATCTGCTTAGGACTTAAAAGCTGAAGATCGAACGGCAGCAATGGCGAATATCTTTCAAAACTCTTCCTCGAAAAATAGAATTCGTACTCTGATCTGGTCTTTCAAGCTCACATTTCTTTCGATTGGAATCATCTCCACCGTCCTTTTACTCAAGCTAGCGATCCCTTACTTTTTCAATTTCCTCATCTCGACTTCTCCTGGTCTCTGGATCTCGTTTCGAAGCTGGTTATCTCCTCCTTATCTCTACATCCTTGTGAACTTCATCATCATAATCATTGCAGCTTCGTCTACGCTCTCCAATGCTAAGAACACGGAAGAAGTTACCACCGAAACGGAGATTCAAACACAAGAACTCAAACAAAGCGACCTCGATGCGATATACTCTTCCTCTCTGAATCGGAACACATCGCCGGCAATCTGGCCCGATATCGACGAAAAACCTCCGACGGCACCGGCACCGGCGAGTGAATCTTCACCGGAAACCTGGTCTGAAGCTTATTGTTTGACAAATCCGGAAGAGAATACAAAACCAGATCCCTCCGCTTCTGCTCATTTTACGGACAGAAGATCGGCGAAAAGCCACAGGGAAAGGGCCGGACGGACGGGGAACTCAGCTACGCCGGAGGAGAAATATGACACGTTGGATGCCACGTGGGAATCGATTACTGGGGGAAAGGATAAACCGGCGACTCGGCATTTGAAGAAGAGCGACACATGGGACGTTCCACCTCGTGTAGACGTAGCCGACTCGGAGCCGTTAGAGTTGACGCGCGAGCTGAAGAAATCCGAGACCTTTAAGGACGCGGCGGCTTCGGCTTCATCTGGATTGAGAAGGGAGATATTGATGAGTCATGACGAGTTGAATCGTCGAGTGGAAGCGTTTATAAAGAAGGTCAACGATGACATGCGGCTCCAGAGGCAAGAATCAGACAGCCGTTACCTTGAGATGGTTAACAGAAGCGTGTATTGAAAGAACAAAGCCTGTTAAATCCTTTTTGTCTTCAGGTACAGCGGTTTCAGAACTCATCCCCTTGTCATTTGCAGTTCCTCCATTTTTGTTTCTTCACACTTTCAAAGTGTCAACATGGCTGCTAATCAAAACCATTGATTGAAATCACAAGAACCCAAGTGGTTGTAGTTGAGCAACCCGAAGGAATATTGTACTGTGTGAAACTAAAATTACCATTCATATTAGTGATTGAATGGATTGGATCATCATTCTGATGGGGATGATCCTTTGCTTTGCTCCCCAGTTTAATTGGGGTAGCTCAGATTGTATTTTAATATAATCCAAAGCCCATTTGATCAGCAAGATATTGTCATTTGCTGAGGGAGCTCTTGACTTTGTTTCTGCAATTCTAGTGTTTGATTTTTTTTGGTAGAAATTCTAGTATTTGATATATTGATTCGGTATTGATTTGTATATTAATTTTGAATTGCAGGATTCTTCTTCTGTTTGTGTTGCTATTGGATGTTGGGCATGCGAGGATAAATGACAAGTTTCTCATTGGACTAGTAGTTATGCTTATGCTTTGGTACGATTTACAGGCTTACAGTTTCTTCTAGTTGAGTCAGTACGTCTTGTTTTGTTTGGATCTTGCTGGGTACAGTTGTATGGAGGATCTAGATATATTGATTGAGACAGCCAACTCAGGCTGCCTCAGTTGCTTATATAAAGTTTGCATATGAGCATCTCTTTCTCTCTCTCTCTCTTTCTTTTGTTTTGGCTGTCACTCTTTCTTTTGTTTTGGTTGTTGAAGTTCTTTCCTTTCCTAACTGGGCCCAGATTTCAAACCCTTTCACACTGTCATCTGGACTGGTCTAGAGCTGTCAATTTTGCCCCGCCCCAAGCCCGCCCAACCCAACCTAAATAACAGCTCTATTTAAGGTTTGATCGAGTTTGGGTTTGAGTTTGGTCTGGGCTCAATTTCAGGCCCGCAATTGAGTTTGGTCTAGGCTTGGGCTCACACATCTCAGCCCGAAAAGCCCAAATTATTACCAAAACCCTATGTTTGTTGACCATGCATCTCACATCTGCGATTTGGCATTCTGTCGACTCTTCACTCGCTTCTCTGAACAGCAGCGACCAACGAACGGTTCTTCTCTTCAACCGGAGAACGTCAAATTCGAGCTAACGAAGGGTTTGTTTTGTGCGAACTTCTCTTAACCTCAAGGCAACATTTGATTAAAGCTTTATTCGTGATTTGCTACACCTTTGAGGACTTCAAGCCCTCTTTGGCATCTCTGCATCATCTTCTTTCTTGGCGGGTCGCTGACTCCCTGTTTAGGCATTAATTGTTGAGGTCAGTTTTTCAATGTGATAAGTTGGAACTTGGATCACCCCTGTTTAGGCATGCATCAGTTTAGTTTAGTTTTTTTTTTCTTAATTTTAAACGGCAGTGATCTACGTTTGTTTTTTTTTTTTGGCTTGATTTCTTGATTACAGCAACTGATTGGTCACAACCAAGTTGATTGCTTGGTTAGTTTGAGTTTTGTGAGTAACTGATTCGTTACAAAACTGATTCTGTGACCAAACTGATTCATCAATGGGGCAGATATTACCTTGAACCGGTCGGAAACGCCACAACGAGTCCATTGACTGATTCCTCAATGGGTTGGGTTCTTGTACATGTTAAATGATTGTTTTAGGGATTTTCTGATTGTGGATCGAATCTCAATCAGATAACAAATCCAATTATCCAAAGCTAAATGTTGTACACTTGTATAAGGTAACTGTTCACATGGAAAGGCAAAAAGCAAAAGCTTGTTTCTAGATCATGTGCAGAAGCAAAGTACAAGTCTATTGCCCACATTATGGTGAGCTTGTTTTGTGAGGCTCCAAGGGTATGGAAGGGGATTAATGCGAATAAGCCTATGCGATCATGTCATGATCAAGTTGTGTCTCATATATCAAACAACCAGCACTTCAAAGAGTACTAGCGTGCTAAAATTGCGTGTCATAATATTTGTAATTTTATATTTCGATTCTGAGGGATGGTGCTTGCTTACGACTCCTTCACGTCTCTGTTAAAGAGACTAGGGTATGTTTTTCCTTTATTAGGGCAATTCTCTTATGGCAGTTCTCTCATGAATATATATTTTTTCGTTTTTTTTTTTTGCTTGATTACGAATAAATACATCTAGTATCACTTAATGTTTTGTTAACTTATTTTATAAATTTCGCAATTTCAGGTGGTAGCAGCATCAAGGTTGTTTAATTCAATATTTTTTTGGAATTATAATCGAGAACTAAGAAAGGCGATAGACAACTACAATAGCAACTGATTACGACTTATTATTTTTGCTTCGCATTCTAAATCTCAAGACGGCTTAGGTATATTTAGTTAACTCCCTTTTATATTTAAAATTTTGGTGATCTTTGGTAGGAATTTTTATTCATAATTTTTAATTATATGCTAGGTGTCTGATGCAAATAACCAAGACATGATTAGGAAGAACACAAATGCTAGTTATTAGACTGGGGTAAAATGTAAACGAGATTATTTATTTCTTTTTTTTGGTAATTGATTGGGGGGAAGGGGGCTACCGGCGTGATCAAGTTATACCTAAGATGAGTTTAAATTGATTGTAGATAGTGATATTTATAGCATAATAAGTCGGAGAAGGGCATATTGGTAATTATGGTTAATGTAGAGTCTTAAGTTCAGGAAAAAGAGGAGTTTTAGGGTGTTTTAGTACTATTTAAAAATAGAAGAAATAATTAGCACGAAAATTAATTAGATTATGAGTTTCTTTTATGGGGAATTTAAGAGATAAGATTTTAGAAAGGAGAGTTAGGATAAGATAGGTAAGTGGGTTAGTTGGAAAGTTTCCTAATCCAATTAGGACTTCTATTTGGGTGAGTCTATAAAAGGAAGGTATTAGGAAAGATTTGGGGATTCATACTAAATCAAATGAGTGAAGAAAAAGTGGAGAAGGTGGTGCTCACGGCAGGAAGAAAATATAGAGAGAGAAAGGAAAAAAAATAAGACACTTCGAAATACCCTGAATTCTTCCAAATTTTTTAATTAATTTAATTCTGAGAATTTTGGGATTATATTGTTAATCCATGTTTTGATCTAATTTGGTGAGCATGTGGAGAATGAAGATCTGGAAATTGAGGAAGATCCAATGGTTAGATCTTGAGTTACAAGGTATGGGAGTTATTAAGTAATTAACTTTAATTTTATTGGTCAAATGCATGAAGTATGGTAGAGTGTCATGCGTGGGATGTTATTTTAATTAAAAAAGAAATTATTTAGAGAATAGGGCTATGCATATGAGTGAGAATAGGGAGTTTCTCTAAATAGTTTCATTAAAAATTTGGAAAACTTCTAATTAGAATCAGATTTGGACGTATGGCTTATAAGTTTCTAAAAACTTTTCTAGTTGGCTTAAACAACTGAGAGAGGAGAAGGAAAACACTGACGTATTGTTGCTAGAACTTTTGCGGGATCGAATCAGTGCTAGGAGAGGATATTTTCGTGGGGTTTATTGCTGTGTTGGAGAAGAGATCAAAGCTCGAAGGTTTCCAGTGATAGTTGCGAATAGAGATAAGTATCAACCATTCTCTTGGCAAAAACTTGCATGGTTTATTGTTCAGACGAGAAATATAGTGTTCTTTTGATTTCTAATGATTAAGAAACATGTTTGAGATGTTTTGGATGGATTTGGTTGAGATTTAAAGCATGGAAAAATAAATATTGTTCTTTTTGGATGAAAAACATGATTTTAATGAAAAGATTTGTCAGTGATTGTGTTTGGGATGATTTATTATGTGTAAATAATGATTTTAGATGAGTTAGAATTGATCTTCAATGATAGAAATGAGTTTAGAAGAATAAAGTGAAAAATCGGAATTCTAAAAAATTCACAGATTTCGCAAATTTATATGGGCACTAGACACATTGCTCGAATGCCCTGTTGAGCACCCATTGTATATTCAATGGCCACTAGACATGTGTTGAGCATAGGGTTGAGTGTCTGTTAGTAAAATCAACTTGTGAGGCCACTTGACACAGGGGTTGAGTGCCCTATCAAGCGCTCAACCCAGATTTTCTGATTTTTGGGAAATTAACTTAGATTTTGATTATAAAATAATTTTTGATCAAATCCAATGCATGTAAAAATAAGATTTGGGTATTTATGAGTTGTTACTAGTGGCCTAATAATTTTGTAAAAATTATACAAGATTTTGGGTAAGTACTATTGAAATAGCTCATGTTTTGGTTCCAAAAGGGAAAATGACTTTAGAATTAAATTGTTTTGTAATTCATTAGTTTCCACACTTGTAAAAGTATGTATTGGACATGTTTTGAGTCCTGGAATTGTATTAAAGTATTTTCCTACAGATTTGGGGGGATTGAGCCTATTTCCTTGGATTTTGACAGTTTTGAGTAAATTGGCTTTCTCCATGAGGGATGTGGTTTTATTTATTATTTATTTATTCTCTATGATGGAGACATGTTGCCATGAGGGTAATGAATATAAATTTATCTCCATGAGGAAGTGATTTCGCCATGAGTGTAACACGCCAGATCCGGTAGATTTTTTTTTCAACGGATCGAGGCATTACTTAAATTATAATAAAGCAATTAAGAACAAAAGCATAATAGTATAAAAGTAAATCAGAGTACGCAAGAATTTAAAACAACTCCTTCAATAATTCAATATAAAAGAGATAATCATTCTTATGATAAACTTCTTAACTCAATACATGAAATCTGAACTCAAAAGGAAATACTATCTGATCAACATCTCCCTAAAACAATTCCCTAAATAAAATAAACGACTCCAAAAATATTCTCCTAATAAAATATAAAAGAGAACTAATAATACATAAGGTGCCCATCAAGATCCTCTGCTGTACCCTCTGTATTTTCTACCCTGACTTGTACGTCCTCTCCAAGAGTATCTAAAAACAAATATTGAAAACAAGGGTGAGGTATAAAATTTTAACAAGTAACAACATGCATGCTATAAAACAGTCCATATAATTTTATAAACCATTTTCATGAGGTACAACGATTAAAGCAATAGTTCATAACCAGAAAATACAATATAAAATCCAAAATCCAACTAGTTATAATCTAAAACCAACATAATATTCACACAACAAGCCACCCAGTTGTGGCATCACAGGACTCGTGAAATATGACCACTTTGAGAGGTTAACCCTAGTTCCAATTGTCCTCTCATGCTTTTACGTGTGATGAACTGGCCTACTCTGGGTTTCGGTCACCATGAAACCGGTTTACTTTGAGTTTTGGACTTTGCTTTACACCACGGATCACTTAAACCTAATACAGGTATTAATTTGGCGAGTACAATTGTAAAATCCCGAATTTTCACATAATAAATAAAGGAAAATATGAGTCTAAGTCCTAGTTGAAATAAAACGTAAAGATTTAGAGGATAAGTAATTCAAATAAGTAGTAAGTTGTAAATAAAGAAGGAATTTTGAGGAAATTAGCCAAAAAGGGTATTTTGGTAATTTTCAGAAAAGGGTAATTAATAAATAAATCATTAAATAATAATTAGGATTAGAAAATAGAAGAAAATAATTTATTTAGGCAAGGTAAAAATTAAAAGGAAGTAATAAAAGCCTAAAAGAGGAAAAAGGGTAATTAGGAGATTTTGAGTTGGGAGAAAAGTAACTAAATTGGGTTTATGGTGATATTTAGGATTTAAGAGAGTGATAGGCACGAAATTAGGATGTAAGCAGTATTTAGATAATAAGAAACTTAATTAGTATTGTTTAAGTAGAAAAACAGAATGTGGAGAAAAAGTAGGAATTAATTAGAAGGAGTTAGACTTTAATTAGACCTTGGTTGGGTTAGCCCAATTAAAGGAGCCTGTTAGGGTTGGTTTAGGACTTCTAAATCCAGTATAAATAGGAGAGTAAGGTGAGACAAGAGAGAATTTTCGTGGGTTTTATAATGAGAGAAAAGAAGGAAAGAAAGGAAGAAGAAGGTTGCTGGAGATGTCCGACCAGTCTCCATCAAATCGCGATCGGGGAAAATCTGTATGGTGGATGGCCTTCAAATTTTGAGGTTTTGTTCATGACTGATGGATCTACAATGTGGACGGTGGAGATTTAAATTGGAGAACTCTAGGTTGGTGCGTTTGGGAGCAGAAGTTGGGTCCAGAATTAAAAACTTCAATGGAAGATGAATTGTTAGCGTATGAGACAAGTAGTAACCCTTGAAAACTGGAGGAACTGCATAATTTCATTTTTTCTGATTTAATATGGTTTGAATAGATTAGTCAGAACTAGATTTACATGGAATCAAATGGTTTATATTTTAGAGTTTTGTGTTCTTGAAGGATTTGCTAAAGTAAGGAAGAAATCTTGGTTTGATCATGTAAATATTCATGGGATGATATTTAATTGATGCAAATTAATCTATAGTGTTTTAGGAATGATTTAGAATGTTAGAGAATTATTTTAGACTAATTAAACCCAAATGCTAAGCACAAAAATCAAAACTTGAAGAAATATGAAAAGTATTGAATAATCATAGGTATGATCATGTGGATAGTAATATGTTGGAAATTAATTGATGCAAACTAATCTAGAGGGCTTTAGGTATGAATTAGAATGTTAGTAGATTAATTTAGATCAATGAAACACAAATCAAAAGCATAAAAATCCGAAATTGGAAAATTTGGAAATTTATAGTAGAAATTTGCACGAGCGCCTAGGACCGCCTAGCCTGTAGAGGTAGGGGCTCTCTTCAGAAAATTCAGAATTTTGGGATCTTGTTATCTGATTAAATACCTAGAAATTTTCTAGTATGATAATCATTCTATCAACTTTATAAAGACTTAATTAAGGTATAAAAATTTATAAAATTAAATTGGAAAAATTAACCAATCAATTAGAGGTTATAATGAAAGCTTGGTGCATGAAAATGTCTAAATGGTATGGGATATTTTTAGAAATAATACTACTGGTATTTATGGATTAAAATCACCTTCTAAACTATATTTTAGGGTTGTAGAATATGCTGGAAATTATAAATACAGAAAATTGAAATAGATACTATCTTAGGTATTAATATGGGAACTTGGATTATAATAAGGGGATTAATAAGGAAAACTCTAAGCAAGACTTGAATTACTTTGGTTTGTGATTTAAATATGAATACTGATTTTCTGGAAATTACATTAACTCTGATTTCTATGAGATTTATGTTCAGAAGTTTTATTTTGAATATAATTTGGACTGTGGATTGAATGCCATGATGGCAATAAGAGATTTTTACCATCTGCGGATAAGATATGTAACCTCCTGCGGGAGAGATGAGACCTCCTGTTGGGGGAGATGTAATCCTGATTGGATTACATCCCACAGGGGAGATATGTGACCACCTGCGGGTGAGATGAGACCTCCTGTTGGGGGAGATGTAATCCTGGTTGGATTGCATCTCACAGGGGAGATATGTGACCTCTTGCAGGAGAGATGTGACCTCTTGTGGGGGAGATGTAATCACGATGTGATTGCATCCTACAAGGGAGATATGTGATTACCACCTACGGGTGAGATGTGTAACTCTTGCGGGAGACACCTCTTGTGGGGGAGATGTAATCACGATGTGATTGCATCCCACAAGGGAGATGTGTGTGTTACCACCTGCGGGTGAGATGTGTTAGCTCCTGCGGGAGGAACCTCATGTAGGGGAGATGTGAGTACTACATGTTTGCATCCTACATGGGAGAATGTTACTATCGGATTTGTGAGATGAACCATTAATTATGAATACATGTTTTATCGCTAATCTTCGGTTTTATCTATCGATAACATCTTTTTACTGGTATTTACGTATGATTGCATATCATATTGCTTTATTTGGAATTGGCCATGTTGATTTGGATTCATCGCCTTATCGTTGATTAATCGTATACCTCATGACTATTTGCCTAAATGAGACTGTTTACTTGCATGCACCTACTACTTGCTGAGATGTAAATTTCACTTCGTTTTCCCCTATTTTTCAGGTTGCTTAAAGAGATCGCGAAGATGGGGTTTTAATTTGATAGGTAGAATTGTAATTGGTACTAAAGTCACATGTTGATTAGACAAACTTTATTGTAAACTGAATTGATTAAATTAAATAAAGAATTGTTTTATTTTCCACCAGAACTTTGATGTAATTAATTAGATTTAAAATTATTGTGAATCTTAGTTTGTATCTAACCTCAGCTTCGTGGTAACACCTTGGGTTTGGTTGTTGAACCGGACTTGGGTTGTTACAGTAGCAAACCAGGTTCGGGTTGGATGCCGGTTTGCACTGACCCATTCAGGGCGTTACAACAATCCAGTCAAAGAACAACGTTGCAACATATCTAACAAAAGACCTCACCACCATGGTGGAAATGGATCTCTATAGCTTATTCCCTCTTGAAATAGCCTCTTCTTATTGGAGGAAATGCATAAATGGAACTAAACTTAATCCAAACAAAGATAGACAGACCTCACTATCTAGCTAAACCATAGATCTATAATGAGCTAAGCCCGCTAAACACAAATCAACCAAAAACAGTTATATAGTTTGAAAATACATGTCAATAATTGCCATCATAACATAATTCATTGCTTCATAGATTTAAACCAACAACCACTGCCCTCTTGGTAGGAATACTCCCTCATGGAGATAACAATTAAAAACTAATTTTATTAAAGAGTCCATCATATTTCATAAGTCCACAAGATTCAATAAATCATAAACACCCAATCAAATAGCCAAAATCTATTGTATGTGAATTTGAATAATTTTAGAGATCAAAACATGTTTAAAACAATCTTAGAAAGCTGTAAGAATAAAAAAAAGAAACAATAAAAACCCCTTTGAATCCACCAAGTCCACTATTCTAATTCTATTCCACCAAAACGTACCCAAAATCTTCAATAAATTGGATAAAATTATTTGGCCAATGCAAACACTCTCAAAATACCCTAATCTAATTGGCACACGAGTTGGAATTCGATAAAAATCATTTTAAAATAAAAAATTAGGTCAAAATGTCAAAATACACAAATCTGGGTTGAAGCGCTCGACTTGGCGCTCGAGCCATATCCCAGGCGTCCGGCTTAAATAAAAATTCTGAGTTTTGGGTTCTAATTTAAAAAAAAAAAAAAAACACAGGCGGAACGCTTGCAATGGCATTCGAGCGGCAACAAGCGGTGGTTGTTTTAATATAGCACCTAGCTTGCACTCGAGTGGTATTCCAGACGCCTGTTATTTTTTGGAAAATTCTGGGTTTTCTGAACTTTTGCGAATTCTTTGTTTTAAATCCAAATCTTACCAAACCAACTCCCCAAATTACTTTTAAAACATGTACTATCATCCTTAAAACATGCTAGAATATTCCAAACACAATCAACAACAAATCCTTACAATTGAATCATGGTTTCCATCTAAAAATCTAAATAAACAAAATTCTAATGAGAAGAACATATAAATTTTTCATGCTTTAAATCTTAACCAAATCCTTCCAAATCACCATAAACATGTTTCTAAATCATCACAAATCCGAATAAAGCGATATTTATTGTCTAAACAATAAACTGTGCAAGTTTTAGCAAAGAGAAGGGTTACTACTTGACTTAAGATAGCAAAATCCTTCTTCCATTTCAATAATCTCAAGGTATAGTCATTTTTCTGAAATTTTCGCATCTAAGATCATTCAAACCCACGAAATCTACTGTATAAAATACATGGTTTGGTATCTCAAATCATCATATATTAATTCCAAGTCAAACTCGAATGATTAACCTTAAAATCATGCAACGATAAAACAAAACAGGGTGTTACTACTTGCCTCAAAACGCAAAATCGTTCTCTTCAAGATACAGCTGAAATATGCTATTATCACATCCCTCTAGAGACCTCAAAACACCATCTCCACCATTCAGATTGAAGCTCCACCAGTCATGAACAACAGTTGAATCTCTTCCGATGTAACTTTGATGAATGCTGGTCAGAGGTTTCTGCAACACCTTCTCTCTCTATATTCCCCAAATGTGAGAGCCCTTCTTTCTCCTCATTTTCCTCTATATGACTTGATTAGAAGAAACCCTAACTTCTTCCTAAAGCTTCCCTTTTATAGGCTCACCCAAATTAAAACCCTGTTTGGTTTATGAAACTTTCTAACTAACCCCACTAGAATTTCCTAATCACTTAGAAACTTTCTATTTTTCAACTACTTCTCCTTCTAATTTTCTTTTTCTTAAATCCAATATATGAGAAACTACTATTTTCCTAATTTTCGTGCTAATTAATTCTCCTACTTTTAAATATTTCAAAAACTCCCCAAAGCTCCTCTTTTCCTCAACTTAAGGCTCCTAATCAACTATAATCACTAATATGCCATTTTCCCACTTATTAAGCTATAAATATCATTATTAATAATCAATTTAGACCTAACTTAGGTCTAACATAATTTCTCAAGTCTAATAATAATTTAATTAATCTATTTAATTATTTACCAATAATTAGTAGGAATTGACCAAAATACCCTTCTCTTGATAATCTCATATCTACCCATTGGATTTCTTCTAAAATTTCTAAATTTATTTTCCTTATTATTCTTAATCAATTATACATCCCTGATGGATGAAAAGTACCCCAAATCATATGCTATATATTTAGTATCCAATTTATTTTGATAAATTCATTAATATTTCAAATATTCATATTTAATTCGCTTTATTTATTTGCTAAAAAATTCGGGGTTTTACACCAAAATCCTGTCGTTCGACCTGCCGCTCAAGTGCGATAGTGAGTGCCCGTTACTTAAAATGAATTATTCTTAGCGCCCGAACCAGTGCCTACCCATGCTCAACGCCAACCTCCAAATTTTCAGATTCTTGACCTTTTGACCTAAATTTTGATTCTAAACTGATTTTTGGGTGATTTCAACTCATGTACCAACTAGATTAAGGTATTTTGGAAATTTTTGCATTGGACAAAACATTATTTGTATAAGGAATTTGGTTACGTTTTGCCATAAGGACTCATATTTTGAGGTTTTGGGTAAACACGTGGATTTCTTATAACTTGAGTTGCATTTTATGTTTCCAACACATGTGTTTATATTATTGGAGTATGTTTTGAGTTCCAGAATGATTTAAATTGCATTAGAACTTAAATGGAGTGAATGGTTACTTGATATGGGGGTTTGCTTTTGACCATGTGTTGGTTTGTGATTTAAAGAGATGGAATGAATGGTTACTTGATTTGACACGTATGTGTCTCCTCATATGGGGGTTTGCTTTTGACACGTAGGTATCTCCACGCATGTGGGTATGATCTTGACATGGATGTGTGTCCACGGATGTGGATTGGTTTATCATGGATGTGACTTCGCGTATGCGACTATTTTGGCGTATGTCCCAGGCTTGTGGCATTAGACCTCCACCCGTGGAAATGGGATGGGTGTATTCTTATTGCATAGTCTTCCACCCAAGGGTTCGGGTGAGCGTATGCTCACGACTCGATCTTCTACCCATGGAATTGCAATGAGTATATATATATATATATATTGTGCTTATGGCATTAGTCTTCTACCCATGGGTATGGGACGAGATTGGATGCTCGTGGCCTTTATCTTCCACCCATGGGATTGGGATAAGCAGATTTTAGTGATGTTTGTATAAATTTTTGATTACTCACATGTGGTGATATTATTACTTAAGTTGTATAATGTCTTATTGATTAAAATTGTGATATTTGTGCTACTATGATTCTCCTTCAGTTTTGTATTCTCGGTTTTGTGTTATTTGCAGAGCATGCTTTCCTTAAAATATAAATATACTGTTTTTCTTGCATAGCTACTTGCTGAAATTTTATATCTCATATGTTTTATTGGTTTTGTTTTCATATCTCATTAACGAGGACGTATCAGTTGGGTTAGACCCACTAGGTTGATTCATTTGGGTGTCAAGGAGAGGATTACTTTATTATGTAGGATATAGGTTGTAATTTCAAAACAGGATCATGAATTTGTTTTATTAGTTGGGATTGCAAACTTGCAGATGACTTTTATTACCAGACTTTCAATTTTAAGAATGATATTATTAGATTGGGTATTCTTATTCTATCCACACTTTAAATAAGAATTAGTTTAGATTCACACTTTGATAATAAGTTTTGATTTAAGTCTGGTTTAGTTTTGTTTTGGGCCCTTGAAATAAGTTTCCAGGAACTGGTCTGGAAGAAAATGATTAAACCTAGATCTGGGGCGTTACATCTTGTGCTACAATTTCTTGGGATTTTAATAGGTTGGTTATGTGCTTGATTGTTTTGAAAACAGAAAACTCAAAAGTTCTTCTGAAACATAGAATTTTCCCTGATGCCTGAGCCTCACTCAAGCACCAACTTGAGCGTGAAAGCCTAATTAGGCACTACTTGACCCTAGCTAGAGCGCCTGTAAAACAAACGCAGAACTCGACAGCTAAATCAAGTGCACAAACCATGCTCGAGTGACAAAGCCAACGTTCGATACGACATCCTGTAATACCTTAAATTTTCTTTAGTTAAATTAAGTTAATTAATTTGAATTAGTTGAGGACGCTTGAGTTGATCTATGAATTGGTCTTAATAGGAGATCATGAGGAGGAGATAAACCCGGAAATTGAAGGAGATCCATTTGATAGATCTTGAGTTACGAGGTAAGTAATTCTACTATTTATCTTGAGATCTATTTGTGATTATGCATGGTGCATGGCAGAGATGAGTAGCATGGGATCATGAAGTATTAGAATTTTAATATCTTGTTTATTTATTAGGAGTATAATCGATACACTAAAAGATTTTCTTTTGATTCAAAAATGGGAAAATTAATTTGTAGTAGTACTTTATCAAAATATTTAAGATTTAGTCAGCAAAGTTTTGAGTTTTAACTTTTATTGCACCTTTATCAAAGTAATTAATTTTTAATACCATTTCACTATTACAAATCAACTATTCCAAGAATGCCCTTACATTACTCATCCAAATGACTTGTACAAGCTAATTTATTGACTTGTACAAGTCATTTTATTGTTTGTACAAGTCCCTGAAGTAAGTTGTATAAGGGTATTCTTGGAAGAATTTACCTGTAACAGTGAAATGGCACTAAAAATTAATTATTTTGATAAAGATGCAATAAAAGTTAAAACTCAAAACTTTGTTGGCTAAATCTTAAATATTTTGATAAAACACAACTAAAAATTAATTTTCCCTTTAAAAATTCTAAGGGTTGGTCAACTAGATTATTAGGAGGTTTTCATATTGAATAAAACTCTTAGTAGTTTAAATAAAAAAGTTTCCCTGAATTGGAACTTTTGTTTGATCGATTAGAGGAAGGAGATTTCAGCCGAAGTAAAGGAAAACTCATGCTAGGTTTTTGTCATTGGTTTCTGAAGTCTTAGAATTTTCAGAGGTACTGAGATCGATTGAAGGAGTTTAGCTTGAAGTTTTCAAAGAAAAGGTAAGTGGCATCACTTGAAAACTGGAGAAATTGCATGATTTTGTTCACTTTATTAATGATTCTCTGGTTCATGAAGATTTCTAGATTGATTTATCACTTTGATGCTGGGAATTAGGGGTGCAACTCGGTTCGGTTCGGTCCGGGTTGATGTCAACCCAAGACCAAACCGAAATTACATGTATTCAACCCAAAACCGAACCGAACCAAATTGTAAACCGAAAACGTAAAACCGAAAACCGAACCAAGATTAAATAAAATAACCGAAACCCAAACCGAACCGAACCGAATTACATGAGATCGGTTCGGTTCGGTTCGGTTTGGTTCATAAATAGAGATCTTCTGTAGAGACCCATCTCTGGTTACCTGAATAAAAATCTTTTTCTTCTCCTTATCCAGTTCTCTAAACTGTAAAGACTGCTTGTAATCACTGATAGCAGTGACCATGACTACCAAGAAAATACTAAGAACGATACCAAAAAAACAAAGAAAATACTAAGAATGATACCCAATCCATCATACATACCCTTTGGCAACCCTTCGGTGGCAATATCAACACCAATATCAACCACAACACAAACCATTAAAATGATTAAAGTCCTGCAGCGCCTCCCACACAAATGTCCAAAAACCTTTTGCAGGTTTCTCAACATATTGATTAAAGCCATAAATCTTCTGTCTTTTAGCTAGATCGTTTGAACTGACACCTTCATTCATCGAGACAGATACCTTTCTTGCGAGGCCTTCAACTTCTCCATGTAGCTTCAAGCCCTTGAAATCATGGCCACGAACAATGGATGAAACTTCATCCGGGTCAATGCTAAAACCAGCTTCTCTAGTCTCTTCAGAGAGCTTGTATTCAACTCGATTACCAGCATCGATGAACTGCAGTGCTGCCTTCTGAACATACAAAGCAACTCGAATTTTTTCCTTGATTTTCTGCCTTTGCTCCTGGCTTCAGATCTCTTGGCCATTTCCTCAGAGCTTCTTCGGGTTCTAGACTATCTACGAATCGCATTTACTGCGTTTCTTCTCCCCTGTTATTCCTCTTTTTCCCCATTTTAAATGAACACTCCGCACTGAGATCAAATCACTCTTCCGAACTTCGCACCTCTATTCTGCTTATCAGAAAACACGCCATTTGTCATTGACGAGACCAAATCCTGCAAGAGAGCTTTGTTTTTTAACAAAGCTCTGAAAGGAGAGAGAGAGAGTCATGGAGATGGGTCTTATTCCTCTGCTTCTTCTCTCACTACTGACTTTCTCCTGTAAGTCTCTTCCGATTCAAGAAAGAAAACAAGGGTTTTGCTCCTTTTTGATTTTTCTCTAACCCCTTTTTCGTGATTAATAGATGCAGATAAATCTGCCTTCCCCATCTCGATTGGTGCATCTCATCAAGAAGCTCAAAGCCCGGCCGCGTGAAGCTCTTCGAACCAGTCCCAGAAATCCTCAAAGCTCTTTCTTTCTGGGACCAAGATCGAAGTCATGGTCATGGTCCCAAACCAAGCAATCTCCAACATCTCTTCCAACCAAACCCTCGCAGACGAATGGGTTAGAACCAATGTTGTTCTCTTCTACCCCAAAACCATGATCCGAGTCGTCCTCGTTGGCAACGAAATCTTTAGCTCAATCTCCAACGCAGACAAGAAAACCTGGTTTGATCTCGTCCCCGCGATGCGCCAAATCAGATACTCTCTCAAGACCAACCACCTATCAAAGTCGGAACCACCTGCGACATGGACATCCTCAAGTGACTTGTAGGGTTTGGAAGATTGAACGACTTCTAGGGTTTGGAAGATAGAACGAATAGAGGGGATTTGTGAATGGGATCGATTTAAGAAAATGGTGGATTTGTAATTCTATTAAATTTTAAAGGTAAATGTATAAAGTTTAATATTATATATAATAATTCGATTCGGTTTGGTTCGGTCTAAGTAAATGTTTTAATTCGGCTCGGTTCGGTTTAACCGAACACCTAACCCAAAACAGAACCGATTTAATTTGGGTTAGTATTTTATAAATCAAAACCGAACCGAATTTTAAAAAAAACCGAACCGAACTGAATCGAAGTCAGTTTGGTTCGGATTGGGTTCCGATTTACCTGGACCGAGTTGCAGCCCTACTGGGAATTGATATTGAGAAAGAATTATTTTAGAGTTTTCTGACTTATACTCTGTTCTTCATGTAAAAACCTTGTTTCCTTTGTTGGACAAATGGAGGTCCAAACTCAAAACACTAGGCCCATAATGATTATTTGGAAGCAGTAAACTAGAGGGTTGTTGCTCAAGTGGGCCCAAATGCAACCTTGCTAGGCCATCCAAAAAGCCCATGTATGAATATGAAGATTTCGGATCGGCGACTAGATCTATATGAGTTCCATCTTGCGAATCGAACTAGTAGAACTCGCCTAAGAGGGACTATGATGCCCAAATACTGTAAATCTGAATCTGCACGTAATATTTTGCCGAAGAATTAGCAAACTTGTTACATGAAATATCCGAGCGAAAAGGATAGGGACAAATGGTGAGATTATGTCGGCCACAAAAAAAACATGTTTTTACTAAAAAAGGATATTTTTAGTAAACAAGTGAAGGAATGGGAAGACGAATAGATGTTGAATGAAAAAAAAAACACAAGAAAGCATGATCCATACCTCCAAAAGGGAGATCAATCTCGAGAATCTTACCTTATGCCTGACCTAATAGTTCCAAAATGAGATGGATCGAGGCGAACCATGAAGTCGCGTCCATAGCTTGATTGATATGAACTCATGACTTTCCACCTCTTCCTCAAATTGGGACTGATCTATTGGAAAAAGGGCGTCATTGATTAACCATGGTTAAGTTTGAATCACGGCTTCCAAGTCGCCTTCATTACTAAAAGAGAGGAGAAAGCAAGAAGGGGCTATTTGGGAACATGCCTACACTTTGACTGCTTTCCAAGTCCTAGCAATGGAAATTTTAATAGACATAAGGTATGTTTTGGCATTAAATACGACCAGTTTATCAAGGAAGAGAGAAACTGAAACTTCAAAGGCAAGGAAAGGAGGGGAGAAAAGGAAATGATAGGAGTGGTATGAGGTCTAAGACGGATGAAAAGGGCTGTTTTTGGGAGAGAGGATGAGCGGAATGAGGTCTAAGAGGGATGAAAAGGGCTTTCGGAAGAGAGGATAGCAGCCACTGGAGACCGGTGATGGAAGCCTCTAGAACCACGAAGAAAACCAATAGCAAGATCTACAGATTTGTTCCGTGAAGGAAAGATGCTCTAGACACAAAAGTCGAGGAGAATTTCACACACTATCCTAACCCTTCACACACCACCCTTGGATCAACTATGAGTTCCTATCCTTTTTATTCGTGGAAGTGGTGCCACAAAAATAAATAAATAAGAGAAACGAAGGGAAAGACAGAGGAGCGGTGCCAAAAAGGTTGCGGTTATAGGTGTCTGGTGCCATATTTTTCCATCCTTCTCATCCGTTCATCTCTCCATATAAAATTTAAAAAATATACTGAACTCTAGAATCAAGACCCATTTCAGTTTTGAAACTCATTTTGCACAAGGTGGCAAATTTGTAAAATTCAAAAAACTTTAAAGGATATAATTGAAACTTTTTACAAAGACTGCTGTACATCACAAAAGGTTTTTGAGTTTAAACCATAACAAACTTGTAATATTTATAACCAAATTAATGAAAAGTGGGTTACCAAACCTCCAACCGTCAACCCACCCTCCCATGCAATGAGTTCATGAAACTCATTCCCAGAAGAGTTCCCAATCCAAAACGAAAGCCCAGCGACGCCTAAGTGTTTCAAAAGTAACCATTAAATTGTATCTCTGTTCTCGGCACTTCGGATGGCTGCCCAGAGATGAAGCTATCTTCCTTCCTTTGGCATAAGCACAAATCCATTCAGGGCTAAGCTGCTTGCTTCCCACATTATCTCTTTATGCATTGGCAAGGCATTAACTCTCACCACACCAATCAAGGGCTGTTTGGAGAGCCTCACCTCACCTTTCAACCCCAAATGTCATCTAACATTTCCTCCCTTGATTGCTGTCATAGCATAAAAGTCATGCCTCGTCAATGCATAAAATTATGTCCCCTACAAAAGCAACTATCAGAGGTCAGACCTTATCAGGTAACACAACCACGTTATGTTTAAACAAATACATATACGATGCAGAAGGCTATAAGTCCACACTAATTTGCTTAAAACTCCCATGCCATGCCCATATCTAATTAGGAAAGATGGGGAAAAAAACTGTTAAATGGGGATCAAAAACGATTTTCCCTCAGACGGAAACAAAATGTATCCACTTGATCAATAGATGGTACAGGAGATGGAGAGAAGTTAGATAGTCCACCTGTCTCTGTCAAAATCAATCTGCTCTTTCCTTTGAGATCACAAAGTCACTACTTCTGTCCAATGTTCCTGCATGAAGGCCAAAATGACCATTGGGCACCATCTTTTGTGCCTTCTCTGCTGAATCATGTACCCGTCCTGCTATATCTCCAGGGTTCATTGTTCTGACTCCCTTCTTGCCATGAGCAATCTTGAAAAAGAGAACACAAATAGCACGGGAATTAATCTACGATGTCTGATACTTTTTCAAGAATACCTACCTCAGAGTAGGTACTAGGATGAAGCAATTTTCGCTGCTATTGCAACATACTTTGGCACAGATCCATGGAAATTGGGAGTAGTCATTAGATAGATCCTTTCAATTGGAGAAAACCTTCTCCTCAATGGAAGAATATAGTCATAAATACTGTGAAGTGAAACTGGAGAGTAGGCCATTATCCTATAGACCCATATTTCTGCCTGGACTGACTATTTCTCTTTTGAAATTTTTTGTCAAATTTGTGAAAAAAGAGTGTAAATATATTCATTGGACTTACATATTTCCCAGACTCCTCTTCCTTGTAGATCATAAAAAAATCACCAGCTTGGAGGCTGTGCATTCTCACAAAATCTCCTAACGAGAAAATAGAGAACAAGTGAGAAAAAGAGAGAAATATGTTTAGAAGAGAAGAACTAGTAATCAAATTAGAAACTGGATATGGGTTAATGTGGTAAGTCCCAACATGCCTGTATTCTCCATGACATACATCCTACTACTGTTGTTTGGCCAATATCTGAAAGGAAAAAAATAATAATAAAGCAAAATGCATCTCAGATTAATTTTTGTTAGCATCTGGATGGCAACCAGAATACAAGGTACTGATCCCAGAACAAAATTTAAATTACTTACACATTTTTTAAGACTTCTGAAAAATTATATAGATTGGACCATTAAATAGTCCTGGCTTTAAACAAGCGTATGCTCAGTCTAGATTCAGTGGATTCCACTAGTTTAGTCCTTAATCACGATGAGGTATAAAGAAGTTTGAAGTACAGTAATATTCATGGGTCATGAGACTGAGATGAGTAAATAAATAAGGACACAAAGGAAACATTTTTTCCATATTTGTATAAATGACCAGATGACGTTTCCATCAGGAATACATTATGCACCTGTGTGTATGGAGGAACCAGATATGTGGTAGACATACACATAAATAAATGTAAAACATTTACTAAAGGTCCAGAAGGAAATCAAAACAAATTGGATGATTTAGTAAAATTAATAGCATTGGTTCAGGACCTAGTTATTATTGGTAAAAGTAACTGAACAGTGGAGATCAACTACTTGGATCTGTGACAGATGAAACATACTTCCGTCCTAACTGCTTGTCTCCCAATCCTGAACAACTCAAACCCACTTGAAATTTAGTTTCCCAACATATGACCTATCACCCTCCTCTCTCTTCCATGTTTTATTTATTTTGCTAAACATTTCATATTAAAGTTCAGAGAAAATTTATCAAGACCATTTCTTCCTAAACAGAGCTTGTTCAGCCTATAGACAGTCATTTACCAAGACAGCACTAATTTGTTTCTCAATTTTAGACTAAAATTACTTTTGGGTAATCTAAAAAGATTTGTGCACACTTGGACGTATCCTAGTTACACATATCAAACATGTCAAACTATTGAAGAAGCCAGATAAGAACATAATGATAAATGTAAGACAAATAGAAAAACTATGTAAGCCACGTATTTTGAGCCTAACCATAACTCAGTGTAGATCTCGTTGAAAGGTCTCAAGAGTAGACTGACAGCAGCTTACTCTCTGGCATTTTTATGCGGAATTGCCTCCACTAAAAATCAAGTTCATGTTTTCACACTGGCATCCTAAGGTCTTTATATCACACTAAGTGATGTTCCCTAAGCCTGCTAAGTAGTACTCTATATATATAACTATCCAACTTGTCCTTGATTTTTCATCATTTTGATACTCTGAAACAGGAAAATTCTACTTTTTCAACGTGTTTGTGTGTGATTCATGTATGGATGTGTGATTATTTCAATGTTGACCATCTATTGTTCCCTCACTCCCAACCACCCCCCACCCCCCACAAAAAACTATTTGTTTTTTGTTTATGATGGCTATGTCCCTGCTTGATGTCAATGTGAAAATCTGAGAACTTTTAGATCCTGGAAACGCATTCAGATAGATTCAAAGTGTGTGAGCACTGTAAGGCATGCTGATCTACAATTTGAACTCAATATTTTGTTTAATGCACATAAACATTCACATGTCAAGTCAAAGTACCGAAATTAAATATTTTGAGCTAATTTCAAACACACCTATATTTGAATTTCCATTTTACTGAATAGAGCACGTCCTCCATTTGTAAAATTAGACCATCTTTTGCAACCAAGGGAGGAAGATTTGCCTCTGCATCCTTCTACAAAAGGAAATACCATAAAATTTCTACTTGACCTATATTGAACAAGTAAAGACATAAAGACATAAATTTAGAAGCCTTGTGTTTTTTTTCGAAAATGAGAATTCACATCTTCCCTAACCTGTGCATAAATGTGATCTACAGAGCATAACTTAATCCTTGAAAGGAACATTGGATGTTAAAGCACCCTGATAAAAATGAATATGAGGTTAGACCTGCAAATTTTTTTTTCTGGACTTACATTCAGATCCGTGAGTGTTCAAAATATGTGATTGAATAGTCGCATCATGAGAATAATTTTGAGTCAGGAGATGCACATGGGAATCTCTTGTAATAAATAATTCTGCATGTACACCACATGTAGGCACAGGGAAGATGAGAGTTTCTCAGAAAATTTCCAGCCAAGGTTTTTCTTGCAAAATAATAATGAAATCCTAAATGAATCATGAAGGCATCATACTTTTGGAAGCACGATTCTTCCAAGATTACCAACATCAGTGTTTCGTAGCTCCTTCTGCACAATTAATGTCCGAGCCTTCCCTTTCATCTCCTATGAAGATTGCATTCACAGGTAAATCTATACTGATAACAAATATGTGAGAAAAAAAACCAGTAAACTGGTATAAAACTAATTAAATCGCATTAAATAATCAAATAATTCCAATTTCCTCAAAGTAATTAAAAGTCTAAGGTTTGCTATCATCCAATAATTCAAAAAAAAAAAAAAAAGCCCTCACAATTCGACCTGTAAGAAAAAGAGACTCTAAAATCAAATCTGACCTATGTAACTAATCTCAACCACCCATCTAGACAAGCCTAATAAATTGGAGAAATTGACTAATAAATATAAATCTATTTAATGAGGACAAAATAATGTTAATCTCCTTTTTCTTATGAAGTTTTGAAAACACATGATAAAGGCAATAAAGCATTAAATATATAAAATAAAATAAAAAAGTTCACCCCCTAACCACCACTTCCACACACCCACGCCCCTGGTGACAAAGAAACCACCCAAAACCCCTAACAATTTTTTCATCAACTTTACATTCTTATCAAATTTTTGGCAGATTTCAAAAGTAAATGTAAATTCTAGACTACTATTATTAGGTCAACAATGGTTTCTGTTTGTTATTTTTTGTTCTTAATTAAAAGCATGGTATTGGAATGTACTACCATTTTTTTTAGTGAATTACCAAAATATTTGGTTGGAGTTGCCTTTCTTCCCCATTAGCTTCAAAATGAATTTCATAAGCTCAAAGAGGATTTAAGAATTCAAAACTTTTGGAATCATGGCTTCAAACTGATGTCAAAGAATACACTTACTTTTTAAAATGCTATTTTATGTGTTCAATAATTCTTCAAATAAAATTCTCAAAAATCACCAACAGAACACTAAATATTGTCAGTATCTTTCTCATTAAGTTTTATACCATTTTTTGAGGTCAAAGATGTGACTAAGGCCTAACGAAAAGGTTGAAATATTCAGAACAAACAAAAAAGTAAATCTTATGGCTCTTAGATGCCAACAACACCAGATTAAGATTTAAAAAAAAATTAACATTTTCAGCTCCTTTTCAGTCTTCCCTAATGACAAGAATATTCTCGATATTAACTACTTGATAAATTGATTCCGTAGACATCCTTTTGGGAAGGGTAGGTATGGTAACTGGCTCTAGGTTATTCTCAAAGATCTATTTACATACTGGTTATCATCAAATTGGTCATGAATGGAAGACAACTTTTCAAAACAAGGACCTTAAGAATGGCTTGCCATGAAATTCGGATAGTTGTCAAAAGACTCAAAACTGCTAGCAGATCATAGGTTCTAGAGCAGTTTGATGAGAGATGTGCTAGACTAGATGACAAATTTATAGACTCGACTCGCATTCAATCAATAACATAAAATAGAGTCATTAAGCTAGCACTAAGTATAAGTTGTAAGTAATTATTAATATTTTAATGAAGCTTATGCAAGTAAAAAGCTAATATAATTTACAATTAATAAGCACAAATCAACATAAACTAAGCAACAAGTTAGTATTAATTAGGCTAGTAAGAATGTTAGAATTATTAATATAGAATATTATATATAAAAGACATCAAAAGTATTAAATAAATAGTTGTTCTTAAACATTAATTGCATCACCTTGATATATTTGTATACTGTACAACTCATATAAATATATCAATATTAGTATGTGAATTAGTGGTAAGAAATAGTTTGATGTAAATAGAGGTAAATTTTGATGTTGTTTACATCCACCGAGCCCAGAGAATAAAAGGACACCATGTGGCAGACATATAGGCTGTGTTCATGAATGAAGACATGTAAGCAAGGATTTAAATCTCGGTATCGGACTCGGTATCACCCTAGGGCAATACAGAGTGGTATCGCCCGAGTTAGGGTGAGTTGCCCAATTAATTCGAAAAAATTAATAAAAAAAATGCAAAAAAATACTAAAAATTAATCTAAAACTATACATGGGTAATAGGAGTTAAAAAATTATCAACATAGGCTTAAGAAATGACATATAGAATACAAAACAAATCACTGATAGGCTATTTAATCATTAAATGTCATATAAAAATCGAAGACTTATATTTTTAAGTTGTCAACATTTAACATAATATGATAATGTTGGAAACTTGCAATAAACAAGTAAACATACTAAATAACATATCCAAAAAAAAAAAAGTAATGACTAACCTCATCACCATCCCCACCAACTACTGGCTGAGTCACCACCCCCCTTCCCCACTTCCATTGGCATCCTTTTGTTGATGTGTAATGAACTGGATTTGACCCATTCTCTGGGAAAAAAAATGTCACAAACTCCTCTCCCAGTGGATGTCCAGACTCTACTGACTCTGTATAATCATAATATCCTGAAGTCCGAACCCAGAACTACTACTAGAATGAGGATGATGTGGTCCTGATCCATATGGATAATCTCCTCTCTGATGATCATGATATCCAACTGCACTACCACTGGAGTCTAACAATGGTTTCGGCTGCAATAGAGGATACGGTCCTAGCCCATACGGATAAAACTGTGGAATCTGTGTATAGTCATGTGCATATGGAGGATGATGTGCCGACCCTGGATAGCTTGGATAATCTCCAAAGCCCAAGCTGCCAAACCTATGCTGCAACTCATCATGAGGATAACTGTCAGGTGGCAAGGTCTCATCACTATCACGCCATACAGACTTCCCCTTATCCCTCTGACTCTGACTATGTGAACCAGAACCATGTCCGCGTCGCTGATATCTCATATGGTGCTGTGCCGCTCGATATGCATTTGCCTCCTCTACAGTCAAAGGTACATGCTCACTATCATTAGCATCACCTCCATTACTATCATCAGATGGAGATGTGGATCCTCCTCCTGCACTAGCAGCACTACCACTACTGGTACTAGAGCCCGAGTCATGCTCGTCATCATCCTCATCCTCATCTATCCGTCTAGTACGTGCTGCATCCTCATACTCCTCATCATCGCTATCAACTGAAATGGTATCAGACCGACGCCAATCTTTGTCTCCCTCATCATCTGACTGCATCCAATCATTCTGTACACTATCTAGCAGTGCAACTTCTTGTTCCCTTGTCCACTCATCAAGCACATCATCCTCTTCAAAAATCACGTTCAGGTCTACTGGATTGTAGTATGCATCATCATGATCTCTCATCTGTAGATTTCGCACCTTCAACCTCCAATTGTAGTGCACAAACACTAGTTCATACAATTTCTTCGCCTTCAACCGATTTCGAGCTTTAGTGTGGATTGCTTGAAATGTCTTCCAATTACGCTCACATCCAGATGAAAAGCACACCGCACTTAATACTTTTAATGCAATTGATCTCAAGTGGGGTGCCTGTGAGCCATAGTTATTAAATCAAGAACCTACAAATTACAAAATACACATATAAATATAAGTGATAGTAAATACAATAAGATTCATATGATTGATTGGAGTCCTCCACTCCCCGCACTTACATGGAAGGTCTCTTTCTCGTTGGTTGATAACTATGGCATCCCTAAAGCGTCCGATTGCATCTTCATAATCTCTAATCTATTAAATCAAGAAAAAAACATTTATTTAATTGAATGTTGTGACCATCATGCAAATTAGTAATCTTTTGATAAGATACTAATCTTTGGATAAGATGTTTCAACTTTACCTCATTCTCGGCTTTCGCTGCTCGATTCATGTCTGAAGGGAGAAACGAGCTCGGGACTGCCAAAAATGGCGTCCCGAGTTCGTCAAGGGCTTTTTAAGCCCCTGTCGCAAACTCTCGCCAAGATGTCTCGGTCTCGGCGAGTTCTCGCCGAGACCAGATGTTTTTAAACATCGGTACTCGGTATCGACTCGCCCCGAGCGGATACCGAGTCAACTCGGCCGATACTACTCGGTATCGGCCGAGTTTTAAAACGTTGCATGTAAGCATCCACATAAGCAAGGCAGAGAAAGTGAAGTTCGGCACATGCGATGGCTGATGCCATAACTCGAAACCATGATTAACAGAAATAGCCTGACTTGGCGCACAAGAAGCTCAACTGCCTTAACGAATAACGGAGAAAGGAACAGTTATCCGTTGAGTCGTTGGTCACCGTTACCCAGATTATAGGATGGTAAAACCTCCTTACGTCAATCATGGTTGTTGGAAAAAACTAACGCATCCTAAATTTCCTTCTTATTCACAAGATGACATCGCGGCCATAACCAGAACTGAAAAGAGACGATGGCAACGCAACAGGCTAAACTCCGCCAGTAGTGAGAGCAGGTTCCCAAATTACATAGGTCATCGAGGTACAGCGTCAAGAAATCACCCCCAAAGCCGCTGAAGATCAAAAAAAGCTCTCCGCTGGTGGAGCCAATTGTCCCAAAAATGGTAACTGATCCTACCTCTAATAAAGTGTCGTCAAGATCTGAGAATCTTTCTCGGAAGAAGATCTAATGGACAATCTGGCAGGAGGAGCCGAAGAACAGTTGTAACTTATAATAACTAATAAGGTCCTATGATGGACCTGTACCCAAGCCAGTTGGAGGAAAGGAGTCTGTTTCGCCACAAGTTCTTTTACCTTTAAGTGATGGCGCTTCTTTAGTCAAAATTTGTTTCGGTCGGATGCCGCCGATTCCACTAGACTGCCACATGGTATTTACTCTACCAATGACACATGGCGTGGATGTGGAACCGCCTATACTGGAAGAAATAAATTCTGATGAAGACCATGCAGCTTTATATGTAGTTGATCCTAACCGCACTGCAACAGCTGAAAGGACTGAAAAACCGGCTGAAGGAAAGGAAGATGGCCTAGTCGAAAAAGTAAGTTCTACGAAACCTACTATTGCTATGACTCGACACCTAAGGCCTTTATTTGTAAAGGTGCATATGGATGGGATTCCTATAAATATGGTCTTGATTGAAAATGAGGTGGTAGTAAACTTTATACCAATCTTCACCATGAGAAAGTTGAAAAAGACTTTCCAAGTTTTAATTCATTCTAACATAACAATTACTAACTTTGCTGGAGGAATTATAGGAACAAAGGGTATTCTCCCGATCGAATTGACGGTCGGGACACGACAATCTCTTACGGCCTTCTTCGTCATAGAGTCTTCTGCCGGGTACAATGCTCTATTGGGGAGGGATTGGATTCATTTAAGTGGATGTGTACCATCTTCTTTGCATCAGTCATTGTTCTTTTGGAAGGACGACAATGTCGAGGAAGTGAAAGCCGACAATCGGCCTTTTGCAGTAGATTCGAATGCCGCAGACGCTTCTTTATATAGACAAGGTGTAGGATCTATTTCATTTATAAGTTACAACAGGAATGGCCAGCCGACCACTTCAATCTTGGCTGGGCAAATCATTAAACAACGGCCGGTAGAGCAGGAACCAGCCGAAGTTTTTGAACCTAAAGATATGTCCCATGACGGTTGATCAACAGAAGCTGCTGGAGATTGCAAAAGCTGTAACAGGAAGAATAGCAGCTTATATGCAAGAGTTAAAACTATGGGAATTGCAGCAAACTCTTGAGCCATCTGAAGGAGTTCTTGAAGACGCTGAGATACCGCCAAACTATGGCGAATTCATCAGCGAGCAAGATGATGAGATAGTAAAAAAATCAGAATGAGATCACTCTTGCCGATTTGCAAGCAGCACCAGCAAAACTGGAGGACCTAAAAGTTGATACTCAGGATCCGCTGGAAGAAATCAACTCGAGAACAGAGAAGGAGCAGAGGCCCTTGTACATAAGCCAGTTGCTGCCACCTATTGCTAAAAGAAAGATGAAGCAATTGCTAACCGAATACTCTGACTGCTTTGCTGGGAACTACCATGAGATGCCGAGACTTGATCAAAAAATTGTAGAGCATCTGCTTCCTATCAAACCAAATTACAAGCCATTCAAGTAGCCTCCTAGGCAGATGTCAGCAGATTTCATTAGTAAGGTTACGACAGAAATTGAACAGCTTCTAGCAGCCAGGTTTATAAAGCCAATTGTTACCAAAAAAAAAAAAAAGGTTTATAAAGCCAATACGGTATACCGATTGACTTCTAATATTGTACCGGTAGTAAAAAAGAATGGTCAAATTCGAGTTTGTATAGATTTTCACGACTTAAATACAGTGACTCCTAAAGATGAATATCCAATGTCAGTAGCCGATCTTTTAATCGATAATGCTTCTAAGCATAAATTTCAGTCTTTTATGGACGAACATTCCTGATATAATCAAATCTTCATTGCTGAGGAAGATGTAGAAAGACGGCATTTAGATATCCAGGTGCTTTGGGAACTTATTGCTGGGTAGTGATGCCTTTTGGTTTAAAGAACGCAGGGGAAACCTACGAGAGAGCAATGAATCTTATATTCCATGACAAGATCGGTTGATACTGGAAGTATACATTGATGACGTGGTCATAAAATCTCATACAGTGATTGATCACTTGCAACATTTGAAGCAAGTTTTTGAGCATTTGAGGAAATATAACCTGAGGATGAACCCGTTAAAGCGTGCCTTTGGTGTCTCGGCCGGGAATTTTTTAGGTTTTCTTATCCATCAAAGGAGAATAGGTTGACAAAAATAAGGCCAAGACAGTCATTGAAGCTAATCCTCTGACCAATAAAAAGTAGTTACAACGTTTACTTGGTCGAGTCAATTTCCTAAGAAGATTCATCTTGAATTTGGCCAGTAAAACTAAGGTTTTTTCTCCTTTATTGAAGCTCAAAGACACTGAAGAATTTATCTGGAGGGATGAGCACCAGGCTGCTTTCAAAACAATTAAATAATACTTGTCCAAGCCGCCAATTCTGGTGTCACTATCTAAAGATCGGCCACTGAAGTTGTATATAGCGGCCACAGAATACTTGATCGGGGTTTTGTTTGCACAAGATAACGGTCAGGGATTTGAGCAAGCTATATATGATCTCAGCCAATTTCTAAGCCCTGTTGAAATAAGGTATACTAATTTGGAAAAGCTTTGCCTTATTCTGTATTATGCAGCTACCAAACTTCAACACTATCTTCTATTGATAAAAGAGGTCTATGTTATTGCAACCACAGATGTAGTTAAGTACATACTTACACAGCCAACAATAAGTGGATGTTAGCTTTAATCGAATTTGATCTCAAGTATGTATCGTAGAAAGCTGTAAAAGGACAAGCATTGGCCAACTTCTTGGCTGATCACCCATCCAGCATTCAAGAGCGTGAAGCGGATATTCCTATCTTTCACGCTGGATTCTTCTACTCTGAAGTCCAGCCTTCATAGTTCTAAATATCATGCCGTATTGGTCGATACGTATCCTGTATTGTGTGTTATGGCACGATACACAACAATGTATCCTTAAGTCAATTGTATCGGTCGATACAATTGATGCAGTTGTCAATACACTCGATATATAGTCGATACGCTCGATACATAGTCGATGCTCTCGATATAGTCGACACTTAATGAAAAAAATGACAGAAGAGGCCATTCTAAAGAAAGGCCTATTCTCTCAAACCAACAGGAGTTGGAAAAACCTTTACATCCCATTGTTCAAAGCCTATTTTTGACCTGATTTCTCAAATAATTATTGAGGAACAACTTCTTTTGATGAATCAAACGAAGAAATTGTACTGGTCGACAATTTTCAGGGCGATTGAAGTTTTTCTTGATAGATCATTATTTTTTTAATGTTTAAATATGATTTGATTTTCTTTTACATAAATCTACTGATTTCAAGTGAAATATATGAATCTAATTATTTTTTGGAAAAAAATTTGTGTTATACTAAAATTAATGAAAATTAGTATTTAAAAAAACCATTTAAAACTTGATAATTTTGAGTTGAAATTTTTATATGAGATGGGCATAGGGTTGAACTATCAATTCAATGATTCTTGTAAATTTTCATTTAAAAATTTATTTCTAATAATTACTTTATCAAAAAACTAATTATAAATATCAGAAAATTATTTTAATTGTATTAAAACTTGACATTTGGATTTCAAATATTTTTATGGGATGAGATAATTGTTAATAAAATTATGCATATCAACCCCCATGATTTAGTTATTGATATTTGTATGGATTATTGAACATTTTTGTGTATGGTTGTAAACTTGTAATTGTATCAAGCATAATATGAATGAATTTTCTTACTCTTGTTTTTAGTTTATCTAGAATATTATAGCTTTTATTAATTTGTTAGTACTTTTTCGGAAGTTTTTATTCACATGTGCCTATGCCGATTTGTTTCCATACCAATACTTATTCTGTGTAGGCCTTATGATGTAAGAAACATGTTTATTTGTCATATTTTTAGCTTTTCTTTCTATCAAAATAAAATTTGTTTTATGTATCCACCATTATTTGTGCATATCCATCATTTTATAGTGTATCCATGTGTATCCGATATGTATCTCGATACGTATCCATTTTTGGATTGGTCGATATGACACATCAGCACGATCAAGCATAATTTAAAGCCTTGATTATCGGCTTGGAAATTTTATGGGAGATGGGTGTCCATGCCGTTAATGTTGTAGGGGATTCACAACTGGTGTTGAAGCAGATGGAGGGCCTATATAACTGCAACAGCGAAACGCTGATACCATTACTCAACAAAGCCAGATTTTTGGCCGTGCAATTCAACCATATTGAATTTGAATATAGGCCAAGAAGCGATAATTATGAAGGCAACGAATTGGCTTAGATTGCACCAGGCCTGAGACTTTTTAATACTTCTTGGACAGTAACAGTTCAGTCATTGCTTACCGCAGGGAAAAGGCGATTTCTAGTAGATTCTCATGCGTGCTTTAACCAGACAGTACAATTGGATTGGCAGAAAGATATTTGGGAATATATTCATGATCCTATCATTAAAGTTAGCAAGGCAGTCAAAAGAAAGGCAGCGGCTTATTTTATATTTGGTGATGAGTTATACAAAAAAGGGTTTGATGATATTCTGCTCAGATGTCTGAGCCAAGCAGAAGCAATGTTGGCAATGGCTGAGGTACATGAGGGAATATGTGGTGCACATCAAGCGGGAATTAAGATGCGTTGGACGCTGCGGCGACATGGCTATTATTGGCCAATTATTTTATAAGACTACCAGGCATTCACAGCTGGGTGCCAAGAATGTCAAAGGCATGGCCCCATTCAAAGGGTACCATCGGTCAAGTTATAGCCTATTGTTAAACTATGGGCAATGGATTTGATTGGTAAAGTCTACTCAGCATTTTCTAGCTTACATAACTTCATTATCGTCGCTAAAGATTATTTCACGAAATGGGTTGAGGCTAAACCATTGAAGAAAGTGGAACAATCGAATGTGATCGAATTCATTAGGGAACAGATCAATCATAGATTTGGGATCCCAGAAACAATTACTACCAATAGTGGTACTATTTTCGTTGGAGAAACAGTGACTGAATTTTCCAAGCAATATGGCATTAAAATGATTCAGTCAACTCCTTATTATGCTCAGGCTAATGGTCAAGCCGAAGCAACCAATAAGGTATTGAAGAATATTTTGAGGAAAATGATAGAAGATAAGCCAAGAAATTGGCATAAACTTCTATCTGAAGCATTATGGGCGTACCGAACGTCCTACAAAACGTCTATTGATACAACCCTATTTGCCTTGACTTTTAGTCATGAAGCAATTATACCAGTTGAAATAATGGCAAAATCATTAAGAGTAACCATTCAGAATAATTTTACACCGGAAGAATATTTAGAAGCCATGTTAGCCGAATTCGAAGATCTAGAAGAAATAAGGAAATTGGCTTTGAATAGAAAAATGACACTCAAACAGAAAGTTTCCAGATCTTATAACCACCAGGTCAAGCGTAAGGCATTTGCCCAAGACGATTTAGTTTAAAACATTGTTGCCAATCAGAAAGAAAGACATACCATATGGAAAATGGTCACTCACGTGGGAAGGGCCATTACGAATCAGTAAAGTATTGCCCGGGGGTTCATACTATGTTCAAACATTAAACAGCAAAGATGAAAAAATAATCCATGACCAGTTTCTTAAGTGGTATTATCCTACTCTTTGGGAAAGCCACGAAATAGGTAATTAATCAGAAAGTAGTTCAAGTTAGAACTACTTATTGATACCTCGGCATCTATATCACTGAAGCTCGGTGATAAGAATCAATCTAAATAACGAATCCCGACAAACATGCGGTAGTTGATAAAGATTGGTTCAAATTCATGAACTGACTAATAAGTTTGGTTTGGAATTTGGTTATCTTTTTCAGCCAGACATTGGCGGACTTGAGCCTACTAGAACAATAATCCGTTTCTAAACCAACAACAGCAAGGTATGAGGATCCTTTCTCTCACCGTTTTCATGGCAAGAGAAGCTGCTAGAGGCAAGGAAAGTAGTCCGAAGTTTCTAAACGACCGAGTAGGTATAAAGGATCGGGATGTCTACGCCAACTATGGCGATCAATATCAGGCTAGTTGCAAGTATCTATTTGGAATGACCGGACTGGGAAATTTTCTTTCCTTTGCCAGAGACTGTCAGACGATCCCTAATATCAGGGATTATACATAAGGTCTCCGACTGTCTTCTTTGATTTTTCCTTTTACCAACCATATCCTTCATTGAGGGATTGGTTGGAAGTACTGGGATTATTAATTTGTATTCCAAGCCTAATGTACTAAGCCGATTGCATCGGCACTGATTGTATGACATTTATCAAGCTCATGAATAAAACAGATATCTCTAGCAGATTAAATGCCGAAACGTAGAGCAAAAAGTAACTACTGAAATGTCGAAATGCCATTTACTTGGCACAAATAAGCTAAGCCATTCAATTGACAGAAAAAATAATCAAACACCAACACTATGGTGGTATCAAATCAAGTTTTAAATGCCAAATACATGGCAACCCAACATGGAAAGTTTCAAATTACCAAAATGAGAACAACAGGGGACTTACTCTTCAAGTAGCATTCTGAATTTGATGAGGATCAAATTCAGCTCTCTCCCAGAGGCGCATAGCCTGCACCCTCTGCACTTCCATTTCATCTTCATCTTTCATCTTCTCTTCAAGCTCCAAGCATGTTGTAGCAACCCTCATACATAAGGCCTTCCTTGATCGCTCTGCAGCTACCTCTTTGACATCCAACTGTTTCAGTTTAGCTAGAATACACGGGAGAGGCCCGAAGGCTGCAAGCTCCGCGTTCAACAAGCAATGGCCATCTGCAACAATCTCTAGTAGTTGTTCTTCATAACGAATGCAGCGTTGATAATGATTGCCATTGTCCACCATACCCAGCACCTCCATCCGTCGGCGTTCTATAGATCTCAAGGTATCTATTGCTTCCCTTAATCATGGGATTGCACTAGAAGCTCATGCCTTTCCGATGGCCTTATATACCCTCCCATGGCCTAGCTGATGAAAGATCTCGTCTCATCAACTTCTTCATTAGATAAAAGCTCTGGGCGGCACAAGATTAATGAACGCAGCCTGGCATGATCGGTGAAATTCGACAGGAACGGCGGCTGTAAATCATAGGCATGAATATGGACACCTCTGCTCACTTCCTAAATCCAATCTCGGGCATAGTTGAAATGGTTTCCGGGCAGCCGAAGACCTGGCAATGCAATTTTTCCTGCACTTGGAGAAGCAGGAGAGTTTGGAACCTGGGGAGGAGGAGAATCAATAGCATCGGTCGCAGTCAGCTGAGCGACAGTTTCTAAAGGAGTAGAGAAAAGATCATCAGGTTGGTTCGCCGGAGTGTCAACTGGTGCAACAGTAGCGGCGGCGCGGTTGTCAAGAGGGCAATTCACTGGAGAGCCAACAAAAGTAAAAGGACTGGGTGGAGCCACATTCGGAGAGGATTGATTACTGAGAGCAGGAGGAACCGAAGAGGAAAAACCATGGTCAGAGCCGGGAGTGTAAGGAGTATAGTCGATCACATCTTCACCAGATGAGCTATCAGCTAGGTCAATTTGTTCTCCGGCATGCTGCACATGAAGTTTCTGACTTAAACGAGTCAAATAAACTCAGTTTACAGAGGACTGGCCAACCTCTGTTACAGTTTTTCTTTTCTTCAACTGCTCACTATTTGATGGCTTAGTCCTCACAGCTGACGTTTCCTCTTCATCGTTTTCATTTGCTCTGACTTCTTCGACTTCTCAATGATTGGACCACCTGGAACAGCTATTCATGTAGGCTGTGTTTGGAACCTTGGATTTGGGGAGAAAAGAAAAGAAAATGCTAAAATTTTCTTTTCTATTGTTTGGTTTAGATGAAGGAAAATGAGATTTTCTCTCCAAATTTTCTCTCCAACGTAAAAAATTCTCTCTCCAAAAAGGTAGGAATTTTGAAAGAAAAGAAAATTCACCATCACTTATCACTATTCACACCACCCACCCACCCCACCGCTAGCACCATCCACCACCACCACAACCCACCATCACCTGCCACCACCACCACCACCTACCAGCCACCACCACCATCTCCCGCCACCACCACTAGTCGCCGCCATCATTGCCCACCAACATCACCACCACCAGCCGCCATTACCACCCGGCACCACCGCCCACCACCCCAACCCATCATCTTACTAAAATAAAATTTTCTTTTCTTCTCATTTCTCATCTCATCCAAATATCAAAAAAGGAAAGAAAATCAGTATTTTTATTTTCTTTTATCTTCTCTTCTTTTCCTTTTTAGCTTTCTTTTCTTTTCTCCCCAAATCCAAAGCTCCAAACACAACCGTAAGGTCGACAGTCATACCAAAAAAATAAGATAAGCGAATTAAGCATTAAAAGGCGTTACCGGAACAGTTGCATAGACGGATTCAGCTCTTTACAATCGAAGGTATAGATTTGATCTTCTCGGCATCATAAGAAGATGGCCTGAAGTGATTGATGTAGTGGCCACTATAGTGAGGAATCAGGGTGGAATAAAAGCGATCCCACCACGGTTCGAAGGAAAGCAAAGTGTCTACAAACCTGGTCTCAGCAAAGCGAGGAAATCTGGCCACAAGACTTCGAAACCGAGCAGTCACAGCATCAGAATGAGAAACGGTAATTTGGAACCGCTCAACCCCAAACTAAAAAATTGAACGGAAAGTTGACCATCGGAATTCCTTGACGGTAACTAAATTGTCAACTAATGAAATTCGACAAATAAACTTCCATGCCAGCCCGTTGAGAAACAGAAGGAGTACCTGAGTTGTATAAACCCACAAGAAGTTCTCGGGCAATCAAAAAACTAACAACTGTCTGACGGTGGTTATCTTGAGAGGCATGAGTATTTATGTAGAATGGGGCATCATTATCATCATCTAAGGAAAAACGAAAAAGTTCCAAAGGGTACATTGGAACCAAAATATGAAAAAAAACTCATATACATGATCAAAAGAAAGTTTTTTTGGAATGGCCAAAAGCCATCGACGGCCAAGATAAGCAAGGTCATGGAGGGGAGAATCAACGGAATCACAGAAGTGACCAGAAAAATATTCATAGAACCAAAACTGGAGAAACAAGAAAGATCCTCCACCGGGTGCTAAACGGCCAACAGAAAGACTAAAAAGGCCTTGATAAGGTGCTCAAGGAAGAAAGGGGCTAAAGCAAGTTGACGGCCATTAGCCAAAGCTATGGCAAGGTCAGAAAACTCTTTGACCCTTTGGCCGGAAGGGCTACAAACCAAGAATCGGCAAATAAACATCAAAGGAAAAGCACAGTGCTCATGAGTAGTAGGAGGACTATTCGGGTCTTCCACCCCTTCTTCCTTTAGGAAAGAACCGTAAGCTAGATTGGCAGAATGGTTGTCAAAGGTTCTAGAATCATAAACCGACAGACGATGATCAATTTCTTCGCCAAGAACCGAGAGACTGGTAATGGCGCACACATCTAAAAGTGTAGGTGTCATGGGACCAAGACCAAAGGAGAAGGTATTGGAATCCCGGCACCAGAAACGAGCCACTACCCCAAGAAGAACGGGGTTGATTGGGATGTAGAAGGTTGAATAAAGAATCAACTCGGCTATACTGAGTTCTATCCACCTAGACATGAAGTGAGGGCGTAACCTCTCTACCCATTGGTTCCATTCTCTAACTCCTTCAGCCATGCTCTAGGAAGAGCAGGAGAGAAGAAGCTGCTCCAGAATAATGGTGTTTCGCGAGAAATTAAGTGGAGTTCAGGGGAAAGAACAGGCGGTACAAGAGTATCCACAGAAGGAGAATAGGGTCCAAGGACAATATCTTGAGTTCCTTTGTCTGTAATGAAGACCTCAAAATTTTCTCAACTTTCATTAGTCATGCTAAAAGATTACAAGAAAGGGGAAAGAAAGTTCTAGGGCAAAGTGAAAGGGTTGCAGAGGTTAGCGAAAGGAAGACGATGATATGTAGAAACTGGGAATCAAAAAGGAATTCAAATCAGTTCTGTATCGAGAAGGGACAAGCTTAATCAATACGGCGGTTCTCTTCCCAAGGTAATCGATACGACGGCTCATAACTAGGCCGTTGATCCGTTTCAAAATAAAATCAGACGGTTAGACAAATAGGACGATTAAAGTTAAAGATCAGAACAGATCTTTTGTTGTAAAAAAAATCGGTTGAAATAACAGATTTCTGTAGTCTTTTTCGGTGGACTTCAAAATTTTGAAAAATCTACCGAATTGATCAATTATGTTCAAATTAAATACTGATAAATTCTAAGTACAATTTATTAAAAGATCCCAACATGTACTCTTTCGCCTCTATTAGTCCGGCTTGATGAGATGCTAGGCCGTGGTGAGGAACTAACTCAATTTCAAGGTCACGAGCCGCTTCATCAAATTAGTGTGCTTTTTCCTCCAGGTCAGCTTCATTAATTGGATTGTTTTGCACCATCTCTTCACGTCGGCACAACAAGTCCACTTTCTCATTCTCCAGAGCTTTGATTTGACGATCAATATCTGAAATACGATCGCCAAATGCTACCAACCATTGGATCTTTTCTGCATACTGTTGTTCACAGTTTTCCCAATCAGCCTTCAAATTTTTTGACAGCCGAATATTTGATAGAAAGAAATTCGGTTCTACTGGTACTTTCTTCTATCTCGGCTAGGCAGCGATCAAAAAATACCTTCATGGTATAAAAACGGGAAGCCTGTGAAAGTACTACTTTAGCCAAAGAAGAAAGTGTAGGATTTTGTTGAAGCTCCATCGCCAATACCGTAACACGGTCTAAAGCAGCATCCGAAACTCCAATGATTCTAGGTTTCAACAAAGTGATAATCTCTAACTGAATGGGATCACAATCAGATGGAGATGAATCAGTAGCAAAAGTTGAGGAAGGGCATTCTGATCTAAGGGTAGACAGCAAATGGTCAAGATACTTGAATGAATTGTTGGAGGGAGCAGCTGAAGGAGAGCTTGGTTCTGGAATCGCTTAATCGACATGTATTACCGGATTCTCACTTTCTGAGGGGACTTGATGAGGGGAAGAAGCAATATTGGCTAATATAGGAGCCATGACCTGGTTGTCTACAGGAGGTTCTTCACCCACATCCTCATCAACCACCCTTTCTGTTTGCTCCAAGACTTCTTTAGCCCCAACTGATGTGTCTATTGGTACAACATCGCCTACGGAAGAAGTGGGCAAGGTCAAATTTGGATCCACAGGAAGTGGAAACCTTTGCATCTTGATCCAATTCCGTATGATCTGTTTCCATCCCTTTGGCTTGGGAATTCGAAAGAGCCAATTCCTTAGTGACCATTTCCCTAGATAAGGGATGACGGTATTCTTCCACCATAGGAGAGGTGCCGGCCGAAGATATGATTTCAACATCATCAGAATTGTCTAAACGATTAGGATCAGTGGCAGCCAATAGAGATGATATTTTGTCACTGAGTGAATCGCTAGAAGAGCTCGAACGATTAAGTGGCTTAGTTGGCGATGGTTCCATTGGAAGTGCTATGCCAATAGAGAGAATATCCAGGATCGATGGTGCAAATTGTACTACCGGCAATCCTAGTATCATAGATGGAGTATCCGGCAGAACACTAGAAGAAGAACTCGGAATATCTTCGGCTATCTGATAACTTAGTGTTAGAAAAAAAAATAGAATAGTCCATGAGAAAAGAATACAGAGAAACAGTGCTTACTCTGGGCCTCTTTGGAGAAGGAGGGACGTTTCTGTTGGCCTATGTCGCAGCTGGATCAAAGGTGCACTATCTTCATCTTCTTCTTCTTCTTCTTCATCTTTATCTTTTCTTCTTCTTCGATTAAGGAAGCAACGGCAGTCGAAGTAGAAGCAATTGCTTTACCTACAAGGAATGAAAAATAGTTACAAGATGAACAGACCTAGCCCTGGCGAAATAAAAACAATTAGTACCTTTTGGACTTGGCCAAAGGGTGGACAGTCAATTGAAATCTTGCTAACTCTAGAATCCAAACATATGCTTCCTCGGGTTTATTGCAGAGCTCTGACCAGACTCTCTCCCATCAAACAAGAAAATCATGGCGAAAATTAGGAAAAGCAGGGAGTGCAGGCATACGGATTTTAACAACTTCCGTTAAGTAGTTATTCTCTACTTCCTCAACATCTTCCACATATAAAGTTGCCCGAACATCGGTAATGACAATGGAAAACAAATGTTGATCGGTGTCAAGATAAGGAATAGCCTAAGTGCAGCCGAATTGTCTGGCTACACAATTTGGTGGATAAACTTCAACACCTATTTTCTTATTTGCTCCGGTTTTGGACATGCTGTAATTAAGGTTACGAGGCAATAGAAAGCTAGCCCAGATTTGGTGTTGCTCCTCAGAGAATGGTTTAGTTAAGGCAAGAAAGCTAGGAGAACTTGCCGAAGGTTTAAAAACAGAGAAAGAGTTATCGAAAAAACGAAGAGTGAAAAAATAATGGAAACATTCTTGAATTGACCGAGTGATATGGGTACATGTCAGCCAATAATGGCCTTCAAATCTAAGATTTGCCGAAGGAGAGGAGGCATGGTGACTGAAAACATTTGGAAAATAATGGAAAGCCCAAAATTGCAGGAACCCAAGAGGAACCCCGGTACAATCCAGTTTATTAACAACAAGTTCAAATAGTAACCTGTACAGAATGGCAAGGAAGTAAGGAGTGAGAGCGACTTTTATCCCACATGTCAAGAGTTTGGCAATTGGGGAATACTCGTGAGTGACTCTGTTGGCCTTGATAGGAAAGACAAACTTGCAAAGAAACAGAGCATGAATTGATAATGTTCTTCTTCGAGATTTTTAGTATGCTCCATGCAGTGTTTGACAAAAGCACCGTAAGAGGGACTATACCCAGGAAATTTGAAGTTTTCAAAGAGTTTGTCGTCCGGCATATCAACCCTAACCTCTCTACCGAGAGTGGGGAGGCCAGTTAGAAAACAAACATCCATGATGGTAGGCGTCATTGGTCCAGAAGGAAGACTGAAGGTGTTTGCCCTTATGTTCTAGAATAAGCAGAGGCACACAGAAGATTATCATGGGTGTAATCTTATAGCAAGAGAATCGAATCATATCATAGATACCTAATTGCCGCAAGTGATTCCCGAAGTGTTTCTCCATGCGGTCTACCCATTCCACCCATTCTGATGGAACTTTTGGCCAAGTCCTAGACGGCAGTCCTCCCCTGATTGGACTTTCAGTTGAAAGCAGCAAAGGAGGCCTTGATCTTTCAGTAGCAACATCCAGAGGATAGTTAATGGCATCATAAAAGGGGCCAATTACAATAGAGTTATCGAAGGTTTCCACATAAGAATTATAGGCGATAACGTTGCTAACCATGGCGATTGAAAGGATATTAGCAGGGCAACAGAAGAAGAAAAGAGTACAATGGATGATGGAAAATTGGACTGGTCACCGACTGTAGAGATATCCAAAAAAGACTTTCAAGTGGTTTTTAAATAAGTGTTCTGGAAATTGAATCCGAAAAGACCACGAGAATCTTAGCCATAGATCAATGAAGCCTAGCAGTCGACATTAAGAAAGTACTGTTTCATCAACAGATAGATATTTTGAAAATCATTACTTACCACGCTGATAAGTGACGGCATAATAAGTAGGGGGCAATGTTTACATCCACCGTAGCACGACGAATAAAAGGACACCATATGGCAAACACATAGGCTGTGTTCACGAATGAAGACACGTAAGATTCATATAAGCAAGGCAAAGAAAGTGAAGTTCAGCACGTGCGATGGTTGATGCCGTAACTCGAAACCATGATTAACAGAAATAGCCGGACTTGGCGCACAAGAAGCTCAACTGCCTTAACGAATAACAAAGAAGGGAATAGTTATCTGTTGAGTCATTGGTCACCGTTACCCGGATTACAAGATAGTGCGAAGTTAACAAACAATCTTAATCACCATGAAGATCGTGGGTAAAGTGGGTTGTTGTACAGCCGTCAATGACCAACTATAAAAGGTATAGTCGCGAAGTAAACCAAGACAACATCCACTCAACCACAATCGGTTATTATAATTTTGTTTCGATCATCCGTGATCACTATCCAATCTCCTACACTTACCACTGTAGCAAGAGGGATAATCTAGGTCTTCTCTCACTGCTTCCAGTCACAGTGACATTCCAAGCTACTATTTACTTTGTTCGAAGTGAAGACCCTGCCACCGACAAGGAAGTCGAGGCCGCCCTTGTTTTCTCGACTCTATACTCCCATTACAGCTATAGAGTTAAGAACAACAGGTACCAAAGCTGCCTCTTGTCAAGCCAGGTGAGTAGCTAAGCATCGGCTAAATTGTACTCTTTGGTGAACCCCCGAATTGACTCTATCACCATACGCCCCTGTATCCCTACTTTATACTCCAATTACGGCTATAAAGCAAGGGGAGGCCGGTACTGCTGACATTGTTGATTTTCTTTTCTTCTGTTTCTTTTTATTGTATTTGGAGAATTGTTATAATAAGCGGTTGTATTTTCAGCCGCTTTTGTTGACTTGCAGTATGGCTAGACCGACTTTGGTTTAGATCTGGAACAGGTGCCCGAGGTTAAGACCCAACCCAAATTCTGTATCCAAGGATATTGGCACGCCCGCACGCAGACACGTCATCCTTACCGCCACATGTTGAGCCAAACCCAATTTGGGAGGAAGATATGTGAATAGAGATAAAAAGTAAATTATATCAGTCTTAGCTAACAACTTGCAAAACATAGTAAATTTAGAACATGGAAGTTACTAAACAATTAATGAAACATAATTATAAGTTTATAACTAGGTGCTTGCCTGGGCTGAAAACCCAAAACTGGTACCTTGTTCCAGTTTTTCACTGCATAGAAACCAAATTGGTACCTAGTTCCAATTTAATATGTCAGTATTATAGGTGACTAATCAAAAGGCCTCCTAATGGGCCTAATAAAAATTAAACCCAGAATTTCAAAGTCCAAAACCGGTCCAACCAAGTGAAAAGACAACCTTGAAATCTATAAGGTTTCCCAATGTGGACTAATGTTAATTGGACCGAACCAACGTATTGGGTCTATTTATGGGCCTGATAAAAAACAAACTCATAGGTTCGGCCTTTTGATGGGTGTAAGCACCTCATTTTTACACCAATCTAAAAGCCAAAAATGAAAACCCTAAAAAACAGGTCAAACCTTAAGGAGCAAAAATTGAGTTTCTGATCAAGCTTGAATTGACTGCCATATCCTATCCCAATGGATAGGAAATCCTGACGCAGTTCCAACGCAACTGAGTTTGCCAGAATTGGAGTCCAAATGAAGAAGATATGAGCAGAACAACCCTAAGGGCAAAACTATAAATAAATGTAGAAATTTTGTCCACATGACAAGTGTGCAAGCCACCTTGGCCAAGTGGCAAAGTAAAGGGCAAAAGGACAAAATAGGAGTAAGACAAAACATAAAAGAAAATATCTTGATCAAAATAATATTATTTCTTAAAATATCTTAATTTAATTAATTAATTAAATTAATAAAATAAAAAATCGGATTTCTTTCATTATGGAAATTCAGGATCAAATCTCACACCATTTTAGCCAAATAGGAGAGAGAAAATGAAAATCTAAAAAGATTTGTAAATAACCGAAATTAAATTTCGGATATATACAAAACATGTATGACCGAAATTTAATTTCGGTTCATAGATTTTTTCCCAGATTCTTATGTCAGACTATTCATTGCAAATCTCTGACAAAAATCACTGTGATTTGACGTTAAGGTGACCGAATTTTATTTAGGTCATAAGCAATTTTGTGTATAACTGAAATCTAATTTCGGCTATACATAAAAAATAGTGTGACCGAACTGAGTTTTCAGTCACACTATTTTTGGGCATATAAGTTGAAACTCAGCTCATTTCAAGGGGTGGAACCATTTTTTACTCCCTCCACTCTTTCTCCCACGTACGCCCCTCTCCTTTAACCTCTCTCTACCCTCTCCAAGACGCTAAATCCCCTCCAAACCTCTCCAAATCATCACCCCTACCCTTCTTCTTCCATTTGAACCAAGAAGGAACCTGTGAGAACACTTGGGAGCTAAAGAGAGGTACTCTAACTGCTGTTTACACTTCAAGGGTGCTCAAAGCAACACCAAGAAGATTTCCTCCTCCAAGGTGAGCTTCCTCTCCCATTTTTAAATCATATATATGAAATCCATGCAGTAATGAGCATGCTTTGAAGTATAAGCCTACTATTAGCATATTCTATCCCTTCTCTTCTTCATTTTCTCATCCTTGCTCCATGTTAGTGTCATTTTCCTCATCAAAATATCTCCCATGGTAAAGGGAGGAGGACTAAGCCAAAATGGGAGGGAATGAGAGAGTAAAATCACTTAAAGTCTTGCTCTAGCTCATTTATTATGCTCTCTTTTTTATTTATGGGAGAGCATGTTCTCCCCTTCTTCATCTAATGTACTCCTATAAATCCCTCATGTTCATTTCTTTACTTGCTTTCTTAGAAGTTCTTAGCACCCTTTTATTTGCTACTTTTCATTATGTGGAGTTAATGGCCTTTATGTATGTTTGCATGAACACTAATCACATACCACACATACCAAATAGTAGCCATATGCCATTGCTTTCTTTATTTAAGTTACTTCTTAAGATCTAGTTGTGCACATGAGAACATGATGCACATGTATGACAATCACAGTTAGAGAGCATGCTAGGCTTCTTTTAACTTTAATTTTCTTATTATTTCTATGCACATCATGTGTGCACACACGCATCCACTTTAAGCATGCTTTTAAAGTCTCTCATCTTTTCTCATATTTCATGTATTGTGTTGATTGAGTGAGCATGTACATGGTGTGGCCGGAGACTCGAGAAAGAGGCATTTCGAGTCATTCATCTTCCTTCCCTCATGAAGAAGGTGAACAATCCCCATATACAGTGAAGGGACACTTATGGTCTCTTCAAACTACATGGATTTTTATCCATGGGTGGAGGAGCAAGGCCCCAAGCCTTGCTCCCTACTTCCTTGGCTTTAAAATCAACTAACTAGATCAAAGTAGGGCAAACACTTCCTTTACAAACCACTGTGGGCCCACCAAGGGGCCAACACACCCTCTAGTCATCCCAAGATACCAGTGAACCCATCCCCCTTCCAATAGATGCGAAACTGTGTTTTCCATGCTTGACAGAAAACTCAATTTGGTCAAGCATATATTTGTTTATACCTATTTTTTGGTATGACCGAAATTTAATTTCGATCATGAATAAATAAGGGTTTGATCGACCTGTCTTTTCGGTCAAACCCAAAAAATGACTTTCTGGACTTTTATTGCTTTAATCCCTCTCTAATCATAAACTAATGAATTCAGTAGGGTTTTTAGGGTCAGCCTATAACCCAAAATGGGACATGGGCCTCACGGGCTCAAATTTGATACTGGTGGGCCTTCTAACGGGGCCCACCCATTCCAACTCACTCACTTTAGTCGACTAAGCAAGATGAAACATAATTAAGGGCCGCACCTCATGAGGCCCAATTAAAGCCCAATTAAATACATGCTTCGTAATTCTTAGATGGTTTGGCCATGACCAAGGGTTTGGGCCTACCGAGCCCTATCTCTTTAAAAAGAACCCGCTATTTAACCAAAATGGAGGGGACACTTGTGCCCCATCCACAAAAGCCTTAGGTTTCCTAACCTAAGCCTAGGAGATGGGCCCCAAGCCCATCCCTAGTCCAATTGAATCTGAACTAACGCAAAGATAATAAAACTGAAGGAGACCATAGTGAGGCCCGCCTAAAAGGCCCACAAACCATCCAAGCTCACTAAAAGGCATAAATCTTAAATCCTATCTCTTTTAACTTTAACTTGATAATTAATAATTAATCAAACTTAACCAAATCCTAAAAGGCTTCTAGGCTTAGACTAAGCCCAAAAGAAGGACATATGGGCTATCCTTTAGCCCATCTTGGATTCCACAGGCCTTCCAATAGGGCCCGCCCTCCAGACAAAGATCACTTAATAATAAAGAAGATAAAATCAAATAATAGGGACCTACACCACTCACGTGGTCCCCACATAGACCTAATCAATGAGTGCATAACCATTTAGGACAGGTGAGATTAAACAAAGTTGGCTCATAACCAAGATGAACCATGGGACCCGTCACCCGACGGGGTGGACCAGGGTGTTTACGGACTTCCCCGGACCATAACTGAGATCTTAACCAGAATCTTATGCCCCAGACCACCTAATAGATAAACACTAGTTACCCAAGTGTCTGCCTGCACCTCATCAGACAGTGGCTACTCCCCATTCCCCTACATCCTTTCTCGAATCCCGAAAGCGCACAATCCTTCGTGCTTTCGCCGGATATCACACCAGGAACCAATATCCCCTAAAGGAGGCACGCACAACATGCACCTCCCAGATCAAAAGAGTGCGGACCGTGGATCGACGAGTGCACAATGGGCCTAGTCCAAATTAAAACCAAAATTTCAAAGCTCAGAAACCAATCCAACCGTCACATGGTAAACTACCATCTGCAAGGTGACTCAGGTGTTCAAGTCCCTAGGTCATAAATGGGTCATGTAACTAGATTTCTGGGCTAGACCAGTTTAAGACTGGGTGACCACCTACGCCCATACTCAACAAGTGGCATACTCAATAGGTGGTGATGACTCCAACCAAATCAAAATTAAACCGGCTAACGAAACCAAAATCAAAATCGACTCGGCCCAAACCTCAGTGCACCGGCAGGTCTATCAGCCCTAAAGACGAGAGGGAGTGCACATAAGAATCATGCAATACAAATGAATATATTCTAAAGGGATAAAATGAAAGAAGAAATTCATTAATTCAAGTCACTAAAATCCTCTAAAATGCATGATTAAAACCTACTTCCCGTGCATAAAACACGAGGAATAAGAAGATATAGCTACCATAAATGTGAATTCAATGTAATTATGACACTCTAAAACGATAAATTATCATCAAAGTGAATATTTAGAACTTTAAATTCAAGTGCTTTATTATTTACCCCAACAAATGAACTTTCATTAGAAATTAAACAAAATCAAAAGTACAACGGAGAAAAGGAAAAGTTGGGGAAGGGAAGAGAGAGAGAGAGAGAGAGAGAGAGAGAGAGAGAGAGAGAGGGCGTAACATGATACATCAACATAACAAGAAATCAATCTACTTCTCCAAAAAACTAAAAGATAAAAAAAATAAAATAAAACTTCAAAACTGCTAAATACTTGAGTTTGTTTTGATTCAAAGATTTAGAAGGCAGAGGAATCGAGACTCTAAAAAAACTAAAAGAGAAAAAAAAAATAAAAAAATAAAACTTCAAAACTGTTGAGTTTGCTTTGATTCACAGATTTAGAAGGCAGACTTGGATTGAGACTCAAAATCCATTTTTTGGTTCGAGTTTTTACAACCCTGATTTGGATTTCCCCAAATTCCTTATGACTTAAAGGACTTTTGGATCAGAATATTTGGATTTGAAATAATGACTTATTAAGTTTGCTTTCAATAATCCAAATGGGATTTTATTTACTCGCTATATCTTGACTCCAATTGTGGAAGGAGAGGACATTCAAAATTATTATATTTCAAATCAATGAATTTCGAACAAGTTGATTTTGAAATCCACAAAATCAAAATCAAATCTAGGAATCCAAATGCACTCTTAGATATATTAAACAAGCAAACTAACACAAGACCACCTATGAACACTTTGAAAGCTCAACCTTCAACATATTTAAGCAAAAAGAACAAGGTAAATAACAGCAGAATAAAACAAACAGATGGAACTAACAAGCTAACGAGATTAACAACTTTTAATTGATCAGGTAGCAAAACAGCTAACCCATCAAATTAGAATGCCAAACAAAAAATTAATATAAAACTAAGTCATATGAGTCATTAATGTTTGGGCCACTCTCAATGATAAGCTTATGAAACGAAGAATAATTTCTTTCAGTTCATGCAATATGATTTATATGCATGAATAACATATATTTATTGGTACCCATATAGAAGTACATTATTTTTTTTAATAAAATAAAAAAGTAGTTAAACATTATTTATTCATAAATATTAGAGATATTAGCAATATCAATATGAAATCAATATCATGGTCCTGCTGCAGTTTAACAGAATGCATAGTTAGGAGCGTCCATTGGACCAACCCTTTCCCCCAAGAGATGTCATGACAGTTATGTATGTCACAGTTCCATATCTTTACAATCCATAGAGTCAACTCAGCAGATATTTCAAGGTTCCAGCCAATCTTCAAGTTGAGCTCAATATAAAGGAGAGAAATGCACCTGGTCATCCTCATGTTTACACAAACTTGTTCGAAGAAGTTTTCCAGACCGAGGCCCCAAGTTGGTAGCAACAGGTGATGGCCTTACATTTGGGGTAGCTTCAAATGTACAACAATTCGTCAATGGAGTTGAAACCAGTTTATCTGATTCCATATCAGAACTCTTATTTTCATCAGAATGTAATTTATGTAAATTCATATTTGAGCTGCTTGAGCAACTTAGATGAACCAATTTCCGCTTGTTTGTGGATACTGAGGTATTTCCAGCTAAGGGATTGCCACACCATTGTCTAGGAGATGTTGAGAAAATATTCATGTCCGGACTCCCTGAAGCATAGAGATCAAGAGGGGTGGACAGGGTGTAGTTAAGAATTGGACCCCCTCCTGCATGAAAAAATGGACTCTGGAAGATAGCTTGAAATGCCACAAGGTTGGGACAGAGAACTGCAAGATTACAATAGCAGACATAATTTGCTGGAATGCTTGAAAGAAATGAATATATACTGTCTACAACTTTAGAAAATCACTAATTTCAGGCAAAGATGTATGTTACTAGTCATTTAACACCATTACCTCAGTACAAAAACATAATAATAAATACAACTCTGGAATTTTTATTAGAAAAAATACTATGACTCTCTTTATGTTTTTTTTTGGTAATTGACTCTCTTTATGTTACTGGCAAATAAGATGCAGATGATATTTTTCATGGTCAGAGTGTTTAATTTAATGTAAAACTACATCCAAATGTATTTCATTTTCCAAAAACAAGTCAATGTTCTGGAAAATAACATGCCTTTCAAAATATTGCATTTCATTTTCTGGAAAATTCAAATTAATTGAGGAAGCACCATTAATGTTACACTACCAATACCACCACCAGTGCCACCCCCACCATGAGCATACTATCACCATAACCATCACATTATCACTACCAACCACCACCACCATGCTGCCATTGTCATCACCACCACCACTTCCACCACTGCAACCCCACCAAAACCACCGACTCCACCACCACTCCACAACTAGCGCACCCCCACTACCACCATCACCCACCCACCCCTGCCCCCAGGCCCCCCACAACAACCACCGACACCACAACAACCCACCACTACCCCCACAACAACCACAACCACCAGCAACACTACCATAGAACCACCAACACAGCACTCGCCCCCAAAAAACAAAACCCCCAAAACCCAACCAATCATTGCCACCACCATGTCCACCAAATAACTATAAACATTATAATGTTTTTGTAAGATCTAAAGTATTTTCCTATGCTTTTTCAATTCAAAAATATGAGAGTGTTTTCTGAACCCCCCCCCCCCCCCCCCAAAAAAAAAAAGGAGTTCAAAATAATATATTTCATGGAAGAAAAAATTAATGTAAAACAATTTATGCTGTAAAATGTTTTACATCAAAGAAAACGAAGACTATATGCAAGACATGCATACCCTCTCAACCTACTGTTAAATCATTAAACCATGCTCTTTCCCTTATTTACATTAGTCCTCCATATCTACAGAACTTCATGAGAAACTGTTTAATGTTCCAAACATAAGGACCAAGACTAAATTCATAAATATGTATCATGCACATCCTCAGATGGCTGTACCTTCGAAATTTAAACAATATATATGTACTGTTAAAGCATTAAACCATTTTCCCTATTTACATTAGTCCTCCATATCTATACAGAATTTAATGAGAACTATTTTAGATGCTCAAATCATAAGGACCCAAGCCAATTTCATTATTACATGTAATGCACATCCTCAGTTATATGTCTCCCTCAAAAGCTAAACAATATATACAGTTCATATAACAAAATCTATGCCCTTAATCCAATATATTCATTAATCTAACTCAAACTTTGGAAACTGACAAAATAAAGAAAATCCAATGTAAATTCCAAATTGAAATCCTAAAGTATATTCCACATAATCTTTATAGCTGGACCAACAAAGCTTCCACATTAGTATACACAATAAGCATTCACATATAAATCAAAAATGATTGGAATCATCCAATAGAAGGATGCCATAACTCTATTGCTTTCCACATACCCTTCCTCCCTTTCTATTGTTCTGCTAAAATATTTTCTTTTCAGTTTTTATTTTTATTTTATTGGTGTAATCTTCTGTCATAAGAAATAATGACCACAAAATTATGTTTGGCAATTATCCTCAGGTAGTAACATTTATAGGATAATCAAGAGCTATAAGAATCTAACCATTTTCATGAGATAGAACCAAAGTACCATATGCGATATATGCATGGTGTCTGGGAGGTCTTAAACTACTTATCTCCTGAAGTAATGTTGCATGGACTCATATGAGTGAGGAAATTGCAGATTCTACTAACACATTTTTGTTCCTCTCTTTGTTTGACTATTATAGTAACATGTATCTTTCCAATAAAAATTACCTTGGTGGCACAGTAACAACAATAGGGCTACAAGACATAGGTGAGATGTCACATGTCACCATTTTTCGGTGACATTTTGACAAGGAGCCCTGTTCCACCAGGTTTTTTTCCATTTTTTCTCTCAAATCTATTCAAAACATAGAAATAAAAAACTCTCTTGTAAGTGTTTTACAAATTTACAAGGATTATATATAGGTTTTGGTGAAGATTTAAACAAGCACTTCCACTTAGGTTTAAGATAACTGTGAACCTTTTGAGTTTTTTACACTTAATCTAGCAATGCAAACAACACTTGATCCATCAATAGGCATCAATACTTTTTTTGGAAAACATTGTTTAATTTTTTGCAAAAAATGCGTTATGTATATATATATATACAACGATTAATAGATTAGAGCAATAAAATTTATATTTCTGCTATGAAAATAAGCAATAAAATTTTAATTTTTGACTAGTTATTCATCAAGAATAATTGGTTAATAATTATTACTTTTATAATAAAAATTAAAATTAGGTGAATATTAGTGTAGGCTAATGATCAATTATTCATAAAATAAGTGTCTGGTAATCACCAAATTGCAATATTATTTTTTAATTTAGAAATATCAATAAAAATTGGAAAAGTTTTTAAGAGATTAAAATATGAAAAATATATAAATTTATTGAAAAAGGATTATAGGTAACTTACTCATGGAATGTTAACTAAATTTGCTATAATTGACATTAATTTTACAGCAAAAATTAGAAAATTTTTTAAAAACTAAAATTTAAAATTTTCAGGAAAAATTAAGACTAATAAGATATTGTAAGAATATTCTGAATTGTTTTCTGATGACTTTTTCGCTTCTTATTATATTTTTAGGTCTTCCGATTCTTATTGAGACAATATGGTGGGTAAAAGGGAAGATATCAGATAAAACCACGAAATGCGTACAAGGGATAGAAGAGTAAGTCCATCCATAACTATTGTCATCACATTAAAAATGGTAAGGTGTCGATATAGAAGCAACACTTGGTACATTGGTATAAGAATGTTATAAACTATCATAATGCGCATTTCCAAAGTGGATAGAATGTTGAAATAAAATTTAGACTCATTTGCTATTAACAAAGTAAAGAGAAGTTGAAAAATCAGAAGAGGTAAGGAGGAAGCTAACACAATCTTTGTGCTAGGCAGTGACTCAGATGGCATTACATATCCAGAAATTTCGTGACTGAGACAAATCGGTAGTTTATCACCTTCGGTGATAGGCTTAGGTTCAGTCTAAGTTTGAGAGTAAAACATCACAGATACATGGGATGTACAAAGGATTGTGTTAGTTTGGGTGATGGTTGGTCAGGGGCTAGTATTTTATTTTATTTTATTTTTTTGTTTTCTTTTGGGACAAAGTGTCAAGGGATGGCTTAGATGATTATAGATTACAAGGATGCCAATACCACTAATGGTCCAAAGATGCTAAGCAGAAAAGGTTGAATGATGTATGTAGTGCCAAGTGGAGGGAATAGGAGAGACGAGATGGAAAAATTTATAACAAAGTTCTTTATTTGAAGCCATGTTCCAACTAATGCAATATCTCTTCTCCACTTTAAGAACATGATGGATTTTTGTAAAGAAGGCATGAAGGAGACTATTTTCCCCCAAACCCCATGAGATCATGGAGAAATATTAGATGAGTAGGAGAGAGAGATGATGGAGTATATTTATAGATAGGTTGAGGCCACATTGAGAGGTGTTCGGGTCATTATTATGAGTGATGGCTACACAAGACCTATTAAATTCTCCATCATCAACTTCATCATCCATTGTACAGGTCCAACTACATTACAAGTCGGATTATTGCTCAGAATATGTCCTCTTTTGCCTAAAAAAGGAACTACAATATTTCCCTCATCCACACCAAGCAACAAAATTGTTTGGAATATTATAAGCTACAAATGGTAGTATTATGTCATTATAACAAGTGGTAAGGATCGAACAAATGGAGATCTCTCACCAAACATAATGCCAAGTGATCCATTGGATGCAATGTACAATGATAACAATGACAAGAATGACCCATTTATAGAGTGGATTAAGTCTTCCTAGTTGGATGAACATGATTGTCAACCTACCAAGTATATAGACCGTCCCCCACTATGGGATTGGAGATCCATTTGATGTAGCTATTAATGAGGATTGTCTTTCCATCATATGTGACATCAACATCAAAAGCAAGCAACGGGAGGAAGGGAAGTATGCAAGAATTTCAGTCTCTAACAAGTTTGAGCAATCAACATCAAGCACATAAGATTTTTATCGGACGGGCTGCGATGATGATGGTGGGGCTTGTGGTGGTGGTAGTGGTGACGATGATGATGATGATGATGTTCATGATATTGGTAATGGTGAGGAGAAAAAGACAAACCAAACATGATAAAGGTTCAAGGTCTTCACAAGAACATCATAATTCAATTATGCTACAGAAAATGACAACAATGGTGCGCCCTTGACACAATGTCAAGAGACCAATCACTCAGGGCACCACTATAAATGTAAGGAACAAGGGAAGAAGCATATAAGAGCAGAGGATGAGGCATCCAAAATCAACAAGTTTGTGTCCATGGATGTTGAACATGGGCAACAGGGTTGGGTTTGTCATCCGCTAAATCGCATAGAGAATTCACACAGGGTGCTAGATACTTGCCCACCTAACCATCTTCCTAGAGCTATGGGTCACAAAAGGTGAGGTCATATGATTACAATAATACGCAAGATGAATACACAAGGTGAGGTCATACAAATTTTAGCTGAATACAGAACCATAGATAATTAAATCATTACCAATGCTTATTAAAGAGCACCTGAATCTTGATTAAATCCACCTGACATATGGCCAAGGAAGCTTGCCATGTGTTTGGGATTGTTAGAACTCCCAGAAACCTCCTGTTTCAAATTTGAAGGTGCAAAAGTTGGGGCTGGAACACTTGAGACACACGTATTGTTGCATGGAAAGCAGTGAAAATGATAAGAGCTTCTGACAGGTTGTGTAGCCCAAAAATTATCTCCTCCAGAAAAGACATGCCTAAGCTCAGACACCCCATCACTGAAAGAAGTACCAAGTGGAACAAAACCTAGAAAGAAACAAAACATATCAGTAATTAAACATAAACGGTCAACGGAATTTGCTGTTGAAGAACCAAAATTTTGCACGACCACGTTCACATACTTTTCAACTAAATAAAACGCTAATATTTTGCAGTTTAAGAATAACTTGCTACTAGATTATCACAATTAAAAAGAAGAAGAATGGCAGAAAATATGGTTTTGATAAAAGGAGAGAGAGCTTTTAGAACAAATTATTGAGATACCCTAGTAAATTTACTTCTTTTGGCCATGACTTCAAGTTCAATATCAGGGCAACTATCAAGAAGCTCTTAATTCTGCATTTCACATTTTATCATAGACGTAGCAGAACAGATAAAATTATGTTGTGGAGTTTGCCTCACCTGGAACAATATTTATTCTCTCTACTTCCATGTTCCATCTAATCCTATTGACAGCAAAAGGGTCCACCATCAATTCCAACTTAATCTGTGAATCCCTTCAATTTGAGCTCATAGATATACAAGTTTGATGACAGTAATTCTTGTCACGTGACAGCTGCAAGCTATCATATGCATGGTATTAAGTATCATGCCGTATTGAGTGTATCGCTGGATACACTATCCTGTTTCGTGAAATGGGCTGTATCGAGGTAGTATCGACTGTATCAAGCATTGTATCGACTGTATCGCTCGATATAGTCAATACTAAAGCACAAAAAACATGAAAACGCAGGGTTTTCACGTTTTAGAAGAATGAACATAGCTCCCCACTGAAAAACCCTTGAGAAAATCTGTGATACCCCATTATTCTCTATCAATTTTCAACCTAATTAGTACTAGAATTTCTACAAAACAACTTCAGACAACGAATCAAGTGAAAAAAATAAAAAATCGTGTACAGTTTTGACAGGTATTGTAGATTTTCAATTTTTTTCAATCTAAATAATTATTTTTTCATATTTAAACATGGTTTGACAATGTTTTGTATAAATATATCGATTTGAAGTAAAATCCATACATCGAAATTGCCTTTTTGAGTAAAAAATAAAATTTGTTTGCAATTTGTTTGCCTTGTTGAGTAAAAAATAAAATTTGTTTGCAATCTGAAAAAAGTTAAGTTTGCAATCTTAATTTACCCATGTGGTAGCTTTGCATGTTTGGATTTTGGAACCAGATATTTGTATGCAATGAATTATGGAGAATGTTATGTTATGATAGTTATGTATTGTTGATTTTGATGTTTTAATTGTTATTGACTTAGTATGTTGCTTACATTACATGAATGAATTTTCTAATTTTATTTATTGGTTTATCTAGCCTTTTTATAGCTTTTATTATAATTATCATTCATTTTCGCGTATGCCTATTTGCTTCCATAATGCATAAATACTCTTTGTGTAGCCCTATAATTCTAGAAACATTTTATTTGACATATTTTTAACTTATCTTTCTATCTAGATAGGTTTTGTTCTATGTATCCACCATTTTAGTGCGTATCTGTGTGTATCCGTGCATATCCTCGATACATTTCCATTTTTGGATCGTCTGATACGGCACGTCGATACGATACTTTGAACCATGATCATATGGCAATTCTGACAGCCACAACCATGAGTACAGTATCAAAACAATTGTCACTACAAGATTTGGTTTGATTCTAACCAGGACAACTTCGGTGGATCTCCGTACGAGCTTACAGGAGCATATTAACTAATTAACCTCCAACAGTATGATTCTGATTGTAGTAAATTAATATATGCTTCCCATTGGAGAATATAAAGTGGTAAATTTCATGCATATAGAAAATTTGAAAAGGAAGCTTGGTGAAAAACTCCAAGAAGCTGATGAATAATAAAAGTTACTTAAAAACATTATTACCTCTTACTTAATTCAGGGTAAAAGACACCATGATAGAGCCATCAAACTCTATTTAAATTAACAATGTCAAAAGCTAGAGTTTCTAAAAATAAAATCACCATTATGATTCATCTCCTGAGAAATAGCCAAACCCATCATTTGGAACCATTATCGGACCTTTACACGCACCCATATGCACCTGCCTGGATGCACACAGACAAACCAACAATCATATTTGACTCTAAATAATGAGATCCAACTTACCATATGCACAACATATGACACGTTTTAAAAAACCATCATTCAGATTATTGCAAAAGAGGAATTTAAGGCATATGCAATTTGTAATGCATTGCCCATTTAAGCAATCAATGGTCTTGGATGAGATTGTTGGGTGCGATCATGTATCTACATATCAAAATTGTCTAATGCCAATATCACAAGACACAAGGGCTCACCCATATAATCCATATTTTGAACTTATTTAAACTAAGTACAAAATATGGCAATGCCTACACATAATATTAGTTTTCACATACTTATATTAATTAAGAGGATGATGAAAATATAGAAGACATCTAATTAGGATAAAGGAAATTGCTGCTAAAAAATAAAAAATAAAAATTGGACACTACTATTAAGAATCAAACTCATACCATATCCATTTCGTGTTTGTTGACATGGGTACTTTGAGGTGAGATATCAATATACCAAAATCATCATAAGCTCAACTTTTTGTTGAGTTGCTTGGTTTGGCCATATTAGAGGAACTATTGTTGATAATTCTAGCTAAGTCCCAACTCCCAATAGCTAGAATAGAAATTCAAAATTGTCCGATGCACTATGAATTTCAATCGCTGATAATGCCCTAAGGCATATCCCAATACTTTACCACATGCATCACAAGAAAGCCGTCATCCACAAGGCAACATATGGGAGCAAAAGTAAGCACGTCATACTTTGAAAAGCAGTCCACTGTAACAATAGTTGACCCAAACTCCACCATTTTTTATAAAGCAAAGATTAAGTAAATAAAAAGCTCTTTCATCTCAAAAGAATAGGCAATATTGGGGAGTTAGGAGAAAGGATTTAAAAGAAGAATTAAAATAAAATAGGAAAGTAGGATTACTAAAAAGGTTTCCAAATATAATTAGGACTCCTAATTAAAGGATTGTATAAAACGAGGAAGATAGAAGGTTTTGGGGTTTCTATGGAGGATCCTACGATCAAGAGAGAAAGGAGCTCACGGCTGGGTCTAGAACAAGAGAAAAAGAGAGATAGGCAAGAGGAGGAAGAAGAAAGAGAAAAAGAAGAAAAGATTTATTACGTTGTAGAGGTAAATAGTAACCTTTACAACTTGGAACAATTACATGATTTATTGTTTAATTGACAAATATGGATTCCGAGGGTTTTGTTGGATGTTTTGAATGGTTTATAGATTGTTTAGAATGGATTTGATGTACTTTTATGGTGATTTAATATAGTTTTATTTTGAAGATTCATAAACTATCAAATATGTTTAAAGTGTGTTTTTTAGAAGGTTTTGGATTGAGATTTATTTCAAAATCATGTTTTGATGTGTTTGGTATGATATAGTATGATTAGAGAATTATATTACATGATTTCGAAGTGATTTGAGGTTTTGGATTGGGGTTATTTGATTTTAGTTTGAAAAATCGCGAAAAACAGAAAGAACCTAGATTTTTTACGAATTTGAACTAGCGCCTGGATTGTGGTTCGAACGCCGTATTGAGTGCCCTTTGTTTTGTATATTTCTGTTCAGAACGCCCACTACATGGTTTGAACGTCCAAGCAGGCATTCCACCTGAGTTTTTTAATTTATTTTCAAAACTCGAGAGTTTATTTCAGGAGTTGAACGAGCCCCCAAGTCATCGCCTAAAGCCATAGCGAGCATTCAAGTTTGAAACCCAAAACATTCAACCCCCGATAGGACATCTGAACACTATGTTGAGTGATTAGGTTGGAAATTTAGTTTAACCGAACACCCGAGACACCGCTCGAGTGCTACATTGAGCGCCCGTACCCTGTTTTCATATTTTGAGGAATTTGTGTAATTTTTGTTTTTAACCTATTTTTGAGTGATTCCAACTCATGTACCAATTAGATTAGCGTGTTTTGAGAGTATTTGCATTGACCAAAACATTATTTGGATTTTTATAAAGATTTTTGGTACGTTTTGCTAAAATAACTCTTATCTAGGTTTATCGTTCCAAACTGTATTATTTATAACTTGGCTTGATTTTCTTGGTTCCGACACTTGTATTTGAGCTACCTAAAGATGTTTCAAAATTGTTATGACAAAATTGTGATTATTTTCCTCCGTGTACCTCTGAGTAGTTATTTTCTCACTCATGTAACTTGGGTTGAGACTTGGATTTCCTCCATGCATCTTGGAGTTGACTTGTGGATTTTCTTTATTTCCGTGTATCACAGAGTAAATTTGGTACCTCTCCATGTATCTTGGATTGAGGATTTGGCTTCCCATGTATCTTGGGATAAATTTTTGGTTTCCTCCATATATCTTGTGATGATTTATATTTTATATTGACACTATTGAATTACTTGGATATATTATGGTCATTGGGGATGTTTGCTTTGTGTCTAGCGGGCATAACTTATTATGGATCCATCATTTAGTTAGATAGCAAAATGAGTCATTCTTTGTTTAGTTAGTCTCGTGTCCATTTACACATTTCCATCATGTATCTTGGTGAGGCCTTCATCTATCTGGTCGTGCTGCAACAATCTCACCCGTTGTTTGTCTCGATGTAATCATTGTTTTGGGCTACCCACCATGTATCTCGGTCTGGTATTCCCACGTTGGTTAATGATATGGTTGCAGTTTGATTAGATTGTACTTGCCAATCCAATTCTATATCTAGTTGGGTTCTCCTCTATGTTGTAGATCATGCATATCGGCCAACATACGACGAGAGGTGGCAATTGGTGCGGGTTTTAACTTCTCAAAAAGGTCTTATTTCACAAGTCCTGTGATGTCACAATTGTGTGGTGTGCTGATTGTATTATCTAATTATTAATTATTGGCTTTGCTTTGGAAATATGTGGTTTAGATCTCATGCTTTATTATTCATGGATATTTGGTACTTGGATTTATTATTGGGACCTCATGGAAAAAGATTTTAAATTATATGGACCGTTTTCTCTCATGCATGTTACTGCTTACTGGGATTTTATATCTCATATAGTTGTTTTCAATGTTTTGTTTTCAAATACTCTTGGAGAGGACATTCACGTTGGGGTAGAGATTCTTCAGGGTACTACAAAGGATCTAAAGGAACATATTATAATATGTTAGATTTCTTTTATATTATATTAGGAGATTTGTTTTGAGAGTTCTTCTTTATGGTAGATCTTGAGAAGTGTTTAGAATAGGTAGTTTACCTTTTAAATTTCAGATTGGATGTATTGAGTTAAGAAGTTTATTTTAAAGATTATTAGCACTTTCATAATGAATTAATGAAGGAGATGTTTACATTTGGCGTAATCTGATTTACTTTATCTTTTTATACTTTCGTTCTTAATTGTTTTGTTATCACTAAGTAATGTCTTGATCCGTTAAAAAAAAAAAAAAAAACTACTGGATCCGGGGTGTTACAGGTGCTATGCTTACTGCCTATTATCTTATTAACCGCATGCCATCATTTGTCTTAGGGGGAGTCGACCCCCACTCTCTTTGGTTTCCTACCTCTTCACGTTTCTCGTATGTTTGGATGTACATGTTTTGTTCATCTTCATGGTCCACATATTGGGAAATTTGCTGCTCGTTCTGCCAAGTTCATCTTCCTTGGCTACTCTCGCACTTAGAAGGGTTTATCGTTGTTATAGTCCTGAACTTCAACGTTACTTTGTGAGTGCCGATGTCACTTCTTTGAGTCTCAACCTCCTAACGAGTTTGTTACGATATCTGTTGAGTCTCTTTTTTTGGTTACTCCTGCCTTGCCTAAGGTATTGTCAGTCTCTCCTCATGTTGAGTCTCCTGAGTTTCTTGTTCCCTCACCTGTGCCTGTTTTAGTGCCGTCACCTCCCTTGCAAGTTTACACATGACGTACTCATGCCATCGACCCTATCTCACTACCAGCTGTCCCAGTGTTTTCAGACCCTACTCCTGCCATTGACCAGACATCACTCCCTATTGCTCTTCCGAAAGGTACTCATTCTTGTGTCATCCGTCATCCACTTAGTCATTTTGTGTCATATGATTCTCTATCACCTTCCTTTTCCACCTTTTTGTCTCATATTTCTAGTGTTTCAATCCCAAAGACAGTGAGATGCGTTATATGATCCGAGTTGAAGAATAGCTATGGAAGTAGAAATGGAGGCTCTTCATCAAAATGGGACTTGGGAGTTGGTTCCACTTCCTCATGAGAAGCAGATAGTTGGATTTAGATGGGTCTATACTATTAAGTATAACCCTAATGGTACTAAAGCCCAGGAGAGGCTCAATTACGGGAAGGCATGCAGACGGACCCTCATGCCAAAGCAATGATGCCCTTGGTAGAGAATGGAAAAACACAACACTTTTGGATGTGAAATAGAATGATCTTTACCAAAGGGGAGCATGTGTATGCCCCTCAGTCCGGGGACTTGCGAAGGAAGCTGATTAAAGAGTGCCACGACACTCCTTGGGTGGGGCATCCTAGATGGCATCACACCTTTGCCCTCCTAACTCAAGGGTACTACTGGCCAAAAATGCAAGATGATATTATGGATTTTGTTAACACTTGCCTCATATGTCAACAAGACAAGGTGGAGCAAGACAAGCAGTTGGGCCTCTTGGAACCATTGCCTACACCTTAAAGTCCATGGGAAAGCAACTCCATGGACTTCATCTCTACTTTGCCAAAAGTGGGGGAATATGGTTCCATCATTATGGGGTGAATCGATTCTCCAAATATGCAACCTTTATACCAGCCCCCACACACTGCTCGGAGGAAAAGACAACCTACTTGTTCATGAAGAGTGTAGTGAAGTATTATGGCGTTCCTCAAAACATCATTAGTAATCGAGATCCTAGGTTCACAGGAAAATTTTGGATTGAACTATTCAAGCTTTTGGGAACCCGGTTAGATTTCTTTATAAGTAGCCATTCTCAAACCGATGGTCAAACTGAGCGATTGAATCAAATGTTGAAGGAGTACTTGAGGCATTTTGTAAGTGCCAATTAGAAGAATTGGGTTAACCTGCTCGATGTCACTCAATTTTGCTTCAACCTTCAACAAAGCTCTTCGTCCAAAAAGAGCTCATTCGAGCTAGTGACTGAGCACAACCTCTCATGCCCCATATAGTTGCTGCAGGGGTACAAGGGCAATAGTCCAAGTGCCTACCAATTTGCAAGAGAGTGGCAAGGAAATGCTAACATTGCCCATGGTTAATTAGAGAAGGCGCTCAACGCATGAAGAAATGGGCTGATATGAAGCGTGGACCAAAAAAGTTCAAAGTTGGAGACTTAGTTCTTACCAAGCTATGAAAGGGTTTTTCGAATAATACACGAATGATTAGCACGCAAGTATAAGGAGCCCTTTCCAATTGTAGCTCGGGTAGGAAAAGTTTCCTAGAAAGTTAAGTTGCCAACCTCTTGGGGCAAGCTCTATCCAGTCTTCCATACTAGCAATCTAAAGCCATACCATGCTGACAAGGAGACGAAACTCGAAACCTTTCGAAAAGGCCATCAATTAAGGTGAAGACCGTACCATTGAAGCAAGTGGAACGTATTATAGCAGAACGTCGCATGGAGATAACGTCTACAAGGCCTACAAATATGGAGTACCTGGTAACGTCGAGGGGCATGCCTCCACTACAAGGCCATGGAGCATGTGGCGGTGACAGAGCGTCAGTGTTGGTGACGGACGTTGGCGATGAACACAGTGCTGGTGACGGAGCATTGGTGAAGGAGCGTCGGCGTTGGAGCCAAGTGGTGACGAACTTTGTGGTGAAGAACCAAAGCTCTAATAAGGCCTTCACGGGGAGGCTCTAGTTGTCGACTCTACAATCCAAGGGTGAGAAGTAGGAATCGCTCTAACCATGCCGGAGTAGATGCTAGTCGTGTCGTTGATGTGAATGGGTTAATGAGGAAGCGACAGGTTCGGATTCAGCATAAGTCTATAATATTTGAGGGTTTCTGACGCAGTGAAAGTTACGAAACAAGGATTAATCTTCGTTAATCCTAGAAAACTGGAATCCACCAATAAATAACCTTGAATCCACAAGGAAGATGAGAGAGAAACTCTATAGTTCTTTTAAAAATTAATCTCTAAAATTCGTGTGCAACCTTTACCCCTTATTTATAAACCTTAAAAGACCCCAAAATAAGATAGAAACCTATTAAAATTAGGACTCCTACTCATAGTAAACAACTTAAAGTTAAAATCTAACTCTAAAACCTCTTAAAGACTCCTAATATAAATCAAATACCTAATGCAAGAAAATAGGAATTCTACTTTTACTAAATAACTAACTAATCTAGACTTTGGGTCCCACTCGTGCTACATCAGTCTCGTGTCTAATTCAGTTCAGTCGCTTCGACTATCTGAGATATCTAGAGGGCGTTCACGTTGGCTTACTCTTCAAGAAGACGAATGGAGATGACTTCTATCAAATCTAAAGGCAAAAATCAATCACTCTCAAGAATATGAAGTGATCGGAGTTATTAGATCAAGAGCATGAAAATTGGTGTTGGAGAGAAGGAATAATCGCTGGGGATGCTTCATTCAATTGTCTGCTTTTGATGTCAAGGTCAGTTGGAGTTTGATCTTTTCGCAGGATGAAAGATCTCAAGGGTGGAATTACACATGCATGGCGATTGAGGATGTCTTACAAAGAAGAGTAACGACAAGGAATCTAACCACCGGTCCTGTAGGGAGGGATCCTGCCTCCCCCACGATTCCTAGGTTGGTTGAGGCGATATAGGGTAATGAAGTATGTGCTCATATGCAAAACTTGGGTTGGGTACCCGTGATTGGTATATGCCCAACTGAATCCAAATGGACTTGCTTGTGCTGTGATCTGTTATCAACCATCCAACATAGTGAAATGGGAGTTGGTTCAGGTGTAGCTGTGTCATATTATCCACCCATGGAACTCTTTCTTCGTACTATCAGATAAGAAGGCGGTGGTGTTTGCTAGTTCTAAAGAGGAGGTGAAAAAACTGCTAGAGAAGAAGGAAATTCAAATGCACGGGAGATCTAAGGTTTGTCTCTACTGCCACATGCTCCATGGCGGTCAGAGTGTCGGAGGGACCTCAACGGAAGGTTCTTGGATTTCTATTCAAGGAATCCCGCTTCAATTTTTAGCGGCAACCACGTTTAAGTTGGTGGGTGAAGCGTGTGGGGGTATCCAGGAAATTGGAGACGTAGAAGTACTCCAGAACGATCTGAGCAAGATAACCATGTTAGTGAAAGAGAAGTTGGCTAGAATAATTCCAAGATCAATATGCCTTTGGGCTGGGTCGGACTACTTCAAAACTGCTATATCCATTTTGCCGGAGAATTTTAAGTGTGATTGCCGGAGGTGGAGAGTGCTGCTGGAGGGCCCAGACGAATTTGAAATTTCTAGGACCATGGATCGAAGGGCCCAGACGGGTCGATCCATGGCTTGGATACCAGTTAGAAATAGACTTTTGGGCCATGGGCCATCTGAATGGGCTGGGAATACAAGTGCTGTGACGAGGGGTCTCCGGAGCTGGGCCATGAAACACGTAGCTCACTTGTTCGTGGTGGAGGTCCATTCGATAGGGCCCCATCTGTTGCAGAGAGAACCCATGAACCACCTGAAGGCGAAATTGTGTAGGGCCTCTCAGGGAGTTGTCAATCTCAGCAACAGCGACGCATGGCGTGACTATTGAAGGCAGTGACTTTCCGACCCAAGTGAGAGAGACTTCGCTTGTAGGTTCTGTTTGTATGACCCCTGGAAATTCTGTGGAGCAAGATGAAACGTTGTCAATGGTGAGGCTCTCCACCTGTGTTGCTGATGAAGATGTCATCCTGGCAGAGAACTCAATTGGAAGAAGTGAGTTTGGGTCAGATGCTGAGGGAGGAGAGAGCAACAACCAAAAACAGATGATGGGCAATTACCAAGGGGAGTTGGTGGATACCAATCTAATGCGTGCTACAGAGGTGGAGGAAGATGTGGAATCTTTGTCGATGGTGATGAGATTAGCTACGGCTGGAGATCAAGTTCCGGAAGTAGACCAGGCAGGAAGCCAAGCCTTGTCACCGTCTAATGGACGGTCCGATTCAGAGGAGAATTTGGCGATGATGCCTGAGTCTCAATCTCCAGACCTGGATAACTTCAATGGCTTAGACGGTGTATCAGGGAACAATGATCAAGACTGGAGATCACATATTAGGAGATGAAAGTCCAATTCTCCCGTTACAGATGGTGCTGCCATGTAATGAGGTGGGCAATGTTGCTGTACCGCTGATTAAAGGAAATCAGGTCAAGTCAATGGGTGCTGATGTAGGTAGTGAGGAAGAGTTGCATTACGAAAAGATGATGTATAAGATGATGGAGATGAGCAAGGTATTAGGAGTATCGTTTGAGGGATTTGAATTGGAGGTAATGGCACTGTTTACAGCAATAGAAGCTCAGAACCAAAGGGAGGATAAATCCAACAAGAAAGTAGCAAGGGAACTCCAGAAACTATCATGGTCTGTAAATGATGGTTCTAAGTCAGTTGGGTCTCGGAACAATAACCGCAAAAGCATAAGGAGGGGTCTGGCGAGTTATTATGAAGACTAATATCCTATCATGGAATATCAGAGGTTTGAATGCTTGGGAAAAAAGGGATTTTGTGAAATCAGTCCAAAAACTATGGAAACCGGATATTGTTATCATACAGGAATCAAAGCTTGAGGTGGTGGATAGTAAAATTATTAGAGACATATGGGATTACAAGTTTGTTAAGTGGCTGTTCCTTCCGTCTAAAGGAAGAGCAGGAGGCATTATTTTGGCATGGAAGAGTAATGTTATTAATATGAATCAGTCATGGGTCAAGGAGTTTTCAGTCTCAGCAATATTACATGACATCAGATCTTCAGTTCCATTTCTAATTAGTGGAGTTTATGGCCTCAACTCAGATATGTTATCATCAAAGGTGCGGGAGGAATTGGAAGAGGTACGTCAGGGTATTCACTACCCATGGTGTATAGGGAGCGATTTCAACATGATCCGCTTCCCGTCTGAAAGGAAAGGGTGTAATCACTTGTCTTTAGCCATGCAGAATTTTTCAGACTTCATTCATACGTGTGTATTAATTGACATTCCAATAAGAGGGGCAGAATTTACCTGGTCAAATAAGCACTCAGCCTCTAAGATTGATAGGTTCTTGGTGACTTTGGATAGGAAGTCCTTGTTTCCCAACATGATAGTGGAAGCTTTACCGAAACTGACGTCAGATCATGTTCCCTTAATGTTCAGATGTGAGAATGGGATCAAAAGGGCCTCTCCCTTTCGATTTGAGAATATGTGGCTTGAGGTTCCGGATGTTGTTAAGAAAGTGGAGAAATGGTGGGAGGAGATGAAAGTAGAAGGCAAATCTAGTTATGAGTTAATCCAGAAGTTGAAGTTGCTGAAATCTACCTTAAAGAAGTGGAATTGGGAGGAGTTCGGTAATGTAGATGAGCACTTAACAGAATTATCATCCCATATAAAGGAGATGGATGCAAAGGCAGATAAGGAGAAACTGAATACACAAGATTGGCTGAAGAGGGAGAGCTTGAAAACGGAACTTAGAAGGTGGGCCAGCCTACAAGAGGTAAGTTGGCGGCAGAAATCGAGGGCTCTATGGCTAAAGGCAGGTGACAAGAACACTAAGTTTTTTCATAATATGGTGAATGCAATATCACGGATGAACTCTATTTCCAAGGTTGAAATAGATGACCAGATATATGAAGGGGAAGATACCATCAAGGTGAAGATTGCAGAATTTTTCTATAACCATTTCAAGGAAGAAAATGTGATAAGACCTACAGTTGTTGGACTAGAATTTGATATGATATCTCATGAAGATAGATATAGATTGGAAGGTCCATTCTTGGAGGAGGAGAGAAAGGGAACAATTGATCAACTTAATGGTGACAAGGCACCGGGACCAGATGGATTCACTTTAGCTTTCTTTAAGGCTTGTTGGCATGTTGTTAAGCATGACCTAATGGAGTCCCTTAAGGAGTTCCATAAGCACAGCAGCTTTGAGAGAAGTATCAACTCCACATTCATAGTTCTAATTCCAAAGAAGGAGGGTTCTTAAAGCTTAAGGAATTTAGACCTATCAATCTTGTCAATAGTGTATACAAGATAATAGTGAAAGTGCTGGCCAACACACTGAAGATGGTGATCAAGCCCCTAATATCGCAAAATCAAGGTGCCTTTATTGGAGGCCATCAACTTCAAGACAGTGTTTTAGTTGCAAGTGAATGCATTGATTCATGCATGAATGAGAAGAGGAACAAGATTATGTGCAAATTGGATCTTCAAAAGGCTTATTACAGCGTTAACTGAGACTTTCTACTATATATGCTAAGGCGTGTGGTTTTTGGAGAGAAATGGAGAAAATGGATTTCTTTCTGCATATCAACTGCTCGTATTTCAATGCTTGTGAATGGGTCAGCAGCTGGCTTCTTCAAGAGTCATAGAGGCCTCCGGCAAGGTGATCCCCTATCCCCATTCCTATTCACTGTGGTGATGGAATCCTTCAGTAGGATGTTGTATAGGGCTTCAGAGATGGGTGTGTTGGAGGGTTTTGCTTTCGGAGGATCATTGTCGGTAAGCCATTTTTATTTGCTGATGAAATATTGACATTTTGTGATCCCTCTATCCAAAGCATTATGTGGTCAAGATACATCCTTACATGCTTCCAAGCGTGCTCTGGGTTGAGGGTCAATCTGGCTAAGAGTGAGATGTTTGGAATAGGTGAGGTGGAGAACTTATCCAATCTTGGTCAAATTTTGGGCTGCAAGGTGGGGAACATCCCAAGCACATACCTTGGGATTCCTTAGGGAGCAAGGTACAAGAAGGCTGATATATGGAACCCGGTTGTGGAAAGAATGGAGAGGAAACTTTCTGTAATGACCCAAAAATCTAACATTGACTTTGACCCGAGTCAGACCGTAGACTAGTCAAGGTCTTTAAATCCTTTCCTTTTGTTGGTTGGTGTACATTAGTATCCTGTAGGGTCACACACGGAATCACATTCTATTGTGAGTATAAATAGGAATTTTAGGGTTAGTGTATTTTTTTTCTCTAAACACATAAAGAAATGGGGCATGAGTGAGAGAAGGAAATATCATAAGTTTTAGGGTTTTGCTGATTAGGGTTTTCTTATACCAGATCCAACCCGAAGATCTGAGCAGCGCTGATTGAGGATCTTCTTCAAACTGGTAAGGGTGTCTACTATTTTGTTCATGATTCTGATGTAAATCCTTGATAGATTTCTTATCGTCATATTGTTTTGCTTGAAAATCCTAACTATGATTAATCACATTTATTCTTAAATTATTTATTTGTTGTTGAATTCCATTGGTGATGCGTTACTTTTAGGTATTGTGGGTTTAGAGTTACCATGGCCGAATGGCCATGGGGTTGTTGGTGAGAGAAAAGGAAGCATGGCCGAATGGCCATGGAGTATTAAAAGAAAAGAAGAAACTGTATTAGAAGAAAAAGAAGAAACCATGGCCTAATGGCCATGGCGTGTTTGAAAAAAAAAGAAAAGGGGCTGGCGTCATGGTGTGTGTCAGAAAAAAAAAAGTAAAAAGGTGAGAACATGGCCAAATGGCCATGGTGTGGGTTTTTACCATGGCCGAATGGCCATGGCGGTGATTTTGAAACCATGGCCGATTGGCCATGGCGTGAATATTGAGACCATGGCCGAATGGCCATGGTGTGGTTTATTTTATTTTATTTTGACCATGGTGGAGTGGCCATGGTGTGAGTTTTGAAGCCGTTTGTTAATAAATTATTTCCTATCATGTTAACGCTGTATATCTATGTGTATCGATTAATCAAATAATTTAAATGTAAAGCTCATATTGATGTTTATGTTAGCATTTGAAATCGATATATTATATTTGTGAATTCTTGATACCCGACATGCCTTAGTATGATTCATATTACGTGTAGAAATATTTGTGGGATTGTGATTGACATCATAAAATATTGTTGATAGATTGTGTTGTGAACCACATGTCAGTCTCTCCCAGTGAAGGTGGAGGTAACTGGTGCAGGACATGATGGTCTTACCCGTGTCAGTACACTCCCAGTGGTGATGGAGGATACTGGTGCAGGGCACGTGGTAATGAAGGTGCGAGGTGAGATGGATTGTTTATCATATTTTGTGATCTTCGATATGTGATAAATACTATGTTACGATTTTGATGAGGAACAAAAGATTATATGCTAGTATTTATTATTGTATGAAATTAATCTATTGGATTACATCCGTATCATCAGGGAACTAGTGGTTTCCCTTACTGAGTCGTCGTACTCACCCTTATTTATTATTTCAGGTCAGTTACCACATAAACAGAACCACGGAAGCGGTTGAGGACTTAGAGTTGCAGTTTTAGAAGATGTAGGGTTTTTCTTGTATTTACCTTACTTTTATTTTATTATTTATTTGTGGAGAGAGATTGTAGTAGCAGTTATGATTTTAGTGTTTCAATTGGTTTATTTGGAGAACCAATCAATTATTTAGGTTTATCAACTTATAGTTTGATTTAATTATTCCATATTTTGCTCGCCTACGGGCAAGGTCACGATCTAGTATTATGCTTTGTATTAGTTTATCTGTTTAAAAATTTGGGTCATGACACTTTCTTCATGGAAGAGTAGCATCTTGTCCAAAGGGGGTAAATTGACCTTGATGAAAAGTGTACTAGCAAGCATTCCTACATTTCAGATGTCCATTTTGAAGATTCCATGTCCAGTAGCTATGAAGTTGGAACAAATGCAGAGGAGATTTTTGTGGGCAGTTCCAGGTGGAGAAACCAAATTTCATTTGGTATGTTGGAATTCTGTTTGCAAGATGAAGAGTGAGGGTGGACTTGGGTTGAGACCCTTAACTTTATTCAATAAAGCTCTTCTTCAAAAGTGGATATGGACATATGGAGTTGAACGGGACAATCTCTGGAGGAATATTATTCATGTAAAGTATGGATCAGCTATTGGGGGTTGGTTTCCATGTCAATCTAATTCATCTATTGGAGTGAGTTTGTAGAAACCAATAAGAGTCTTGGTGGAATCAGTCAAGATGGGATGCAGATTCCTACTTGGAAATGGAAGTAGGATACGCTTTTGGGAGGATGTTTGGTGTGGAAATGAGAGATTAAAGGACAAGTACCCTATTATCTTCAATGTGTGCAGGGATAGACAGGCTTTTGTGAGTAATTACATGACCAAAACTGATGCTGGCAGTGTGTGGAATGTAGAGTTAAGTAATCTCCTAGATTGGGAGATTGGAAATTATGAAGAGCTACTACAGGAAATTTACAACACTAAGGTGGGCATTGGGGAAGATAGGAGAGAGTGGTGAATTGGAAAATCATCCTCATTCACAGTCAAATCAGCATTTGAGTCTCTGAATTTCTCTGGCAGGACATTTAAGGAGCATGAAGTGGTTTGGGCAAAAAAGGCACCAACTATCCTTCTTCATTTGGGCAGCAGCTCTTGACAAGATACTAACGATTAACCATCTCAAGAGTAGAGGGTGGCAACTGGCAACTACCAAACAGACGCATCATGTGTAAGATGGAAGAAGAATATGGCAAGGTGTCGTAATTGTGGGGGATGAGAAAGGGAAGCTCTCAGGTGAAGAGGATCTGGAATGTTACTCCAGCAGCCATCTCGTGGGTTATTTGAGGGGAAAGAAATAAAAGAATCTTTAGGAACATAGAGAGGAATGTGGTCTTCCTGGTGAGGACAACTCTAAAGTTAATACACAGCTGGCTCGCAGCTCATAATGCGATGGATGATATCTCCCTACAGTAATTTATACTATGTGAAAACTTTTCAGATTAGGAGGGTTGCTTCAGTTAAGTTGTTTGGCCCATCTTTGTCTAAAGAGGATATTGTTTTATTGTAAATGTAGGCACACACTCTGTGTACCTACAATCTTGTCTTCTTTTCCTTCATTTATATAATATATCTCTATGACTTAATGATAAAAATAAAAAAATAAAAAAGAGGAAGGGCATGCCTGACAGAGAAATGAGCTGGGAATCAGTCATCACTTTACTTCCGTTCGCAGAGGAGATTGAAGAATACTTAGCGAACAAGTCGGCGAAGGCATCGACATGACAAGTGTGAGAGTTTGTTACAGCCATTCATCAACAATGTGTGCATGGCCTTGGTCTGTGACATACGTAGTGTAGCATGATGCTTAGGGGTATTTCCATCCATATAAATCAGGGGTCAAAATCAAAGCATGATCTTACCAACAACCTGATGTTTCCTTCTGGAATACACCCAAAGCCTTAGCATCCTCCTTATAGAGGGGGTGGTGGCACTAATTTAGTGAGCTTGCAAGGGTCTCATTGTTATACAACATGCCTCTCAAGCACACTAGGCTAGCATTGTATCTTGTTTGTACACATTGTGACTTATTTTATTGCATTAATAAAGCTTCTCTTTTCTTCCAGTGTTCTTGTCTTTGTCTCACTTGCCCTCTTTTCAATCTTCAAAGGCTGACTCATGGGCGTACGAGTGCTACGCGTGCTTGTCAAAAAACTTGTCCTTGACATTGTGGTGTCACATGGCCATGCTACTTCCACCAAAATTGTGAAATATTGCACCTCCATATCTTCCAAAATTGCATGCCATGTGACATGGTATGGTCGTGACACATGGCACACCATGCAGGCATTGCTTGGGTGCTTAGCATGAGTTTTTTCAAATCAATTAAATCCCCATTAACTTATGGTAATTGCAATAAAGCCCCTATTCTTCATATTATCCCTATTTCTTAATCTTTAAGGCTTTTTGAGTGCCGTTTTCGATAGTGTTTCACATTCTAGGGTTTTCTCAAATGCAAACTCAAAATATTTTGGAGATCACTCATGCACAAATGTCTATTTTACCCCTGCTTGTGCAATTTACTAATTTTGCCCTTGATTTTGATTAGCCCATAACTTGCTCATTTTACAACAGACTTTGATTAGATAAACCCAGGTTTGGCCTTTGGGTGCTTACATAATTCACACAATGCCTAAGGCTCCGATCGTAATTGCACTGGAACAGCAGTGTCCACATATGGTGCTTTGGATGGTTTAACAACGCCTGATTTTGGATAGTTTAATAAACCTTGACTGCAATAGTTCACCACAATTGCCTTTAAAGTTCTACCAACTTTTCATGACTCATCTTGGGGCTCTAGAGAGCAAATTGGCCCTTTTAAAAAGCTCATCTGATTATCCACTAATCTGAATGTATGACATGACTTAGGAAAATCCTTCAGCATAATGATAATAACAATGTACTCATTTAGAACTAAAATTACCTCCCTCGATGACATTCCTTGACCAGCATGGGGTATGTTCTTCTCATGTTTGGGTGTTCAGAGAAATAAAATAAAATAAAAATGGACCAAAAAAGATTTCTTTCTAAGGCCGTTTAAATTTTCTTTCCAAAAGTGAGAAGATTTTGAGAAAGAGAAGAAGATAAAGATTTGGCCTCCTCTCCCACAAGTCTCACAACTCCTTTTTTCTTTTTCTTTTTCTAAGCAATCTCTCAATCCAAACAGAAGAAAATTAATTAGTTTCTTTTCCTTTCTATTATTTCTCTATTTCCTTTTTGATTTCTTATCTTTTCCATTCTTTTATATCTATCCAAACATAATCTTCAGTTGTAAGGTTAAAAGAATATTCTCATTCCCAGTTTTTGCTTCTACAAGCCCCACGCAAGGACTATCCCCAGGCATGCACAAAAAGGCAGTTTAACACCAGAAAGACCTGAAAACAATCCATTCTTCCTCATGACAATTACAAAAATGCACTTCAGATCATCTTGGATTTGGGGCATGCTGATCAGCTAGTTGGGTCTCATCACTTAAAACAAGATCCATAACATTACAACATAAATAGCTTAAATTACAGAAACCAATTTGCAGACTCATTAGATTCAATTCCATTATAGGGCCCATAGCAACACTTTATTGTGTTCACAGAGCTTACAGCACTTGATCTTCTAAGAGTAAAAAATCATAGGGAGCAACAAATGAGATCTTAAACAGAAATACTTTCAGAGAATCACTTCCAAACTCAAATTCTTATAGAGAATATATTCAAACTACTTTACTTTTCCTATAAATCAAGTCACCAAGAAAGAAAGGAGATATTCATCAAAGTAAGAAGCATATAAGACCAACAAGAGTTGCAGATTTTACGAAAAAATGAACCAGAAATTCAAACTCAAAACCTACAAAAGGCAAACATAAACACACTTACCTGATTTCGACTCTACCATTGGAACAGCAGCCACAACCGGAAGAGCAATACTCGGATTCAAACTCAAAACCTGCCCGACTCTAACAGCCTCTCCACCACCACTTCCTCCTCCTCGTCCATAACTCGGTTTAAAGCTCTTAGAAGAAGCCTCCGCCATTTCTGCTGTAACAGAAAGCAATCTCGGTACTGGAATCGCAGATCCCGAACCCTTACGTCCATCGATCTTTCCCAAAACTTCTATTTCTCTAGCTCCATTGATGTTCCTCTTCTCCTCCACAATACCTTCTCTACCTTCATCAACTTCTGACAAAATCGATGAATCAACAACAGCCGACATAGCAGAACGAGAACCAGACGAAGACGAGAAATGCATACTCCTAAGTTCTTCAACGCTAATTTCTTCGTCTACAAGACTACAACACCACTCTGCATCGACCGTTTCTTAAGTCCGCGCCATAACTCTCTCTCTCTCTCGCTCTCGCAGTTTTTAAGTGAGTCATAGTGTCCGAAGCAGTACATGAGTCAGAGAAACGGACGGTGATGACTGAAAATGAAGAATAGTTGTATACGTGGCTTACATGCAAATGGGTCTTTTAAACAGGCAGGGCTTTGCTCTGAATTGGGTTATAGGTTAAGATCAGGTGGTGCAGGTGACGGATAGAACTACACGTGGCAGTGTGGGATTGATGAGGAGCATATGGTCGTTCTATCTACAAACCTGTATATCTACAAACCTGTATATAAAAGGGAGAACCGTCCCAACTTTCGTCCCACTTATTGAACTACCCGCTTTACCCTTCCTCCCCCTGATATTCACCGTCTTGCCATCAGGTCTTGTTCGATTGTTCCAGAACGTATTTGTCATCTTCCCAGACTTCCTAACGGGTTTTCTTACCCTTTGTCTTCTTCCCCAAGTTGTTATCAAGATGTCTTCTTCCCCAAGTTAGCATCTTTTCTTCCCTGACATGCATTAATCTCTGTTTCAGGTTTCCCATCTCCGCTGCGTAAACCGCATTCGCGCATTGGCCGTTGGTGCGCAGTAGATCTTTCGACTGTTCCAGAACGTTTTTGTCATCTTCCCCGACTTCCCAACGTGTTTTCTTCCCCTTTGTCTTCTTCCCCAAGTTAGTGTCTTTTCTTCCCTGACATGCATTAATCTCTCTTTCAGGTTTCCCTTCTCCGCTGCGTAAACGGCATTCGCACATTGGCCGTTGCTGCATAGCAAATCTTTCGGCTCCGCTCTTGTCCGTCGAACCTTCCATATTTGCATTGGACTCCGGAGTTCCAGTCATTATGGCCGACCTCCCTCTACCATTGGGTGCGACGAGGCGGCTGTTGCCAAGGCTTTCTTTGCATAAGATTCGGATGGAGGTAACGTCTCAGCCATTTCATGCCTTCCACCTTGACGATCAACAGTCGGGCACTTGCTTCTGTCATCGTGAGCGAGAGCATTCCCAATTTCTGCCTCCCTTGCAACCTCGATCGTTCCTCTCAGGTAGGGCTGGCAATGGGTCGGATATATATCCGAATTCGATTCGAATCCGATCCGAAATTGGTGAATCCGATCCAAAATCTAAGATCCGTGGTTCGAATACGGATCTGAAATCTAAGATCCAAAAAAATTCGGATTCAAATACGAATATACATATATCCGATCCGAATAAGATCCGACCGAAATCATATATATCTTATACATAAACCCAGGGCAGACATTGGTTAGAATGTAGATCATTTATAAACTACGGTTGAACCATCATAACTAAAACTAAAAACCTTTAGAGAATGATTTGCCCTAAATCTAAACTTCCTATCCTCTTTGTCGCTGTCACCCTCTGGCGACTGGTACCTGTAAACCCACTTAAAGAACCAATTACAAAACCTTCTATTTTGAAACCTTTTTTGCTCTGAAATTCCATTGCCCAAAACAGGCCGGTTGTTCTAAGTTCCGAGGTACGATTTTTTTTGTCAGTCGTTCAATATCCACTGTTGCGTGGTGCTTCAAATTTGAAGTTCAAACCCACTTCTCATTTAAATCCCTCTCTAAGTAGGGCTAGTAATGAGTGGGATATATATCCGAATTCGATCCGAAACCGAAATTGACGAATTCAAATATAGGATTTAGATCCGTGGTTCGAATACGGATCCGAAATCTAAGATCCGATAAAATTCGGATTCAAATACGAATATACATATATCCGATCCGTATTTGACCGATTGCCACCCCTACTCTCAGGTATGCATCTGAACAACCCCTCTTTTGCGACAATGTTCTTCCTGTTTATTGTATCCTCCGCTTCCCACTTTTCAGATTACGAAAATAGCGAGTTGTGCAATGTTAATTGTTAATTGAACGGCTGCGTGCACAATCGATGGAAATCGGAGATTCTAATTGCTATGTTTTCCTCTATGCATGATATGGATTGGGACCTAGCTTATAGTACTAGATGTTGTTGTCCAGTCAATTGGGCGTCTTCTTACTCCCATCTTCCTATGGACAACTGCTTATCAGTAAGATTGCTACAGAGTTCTATGCCCATTTTTACTGTGCTTGATTTATGGGACGACCTTGCACCAGTTAATGGGTGGGATTTTGAAGACCCTCCCTCGTCGCATGATATGGAGTGCAGAAATCACTCCCTCCCTCCCCCACACCGCTCTTGATGTCTCTGTGAACGGAAATCATCTGTTCAGTTTTTTTTTTTCGCTCTCATCCTTTTTTGGGAAGAAGATAATGGATGCGATAGATGTTGAAGTGATTTTTTGTGCAGAATTCCGAGCCCCCGCTCTACGCAATTGCCTTTGTTTCATCTTCAGTTGTACCTGGATCAATTATGGTGCTCCCAAAGTGATGTCGAGTGTCCCGCCGCGCTTCGGTTCGTATACCTGACATTCTTGATGATATTGTGTGTTCTCCAAGTTTATAGCTTTTATTATGACATGCGATTCTATCTAACCGGCTACTCTTTACACAATCATTTAGCACAATAGCGCATCACATGATCCACCTGTGCCAAGAGTGTTACGGCCTCCTGTTGGTGATTATCAAAACGACAATTTGTTGGTGAGTGATTGCATAGTTTCATAACTTTTTTACTCATTGCTTTAAGATGTATACCATGAGTATATGATGTGATGGGCATCTTTGTTCTCACTCCTCCTTTGTCTAGCCTATTGTTCGTGCTGACTCAACGCGCCATGGTGTTGGGATTGATTCTCTACCAACAGATTTGGTAATGGTTGCCATTGTGTCGCGTGTGGTTCAGTCGGATGCGAGTTTGCGAGACTGGGTTTCTTTGAGCATGACGTTAGTATAGTATCTCTAACTTCACCCACGTTCCATTTCTTACACTATATTATTGCTCTCATGAACAGCTTGTGCCATCAGGTGTCGAGGGCTTTATGCAGCTACGCATACTTCGTACGTTCTGGAACGAGCTCGCATTGACAATGCACAATTAATGACTCCATTCTGCAATCGGTCATATGGGGAGCTATTGGAGCGGTTGGTTGTGGCGAGGAATGTTGATGCATCTTTGGTTCTTGGCTTGGTATTGGGTTTCATCTCCAAATTCCAGTCTCAATTGTTAGGTACTCTTCGATTTCGACTCCGATTCCAATTTATCTCACGTGCGCTAACTTCGTTTTTTGTAGAGCTACTGTTTCTGTCTTGGAGACGTTAGTGGTGGCTTCTCTTATCTTGTTATGGCATCTTTGAGGTATGAATATGCCATGTATGCCTTATCGATGGTGCTTTTTTATCACGAGGGGTAGTGTCATATGGTGGTCGAGTCATTGAGCGGTGTCGTGGCCAGGAATGGTGGTGATAGTCTCCATCATTTCCATGAACGTCTGCTTCGTTCTTTGGCTCCCAACATATACGACCCAACGGTCGTGCCTTTTGTTCGATGGCATTGTCGGCGCGCTGGCTGTGGTACTGTGTACCCAATTCAGCTTGGTGGCCCGTTGGTCCACCTGGTGAAGCAGTGTTGTTCTAATACGTGTTTGGTTGCCTACGAGCAGCGGGAATTCGCTCGACGTGTCCAAGAGTTATATTGACCAGTGTCATATGTGTTTTTTTGGGACTATATCGTTTTTTTGCCGCATGTTCATTGTACATAAGTGTTTGACTTCCGGTCTTTTCTTACTGCTTGTTATTTGTTTGTTAGCTTTATTCTTTCAGCTTTTATGTGCCATTTTATCGTGTAGAGGTAGAGCACAAAATCTTGGCAAACTTGTCTATTTAGTATATCTTTGTGGGATGTTCCAGTACTCTCTTGTTGATTGTTTAACTCTTGTAGGTGAAACAGATTGTGCTTGCCACGATTGCTGAATCTTGTTTGGATCTTTCAGATGATTCAATTGAAAGTATCATCGATATGGTTGTTAATTCATAACATGTAGACTTCATAGGCTTTATTCTCTTATGTAATTTCTCTATTATGTTAATTCATAACATGTAGACTTCATAGGCTTCATTTATCGTGACACTAATACATTTAAATCATGAAAATGAAATTCAACTGGATTTATGGTTGTGCAGTTCCTTAATTTGTTAAAATGCCTGATGAGTCATGTAAAGCATTAACAATAGGTCTCAATTAATACGTTCCATGGAAGCCAGCCAATTCCTGGTAAGTTACCCATATCTTTGGAATTTATGGTTTCTCAAAAGCCCTGGCATAAATATTTTTTAGATTTCTCTCTCTCGCTTCTTTACTGGGCTAATGAGCCCCTCATCTTGGTCAACAGCGTCTACATGCAATAGGTGGTTCAGTATGTTGTGAGAATAGAAAGAGATCATCATATTAGAAGTTCTAAAGTTTGGTTTGCCTTATCTCTTTCATCTGTTGTGCCAGGTTGAACTTTCCAACAAACTGCCTCATTTGTAGTCACTATGTGTACATGAAATCGTTGTTTGAGCCTATAAACGCATAGTCAAAGCTGTTGTTGCAGCATCTACCACCGTAGCTTACTTCGCTGGCTTGGTTGCACCATGTTTGAATGTATTGCTAGGAACACCCTCAGCTGAAAATGCTGATGGATATTTCATTAAGGATGCCAAGCTGGAGTGGAAGTGGGTAGAGACCTTCCTTTTGAAAAGGTTCAGGTGGTAATGGAAACAAGAAAATTTGCCAGATTTCAGAAAATTTTCCATTCTTCGTGGCCTTTGCCTCAAGGTACAATTCCTAGACCTTAATTCTGGATCTTGAATCTTTCTTGAGCCTATGTCAATTTCCTCCCATGTGTTTAGTAACCATTTGTTTTGTATCAGGTTGGGCTTGAGCTTGTTCCTAGGGACTATGATATGGACACACCATCTCCTTTTAGGAAATCAGATATTATTAGCATGCTCCCCGTGCATAAGGTAAAGTATGTGATACTCTCACATTAAAAACTTAAGATTGACTCTGACAAGCAAATTTGTAGCTTTGACGCTGACATTTCTTCACTACAGCATATGGCATGTTCATCTGCAGATGGGCTTGCACTATTGGAGTCATCAAAGACTTCCTTGGATAAAGGCAAATTGGACGATGCTGTTAACTATGGCATGAAGGTGTTGAAGATATTAGTTACAAACTGTTATTTTTTCCAAATAAAGAAATACCTTTATCATTCTCCTTCCTGGATTAATTTAAAAGCATATATTTTTATATTGAGTTCCACAGGCTCTCTCAAACCTTGTGGCTATTGAGTTTCAAGCTGCTGTTCGAGCAGTAGCTGCTTCGGACTGTTTGCATTCACTTGCAGTTTTTTCTAGAAATAAGGTAAAATCTGCACTGTTCGTAATTGCAATTTCTTCTTAGTGGAGTATATTTGTGCTTATAGATGATACCCCCTCTCCCTGCGGGTCCCACGGTATATGCTGCAGAATTATTTTCGCCTAGTCTTTGTGGATGATGATGAACCTGTTCAGTTACATATTCAGTTGGGTTGCCATCCGGTATGTAACTATAAGTTGTATTTGCTCATTTTAATTTTATACAGATGGACTTCTATTGCTATGAAAATGTATTCCTGCTTGATACTATTCGAGCATTCCAATTACCTGAATTGTCAATATTATCTCAGGTTCTTATGTAATTTTTTTTTTTTTTTGATAATGAGACTTGCTGTATTCATATTTGCAACTGCTGGTGTATGATTGAGTGCTTCTGTGTTTCTCCTTAGGGAGCTATGAGGTTATTTCTTTTGATGTAGGGGTGTTCTGAAATTTTGGCTGGGAATTTTTTTCTTCCTCTTGTTAATGTATTTCCAGTTTAATGTAATCTCGATATGTTCCCTTTTAATTTTTTCCCCCCTGGGAGTCTTGTTCCATTCATGAGGTGAACAGTGCATTTCAATCCGGGGTTAATTTTGTTACAGGAAAGGTTGCTTCTTTTGACCATTTTTCCCCGCCTTTTCTTTAACCCAATTCCAGCCGCCAGCACCTACCAAAGCACAGACACACACACACCAATACAACAACTGCCACCCACCCGCACAGAACACCACCACCACCACCTAAAAACAAACCCCCCCCCCCCCCTTTGTGGATAGTTAATTACAAATATATTGAAACAGAGATGGCTAGATGGGGAAAAATGCAAGGCTGTGTGTTCAGGTAGGGATTAGGAAAAGTAAACTCCTAAGGTTGAGGCACTAGGGAGACTAACATATCACTGCAAAATGAAATTGTGAATGCCCTCCTCCATGTTTGTGATCAAATGAATTGGACTTTCATTTCATAGTTACCAATTACTCACGATTGATCCCAAAAAGGGAAGCTTTGTCTGATATATTCAAAAGTCCAATAGCTCCAAGCAGGTTTAAATTTGATGTTGTGAGCATGCTTGCACTTGCACAAACTGTTCATGCACACACACTTCGACATACTCCAACACAGGCCAAGTCATAACTGCTGGTTGCATTTTTTTTTTCTTTTTTTTGCCGTTCCGACTTGGTCAAAAAATTTTTTTGCAAGCTTATTCATTGCTTATGTATTATTTTGGTCAGATTCTGGAGACAATATTACAAGATAATTTTGTCTCAAATAACACAAGTTTGCACGTGGATGGAGAACATTGTCAGATATTTACCGGACCAAACATGGGTGGAAAGAGTTGTTCTATTCGTCAGGTTGCTCTCGTTGTTCTCAAGGGTCAGGTACAGTCATGATCTGGCTAACAGTGGCTTTTATGATCATATTTTAATTGAAGTTACTGAACCTACCTAGCTCAGCCGAAGAATTGTCCATGTTATCCCTTCTCCAAAATAAATAGTACCTCTGTTGCTTTTCATTCATATGGTTAAAAAATGAAAGGGGAGGAAAGAAAAATCTGCTGATTTTCCATTCAGATGATTTTCAGATATAAATGAACGTATATATATAACATTAGTATTTCTGTTTACTATTCTTCAATGAATGATTCGGTTCAAATTTATCTTCTTGGTTACCAATTCAAATGTTGATAGTTGATAACATGTTCTTTCTATCCCATAACTGCGATTATTATTTTCCTTTTTATGTTCCCTGAAGAAATTTTTTTCCTCAAGGTTATTTTTTCATCAAGTGTAACTCTGTTCCTATCAGGTTGGCTCCTATGTACCGGCATCATGAGCAAATTTGTCTGTGCTAGACGGTATACATGCTCGGATGGGGGCATATGGTAGTATCCAGCAAGGAAGGCACACCTTCTTAGAGGAGCTGACTGAGGCTTCACCAAGGTGTCATGCTTTACCATACTGGCGATTTAAAGCAGGTACATACTACATGATTTAATAAACATACTTACATTCACATTTCTATGAATGCCTATGATTATTTTGGATCTTCTAATAAAAGGTGAAATAAATTTTAAAGGCTACTGCATTTACTCCCTTTGAATGCTACACGATTTTTATAGCAGCAAAATTAGCCATTATAAGTACATATTGCCTCACCACTGTTGAATGAGCTGCAATACAGACATATGTGTCAACCTGCAATTGTGCTGTTTTTTGAGGTTTTTTCCTTTATTTTTTGTGGGGTTTACTTCAAATTCATAGACTCAAGTTGGATATGACCTGAATTAAATTGTTGAGGTATATGAAAAGGATCTGACGAGGTATGTGTAGACACCTGATTTTTGCACCCCCAAAATAAAGAAAAAATGAAAAGTCAAACTAAAAGTCAAACCCTGAGGGGGTCAAAAATTGACTTTTTGATTCAAGTGAATTTGGCCATCAAACTTCATCTCATTGAAGAGAGCATTTCGACACGATTCTAACGCAACCGAATTTGCTGGAATCGGAGTCCAGATGAAAAAGATATGAGCTGGTCAAACTTTTGGGGAGCAAAAAGTTGACTTTTTGCTCGACCCCAATTCAACTGCCAAACTTGATCCCAATGGATAGGTGGTTCCGAACTGATTCCAACGACACTAAGTTTGTTGAAATCGGACACCGGATGAAGAAGTTATGAGCAGTTGAAGTTTCAGAAAAACTGCCCATGTGGCAAAAAGGCAGCAGAAATGGACTAAACCAATAAAATAAATAAGATAAAAGTGTTTAATAAATATTTTAATAAAGGAATCTCGTTTATATAATAAAATAATCATAAAATCGAATGTAAATCTTGCAAAAAACCAAATTGAATAAAGGTTTGAAATCCACACATTTTTAAAACGTGCGGGACCGTATTTACATTACGGGCAGGGCATGCCCGTATTTAAAGTACGGGCACGCTTCTAGAAGGAAACACGCGTCGCTGTACGGCGGGACGCGCGTCCCGTACGACCGAATCTGCGATAATTGCAAATATTCGTTTTTCGCCCGTACTTGAATTACGGGCAAGGCATGCCCGTACTTGAAGTACGGGCAAGGCATGCCCGTACTTCAAATACGGGCACGGAAATTTTGCCTATAAATAGAGAGGCCATCCCCCTCATTTGAACAAGCCTTCCTCCTTGCTGGCTCCCCTCTCCCTCCTGGTGAACTCCACGACCAAATGCTGCCCAACCACCACCCTTCCAAAACCCAAGCCCATTTAATCCCCAAATTACCCCTATACTCCTAAACTACCCCAAAACCATGCCCAAATCCTCTTCAATTTGGTCTTGAACCCATCTACCTTAACCAAGCCCTTCCCAATTCTACCCAGCAAAACAAGGAGGACGCGGAAGCGCTGCCCAAACTTCTGGAAGATCATCAAATCAGTAAAAGTAAACAATTGTATTGTAAGCATGTTCTTTTCCTTTAAATTAATTCCATCTCTCTTTCCTTTTCACTAATCTTTTTTATATGTCACTAACCTATTTTGAAGTATTGTGTGAGATGACAATTTTTTAATTTAGGAAAGATCATCATCATGGAAAAGAAATGAAATAGTGACAAAAAAGTCACCAAAAAAAAGGATCTTAAAAGGAGTGTTTCATTCCATTTAATTAACATTCTGGAAAAGAGAATGGGAAATTCTTTTGAAGCCCTTGGCATCCCCTGTAAATCGTCCATTTCCCCTCTTAAGAAGTAGCTATGAACAACCAGCAAAGGGGTTGATCTTTCAGCAAAGAACCCAAGGAGAAAGAAGAAGAAAAATTGGCCTTTTAGGCCAATTGAAGGCAACAAAGAAATTCGAAGGGCCTAGAAGCACCACTGGAGTTGCCAGAATACCTGAGAAGGCCACGAAACGGATTCAGAGAAGAATCGGCGGCCAAAATGCAAAACTGGAGGTGCCCGTAAACTCAGAACGGTCCCGTCTGGACCGTGTTTACTTCACGGGCAAGGCCAACCGGATTCCATTCACGGGCAAAGCTGGACCGTATAACAAATACGGGCAAATGTAAAGTAACATAAAAAAACGTAATTTTTCGGCCTGGTTGAACCTGATTCGACCCAAACCGGCTTGAACCGGCCCTTTAGACAACTTGGGCTATTTAGAGCCCAATAAAAGACTGTGGGCCTAGATGGGCCCACCAAGATTCCCCAGGGCCCATTTGTGGGGCCCATCTTAGACCGGCCCAAACCCGGCCCGTTTTCAATAAAACGGGCCCAAGGCCACTGGACTTTGGCTAATGGGCCCATTCCAAGCCCACTAAGCCCAAACTAAAATTGTAAATACATAAAACTTAACAAAATAACCAAAAGGGTTACCCAATAACCCTACTGGGCCCAAGGCCCAACCATGGCAACCCACGGGTCTTCCAACGGGACCCGGGTCCGACCCACTTCATTTAAATAAAAAGATAAAATCAAATAAAAGGGACCCACACCTTTAAAGGGCCCCGCCAGACCTTACAAGTCAGCATGCTGGTCTAGGAAAAGGGTGAAATTGACTCAAAAACCAGGGAGACCCGAGGGACCCGTCAAACCAACGGGGCGGACCGGGGTGTCTTAGGGCTTCCCCGGACGTAACCGAGGACTTAGTTAGATCTCTAGTAAGCCGTAGACCAAACTTAGACCCGATTAGGGCAAAACCGTGTCTGCCTGCACTCTCAGCAGTGGCGACTCCGAATGTCCCGAGGCACGCACCGAAGGTGCACCCGGTGTGCGATCTAGGCCAGGTTTAGGTGCGCACAGTATGAATACGTAAATGGACCTGGATGGAGGCGGTCAAAAGTAATATAAGTTCACGATCTGACTGAAGATCTGATTTTTTAAGGATTCGTGTGGTGTAATAGGGTGCCTGTTGCTGATCTCAACTTGTTAGGATAAGAGTCTTATTGTCTCTGTTGTTGCTACCCACCTATTTAATTCTTCATAAACTTCTTGTTCTGATGCTTCCTTATTCTGGAGTTGCAACCTTCTTGCTCCCTGATTATAAAATAAAAGAGAGCAATTTTTTTATTAATTTACTGTCTTACGACCAAATTTTTCCAGATCCATTTACATAGATACCTTGGAAATCTGAGTGTCTATGATGGCTCTGTTTGATGGATTGTGTTATAACATCTGACATTCACTAGAATATCTATTCTAGAATATCTATGATGACTTTGTTTGATGGATTGTGTTATAATTGCTGTATTCATTAGCATAAATAAAGTATTTTTGTGCATTTGTGACAGGATGTCCTTAATTTATTAGTTTCCAGATATCAAATACAGATAGTAACCATGGCAAGTTACCCTACAATCATGGATAGCAGCAACAATACATATGACCTGTAAGTACCAACAATTCCTTTGTTGTTTATCTGTTTTTTTCCCCACCATTGGATGCAGACTCATCACACTGCACACGTATCATTCCTTCTTATTTGTTATGTTCTGTTATTGCATGGTCCAGATAATGGGCTGTGGGATGTGTTCTTCTATGAATGATACTTTATTGACTCCCATAAATAGAAAGGATTAACTTCTTCAACGAGTGTTAGGATGAAGAAAGTTGTAGCGGCAAGCGTAATGCAGAAAATAAAAGCTTTGTAATACTTCCTTATTTTATGGTCAATGATATTTTGAAATCGTGCACATACGCATTTATCATACCCATGACTCAACGTAAAATATCATGGTCGATGACGGTTTATGTAATACGCTTTTCATTTCTCTGTTATTGCTTGTAAAATTATGGAATGAATTGGTCCAGATGGTTCATTAATTCGAGATTTAGCCTTCATGTGTTTATATATATATATATATATATATATATATATATATATATATATATATATATTGTTTGGACATTGTTATATCCCTTTCCCAC